>CM075977.1:373308109-373497686 GCA_038087875.1 Malacoraja senta
CTAACCAGCCAGCAGAAAGTCAATAATGGAGATCCGTGAACTATCAAATAAGGACCTGTTTGGCAGTGGTCTGACTAGCTCAAAGAGAACACAAGTTATGCAATACAGACACAAAATGTTGGAGTAACTCAGCGGGACAGGCAGCATCTCTGGAGAGAAGGAATGGGTGACGTTTCGGGGTCGAGACCCTTCTGCAGCCTGAAGGTAATCCAGCATTTTGTGTCTATTTTCAATTTAAACCAGCATCTGCAGTTCTTTCCTACATATGTTATGCAAGGACAGAGCAAGCTGAATGTTCACTTGGCCTGGTGCAGCTTGTTAATAACACTCCCACAGATGCTTCCTGTGGCCGGTACTGACCTCATTTTAGACACAATGAACTGCAGATGATGGTTTACAAAGAAAGGCACTAAGTGCCAGAGCAACTCAGCATGTCAAGCAGCACCTCTGGAGAACATGGATCGGCAATGTTTCGGGTTGGGACTCTTCTTCAGACTGATTGTAGTGGGGGGAAGAAAGCTCGAAGAGAAGTGGCGGCAGGACAAGGGATGGCAAATAACAGGTGAGTACAGGTGAGATCATGCTCTATAGTATTTGCACCTGTCTTTAAACAAAACACCCTTGCCACTCATGTTGCCTCCTGGGGTGATATCCCTTCCCTTGTTTGAGGGGTGTCCCCACCGGACTCGCCCCTCAATATCCAGCAAGACCCTAAACTGTGGTCCCTATAGAGTATTTACTTTGGCAGCACCAAACTTCAATGCATCCCTCAGCACATACTCCTGCAGCCTGAAGGGGGCTGGTTGGCAACATTCCATGGCAGACATCTCACTGTGCTGGAAAACCAACGGGTTTTGGGCAAACCAAAGAGAGACTTTCACCGAGTTGATGGTCTTCCAGCTGTCCATATCCATGTGTGTCCTTGGGAACATCCTGCAAATCAGAGTCGTCTTTTGAGGAGCTGTTCAGGATGAACCACGACAAGCCTCCTTTCATCCTTCTCCAGATCCGCTTTGCAAATCCACATTCTGCATTGAGATAAGCAAATATCTCCTCTCCGTAGTAGCCATGCCGAGGGCTGCCTGCATTGTTAATAAGACTGCGACGGTGCAGGAAGGATATGACTGATAGGGGCCCTCTCAAACAAGGTCTTGGTGTTTGTTGATGAGTTCAGAATTTTAGGCATTAATGCGAGATAAACTGGGCAGTCTGCTCAGGGAACCATCCCACAGGATCCATCGAGTCCTTGTTCTGTGATGACTGTGGGATATTCCGTGCTCACCACTGCGCGATGGACGTGTGGTCATGAACAGCACTTCCTGAAGCCTGTTTTACTTTGGTAATATTATGGTGAAATTTGTCACAAGATAACTCTTGGTCCACCAGGTTTAGACTGAATCATCTACACCATGTCACTTTCTCTTGGGGGAGCTGTTTTTTAAACAAAGCAGGGAAACATCTCACTTCACATCATCATTTTAATATAACTACACTGAAATATCAGTGAGTAAGGGAAGGAAGTTCTCCCATTATCCTTTCTTGTGGATAATTAGGCAAATCGTTTGTGAGTTATATAATGCATGCTCCATACATGGATAAACAAAAGAGCCTCAGCATCTGACAGAATAGTAGACACAGATGAGAAATATCATCCGAGTGTATCTACCAGAGAGAATCTATTGCAGCACTTGGCAAATTCTTGAACAACATAAGATTTTTGCCTTCATGATCCGATTAGGAAATGAAACACGTCTGTTGTTACCAGTGTGCCTACTTTCATTTTTATTAAGAGTAAGGTCCTGATTTACCTTTTGAATACTAACACGTACCGCAGTAAACCGAGTCAGTCCACCTCTTTCCTGCTTCATTGATTTTCTGATGTTGAAAATCAATATTATGACACATTTCTTTCATAAGGTTGGTGCTGTGGTAAATAACGTTCGATTCCTTACAGTAGGGGAAATGGGTTGGTGTGTAGACTTTGTGTGACCATGTAAAAAATGGTATAATGAATTGCCAGCGTGTTTTACTGCTGTTGAAGCTGTTAATCATATGTACCAATAGACCTTTCATTGGGAAAGTAACAGTTTTTCCACAGTTGTTACGATCAACATCAGGAACAGTCTCCCCACCCAAACCTGCAGCTCGCACTACATTCTCTGTACCTTGCGGGGAGAACACCACAGAAAATGTTAACACCGGGGCAGAATTTTTAATTGCAATATCTTATGATATCAGGATATGGTTAAATCAAGGTTATGATAGTGCTCAGTGATTCAAACACTCTGAACCCTTTTAAAGTTATACTCTGTTTTTATGTCATGTGCATTTGGTTCTGTATTTAATAACAGTTACTTCCCAGCTGTTATCAGGCAACTGAACCATCCTACCAACAACCAGAGAGCAGTCCTGAGCAGTGTTGCATCTCTTGCAACCGCAAGAGATGCAACACTTGTCCCTTCACCTCCCCCCTCCACTCCATTCAAGGACCCAAGCAGTCGTTCCAGGTGCGACAGAGGTTCACCTGCATCTCCTCCAACCTCATCTATTGCATTCGCTGCTCTAGATGCCAGCTGATCTACATCGGTGAGACCAAGCGGAGGCTTGGCGATCGTTTCGCCGAACTCCTCCGGTCGGTCCGCAATAACCAACCTGAACTCCCGGTGGCTCAGCACTTCAACTCCCCCTCCCATTCCGTATCTGACCTCTCTGTCCTGGGTCTCCTCCATGGCCACAGCGAGCAACACCGTAAATTGGAGGAAATGCACCTCATATTCCGCTTGGGCAGTCTACATCCTGGTGGCCTGAACATTGAATTCTCCCAATTCTGCTAGCCCTGGCTGTCCCCTCCCCTTCATCAGCCATCTGGTTGTCTCCTCCCCTCCCCCAGCCCTCGGGCTCCTCCTCCGCCTTTTCCTTTTTTCCTTTCTTCTCCCCACCCCCTATCAGTCTGAAGAAGGGTTTCGGCCCGAAACGTTACCTATTTCCTTCGCTCCATAGATGCTGCTGCACCCGCTGAGTTTCTCCAGCATTTTTGTGTACCTTCGATTTTCCAGCATCTGCAGTTCCTTCTTTAACACAGCAGTCCTGAGCTACCATCTACCTCATTGGAGACCCTCAGACTATCTTTGATTGGACTTTATCTTGCGCTAAACATTATTCACATTATTCCCTTTATCATGTATCTGTACACTGTGGACGGCTCGATTCTAATCACATATTGTCTTTCCGCCGACTGGTTAGCACGCAACAAAAGCCTTTCACTTTACCTTGGTACGTGATAATAAACTAAACTAGTGGAGCATTGCGATGACTTTACAGGGGTGTATAAAATCATGAGGGAGAAAATCAAAGTGACTAGCCACGACCTTTTCCCTAGGGTAGGGAAATCTAAAACCAAAAGGTATAGGGATATGGTGAGATGGAAAGGTTTTGACAAGGTCCTTTACCAAGACTCCTAGATTGTGTGGAATCTAGGGTGAACTAGCCGACTAGCTTCAAAATTAGCTTGGTGGAAGGATTCAAAGAGTTGTTTTTCTGATTGAAGGCCGGCGACCAGTGGTGTACTGCAGGGATCTCTGCTAGGTGCACTATTTTCTGTCATCTATATTAACAATTTGAATGACAACATAGTTAACATATTTAATAAACTTGGGGATAACATTGAAATTTGTGATCTAGTGACACAAGAACGTTTTAGGGTTAGCATATGATGAGCGTTTGACAACACTGGGCCTCTACTTGCTGGAGTTTAGAAGGTTGAGAGGGGACCTCATTGAAACTTACAGAATAATGAAAGCCATAGAGTGCATGTGGAAAGGATGTTTCCACTGGTAGGAAGGTCCAGGACCAGAGGTCTTTTCTTAGGCCCCCTTCGGTCGTGGCTGACCATGGGTGTCTCCAGGGTGCTATTCCCTATATGGAGGATGTCTGCGCGTGACTTTATTTAACGTGGGGAGACTGGTGCACAGACAGCCACCCTACAGTCCTTGACAGATCTGGGTCAGGATCCAGTGGCATGGAGTCCAAGATGACTGGAAACCCTTTTCTGCTGCAGCCTTCATCCGCCTTCCTAGCTGCTGTGATGCTCCACTAAGGTCAGCCATCGTCCTCCGCCTGTTCTACCGTTGAGGTCTTGGTTGGATTGCTCTTTGTCAGAGACCTCCCCCTCCATCTTACTGCTATGGGTGGCCCTACAAGGAGCAGAGCTCCAGACGGCATCGCTCTCAGGATCTCAGGTCCACACAAGCTTCTCCACCACAATAAGGTGACAATCCACGGAGAATCCGCGGACCAGAGGTCATAGCCTCAGAATTAAAGGGCACTCTTTTAGAAAGGAGGTGAGGAGGAACTTCTTTAGTCAGAGGGTAGTTAAACTGTGGAACCCATTGCCACAGATGGCTCTGGAGGCCAAGTCAGTGGATATTTTTAAGGCAGGGATAGACAAATTCTTGATTAGAACGGATGTCGAGGGTTATGGGGAGAAGGCAGGAAAATGAGATTAGGAGGCACAGATCAGCCATGATTGAATGGCGGAGTAGACTCGATGGGCCAAATGGCCTAATTCTACTCCTATAACTTCTGAACTTGTGAGAAAACCTATCAAATTTACAAAAGGGTTTGGATCAACAAGAGATGTGGGTTGAGTAATGGCAGGTGGAATTTAACTTAGAGAAGTGTGCAGTGATGCATTTTGGTAAGTCAAACCTGGGCAGAAATTACAGTAAGTTGAAGGAGCCTATAGTGTGTTGTATAACAGAGAGACCAGAGGCACAGGTACATAATTCCTTGAAAGTGGCGACACAGGTAAACAGGTTGGTGAAGAAGGTATTTGGCTACTTGCCTTCGTCAGAAAAGGTGTCAGTAAGATAAGGAACTAATATGTATCCAAGGCAAAGGAGTTAGTTATCGACTTCAGGAAACATGGTGGAGCATATGCCCCAATGGACCATAGTGGAAATGGTTGAGAGCCTCAAGATCCTTAGAATCAATACCTGTTGTGGACCAATCACATTGATGGCAGGAAAGTGCATTCACACCTCTCCTTCTTCAGAAAAGCGAGGAAATTCGGCAAGTACTGAAGAAATAACTAAAAAGGTTAATGAGGGCAAAACTGTAGATGTGGCCTATGTGGAGCTCAAGATGAAGGTTCCGCGTGGTACGCTGCTCTGGAAGGTTAGATCGCATGGGTTCCAGGGAGAGCTAGCGGACTGGATAAAGAATTGGCTTCATGGAAGGAAGCAGAGTTATTGAGGATGGTTATGTTTTCGGAGTGGAGGCATGTGGCTAGTGGTGTGCCTCAGGGATTGGTGCTGGGCCCTTTCTTGTTTGTGGTTTATATCAATAACTTGGATGAGAATGTACAAAGCCCGATTAGTAAGCTTGCAGATGACACAAAAGTGGGTAGCGCGTAAATAGCAAAGATGGATATCAAAAACTGCAGCATGATCTAGATCAGCGTAGCTGGTGGGCTGAGGAATGGTTATTGGAGTTTAATGTACGAGGTGTTGCATTGTGGGAATTTTAACCAGGGCACGACCTCCACACTGAATGGCAGGGGTCTGGGGAGTGCTGTAGGGCAGAGGGATCTAGGAGTGCAGTTATATAGTTCTTTGAAAGTGGCATCACAGGTTGATAAGGTGGTCAAGAAGGCTTTGGCACATTGGCCTTCCTCAGTCAGGGTACAGAGTATAGAAGTAAGGATGCTATGATATTGCTGTACAAGGCACCGGTGAGGCCATAGTTGTAGTATTGCATTCCGTTTTGCTACCCTGCTATAGGAAAGATGTTGTTGAACTGAAAAGTGTGCGGGGAAGATTTACAAGGTAGTTGCCAGGACTCGAGGGTCTGCAATATGGGGAGAAGTTGAGCAGGCTAGGACTTTATTCCTTTGAATGCAGGAGGATGTGAGGTGAGCTTCGGTGGCGGCACAGCGCTGGAGCGCTATCGGGGAGCGTAGCGGGCGATGCCTTGCCTGGGTCGCCGCGCTGGATCGACGCGCTGGAGCTCCGGTGAGCTGGACCGCCGACTTCAACACCTCCGGGCTGCGGGACTGCGGAGCGACCAGCTGCGGGCGGCGGCGCCGACTCCAACATCGGGAGCCTCGTGGCTCCAAATCAGCGCGGCCCTGTCGGCTTCAGGTGCCACGGACTCCGCTGGGAAACCGGCCGTTCCAGCCGCTCCGAGGACTCTCCCGACGGCCAGGAACATCGGGCCTCCGTAGAGGCAACTGTGGAGGCCTCATTGGGCCTGACTCTGGGGAGAACTGGGTTGGGGACTGGACATTGTGCCTTCCCCCACAGTGGTGGTCATTGTGGGGGGATGATTTTGTGTGCTGTGCCTGTGCCTGTGCCTGTCAGTCCGTGTACAAGATGGCGGTCGGAGGGGAGAGTGGACGCTGGCGCGAATTGGTCGCCGCTGCTCTCTCCTCAAATTGTGTTTCTTATTTTCTTTTTGGTGCTTTTGAAATTGAATTCTGTCCTTGATTTGTGTACTGTGGTGTTTTTTTATTTAATTTATTCCGATTATGTGTTTTTTTTTGTTTTGTTGTGATTCTAAGCATTGTAAGGTGTCCTTGGGTTTTAGAAAGGTAAATAAAATGATTATTATTATTATTATTATCTTATAGAGGTGTATAAGATCATGAGAGGGAGAGGGTAAATGCACAGAGCCTTTTACCCAATGTGGGGGCATCAAGAATGAGATGACTTAAGTTTAAGGTGATAGGGGAAAGATTGCCCCCGAGGGGCAAATCTGCCAGTAGAGGTAGTTGAGGCAGGTGCTATCATAACATTCATAAGACATTTGGACGTACATGATAGGAACGATTTAGAAGAATATGGGCCAAACACAAACAAATGGGACTGGTGTACTTGGGCCATCTTGGTAAGCAGGGACATGTTGGGATGAAGGACCTGTTTCCATCATGTATGATTCCAATAACTCTGACAAACTTCTACAGATGAGTCATAGAAAGCATACTGGTTGGGTTTTAGGAGCAGTTCTGCCCAAGACCATAAAAAATTGCAGAGAACTGGGTGGATGTAGAGCACAAGACAGACCAGACCCTACCACTAACTCCATCTACATGTCACGCTGCCTCAGGAAAGCAGCCAGCGTAATCGAAGACTATTCCCACCCTGGCCATTTCATCTTCTCCCCACTCCCATCGGGCAGAAGATGCAGAAGCTTGAAAGCGTGCCCCACCATACTGAGGGACAGCTTCTTATCCTGGGTTATCAGGCTCTGAACAGTCCTTCCCACCTTATTGCGACATTGCATTTTCTCTCTGGAACTGTTGTGCTACAATGCGGAGAACTACATTCTGCACTATCTTACACTTTGCTCAACCAACTGTACTTGAATTTGGCTTGATTATTTTTGTGCCCAGTATTATCTAATTTGATAGGATACAAAACCAAACACACATTATTTTGATACACGTGACAATAATAAACCTAAATCCTAAACTTAAGTAAAGGATATGGGGCATCCTGTTGCAATTGTACAAGACGTTCGTGAAATCACATTTGGAGTATTGTGTGAAGTTCTTGTCCACCCTGCTACATTAAGGATATCATTAAACTAGAAATGTTGCACAAAGGATTCCATTTTATTGAAACCTGTATAGGCAGGGACTCTTTTTCCTGGAGGATATGAAGCTGAGGGGTGACCTTATAAAGGTACACAAATTCATGAGAGATAGCAAAGATCCTATAGCGAGCAAGATAGTCCACTCGACGAAAAAGACGTAGTACGTTCATGGGCAGATTCATGGGTAAATTTCGGCCCCATTTCCGTAACCGCCTTCCGTCTCCGCCATCTTTGTCCGCCATAGCGAAGCAAAGATACTAGTGCGGAGACAGGAGCCGGTTACGGAAACATCCTCGTAAAAATCAAACATCTTTGATAAAAATCTTCTCCTCATTTTCTTTCTGCCTCTCTGCCTCACAATAAAAAGCAAAAAGATGCCTATGTTCCTTCCACAGCGTGTGGGAAGTCTGGCCCGGATCAGCATGGCTGGGACGCCAGGGTAAAGTTGCGGGGAGGTTTGCAATGTATTTTTATGCAATGTTGTCCCTTGTCTGGGCCTTGTGTCCGAAATAAAGTTTATCATTATATATACAAATCTGGAGAAATATATATGTGTTATATGATTATATACATTTATATCACATTCATATATGTGTGTATGTGTGTTCTTTCCTACACAATCTAATCAGTTGTATGGTAGCTGAATAAAACCATCCTTAAGTTATACATCGTTTTTTAATCTAGCTCAATTTTTTTTAAATTTTGTTAAGTACTTCATTTAGATAACCCCACCATTACAGACAGATCTCATTTCACTCACTGGCTATTGAGAAGACCAGACCCATTTTATTGTTGAAAAACAATTCCATAGACAGAAAAAAACATTAAGAAACATTAAGGAACATTCCAAGATTTGAAGAGCAAAGCAACTGGAATCTTCATATTGCTATTATTTTCCAAATACCGCAGTTGTGAACAGTGTGATTAGATGAATTACAGAGTGCAAGAGTAATACAAAAAGTAACTCAAACACAGCACATGAGCCATTTAAAATGAAAAGCTTTTAAAAAAAACATTAAAAAAGACAATTAACAGAATCATAACTTGTTAACATATTAATCTTTAACAAAATTTAACAGAATTATGATTGAACAGAATTATGAATCTAACCCTATATCACACACGCAAACTGTTCCCCCGCAACGCTGATTACACTGCGAGAGAGATATACAAAATCGGGTCGGGTTACTGAAATGGACGAAGAAATGGCCCACGTTCAGCTCCGTTGCGTACTACATGTCAGCCCATTGCAACTAGCAGGAGTGGACTATCTTGCTCGCTATAGGATCTTTGAGAGATAGTGTGAATGATTACAGTCATTTTCCCAGGTTAGTGGGAGTCCAGAACTTGATGGCATAGGTTTAAGGTAGGAGGGGGGAGATTTAAAAGAGGCCTGAGGCGCAATGTCTTCAAACAGAGTGTGGTGCGCACATGGAATGAGCTACTAGGGAACACTAAAGAGGCCAGTACAATGGAAATGTTCAAAAAATATTTAGATAGGTACGTGGATACGCAAGATTTAGAGGGATGTGTGTCAAATGCAGGCAAATGGGATTAGCTCAGTTATAGGTCCTGATCGGCATGGATGAGTTGGGCTAAATGCGCTGTCTGCACCTGTGTCAGGATTCTAGACTGAAGATAATTTTCATGATGGTGAAAGTAAGCAAGAGATGGGGTGTGCTTAATGTGATTGGATTAAGAACAAATTGGAATTTAAGTACAGAGTTAGTTTAAGTGGGGCACCCACTGGTAGCTTGAGTGCTTAAAACAGTGGCACCAAGGCAAATTCCTTGTATGTGAATACTTGGCCAATAAACTTATTCATTCACTCATTCATTCATTCATTCATTCATTCAGAAGGCAACAGTTTACGTGAGCAAACATAGAAACATAGAAACATAGAAAATAGGTGCAGGAGTAGGCCATTCGGCCCTTCAAGCCTGCACCGCCATTCAATATGATCATGGCTGATCATCCAACTCAGTATCCTGTACCTGCCTTCTCTCCATACCCCCTGATCCCTTTAGCCACAAGGGCCACATCTAACTCCCTCTTAAATATAGCCAATGAACTGGCCTCAACTACCCTCTGTGGCAGAGAGTTCCAGAGATTCACCACTCTCTGTGTGAAAAATGTTTTTCTCATCTCGGTCCTAAATGATTTCCCCTTAATCCTTAAACTGTGACCCCCCTTGTCCTGGACTTCCCCAACATCGGGAACAATCTTCCTGCATCTAGCCTGTCCAACCCCTTAAGAATTTTGTAAGTTTCTATAAGATCCCCCCTCAATCTTCTAAATTCTAGCGAGTACAAGCCGAGTCTATCCAGTCTTTCTTCATATGAAAGTCCTGACATCCCAGGAATCAATCTGGTGAACCTTCTCTGTACTCCCTCTATGGCAAGAATGTCTTTCCTCAGATTTGGAGACCAAAACTGTATGCAATACTCCAGGTGTGGTCTCACCAAGACCCTGTACAACTGCAGTAGAACCTCCCTGCTCCTATACTCAAATCCTTTTGCTAGTAGGTATAACAGAAAAATAAGATAGGGGATGTTAGTTCGAAGAAGCAAATGGTGGTTGAAGGATTCAGCATTGGATGGTGGGGAGTTGCAATGCTTGTAAGGATAGAGGGTGAAGGGTGAGTGTTGCTAATTTGCCAGTACTTGGTTGAACCTGAAGGCAGATTATTATCTGAATGGTGTCAGATTATGAAAAGGGGACGTGCAACAAGACTTGGGTGTCCTTGTACATCAGTCATTGAAAGTAAGCATGCAGGTACAGCAGGCAGTGAAGAAAGCAAATGGCATGTTGGCCTTCATAGTGAGTGGATTTGAGTATAGGAGCAAAGAGGTCCTACTGCAGTTGTACAGGGCCCTGGTGAGAACACACCTGGAGTATTGTATGCAGGATTGGTCTCCTAATTTGAGGACATTCTTGCTATTGAGGGAGTGCAGCGTAGGTTCACAAGGTTAATTCCCGGGATGGCGGGACTGTCATATGATGAAAGAATGAATAGACTGGACATATTCACTGGAATTTAGAAGGATGAGAGGGTATCTTATAGCAGCAGATAAAATTATTAAGGGATTGGACAAGTTAGATGCAGGAAAGATGTTCCCGATGTTGGGGAGTCCAGAACCAGGGGTCACAGTTTAAGAATAAGGGGTAGGCCATTTAGGTCTGAGATGAGGAAAAACGTTTTCACCCAGAGAGTTGTGAATCTGTCAGCCCTAAGCTGCTTAAGGATGAGAAATGTTCATATCACAAAAGTGCCTGGTAATGACTGTCTGTTATCCAACAAGATAACAGTCTAACTACCTACCCTTGACATTTAATAGCATTAACATCCTGAGGCTCACACAGACCAGAGACTCAACAAAACCATCCACAAAAATACTGTGGCTACAAGAGAAGTTCACAAGCTGGAAATCCTACATCAAGTAACATGGACATGAGAAATTGCAGCGAATTGTGGGTGCAGCCCAGACCATCACACAAACCAACTTCCCTTCCATTGACTCCATTTATACCTCAAGCTGCCTGCAGCATAATCAAGGATGAGTCACACCCTGGACACTCCCTCTTCTCCCCTCTCCCATCGGGCAAAAGTTAAAGAAGTGTGAAAACGCGCACCTCCAGATTCAGAAACAATTTCTTCCCGGCTGTTATCAAGCAACTGAATCATCCTACCACAACTAGAGAGCAGTTCTGAACTACCATCTACCTCATTGGTGACCCTCGGACTATCTTTGATCGGACTTTATTGGCTTTACCCTGCACTAAACGTAATTCCATTACTATGTATCTATCCACTGTAAACGGCTCGATTGTAATCATCTATTGTCAATGCGTTGACTGGATAGCATGCAACAAAAGCTTTTCACTGTACCTTGATACACGTGACAATAAACGAAACTGAACTGAATAAACAAACACCATCCACAAGGTGGAAGTCAGAATATAATGGAATCACGATTGAAAGGCATGATTGATTCTGCTTCCTCCACTTCTACCAAACAGTGAATCCTAGACCATCTTTCACCTCCCTGATGGGGTCAAGGAAAGAGCGTTCACGTCGCAGGCCTGTTTCCACCAATCTTTCCACCGCTACGCACAAGAAGCACAAGAAGCACAAGACACCATTGTCTGCAGATGCTGAGAAGTGTGTTCAGCTCTGGCTGAACAATTTCTAATCTTGTGATGTGCACTTGATAAGAAGACCTCTCTGATAATTAATAATTATCAGACAATAATAATTCAGACAATAACTTTATGTAACATTAAGATATAACTTTACAGTATATTCAGTTGCATTTTCCTTCCTCAGTCCAGACTTTGTCATAGAGTCACAGAATCATAGAGTGATACCACGTGGTAACAGGCTCTTCGGCCCAATGTGCCCACACCGGCCAAAATGTCCCCGCTATGCTAGTCCCACCTTCCTGCGTTTGGCCCATATCCCTCCAAACTTATCCTATCCATGTACCTGTCTAACTGTTTCTTAAATGTTGGGATGGTCCTTGCCACAACTACCTCCTCTGACAGCTTGTTCCGTGCACCCAGCACCCTTTGTGTGAAAAACATACCCCTCAGATTCCTAGTAAACCTTTTCACCTTCACCTTAAACCTGTGTCTTCTGGTCCTCGATTCACCTACTTTGGGAAAGATACTCTGTGCATCTACCCAATCTATTCCTCTCATGATTTTATACACCTCTATAAGATCACCCCTCATGCAAATGCGCCCCATTAATAATGACATTACAATAGAGCTGGAGTGATAAGAAAAAAAAGCAAGCACTCACCAGTCTCTTTTCCCGGAAGTCAATTCCCACTGTGGTGACAAACTTGGGGTTGAATTTATTCTCTGTGTATCGATAGAGAAAGGTGGTCTTACCAACCCCACTGTCCCCGAGAGCCAGAAGCTTGATCAGATAATCATAGTCCCCATCAGTCATAGTGCTAGTCACGTTAACCCTGTAAAAACCAAGTCAGAAAGTACAGGATTTGAGAAACAGAATATTTCAATGCAAGACATTTTTTTCATTTTTCAGCTTCTATCCAAATATTCACCAATAATTAATTACAAACTTCAATTTGTCACAAAGATATGAGGTTACCAAATATTTTTGACTTTAGCAGTCAATTTTTTACGATGATACGATACGATACTATACGATAGAACTATTTATCCCAGGAGGGAAATTGGTCTGCCAATTTGTCATGAAAGACAGAGATACAAAAAACATGAAATTAAAGTGACGAGTGGAAAGTCCACTCTGAAATTTTACAGCTCTTTGTTAAGATCAATACTACCTTTTAATTATTTTCTTGACAGTATTACATCCGATATTACATTTGCTCTCATGTTTTTCATTACAAATTCTATGATCCCTTTCGTAACAGCAGTTTCATGAGTAAAGCTGTGCATTCTTATTCTACTCTTTCATCAGTCAACGGTGCTGCCTTATGGTCACTTAGCTTCCAGGCATCCCTGCAAAATTTAGCAACAAGGAACTGCAGATAGACACAAAAAGCTGGAGTAACTCAGCGGGTCAGGCAGCATCTTGGCAGAAAAGGAATAGGTGATGTTTCAGTTCGAGACCCTTTCAGAACCGAGGATAACCGACCGGTAATGTTAAATGTCCGCCGAGCTTCACAGCCGTGTATCTCTGGCTTCTTAAAAGTTGTCTCCACTCCTTCTCCCCCCTCTCCCCCCCTCTTTTAAAGGACTTACCGTACACTGTGCTTTAGCCATCTTAATTACAGCGCCAACCTTCCTGTTCATCGCAGTGTGTGTCTGTATCATCTTGGCTTTGCACCGTGTGAATTTTTTAGACAGTGCTCCCCCCGCTTGCCCTGTCCCCCGCCTGCATAACGGGCTGGTGAAGGAAGTGATGTGTTTGTGTGTGTGTGTTCCATTCTGACAGTCGCCATTCCAGTTGCCGGTTTTTCAGGCGGCTGCCGGCAACTTGACAGTCACCGGCAGTCTGCTGAAAAATCGCTTAAGTGGGACAGGCCCATTATTCAGACCGTCTAGACCCAAAATGTCACCCATTCATTTTCTCCAGAGATGCTGCCTGACCTGCTGAGTTACTCCAGCTTTTTGTGTCTATCTTCAGTTTAAAACCAGCATTAGCAGTTTCTTCCTACACAAGGAACTGCAGATGCTGGTTTATACCAAAGATAGACACAAGTGCTAGAGTAACTCAATTGGTCAGGCAGCATCTCCGAAGAAAAAGGATGGGTCCTTTTCCTTCAGAGATGCTGCCTGACCCACTGAGTTACTCCAGCACCTTGTGTCTATCTTTGTGCCTATTCCTGCTAAATGCCAGGTCTTCCAAAATGCACAAATATTTTGACACCACTTCATCATAAAAGGTACACTCATTCAACTAAATAGAGCATTGAACACTAGGACTGCTTGTGATCAGCCCAATGTTCTTCAGTTTCCTTCAGCAGTCTGGCCACTTGACCTGTGGAACACATTTCACTACTTGATACAGAAATTTAGTTCTGGTCAGTAACTTTGAACATGCTGTACACTAATGTTTCAATCCATTTCTTTGACAGAACAGAACGTAGAAAATAGGGAAGCAGAACTGTGAGTGTAATTGACACTTCAGGACATATTTCCATACTAGAGATGGATTTCTAGTCCGTGAGACCTGAGCACTCCAAGGACTGAGGCCTGAACAGAACTCATATTACTTTGCACTCAGCTGAAAGGAGCAAACAGTGTGGCAAAAAATGGGTACCGTGACCAAACAAGTTCTGTTCTCCCCAAATATACGGTTTTAAAACCAATGTATTATTCTTTACTCCGTGTTTACTCGTTAATCAAGGCACATATTAGGAGAAACAAAAAAGGAATGGCCTTCAAGAATCTTTAGGACAGGATGTGCAGTGAAGATTTACGAGAATGTTGCCAGGACTTGAGGCCTGAGGTATAGGGAGAGGTTGAGCAGCCTAGGACTTTATTCAATGGAGCACAGGCAGATGGGGGGAGTTCTTATAGAAGTATATAAGATCATGAGAGGAATAGATAGGGTGAATGCACAGTCTTTTATCTGGAAAAGCGGAACCAAGAATCAGGGAACGTAAGTTTAAACAAGAGGGGAATGATTTATTAGGAATCTGAGGGGCAACTTTTCCACGTGCTAGGTATATGGAACGAGCTGCTAGAGCAAGTAGTTGAGGCAAGTACTATAACAACATTTAGAAGACATATGGGCAGGTACATGGATAGGAAAGGTTTAGAGGGATATGGGCCAAAAGCAGGCGAAACTAGCGTAGACATCCTGGTTGGCATTAGCCAAAGGGCCTGTTTACATGCGGTATGACTACCTGAGTCGATTGATGGAAGAGAATTGATGTCCACTTGCCCAACAGCAAAGACTCTTCAAGAACTTTATGGTGCCAGATGCCAAGACTAGGGGATTAAAAAGCGGCAATGGGAATCCACTTTCTGAGGAAACCACAGATGCATTGCTTATAACCTCTGCTTTGCAGCTCAAAGACCTTTCATCAGACTATTTTTTTTTCTGATTCACAGCACGTGAATCTTGTTATTTATTTACAGAAAAATGGGATGGTAGGCAGAAAATTACTCTGCTAAAATTTGGCCCTGTGAAGTTAAGAATGTCATACACTGAAAGTAAAAAGAGCAAAAGGAAATTAATGTCTTTCTTTTCCTTGATTCAATTACAGACTATCTCCACCTTGTCACATGTCCTTTAAGCCAGCAAAGCTGAAGAATTTCAAAGACGCATTTAAATTCTAATATTATGAGAATAAGAATGAGAAAGACAGGAAGGAGACAGTGACAGAGGTTGTCACATTTGTCAGTGTACAGGTGTCAGAGGTTATGGGGGGTGGAAGTTTGCAACCTTCACCTGATCCACCCTGTTTCGACGAATGCAATCAACCTGGCGTGCACAATCAAATAAGATCAAATAGAACAAGTTGTCCAACAACTTTAGGCTGTGCATGCCATACGCAAGAAGAAGATGAAGAGGTTATGGGGAGAATGGGGTTAGGAGAGAGAGATAGATCAGCCATGATTGAATGGCAGAGTAGACTTGATGGGCCGAATGGCCTAATGACCTTAGTGTCAATGGAAGAATTGTCAGATGCTCTGTCAATACCTCAATTACGCTGTACATTAGGTGGCAAATATCCTGTGGTGTTCTCGCACTTACTTCACCCATTCCTCTTGTTGACAAAAATATAAAAGTATTTATGATTTTCCAGCTTTTCTACAACTATTCCAACAATTGAGAAGATTCATCATAGAATAAAGTCACACCCAATCCATTTTAGACAATAAAGTTAACATTCATGGGGAACATTAATTTTCAAATAGTTTAAAAGCACGCACACAGAGCTGAAGTGATATGATTGAGACATGGTTCTCCTGGCCTTCCTGGTTCAGTCCTATTTTTGTCTGGAACACCACATATTTCACTTGGTGCTCCCATTCAGTCAGCGTCTGGGAAAGGCTTTCAGATTGACTATTCCCTCCTGATTTCCCCCCACTGGGTTTATAATTCCAAAAAATTGGTAGCTTCTTCAGTGCAAGGTCTCTAAACTAAACTAAACTTCAATCCTATAGTTTTATGGGGCATCAACATACACTTTCACTGGCTTCTACTTTGATTAGGGCAATGGCAGGTTCGATAGTTTATTTATTGCCACAAGTACAATGATACAGTGAAATGCTTGTTCTGCATTATCTCCAGTCAAATCTCACTCTGCATGAGCACAATAGATGCTCCTCTGGAACACAGGGCAGAGAGTCACCATGGTCTGGCGGCATCTTGCAACTCCAGTCTATAAAAAGACTGACCTTGATCAAGGAAGCTGTGTAAATGTTCTCATTTTAAGGCCCCGTGTCCTGACGGCATTGCATCAATGAAGTAGGGACCAGCCTGGCTGGAACGAACCTGTTGGGCCTTTCCACCGCTGCTCCATACAGCTGCCACAGACTGCATTCGCTCTCACCTATTGGCCTCCAACAGCCACCTCCACCTCCACCAATCCCACCACCCACGGCCACAGTAACAGTGTCATCAGGTGCCTCCAGTAGCAAACCTGGCAGCTTTCATATGCCGGGGCCACTTTGCCTCTTTTCCCAAGACGATCAGGGAATCTTAGGGCACTTTCGAAGGGAGAGGGAGGTGAGATTAAGGACCTTTCACAGCCATCAACTTTCCCCTTCACCTCCGCCATTCTGAAGCAAGCCACACATTTGCAATTATCTGATCTACATTTCACCAGCAAAGAGTGTGCATTTTTCTACAAGGCTGAGTGTACTTGAGGTCAAGCAAACCTCAGAAACCAACTGATTTCATACTTTCGATTTCTCACTGTATCAATGCAACAATTCTTTATTATATGTGCAATTTATTTTTTAGGGGGGGGGAGAGAGGGGGAGGGAGGGGGCAGAGGGGAGGAGGGGGGGAGAGAGACGGAGGGAGAGAGAGGGAGGGAGGGGACAGAGGGGAGGAGGGGGGGAGAGAGACGGAGGGAGAGAGAGGGAGGGAGGGAGAGGGAGAGGGAGGGGGCGGGGAGGGGGGAGGGTGAGGGGGAGAGGGAGGGGGAGAGGGGTGGAGAGGGGGACGAGAGGGAAGGGGAGAGGGAGGGGGAGGGAGAGGGAGGGAGGGAGGGGGGAGGGGAGAGAGAGAGAGAGAGGTGTGCTGTGCTGTGCTGCGCAGCTGTAAACCGGACCCCACGCACCGAGACAAGTTTTGTTTTTGGCCTCTCTAGCCAATAAAAACTGATTTGCAACTAAACAGATGAATCAGCCTTTTTCTGTCAGATCGTTGAACCTGTTCCCTTGTAACAGTTTAAACTGAAGATAGACACAAAATGTTGGAGTAACTCAGCCGGACAGGCAGCATCTCTGGAGAGAAGGAATGGGTGACGTTTCCGGTCGAGACCCTTCTTCAGGCCGTCAGTTTGTAGGTTAACTGGTTTCGGTAAAATTTGTAAATTGTCTGTAGTGTGTAGGATAGTATTGGTGTACAGGGATCACTGGTTGGCATGGACTTGATGGGCCAAAGGGCCTGTTTCTGCACTATATCCCTAAACTAATCTCTTAACTAAACCATGACACATACAGGAGCAATACATGTGTGACTATGAGTTACATTGTATTCAGAAGCAGAATAGTTGTATGGTGATGTCAGGAAAAATATTTATTCAATGGCAGTAAGTTTCAGCAGTATTTATAGCACGGCAACAGGCCTTTCATTCTAACAGCTCTATTCTGACATTCTTGTTCGAGTCATATTTCTCCCACTTTTATGTCATTTAACTCTAGCAAAGAATCCTTCCACTAGCTTTCTTCCCCAGTTTTGCTTTCTCAGCCTCTTCTAAAATGTATATTTTTCGAGTTGAAAAGCTTTCTATTAATTTTGCATTGGTTTGGTTAAGGGTAGACTTCTATTACTGAAGAAGGGTCTCGACCCGAAACGTCACACATCCCTTCTCTCCAGAGATGCTGCCTGTCCCGCTGAGTTACTCCAGCTTTTTGTGTCTATCTTCTATTACTGAGGCCTAGATTTGATCACATCTTTGAAAGGAAACATCGCACTGCAACCACCCTATCAAGTTCTTTCAGAACCTTAAAGTCCTCTATTAGCTTATCGTGTAATGTTCTCTCCTCGAGGTAGAAAACCCAGTTCATTCATTTTTTTCTGATGTGTCATTCTAATAAATGCTTTCGTTTTCACTTTTTTTAATGCATTGGTATCCGTCGTATAATATAGAGACTGGGAGCTCTCATAATAATAACATTGATAATGATTCTACTAAAGGCTCATTCATTAGTGGGTAACATTTACATCAATTAAGATAGACATGGCCACACCATGTTGTCTTCATCAAAGAACCTCTCTTCATGAATATTCTCATGGATATCACCAAGCAAAAATTAGACATATCAATGTGCAGCTACAAAAGTGAAGCAGTGACTGATGGACCTACTTTTTGAACACAATATCCATCCACCATCTTACTGATCAATCATGCCAGTCCTATAAACTCCATAACCAGGCTGGATCAAATATTATTTACTTTATTATCATATCATCATATAATTATTATCATAATGCTCCTGCAAACCACCTGGAAGATTTTATTACTGTAAGGGACTATAATAATTTGAGATTGAACAGAGGTAATGGAGTGCATGCAATCAGTGAAGGAGCTAAAACAATCTCAGTCTGTGTCTAATGCCACAAAGGGTCACATCAGGAATTTAGAAGAATGAGAGGAAATCTATTAGAAACATATACAATTCTTAAGGGGTTGGACAGGCTAGATGCAGGAAAAATGTTCCCCATGTTGGGGGAGTCCAGAACCAAGGGTTGCAGTTTAAAAATAAGTGGTAAGCCATTTAGGACTGAGATGAGGAAAAACTTTTTCAGCCAGAGAGTTGTGAATCTGTGAAATTCTCTGCCACAGAAGGCCATGGAGGCCATTTCACTGGATGTTTTTAAGAGAGAGTTCAAGAGTCAAGTGTTTTATTGTCATATGTCCTGGATGGGACAATGAAATTCTTACTTGCTGCAGCACAACAGATTATGTGAATATGCAAACATAGTACATAATGGGGGAAGAGGAAAAAAAAGTTAAATAAATATATATATATATATATATAGCTCTTAGGGCTAACAGCATCAAGGGATATGGGGAGAAAGCAGGAACTGGGTACTGATTTTGGATGATCAGCCATGATCATATTGAATGGCGGTGCTGGCTCAAAGGGCCGAATGGCCTACTCCTGCACCTATTTTCTATGTTTCTATGTTTCCATGACTTGAGTGTGGGAGGAAACCGGAGTTCTTAACGAAAACCAACACAGGTCATGGGGAGAATGCACTAATTCCGTGCAGGCCGCACCCGTAGTCAGGATTGAACCCGGATCTCTGGCGCTAGAAGACAGCAACTCTTCGCTGTACCACCATGCTGCCGATGATTGCATGATGATTGCATAGTTCCTCAGCAATTAAGCAACCAAAGGCCTACTCCTGCATCTAATTTCTATGAGCTTATATTAATTAAAAGAAAATGAAAATTGCCTGAGACAAGATTTACTCATTGCATTAGATAGAGCAGAAGTTATTTACCATGTGCATTCTCAAGCATATCATTTAGATAAGTTGGTATCACTTTGAGATTATTTGTGCAAAGTTTAAAAATGTAGCAAAAACAAACACTGAACAATCTCCAACCCTGGAAACTCGCAATATGGAGGCACACAAATATTAACTTATTATTACAAATGCATTCAAAAACAACTATCATCCAAAATGCAGCAATGCTCAGTATATAAATGAATGAATGAATGAACGATTAGGTTTATTGGCCAAGTATTCCCATACAAGGAGTTTGCCTTGGTGCTCCGCCCACAAGTGACAACATGACACACAGTGACAGTTAGGAATGACACATAAAACAATAAACATTAATAATAAAATAAGAAATAAAATAAGAAATCATTCATTAAAAATATATATATATCTGATCTGCCATAATATATGAAGGTTTATAAACCTAATGCTATCAATCCAAAGACTTTGGTTCCCAGTCGCACTTTTGGGTTGTGTGATCATTCTACTCCGCAGATAGTTTGCTGTTTTCACTTTTTGGCACACATATTTTTGTTTCACTGCTCAAGCACTTGATTTTTAGGCAAGCTTTGGGCTGCCTCTTGCATGATATTCTGTACTCCTCTCTGAACTAGGGTGGATGTCTTGGCTTGGACGCACTGCTAAAAACGGGACCGGGAACCCCACCCCCACCCTACCAGTTCCACTGTTCACATCCCCGTATCCCTTCGTTATCACCCCTTTCCCAGTCAACAATAGGCCATTACAGGCTCCGCCTTTCCTTGGTCATCTGTTGCTGGCCCTGTTTTGTTCTGGCCTTTTCCTACCTCCAGATCCCCCTCCCCTCTACTTTCAGTCTGAAGAAAGGTTCCGACCCGAAACGTCACTTATTCCTTTTCTCCAAAGTTGCTGACTGACCCGCTGAGTTACTCCAGCACTTTGTGTCTACCTTCGCTAAAACCAGGACTATGTTGGGCCATGAGATGTGGTGGAATGTTGAAGGCTGCAGCCTTCCGTGAGTGTTCATCATCCAATAGTCAGATACGGTCTGAGTCTCTCCCATTTATTAATGTGTTTGCACCACACTTTGATGGAGGGTTTTCTCAGTCCCAACGTGGGACAAATTATTTCCCCAGGATTTAGCAGTAAAATGTTCTAGCTGTGGCCAGTTGCAAATGCAATGTTAGATTGCCAAGGAAAAAGTCAGGTAATTTTTTCCTTTGTGTTGGTTCTTACCACTTGCTACAGGCGGAGTCTGTCAGTGATGTCCTTCAGGCCTTGACCAATTTGGTGAGGGGAAGTACAACTGACTGTTTTGGAACTAATCCCAATAGGACTCCTGGGAACATATCCTGATTGCGAATCAAGGTATCAAATGTATAACAAAAATAGTTTACACCGAGTCAATTAATTTTTTTTTTGTATGTCCTGAGGAGGAGTGCTTTGCTCCACTATGGTTGTAAAAGGTACAGAAAAATACCGGACCTTAATTTCTTGTTCACCCTCTAATAATTTCCAAAACATTAGAGAGCTTGTCTCTGGTCAAGCACCAGTTTACAAAGGAGTCCCCACGTTGTATTGAAGGTTTAGTTTTTCACTCCTTTAATGTCCTGACCTCATTTTTTTGGTAACTTTTTAACCTGAAACATGCCACAGAACACCAGAAGTGTCACATAAAACCGCTGATTAACCAGACTGAAAAGGAATATTTGCAGCTTTGTATCATGCAAATTCTCACCCCACAACAAAACTAGTTCTACAGGATCTAAGAAACAACATTGCTAACCAAATCAAATAAACTTACTGCAGGCGAATCAAAGATTTGATCGTCAATGGGCTTCTACTCACTGGAGTTTAGAAGGATGAGGGGGTACCTCATTGAAACTTACCAAAAGTAAAAGGCCTGGATAGAATTGGATGTGGAGAGGATGTTTCCACCATTGGGAGAGTAGGACAAGAGGTCATAACCTCAGAATTAATGGATGTTCCTTTAGGAAGGAGATGAGGAGGTATTTATTTAGTCAGAGGATGGTGAATCTGTGGAATTCATTGCCACAGAAGGTTCAATGGATATTTTTATGGCAGCGATAGATAGGTTCATGATTAGTACAGGTATCGGGAGTTACGGGGAGAAGGCAGGAGAAGGGGGTTAGGAGGGAGAGATAGATCAGCCATGATTGAATGGCGTAGACTTGATGGGCCGATATGGCCTAATTCTGCTCCTATCAGTTAATGATCTTATGATCTATGTAAGGAAACGAGGAGCTTGAACTCCATTGCACCCATGTTGATCACTGTCAATGGTGTACAGAGAAACTCTAAAATGTGACATACCTAATCAAATCTCAGTTGACTTAGTTTAATGGCAAAATGTTACAGGCCTTAATAATTTATTCAGTACATTATTTCAATAAAATAATAGCAAAATATAACATTAATTGTTCCTTATATTTAGTTATGCTGTTTTGGTCAGTCAGTTGAACTGGCTAAATTAGGCGGCACAGTAGCACAGTGTTGCTGCCTTACAGCTCCAGAGACCCGGGTTCGATTCTGACCAAGGATGCTGTCTGTATGGAATTTGTACGTTCTCCCCATGACCGTGTGGGTTTTCCCCGGTTTCCTCCCCACAATCCAAAGGTGTACAGGTTTGTAGGTTAATTGGCATTGGTAAAATTGTAAATTATCCCTAGTGTGTTGCATAGTGCTAATGTGTGGGGTGATCGGTGGGCTGAAGGGCCCGTTTCCGTGCTGTATCTCTAAACTACACTAATCTGTGATTGTCTTTAGATTTTCATGCAGACAACAAATTGAGACATCAGCCCCATTAAATTACACTTACACTTGTGAGTTCCTCCAGCAGTTTGTTTGTTTTTGCTACCAAGGACCTTGCCTTACTTGAAATTCAATGTTCACACTGTTGGGTTGTGTGCCAAGCTGAGTGTGAGATGTTATTGCATTTGGCCTCATTCTGGCAGTGGAGGAGGTCAAGTATAAACTGTCTGGTATCGAAATAGGAAGGGGAATTGAAGTCATTTGCAGCCGGGAGCTTCAGCAGTTGCCTAGTCTACATTTGGTCTCACCAATGTAGAGGCCATATCGAGAGTACCAAATGCAGTAGATGAGGTAGGTGGAGATATATGTAACTCTCTCTCTCTCACCTTGAAGGGCTGCTAGGGTTGCTGAATAGAGATGAAGGGGAGGTGTTGCACCTCCTGTGTTTGCAGGGTTTAAGTGTGCTTTGGTGTGTGTGGAGGGTTGGTGGGGAGAGCTCAGCAAACCAGGAAGTGATGGAGAGAGTGGTCTCTGCAGAAAGCAGAAGGGGGTACGGAGAGGAAGATGTGGCTGGTGGTGGAATCATGTTAAAGATCAAGGGGGGCACTTTGCAGAACAGAACTTTGGGAGGAGAGCCCTTGGTGAGGAAGATGAGGCTGAAGATCCAGCCTCTATATGGTAACTGTTCAATTCAAAATGGCATTCAGAATACTCGGGGAGCTTGGTGCAAGTGCAATAATGAAGTGCTCTGCCATTCACCAAGTTGTTGCCTGAGATGGATCATCGTAGTTAAGGGGAGAGATCAAATAGGTTGGGCTTGTTTTCCTTTGACCCCAGAGGGCTGAGTAAGAGATCAAGCAATCATGATGCATTTCCATTAGAGGCCACATTTGGAGTATTGCTATTGTCTCCCTTATCTATCTATGCCTCTCATATTTTTTATATACATCTATCTATATTATATTAAAACTCTGTGGCTGCCTCACTTGTGGCTGCCTGACTTGTGTCTGCCATCCGCCTGACTTGTGTCACAAATCCCCTTTGATACCGCCCTAGGCCCACACAGCATGCGGAAACGCCGATATTTTTTAACCATTTCTAAAGAGATTACATTTATCTTTACGAATAGATACTCCTGATTAAATTTGGTCATGTTTGTGTACAGTTTTTTAAATAAAATACTTCTCCCCCCCCCACCCCAACATTTCAAAATGTTAAACAAACAGCTCTCAGCCATAGAATGTTAGTGAAGTTTCAATTGTGTGATGTCACAATGCCCAATCCTCACACATGTCCAATCGGAATGGATCCATTTACATATGCCTTTTCAGCAGCACCAGCCCCAGCCCCTCCCCCCCCACCCCCGCAGCCTGTGTCGAAGGGCGTCGTCACATGTGTGGGAATAGAGAAAGAGGATTGGGGGTGATAGGGAATGGGGAACAGATGGACTGTCCCTACCCCTCCTACTTCAACTCTCCCTCCCCACTCTTCCCCTTCTCTCCTCTCCCCCTCCCTCCCACCCCCTCTTTTCCCCCTCCACCACCCCTCTTCACCCCCATCTCCCCCCCCACCCCCTTCCCCTCTCTCTTGCACCACTCCCCGCTACCCCTCTGCCCCTCACTCCCCACTCTTCCCCCTCTCCCTCCCCCACCTCTCTCCCTCCCCCTCCCTCTCTCCCTCTCTTCCCCCTACTCCTCTCCCCTTCCCCTCATCCCCTCTCTCCACCTCTAACATCCACTCCCCCCCTCTCCCCCTTCCTGCCCTCCCCGCTATCCTCCCACTCCCCACTCTGCTCCCCCTCCCTCTCCCCCACCCTGCTCTCTTCTCCCTCACCAATCTCTCCCCTTTCCTCCTCCCCCTCTCCTTCCCCCTCTTCTCTTCTCTCCACACCCCGTCTTCCTCTCCCCCCTCCCTCCGAGTGTGTTTGGGGGGTGGTTAGTGTGTGTGATGCCGCAGACCACCCCCCTCTAGACGCACATGAGAGGTGAGGGCTATTCGTCAGTGGATAGGTGGAGATGGATAAAAGAAGCAAATTTAAAAATTAAAATAATATCAAGGGGTGTGATGAGTGTGTGTGTTTGTGGGTGCCGGATTCCGTGCTTTGGAGGAAAGGGGTTGGTTAGTGTGACGCCACAGCCTCCCCCCCCCCGCAAACGCACGTTCGGTGTCCAAACCCAACGGGTCTGCACTTGGTCTAGTAATATATTAAAACTCTGTGGCTGCCGTCCGTCCGGCGGCCTGCTTGACTTGTGCCACCCAGCCCCTTTGATACCGCCCTACGCCCACACCACACGCAGAAACGCCGATTATTTTACCATTTCTAAAGAGATTACATTTATCTTTACGAATAGACACTCCTGATTAAATTTGGTCGTGTTTGTGTACACTTTTTAAAATAAAATACTTCTCCCTCCCCCCCACCCCAACATTTCAAAATGTTAAACAAACAGCTCTCAGCCATAGAATGTTAGTGAAGTTTCAATTGTGTGATGTCACAATGCTCGATCCTCACACATGTCCAATCGGAATGGATCGATTTACATATGCCTCTGCAGCAGCCCCAGCCCCAGCCCCTCCCCCCCAACCCCGCAGCCTGTGTCGAAGGGCGTCGTCACGTGTGTGGGAATAGAGAAAGAGGATTGGGGGTGATAGGGAATGGGGAACAGATGGACTGTCCCTACCCCTCCTACTTCAACTCTCCCTCCCCACTCTTCCCCCTCTCTCCTCTCCCCCTCCCTCCCCTCCCACCCCCTCTCTTCCCCCTCAACCACCCCTCTTCACCCCCATCTCCCCCCCACCCCCTTCCCCTCTCTCTTGCACCACTCCCCGCTACCCCTCTGCCCCTCACTCCCCATTCTTCCCCTCTCCCTCCCCCACCTCTCTCCCTCCCCCTCCCTCTCTCCCTCTCTTCCCCCTACTCCTCCCCCCTTCCCCTCATCCCCTCTCTCCACCTCTAACATCCACTCCCCCCTCTCCCCCCTTCCTGCCCTCCCCGCTCTCCTCCCACTCCCGACTCTGCTCCCCCTCCCTCTCCCCCACCCTGCTCTCTTCTCCCTCACCTATCTCTCCCCTTTCCTCCTCCCTCTCCGCTCCCTCCCCCTCTCCTCTTCTCTCCCCATCCCGTCTCCCTCTCCCCTCTTCTCTCCCCACCCCGTCTTCCACTCCCCCCCTCCCCCCGAGTGTGTTTGGGGGGTGGTTAGTGTGAGTTTGGGGGGTGGTTAGTGTGAGTGTGATGCCGCAGCCCCCCCCCCCCTCCCGCAAACGCGCGTTGGGAAAACAGCCCGCAAATGCTGGAAAATCGAAGGTACACAAAACAAAACTGTATATCCTCAGCGGGTGCAGCAGCATCTATGGATCGAAGGAAATAGGCAACGTTTCGGTAGCAAACCCATCTGAGGATGGGCTTCAGCCCAAAGCGTTGCCTATTTCCTTCGCTCCATAGATGCTGCTGCACCCGCTGTGTTTCTCCAGCTTTTTTTTGTGTACCGGTCTCTCTGTCTCTCCCCTCTCTCTCTCTCTCTCTCTCTCTCTGCCCTTCTCTTTTCACAGCCCGCGGCTCGACTCATGCACGCCCGCTCCAACCCCCCCTTCACCTCTCTCCCCCATCCTCTCTCCACCCCTCTCCTCTATCCCCCTTCCTCTCCACCCTCCTTCTCCCCCTCTTCAATTTTTTTTATTTCTAACAATAAATTTTCCCTCTGCCCCAAACCCCTCTAGATGCATCTGAGAGGTGAGGGCTATTCGTCAGTGGATAGGGTGGAGATGGGATAAAAGAAGCAAATTAAAATATTAAGATAATATCAAGGGGTGTGATGAGTGTGTGTGTTTGTGGGTGCCGGATTCCGTGCTTTGGAGGAAAGGGGGTGATTAGTGTGACGCCACAGCCTCCCCCCCCCCCCCCCGCAAACGCACGTTCGGTGTCCAGACCCAACGGGTCTGCACTTGGTCTAGTTACTATTAAAACTCAAAGTACTTGTGCTATAAGTACTCAACCAATAAATCCATACCCAATGCCAAAGTAGACAATAGACAATAGGTGCAGGAGTAGGCCATTCGGCCCTTCGAGCGAGCACCACTATTCAATATGATCATGGCTGATCATCCACAATCAGTACCCCTCATCCACAGTACTCTCTGTACTATCTAAACTATCTATACACACTTATGGTATAAGACAATAACTAATTCCATATTCAGTAATAAGCTAGCTACACGTTAACAAGCACATGAAAACTAATCATATAGATGCCAGTATATCATTGGGATTTTTCAAGTGGGCATCTCCCTTCACTGGTGTTTCGTTGAGTTAGGAACACGACACCTTGGGAAGGCTCAACAGTTAGTTCTTCTATCTAGTCTTCAAATGCAGCCAAACCAAAAGGCTTATAGAGCTGCATCATGACTTCCTGAGATAGACACAAATTGCTGGAGTAATTTAGCAGGTCAAGCAACATCTTTGGAGAAAAAGGATGCGTGACATTTCAGGTCTGGACCCTTCTTAAGACTGAAAGATTGATCAATTACTCAATATCCCGACCAATGAAGGCAAGCATACCATATGACTTCTTTACCACTCTATCTACTTGTGTGGACACTTTCAGGAAGCTAAGAACCTCACGACTCACACCACAGTACCTGCAGACAGAGTATGTTTGAGGTTGTGCTTTGTACTTTTTAAAGTTAACTCCTACCACTATCCCAGAGTCCTAAAGCACAGAAAAGGACCCTTCCACTTACCATATTTTTGTCCTTCTACATACCAGTCCCATTTGTCGCATTAGAGCCATATATTCACACAACACACAAGTCATACAACACAGAATGGCCCAACTCATTCATGCCGACCAAGATGTCTCATCTCAGCTAGTCCCATTTGCCCACATTTGGCCCACATCCCTCTAAACTTAAATTAAGACTTGATTGAAAGCCAGCAGCTGTGAACGCAGAGCTTATAGACCAGAATATTTGGCTTGCTCCGCATTAAGATATGACCATCTGGGACGGCAAGAAGGAGTTGGGCTGAAGGACCTGTTTTTGTGTTGAAAGATATGACTCAAATGTTCCATACAAGGGTTCTAATGCAGACAAATGGGACTGGTATGTAAATGGTCAAAAAGGTGGTAGGCGGAAGGTTTATTCTTGTAAGTGAAATCATCCCTATTGTTTCGTTTGGAATTTCAAGAAGGTGTTATTATCAGTCGTATAACCACAAGCACTGTTAATATTCAACGATCATTCAACTGCTTTCAAACCACTCCCAGTTCCAGCAACTATTTCATTTAGCCGTTCCTTTGCAAGCACCACTGGGTTTAAACATTCACGGCATCATATTCCAGTCAGGCTTGTTTTATTGCCTAACTACACTAATCTTAACAGCCTGGAATTTGAATTCGGAATGGCAGGGAAGGTGCTTACTGAGTGAGTCAGTAAGAGGCCGAGACCTTGCCAGTATGACTGCACAAAATCCATTTGTGGGAAGGAACTGCAGATGCTGGTTTAAATACCAAAGGTAGACACAAAGTGCTGGAGTAACTCAGTGGGTCACGCAGTATCTCTGGAGAAAAAGGAGAGGTGACGTTTCAGGTGAAGAATGGACCAGTATGAAGAATGGTCCTGCCCCAAAATGCCACCTATCCTTTTTCACCAGTGATGTAGCCCGACTCGCTGAGTTACTCCAGCACTTTGTGAGTATCACTGTATTTCCCTGTAGGGAACCTGGGTGTCGGCTCAGACTTCACTGGATTGCCCTTGGAAATGAATTGGTTACAGTGATCTCATCACCACATAGATCAATACGGACTGAGCCCGAGGCAGAGTCCCGCGACTGCCAGCGAGGGCTGGGCCAGCTACGCATCTTGCAGCCTCAACAAAGCAGCCAACGCAATCAAAGACCTGTCCCAATCGGATCATTCCTTCTTCTCCCTGCTCCCGTCTGGCACAAGGTACAGAATCTTGATAGCGCGCACCAGCAGACTCTGGAACAGCTCCTTCTCCTCCTTTATCAGGCTTCTGAATGGTCCTTCCATGAGCTAGGGTACGGTCTAATTCACCTCTACCCCATTGGGGAGATTGGACTTTGTCTAACAAACTGATGCGCTACAATGCGGAGACCTATATTGTGCACTCTGTATCTTCCCATTTACTCTATCTATTGTTCTTGAGTTTGAACTGGTTTTATCTACGTATGGTCATAGAATCATACAATAAAGAAACAGGGCCTTCAGCCCAGCATGCCATGCCAACTTAGGTGCCCCATCAACATTAGTTTTTCCTCGTGTTTGGCCCATCTCTATATAACTAAAAGTCTCCGTCTTGTTTGTGCCCATGGTGTGCCCATGATGCGTCAATCTGCTTTTCCTAATTTCTTCCAAATGCTAGGCCACAGTCTTCCCATTGTCACATATCCTTCTCACATTCTTCCCGTCGTGGCGATAAACATCTTCCCGTCGCATTCCCACCTACATTTCTGAAGTTATTAATCGTTAAAATTTTAAAAACAGCCCCCAAAACGCACCCATTTCGGAAGAAAAATGCCGAGTGACGTCACAATGCACTCGCAAGGCGGGATGGGACACTTTGGGAGGGAGGGGCACTCCAGCGCTCGCGGTGAAAGAGGAGTGGCAGCGACTGCCAGTGCCCGACGCCGAGTGGGGAGGGTGGTGCCGTGGGCCCAGCCTGGGGACTGGGCCTGGGCTGGAGCCGAGACTGGTGCTGGAGCTGGAGTGAGGTCCGAGCCCGGAGCTTGGGATGGAGCCGTGACCGGTGCCGAGAAAGAAGCCGCCGCTGGAACCAAGGACGAGCCTGGGTCCGGGGTCAGGGACGAGCCCGGAGATGGAGTCGGGGCCTGCACTGGAGCCCAGGCGGTGGCCTAACTGATGGCTGCAGTCTACAGCCAAGTACGAGAACTACGCCGAGTTCCAGGGCCTGGCGCTGCTCTGCAACCAGGGTAGGTCCTGGGCAGTGAATGGGAGTGAGGGGAGGAGGATGAGGGAAATGAGGAGGAGGGAGATGGGGTGGAGGAGGGAGATGCCCCTCCCTCTACCCTCACTCACACCCTCTCTACCGCCCTCCCTCTCTACTCCCCTCACCCTCCCTCTCTACCCCCCTCCCTCTCTACCCCCCTCCCTCTCTAGGGATTGAAGAGGGAGGGTGAAGAGGAGGAGGAGGGAGTGCTGGGAGATGAGGAGAAATGAGCCGCGCCTGTGCAGTTGGGGGCGATGTGTGAGTGGTGCAATATTATGTTGGGGGAATGGCTTGCTTTGGGGGAACGGGGAGTGGTGGAATCTTGCATTGGGGGAGCAGACCCCACTTGGTCATGTATCCTATAAACTTTCCTATCCACGTACCTGGTCAAATGCCTTTTAAAGATTACTATACAATAAAACTTTATTCAACCCTGGAGGAAAATTGGTCTGCCGACAGACTCACACAAGACAAGGTACACAAAAACCAGAAATTAAAAGTGAAAACAAAAAGAAAAAGAAAAGCGACTGTTGTCTGGCTGCCGTGTGCACAGCGCCTTCACTGGAACAAATGAACAAACAAACAAACACAGACTTATCCCCTGGGTAGAGGATTATAAACTAGAATGCACCCCCCATCCCCCACACCGGGTCCCCCTTTGTTCTCCCACGGCTCCCCGGGACACTCCAGCCGCCTTTTCTGCCTCAACCACCTCCTCCGGCAGCACATTCCATATGCCCACTAACCTCTGTGTGAAAAAGTTGCCCCTCAGATTCCTATTAAATCATTCCCCTTTCACCTTAAACCTATTTCTTGATTCCCTTACTATAGGTAAAAGACTGTGCTTCTATCATATCTACTCCCCTCATGATCTTATGCACCTCTATAAGATCACCTCTCAGCTGCCTACACTCCAAGGAATAAAGTCCTAGCCTGCCCAACTTCTCCCTGTAGCTCAGGCCCTCAAGTCCTGGCAACATCCTGGTAATTCTTCTCTGCACCCTTTCTAGCTTAACAACATCTTTCCATTACCAGGGTGACCAAAACCGAATATGGTATATCTGACCTGCTTAGAGAGCATGCAAAACAAGGTTTTTTCAAGTACATAAAGGATAGGAGCAGAATTAGGCCATTTGGCCCATCATGGATTAGTACAGCTGTCAGAGGTTATGGGGAGAAGGCAGGAGAATTGGGGTAGGAGGGAGAGATAGAATAGCCATGATTGAATGGTGGAGTAGACTTGATGGGCCAAATGACCTAATTCTACTCCTATTCCTTATGACCTTAAAAGGCCTGTCTCACGCGTCTGCGGTCTATGGCGGCGAAACGGGAAGAATCTGCCGCCATAGACCGCGCACTCGTGAGAACGTACAATTCCGGGGCCGTGCGTCGGTGTTCCCAACACCGCACGGTGCTAAAATAAAATCGACAATGTCGAAAATTATATACTCACCGCACAACCTCCACCAGTGATGCACAAGTGCGGCACGGCCGCTCCCGCACGGGCCGCCGCCAGTGTGGCTCGAGCGCCGTGCGTCAAACCTCCACTGCCACAGCCTCCGCCAGTGTGGCACCTGCCTCCGCCAGAGAGGCACGTGTGCTGCACGGCTGCAGGCACAGCCACCGCTACAGCGCCGCGATCAGGATGGCCGCCGCCACAGCCGCCGCTAGTGAGTCACGTGCGGCGGGCCGACGTCATCGCAGTCGGCCCGCCCTTTTTTTACTTACCGCAAGCACGTGGGACCTGCCGTGTTTGAATTAACTCGGCCCCCACGCAGCATCCGTGCGGCGCTCCGGTGGATAGGCTCGACGCTCTCGCCGTTGCCGCGCGGTCCCCGCTACCGCGACGCCGCGCTTCACCGCCGATGACCGCAAACAGGTAAGACAGAGCCTTTAGTCTGCTCCACCATTCAATCATGGCTGATCTTTCTTTCCCTCTTAACCCCATTCTCCTGCCTTCTCCCCATGACCCCTGACACCCGTACTAATCAAGAATCTATCTATCTCAGCCTTAAAAATATCCATTGACTTGGCCTCCGCAGCCTTTTGTGGCAAAGAATTCCACAGCTTCATCACCATCTGACTAAAGAAATTCTTTCTCATCTCCTTACTAAAGGAACCCCCTTTAATTCTGAGGCCAAGACCTCTGGTCCTACACTCTCCCACTAGTGGTCATTGTACTTTGGCACATGTGATAATAATAAACCTAAAAGCCAAATGTTGACCAGGCGTGGGCGAGTGGTGCAATGATTCAGCGCTGGGATGCATGCCTCAGGGCAGCACCCTGACATGGATGGCAGCATCTGCTTTGGGTGTTGGCAGCCGCTGCAGATCTGATAGTCGATCTTATCACTTCCTCTTGAATACGATGGGAGCCGTCATCTCCTGATTCCTTTGCCTCGCTGCACAGCTCAAAGACCCAAGGACGTACTGAATCATAGAATTACACTGCACAGAAGCAGGTCCTTCAACCCACCGAGTCCCCGCTGGCATTCGCCACCCATATACACTAACACCATTTTATCCTCACTTCTATCCAGGATGGAAAAATCAAATACTGTGCACAGAGCATTGAGGTGAGAGGGGCAAAATTTAAAGGAGATGTGCGGGCAAACCTTTTTTTTTGCACACAGAGAATGGTGGGTGCCTGGAACATGCTGACAGGGGTGTCAGTGGAGGCGGATATGACAATGGCATTGAAAAGACTTTCGGATAGGCACACGGATATGCAGGGAATGGAGGGATATGGGTTATGAGCGGGTAGATAAGAGATGGTCTTGGCACCATGTTCGGCATTGTGGGCCGAAGGGCATGGTCTTGTGCTGCAATGTTCTATGTTCTATCTATTCCTCCCTCTCACTCCAGGTTCTATCACTCACCCTCCACAAAGGCAATTTACTGTGGCCAGTCAACCCACCAAACCACACACCTTTGGGATACGAGAGGAAACTAGAGCACACACAGAAACCCACACAGTCGCAGGGAGAAGATGCCACTCTGCACAGGCAGCACCAGAGGTTCAGATTGAACCCAGGTCCCTGGAACTGGTGCTCTTTTATCTGTGCCACTGTGTTGTTTTTACTCTGGCAGCATGGACAACAATGGTGGCTGCCGGCCACTGAACCCTACACCCATAGTGAAAGCCTTGGAGGTGGTACGCTCGCAACTTTTAAGAAATATTTAGACAGGTACATGAATTGGATAGGTTTAGAGGAAAATAGGCCAAACGCAGGCAGGTGGGGTTAGTGTAGATGGGACGTGATGGTCAGTGTGGGCAAGTTGGGCCGAAGGGCCTGTTTCCACTCTGTTTGACTATGAAAGTCCTTAGCAGCCAAAAAAAGTGACGGGGAGGTACAACAGATTCTGCTGCAACCAACAGTGGGGTGAATAAACTGACCATAGGACCAGGGCACTCTGGTGCTGCCAGACCCCAGCAATGCCGATACTGACTGTGCCTGCTTCGGGGGGTGAGGCAGGAGCTCACTCCTGCTCACAAAGGCAACCACTCTGCCTCTGCAGTTCACTCCTGAATGAGTGGTGCGGTGAATGCTTTGTGGAGATGCAGGAGTTCACACCTGGATAGAGAAACAATGGTGCAAAGATCAAGATGCAGTCCTTTTTTTTTTGAAGTACACAAGAGTTTAGTTTAGATCAATTTTGTTTAGAAATACAATGTGGAAACCTAGGCCCTTCGGTACACTGAGTCCTCGCTGACCAGTGATCACCGATACACTTGTTCTATCCTAGATACTAGGGACAATTTACAGAAGCCAATTTAGCTAAAAACCTGCTTGGGAATATGGGAGGAAACCAGAGCACCTGGAGGAATCCCACATGGTCACAGAGTGAATGTTTAAACTTCGTACAGACAGCACCTGTGGTCAGGATTGAACCCGGGTCTCTGCCACTATAACACAGCAACTCTACTGTTACTCCACTGTGTCCTCTCTAATTATAGTGTTCCGATTCCAGAATTACGAGCACTAAATAGAGTACTATTGGTAGTAGAGTAATCGAACATCAAGACCTCAAACCTAGCACAAAACACATAGTCTAACAGGCAGCAATGATTCATGCCCTCATATATACAATTATAGAAACTTGGAAAATAGTTGGAATAGGTTGCTTGCTCCTTTGTGTCTGCTCTGCCATTCAACATCATCATGATGTCATTCACTTCAGGTCCCTGAACCCACCATCGCCACAGATTCCTTCATCGTTTTGGCATTAAGAAATATATCTTTCGCTTTCTTGATACCAATAGCTTACAACAGGTTTAACAGCATCAAAGACAAAGCAAAGGTTATAGTAACTATTAAAAGTAAGGGTTTGTACAGTAACTATAAATTCTAGTTAAGTTAACTAGAATTTATAGTTAACTTAATTCTAATTCTCTTAATAGTCTTCTCTTATTTTTCTCCTATTAACATGCTTTTTGATTTTTAGGTAACTTAAAAATGCTTCCCCAGTGCAAGGTAGTTATTATCTTCAATTATTTGGTAGTCACACTGATTGTTATCACTTTATGATTTCATATTACAGTATTTTGTAACTCCATACTTTATAGTATGCAGAGGTTCACTTCTTGGTAATTCAACAAATATTCCAAAACATTGTGGTCCTTTTCCAACAAAAACATTCTCAACACATTATTACCAAAAGAAAAAAATACTAACATAGATTGCATTAGGGTTTCTTTATTTATAATAAAATCTACCTAAAAGATGATTTCAGTATAGGAGTAAAGAGGTTCTTCTGCAGTTGTATAGGGCTCTGGTGAGACCACATCTGGAGTATTGTGTACAGTTTTGGTCTCCTAGTTTGAGGAAGGACATCCTTGTGATTGAGGCAGTGCAGCGTAGGTTCACGAGATTGATCCCTGGGATGGCGGGACTGTCATATGAGGAAAGATTGAAAAGACTAGGCTTCTATTCACTAGAGTTTAAAAGGATGAGGGGGGATCTTATAGAAACATATAAAATTATAAAAGGACTGGACAAGCTAGATGCAGGAAAAATGTTCCCAATGTGGGGTGAGTCCAGAACCAGGGGCCACAGTCTTAGAATAAAGGGGAGGTCATTTAAGACTGAGGTGAGAAAAAAGTTTTTCACCCAGAAAGTTGTGAATTTATGGAATTCCCTGCCACAGAGGGCAGTGGAGGCCAAATCACTGGATGGATTTAAGAGAGAGTTAGATAGAGCTCTAGGGGCTAGTGGAGTCAAGGGATATGGGGAGAAGGCAGGCACGGGTTATTGATAGGGGACGATCAGCCATGATCACAATGAATGGCGGTGCTGGCTCGAAGGGCCGAATGGCCTCCTCCTGCACCTATTTTCTATGTTTCTATGTTTCTATGATCATGAGCACTTTTATTTTCTTGATGTAATGCAACTAACAAAGTATATGCCCTAACAAAGCAATAGGACACATGATTAACAAAAATGCAGTAAGGCTTTTAATATTGCAACACTACAGTATGACTAATGAGCAATTCCATTATCAGATTATTCAGTCCTGCCCTAAATATTTGAAGATCTTAATGAAATTTGGAAGTGAAGCATATATGAAAAATGAAAAGTACTGATAATGCCACACAATTTAATCTTTTACTCTCACCCACACGCAAATATCCACCCAACACGTACACATGCATACATAACACATCAGTTTGACTAACAAGAAAACTGTGCCATGAATGAATGATAGGGATATTCTTCTTCTTCTTGCGTATGGCGTGCACAGCCTAAAGTTGTAGGTCAACTTGTTCTATTTGATCTTGTTTGTGCACATCGGGTTGATTGCATTAGTCGAAACAGGGTGGACCACGTGAAGGTTGCAATCTCCCACCCCAATGATAGGGATTATTCAGGAGTTATAAAGTTAGGTGGATATAGCATGCATTAATTCATACAAGAACCAGTGTTCAGAATACCTACTTTGGTGTACGTTGCAAGAAGTAATTTGTTAGAAATTAAAAGGACAGCTTTGTAAACAAACAGTGCTGTTTACTGGCATGACCATGACATCTCAGTCTGAAGAACGGTCTCAACCTGAATCATCACCTACTCCTTTTCTCCATAGATGCTGCCTGACAGACTGGCTTACTCCAGCTTTGTTGTCTTTTTTCCAACTAAATGTATTTAACACATCACTACCAGAAGAAAAAAATACTGACATGGATTGCATTGGGATTTCTTTATTTAAAATAAAATCTACCTAAAGATGATCAAGAGCACGTGTTGGCAGGGTGCAGGGTGAGAGGTCGCAGAGCACAAATGAGGAAGAAGATATGTTGAGGGCAAACAGTGTAGTCAAAGAATGCAAGATTAGCAGACAGGACAGGTAGCCACATGGAAAACAGACAGGAAAGACTGGTGATGTTTATGTACCTATTTCAATTCTGGAGCTTTAATATGTAAGGCAGACAAACTCAGGGTGTGGATTGGCTTAGGGGAATGTGATATTATAGCCCCCATCCAAGCCCCTTTCACCATGGGTGGTCCAGTCTATATCAGGGAAGTGGAAATCTCCCACTAATGCTACCCTATTAAAGGTACACAAAAATGCTGGAGAAACTCAGTGGGTGCAGCAGCATCTATAGAGCGAAGGAAATAGGCAACGTTTCGGGCCGAAACCCTTCTTCAGACTGATAGGGGGTGGGGCGAAGAAAGGAAAAAAGAAAAAAAGGCGGAGGAGGAGCCCGAGGGCTGGGGGAGGGGTGGAGACAACCAGAGGGCTGATGAAGGGGAGGGGACCGCAAGGGCTAGCAGAATTGGGAGAATTCAATGTTCAAGCCCCCAGGATGTAGACTGCCCAAGCGGAATATGAGGTGCATTTCCTCCAATTTCCGGTGTTGCTCGCTGTGGCCATGGAGGAGACCCAGGACAGAGAGGTCAGGTACAGAATGGGAGGGGGAGTTGAAGTGCTGAGCCACCGGGAGGTCAGGTTGGTTATTGCGGACCGACCGGAGGTGTTCGGCGAAACGATCGCCAAGCCTCCGCTTGGTCTCACCGATGTAGATCAGCTGGCATCTAGAGCAGCGGATGCAAAAGATGAGGTTGGAGGAGATGCAGGTGAACCTCTGTCGCACCTGGAACGACTGCTTAGGTCCTTGAATGGAGTAGAGGGGGGAGGTGAAGGGACAAGTGTTGCATCTCTTGCGGTTGCAAGGGAAAGTACCCGGGGAGGGGGTGGTACGGGAGGGAAGGGAAGAATTGACAAGGGAGTTACGGAGGGAGCGGTCTTTGCGGAAGGCAGACATGGGGGGAGATGGGAAGATGTGGCGAGTGGTGGGGTCACGTTGGAGGTGGCGAAACTGACGGAGGATCACTTGTTGTATGTGACGGCTGGTGGGGTGAAAGGTGAGGACTAGGGGGACTCTGCCCTTGTTGTGAGTGGGGGGATGGGGAGAGAGAGCAGTGTTGCGGGGTGTGGCAGAGACCCTGGTGCGAGCCTCATCTATGGTGGAGGAGGGGAACCCCCGTTCCCTGAAGAATTAATTATTCTATTAAAGGCCTGTCTCACGGGTATGCGGTTACTGGCGGTGAAGCAGGAAGTTTGGACCGCTCGTGGACCACCAGAGACTGCGGGGTCGGTCCCACGCACACCGCCGGGACCGTGCTGTGTTGGTCCCAACACCGCACGGTGCTCACAAAAAGCCAACGTTCAAAAATATTGTCCTACCGCACAGCCGCCGCCAGTGCGGCACGAGCACCGCCACAGCCGCCGCCAGTGCGCCGTTAGTGCCGTGAGCACCACTAGCACCGCCACAGCCGCCGCCAGTGCGGCACGGGTGCAGCACGGGCACCGCCACAGCCGCCGCCACAGCCCCGCGATCCGAAATGACGTCATCGCGTAGCGCGTCGCGTTGCGCGATGTCATCATCACCCGACGCCGCGCAACGTCCTTTCGCAGTCGGCCCAGTAAGGTTTAATTTTTTACTTACTGTAAGCTCGTGAGACCGGCCGTACGGAGATCACTCGCGGTTTCCGTGCGGTCCCCTCTTCCGGCAACGCCGCGCTTCACCGCCAGTAACCGCCTGCCCGTGGGACAGAGCCTTAGGCTCTGTCCCACGGGCAGGCGGTTACTGGCGGTGAAGCGCGGCGTCGCCGGAAGAGGAGACCGCACGGCAGCCTTTTACAGCTATCTATAATCTCCCTAAGCATCTGCTCCCATAATTCATGTTTAAGATGGGCCACTGTTTAAGAATAATGTTAATTATTGGGAGGTCTATATCACAGGAGAAGATTGTGGAAGTTACAAAATTGAGACATAGGAGTTGTGATCTCTCAGATCATATACAAATCAACAAAGAGGAGGTGTGACCAGTTTTTAAGTACATTGAGGTGGATAAATCCCCAAGGCTTGACCAAGTATATCCTTGGACTTTGTGGGAAGCTAGGAGAAAATTGCAAGAGGTCCTTGCAGATGTACTTTGATAATCATTAATGACAGATTAAGTTCTGGAAGACAGCAGGGCAGCCAATGTATTTCTATTTAAGACAAGCAGCAAGGTACAGATGGGCGAGTCCGTCAACTGTGGTGGGCAGGATTCTTAGGGACAGGATCTACCAGCATTTGGGTGGGCACGGACTAATTAGTAATAGTCAGCATGGCTTTATGTGTAGGAAATCTTTCTCATAAATCTGATTGGTTTTTTTTTAAGATAGAAAATTTAACATTGACTGCAGGGCAGCCAACATTGTCCATATGGACTTTAGCACGGCCTTTGGCAAGGGTCAGCAGGGTAGGCCTATCTGGAAGGTTAGACCACATGAAATCCTGGGTGAGCTAGCCAGTTGGATTCAAAATTGGCCTGGAGGAATGAATAGAAGGGTATTTGTGGAGGGTTGTTTTTATGATTGGAGCACTGTGATTGGTGGTGTGTTACAGGATTGGTGCTGGGTCCACTGTTTGTTGGATGACACCAACATTTGTGGTATAGTGGACAGTAAGGAAGGATATCTAAGTTTACAACAAGCTCTATGCTTCTATGAATCTATGGCTCTATGCATCAGCTGAATGGGGTGTTAACTGACCTGCATCAAACCAGGTGCCTGCATCTTAAATTATTTCACAGCATTGTGATGGAGATGAAGGAATCTTTCACACCAGACATATTTTGTCATTAGGCACACGAAACATGATCATGCACATATTTGTCCGTCGACCAATAAAATGGGTATTTGTGTACATGAGAATCACCCCTCACAAGACTAACTTTGGGTATCTGGGTTAGGTTATACGGTTATAAGTGATAGGATCATAATTAAGCCATTCGGCCCATCAAGTCTGTCATTCAATCATGGCTGATCTATCTCTCCCTCCTAACCCCATTCTCCTGCCTTCTCCATATAACCCTTGACACCCGTACTAATCAAGAATCTATCTATCTCTGCCTTAAATATATCAACTGACGGCCTCCACAGTCTTCTGTGGCAAAGAATTCCACAGATTCACCACCCTCTGACTAAAGAAATTCCTCCTCATCTCCTTCCTAAAAGAACATCCTTTAAATCTGAGGCTATTATCTCTGGTCCTAGACTCTCCCACTAGTGGAAACTATTTTCTATTCGGTAAGTTTCAATGAGGTCCCCCGCCTCCTTCTAAACTCCGTCGAGTACAGGCCCAGTGCAGTCAAACGCTCATCATATGTTAACCCACTCATTCGCGGGTTCATTCCTGTAAACCTCCTCTAGACCCTCTCCAGAGCCAGCACATTCTTCCTCAGATATGGTGCCTAAAATTTCTCACAATACTCCAAATGCGGCCTGACCAGCGCCTTATAGTGCCTCAGCATTACATCCCTGTTATTTTGGTATTCTAGCCCTCTTAAAATAAATGCTCTTTGACTTCAGGCCTTTCGACCAACCATGTGAATTATTTTGCCACAGCAAATGTTTTTGAACATTCTTGATATTTATAGTGTGCTCATGTTGTGAATGATCAATTCAATGGAATTATTTGTCAGACTCAAAATATACAAGTAGTAGAGACAAAGAACTGCAGTAATATTGCAGTGTTTGAAATTGTATTGAATTCTCTGGTGTTATTTTTGAGCTTAAGGTTATAAAAAAAAATGACGTGCTTTGAGTTTGGGAGATTCTGCCGAGAGGATATCCAATTGAATGTTTGCTTCTTCTGGTGAATAGAGACCTTTCATATCAACTAGTTTCAGTCTCCGTGACTTAGATCACAACACAATAGTGAGTATCTAAGAATGCTGGTGTGGTTTCAACTGCACCTGGAATCTCATCCTGATGTTAAAACATTTTCCCTTTCTGAGGTCTTGGGTCAGTGCTTAAATTGCAGTTCTAGTTCTAGAGAGCAGATAGAGTTGCACAGTGTTAGACCAATTTCTTTAGCACTACTTCAAGAAAAGTACAGACTTTGAAAATGACTTTGAAACAGACCACAATCAGTCTTCTTCTTGCGTTTGACATGCACAGCCTAAAGTTGTAGACACCAAAACACTACATATATTTGTTTTTTGCACGTTGGGTTGATTGCATTAGTCTAAACGGGGTGGATCACGTGGAGGTCCCTATCCACAATCAATGAGGATAGGGTACAAATCATCCTCTACGATAATCCTCAACAGAGGTGCTCTGCAAGGATGCGTTCTCAGACTCCTTCTCTACTCCTTGTACACCCACAACTGTGCAGCCAGATAGCAAATAATGACGAGACGCAGTGCCGGAAGGAGATTGAGAACCTCGCGACCTGGTGTAAAGACAACAACCTTTCTCTCAGTATCAGCAAGACAAAGGAGATTGTCATCAACTTCAGGAAGCTGGAAGGTCATGTTGAAGTTGTGTAAGACGTTGGTGAAACCGCATTTAGAATATTGTGTTCAGTTCTGGGCACCATGTTATAGGAAAGATATTGTCAAGCTTGAAAGGGTTCAGAAAATATTTATGAGGATGTTGCCAGAACTAGAGGGTGTGAGCTATAGAGAGAGTAGGCTGGGTCTCTATTCCATGGAGTGCAGGAGGATGAGGGGAGATCTTATAGAGGTATATAAAATCATGAGGGGAATAGATCAGGTAGATGCACAGAGTCTTTTGCCCAGAGTAGGGGAATCGAGGGCCAGACGACATAGGTCAAGGTGAAGAGGAAATGGATTTAATAGGAATCTGAGGTGTAACCTTTTCACACAAAAGAATAATTTGTATAATGTATCATTTTTCTGCTGACTGGTTAACACGCAACCAAAGCTTTTCACTGTATATGTTACAATAAGCTAAATTAAACATGTATAAAATTACTTTGACAACCCACAAAAACATGCTGAAAGTTCAAGGGACCCTGAGGTCCCAGAGATAAAGGACTGCAAATAATAGAAATGGGCTAATAAAGCAGGCAATGGGTTGGATAAATCAGAGCATAAACTGTACTGGTATTCTGTTCTGATGCAGGGTCCTGAATATGGCATATTAACTGTTTAACTTGCTGACGGTTTCTGACTTCCTCCAACCCCATCTACTGTATTTGTTGTTCAAGTTGTGAACTCTTATACATCGGCGAGACCAAACATAGACAAGGCGATCATTTCGTTGAACACCTTCGCTCAGTCCTCCTGGACCTACATAATCTCCCGGTTGCCAAACACTTTAATTCCCCTTCCCATTCCCACACTGACCTTTCTGACCTGGGCCTCCTGCATTGTCAGAGTGAGGCCCAAAGCAATTTGGAGGAACAGCTCCTCATATTTCGCTTGGGCAGCTTACAATCCAGTGGTATGGATAATTGATTTCTCTAACTTCATGTAACCCTTGCACCCCCTCTCTCCATCCCTCCCCCACCCGTCGTACTAGCTTCAAAGTCGTCTTGTTGAGTCTCATTGTCTGTAACTTGTTTTTAACTAGCCCCTAGCTAATAAGGGCCTGTTTCCTTTATCATTGTTACTTTTTTGCATATCTTTAATTAATTTGTATTATATCTCTCTATATCACTGTCTATATCTCTCATTTCCCTTTCCCCTGACACTCCGTCTGAAGAAGCGTCTCGACCCGAAACGTCACCTATACCTTCTCTCCAACGATGCTATCTGACCTGCTGAGTTGCTCCAGCCTTTTGTGTTTATCGACGGTTTCTGGCATTTTCTGTTTCTCTTTTTTATTTTCAGTATTGGATTTTGTTTTTCATTTTCGTGTATGCAACCTCCTGGTACTTGAGTTACATGGGGATTTCTGCAGAACTAAGTGCTGCTTGTACCCAGTGCTCTTTTGAAGATTAATGCATTTTTGGCATAGAATAAAGAAGCATTGAACTATGGTAAATCTGGTTTGGCAACTTTGCATACTTGCTCTTTAAAAATGTTCCACCCTCCCTACATAAACATTCCTGCTATTACTTAACCAGAGAACAGCAAGAAATAGAAAAAAATACTCAGCTCATTATCACATATACACTGAAAGAAAAATACATGTTTCTCTGTAATCAAGATTCACTCATGATAAAAGTTTACATCCAGTCATTTCCAGATGATCTGCATCACACTATCAATTAACATCAGAAGAGCCCAGATGTGACTTGATAAATAGTAATACTCCACTGTAAAATATAAGGCAAGGAGAGAAACTAGAAAGCTTCTCAAGAAGTTTACTCTTAGAGAAGCTTCCTTGAATAGAACTTAATTAAATTTCATTAGGGCAGCATACAGCGCCAGAGACCCAGGTTCGATCCTGACTACGGGTGCTGTCTGTATGGAATTTGTACGTTCTCCCCATGACCTGCATTGGTTTTCTCCCACGCTCCAAAGATGCACAGGTTTGCAGGCTAATTGGTTTGGTAAATTTGTAAATTGTCCCTAGTGTGAGTAGGATAGTGTTAGTGTGCGGGGATCGCTGGTCAGCGCGGACTCGGTGGGCTGAAGGGCCTGTTTCTTTAAACTACACGAAACTTAGAATGTTAAATAGAGCTTTCGCCCAGGGTAAGGGTTCTGCCCAATACTTAAAAATCCATCAAGCAACAAAAAATAAAAAATAAAATATGGTTATAGTGTCATAGAGTCATACAGCATGGAAACAGGCCCATCGGCCCAACTTGCCCACATCGACCAACATGTCCCATCTACACTAGTCCCGTCTGCCTGCATTTTGCTCATATCCCTCTAAAACTATCCTATGTATGTACCTGTCTAAATGTTTCTTAAATGTTATAGTTTTAAAAATTAATTGATAGGATATGCGCATTGCTGGTAAATACAACATTTATGGCCCAGCCTTAATTGCTCGAGGAGATGATTTGTTAGAACATAGAACAGTGTAGTACAGGAACAGGCCCTTTGGCCCATAGTGACTGTGTTGAGCATGGTATTAATTTTAGATGTAGGTTTATTATTGTCACGTACTAAGATATAGCAAAAAGTTTTGTTTTGCCTGCCATCCAATCAGATCAGATAATACTATACTTAAATACAATCAAGACAAACTCAAGTACAATTGAAAGACCAAGGGGGAAGATACAGAGTGCAGAATATAGTTCTCAGCATTGTAGCACATCAGTTCCAGAGACAAAGTCCAATGTCCGCAATGACACAGAGGTGAATCTGACAGTACCCCTAGCTTGTGGATGGGCTGGTCAGTAGCCTGATAACAGAGGAGAAGAAGCTGTTCTTGAGTCTAGCGATGCGTTCCTTCTGGTGGACAGGAGAAGGGAGAAGGAGGAATGACCAGGGTGGGATAATCTTTTGATTATGTTGGCTGCTTTTCTGAGACAGCGTGAAGTGTAGATGGAGTCAATGGTGGGATGTCTGGTCTACGATGGTGGGAAGTCTGGTGATGGACTGGGCTACAACTACTATTCTTTGCTATTTCTTGAGGTCCGAAGCAGAGTTATTCCCATACCAAGCTTTGATGAAACCCGGATGCCAGGCTAAACTAATCTCCTCTGCCTGCACGTGATCTGAACCCTTCCATCCTTGCATATTCATGTGTCCATCTAAAAGCATCTTAAATGTCATTGTTGTATCTGCCTCCACCATCACCAGGTTGTTCCAGGCACTCACCACTGTATGTCAAAAACTAGGCCTTTAAACTTTGCCCTTTTCACCTTAACGTTCTGCCCTTTCGCCTTATCGGGCCTTTCCAGAATTGGTTATGCATCAAATACTACGCTGTGGGCTGGAGACACAGATAGGCCAGACAAGGCAAGCACAACAGATGTGCTTTCCCAAAGGATGTCAGTAAACCAAATTAGTTTTATAACAATCTGGTCACCACTATCAATCTTTGCTTGTTTAAAATCCGTATTTTGGTAATAAAATAAATTCAAAGAAGAAAGGCTTTCCTCTCACTAAAACTGGGAATCTTTGCTCTTAGTTCAGATTTTCAATTTTAAGAGTTTTTTTTCCATTTTATATAAAAGTAGAATCATTTAGATTAAAACAGATAAATCTTTGGATATTTTTTTTAGAATATACACTTGAGTAATTGAATATTATTGAATTTAGAATTTACACTGCAGAACATAGAACAATTCAACAATTCAGTACAAGAACGGGCCCTTCAGCCCACAGTATTTGTACAAACATTTTCCTCTCTCCTTAGGGTTTCCCTAAATTGGGGAGTATTTTCAGTTGTTCCTATTTCTGCTAATTCTACCATAAATAGTGGCTTGCTTCTGGGACGACGTGAGGGGGGGGGGGTGGGGGGGGGGGGGGGGAAATAAGGGGAATAATTCTGTCTTTATCTTATCTTATAACAATGCAAGGGGCAATTTGATTCATTGGGTCCTGCCAGCTCCCCAAGGAACATTTCTATCAGTCCCACCCTTACTCTCCTCATTTCTCTGGTCCCTGTAATTTATTTGGATTCACGTACATCCATCGGTTGTTCAATGATGTTGGTAAGAGTACAGATTGCTGGTCGTACATCTCCCACATATTCCGTTCCATTTACCTCAATAGCAATCAACACTCTTCTAAAACAAATAATTAAAGGTGGATTCCTCCCCCAGGTCTTTTACTGGATGTAAAATCTACCTTCCCATGGGGAGAAAGTTCCCTAAGTACAAACAGAGTATACAAAGCATTTTATATTCTCAATAGGAAAAAAGGGGATTACAGGAATGAAAGTTATAACAAGAAAAAAGGGAAAATGGCAACTTAGAAAATGCTTGATTTTATTAACACGGTTGAGTCAACACTTCCCGAGTGAATACTGTGCTTTTTGCATCGTTAAGCAAGCCATATACAAGTTAAGGCCTGTCAAATTTCAGTCCTTTGATTTAGGTTCAGATACTCTCCAGCCTTTCAATGCTAAATTATACGGCTTTCAACTAATCCTGGCAGATCACCACTTCAGGCACAGAAGAGTCGCACAGGCACCAACATTATACACGCTGATCAATAAATATTGTAAACAGGAGTGCAAGCATTCCTGAATTAATAGCTCAGAATAGCAAACAACCCAGTCACTCATATATCACACTGCTACTGTATATTGGTAGAAACATGTTTTACAGAAAACAAATTCAGTTTAATACCCCAGTGAGTGCTAGCACAAAACAAATTGGCCATTCCACCAGAATTATCCACATCCTCGAGGACATATTAGATAAAGACTTACTTACTGCGTCTAGGAACACTCTAGCTCTTTTTCCTGTCACTCTGTAAATGAGAGAATTTAAAAGGCTCCACCTCAGACAGAGAACATTATCCAACTGCACAGCGGGAGGCGTGGCTTGCTACAGCAATTTGAGAAATTCACCCACGGCCAACTTTTTTTTTAAACAGTCGTGAACCTACCTGGGTGGAGAAAGCCAAGTCTCAGCTGAATACTTCTACAAATATTTAGGTAATGTAACTCTTCCTGATCTCGCCAAAGCTCCAAAAATAAATTGAGAAACCAAATACTTAGAATGAGTGATTACAACTCTTATCATTTGGAGCATAGAACAACAAAATTACACACCTTTGATAAAAATCAGGAGCACTCAAGAAGTATTGCCATCACAAAGGGGAGATACCACTTTTCAGTATTTTTGTGTTCTCTCTTTCTTCTTCTCACTGCGATATTTGTTTGACCAAAGGGACAATTTATAGCTGGTTGGGAGGTGAAAGTCCATGGATCACCTTTTGCACTACCATGGATTGTTTTTTCTGTTGTATTTTGCACATCTTTTTTTGCACATACAGTAAGCCCTCATTTCAATAGACCCCTTTATAAAGGATGCATGGGAAGCAACTGCAGATGCTGGTTTACACCAAACATAGACATAAAATGCTGGAGTAACTCAGCGGGACAGGCAGCATCTCTGGAGAGAAGGAATGGCGACTTTTCTGGCTGAAAACCTTTTTCAGAAGGGTCTCGACCCAAAACGTCACCCATTCCTTCTCTCCAGAAATGCTGCCTGTCCTGCTGAGTTACTCCAGCATTTTGTGTCAGTCCTTTGTGAAGGATTCTCGTTAAAGTGAACGGACCTGCCGATGCCACCCCGGCTCACAAGGTGTACCAGTGAACCGGTGAATCTGTGGAATTCATTGCCACAGAATGCTGTGGAGGCCAAGTCAATTGATATTTTTAAGGCAGAGATAGATAGATTCTTGTTTCGTACGGGTGTCAGAGGTTATGTGGAGTAGGCAGGCGAATGGGATTCGGAGGTAGGGATAGATCAGCCATGATTGAATGGTGGATTAGACTTGATGGGCCGAATGGCCTAATTCTACTCCTATCACTTATGAATCCTTCTTCACCCCTTCTCCCCATCTTATTTCACTCCTTTCATCAGGAAGGTACAAGAGTTTGAAAACCATGGACAACCAGGTTCAAGAATAGCTTCTTCCCAGCAACGCTCTTGAACCCTACACAACACTAACATCAACAAATGTGAGCTTCCGTGGACTCTGCCTTTCGTTGCACTTTTTCATTTGAGGAGGGGAGGGGTTTGCAATATTATGGCAACATAATATGGTTATTTATTTATAGATTTTATTTATTATATTTTTATCTGTGTGTTTTGCATTCTTGGGCTTGTAAAGCTGCTGCGAGTAGGAATGTTATTGATCTGTTGTCTGTACATATTACAATTAGCATCCTTAACTCTTGTCTATGTGCCTGTAACATTACTGCTTGCAAGATTTTCATTCTACCTGTAACTCACTGGACTTGTGCGTATGACACTAAGCTCAACTTGTCTTGCAGCTCTCACGTTACGCAAAAGCACTTTGCAGATACTCAAAATTCAGCATTTGTAGTTACTAACAAATTACACTGGATGTCTATTTAAATTAATAATATTGAACATATTTCAAAAGAATCAGGGACTGAGTTAATAGGCCGAGAGGTTGGAGAGAAATTCATTACAGCATTATGTCATGGAAGGAAGACCTTCAGGCTACAGTGTCTGTGCCAGTTGGTCATTTCTAGGTTTTTTATTCCTCTACACTACTCTATTTCCTTCCATTTGCCATATTCACTTGCCTTGTTGAACCTCCACAAGTGGATTACCCCCAACTACTGTCAATTAAATTCCCGCCTTTCTGTGCAACTGATGAGACCATCTGTATTGGTTTAGGTTGGGGCTTATTATTGTCACGTGTACCAAGGTACAGCGAAAAGCTTTGCTATACAAACAGATCAGATAATGCTATACATAAATATAATCAAGTCATACTCAAGTACAATAGGTAGAGTAAAAGAGGAGTGACAGAGTGTAGAATATAATCCTCATCAAAGTCCAATGTCCGTAATGGGGTAGTGGTGAATCTGACAGTACCCGGGTTTATGGAGGGTACTGTTCAGAAGCCTGATTACAGAGGGGAAGTAGCTATTCCTGGGTCAGGTGGTGTACACATTCAAGCTTCTACACCTTGTGCCTGATGGGAGCAGGAAGAAGGAATGACCAGGATGGGACTGGAATGAAGAAGAATGTTTGGTGCTGCTCCATGCATGCTCCCCTGAACTGTTGATTGAACTCATTCTATTCACTTCAACATCCAGCTGTTCCGTTGATTGCCCTAGCGCAGGGGTTCCCAACCTTTTTCGTCCTGTTTACCCCTGGCAACTTTAATAGCACATAACGTTGTTATTTCACTTATTTATGAACAACTAATGATGAACTGATACCGAATACCAGAACCAAACACAGTCAGTCAATGAGAAAAGATATGTACAAATCCAGAATCAACAAATTTACCCCCTGGGGTTAAATTTACCCCAGGTTGGAAACCCTCGCCCTAGCATATCAGCTAACAGATGGAGGATTTCAGATCGGCATACATTTAGACAATAGACAATAGGTGCGGAAGTAGGCCATTCGGCCCTTCAAGCCAGCACTGCCATTCAATGTGTTCATGTCTGATCATCCCCAATCAGTACCCCGTTCCTGCCTTCTCCCCATATCCCCTGACTCCGCTATTTTTAAGAGCCCTATCTAGCTCTCTCTTGAAAGCATCCAGAGAACCGGCCTCCACCGCCCTCTGAGGCAGAGAATTCCACATTTGAGGCCATACTAGAGGTGAATGTAGTCTGCTAATGGAGGTGACACAACACGTTAGAGATCGGACTCTGTTTCTGCAGAGCAGCACAAGGGATCATTGTTGAGGAAACAAAAAATGCCTTCATCCTCTTTGAGCCAGGAGATCATTCAGACATTTTAATTAATTCATATTTACGGCATTTGATGCCCCCTCTAATCCAGGCAAATGGACTGCAGTTCCATCATGCTCCCAACTTAAACCTTGCACACAATGGGAAGAATTAGAGATTTCAGGAAAGTCTGAAAAGGCAATAATTGGAAGAGATAGTGTGGAGGTGAGAGCAATAAATTCAGGCCCAAAACCTTTGATGTAAAGACACAAAAATGATACGATCTTACACGTGCAGTTAAGAGCAATGACAGCATCAGTTCCCATAACAAGAATACCTCAGTCGGTCACATAGTACATCACACTTTCATCTCACACCCCTCAACAATTTTGTCAATCAGAACTGGGACCCAAGAGTTGTATAATTCAATGTATTGTCACATTACTCAAAGTTTCACTCCAACATCTCGCAGTTTGCACTTACTGTCAGCTGTTCAATTTGAGCAGCATATCGTTCTTCAAATATCCAGATTCTATGTCAGAGCTAGGCAAAACTGAATTTAAAATTACCAAGCTGTAGAAACAAGGAACTGCAGCTTCTGGTTTATAGAAAAATAAAACAAAGTACTGGAGTAACTCATCGGGTCAGGCAGCATCTCTGACATCAGGCGATGTTTCAGGTGGGGACACTTCGTCAGACTGATTGTTGGTGGGGGGGGGGGGGATTGGGGGGAGAGAGAAGAAAACTGGAAGATGGATTCGACAGAAAATAAATTAAAGTTGGGGTCCATTGCAGGTCTGGGTGAGTGAGACCTGGAGCTGCAGGAGAATCAGAGCGAGGGCCTGTTGGCTCATGGCACAAAGAGTTTAGAATGTAGGACATGGAAGGAGAACTGTTGCATAAATCGGTGAACTGGGTGTAGGTACCTGAAATCCTGGTTGGGTCTGAAGTGGGAGGTCTGGAAACGGAGCTGGAAGCCACATGGCACAAGATGGTTCATAATAATGTTCCTAAGATATAGGAGCAGAATTAGGCCATTCGGCCCATCAGGTCTACTCCGCCATTCGATCACGGGTTCCTAACCCCATGGTAACGCAGGCAAGAGCTGAGGAAACACATGTGGTTGTATTAGCAAATCCAGGTCAGAACTTGGCCATAGACCAGGAGAGCGCAGGAATCACAGAGAGGGAGCAGTGTGACAGGGTCTTACGAAAATCTCGTCAGAGGAGAACTTCGTCAAAACAGGTCTACCTTGATGAGATTTCGCAGTGGAGCAGTAAAATGTAGAAAAAAGGAACTGCAGATCCTGTTTTACAAAAAAATACACAAAGTGCTGAAGCTTTCTCTCTCCCCACTCCCAAATGAGTCCCGAATTGAAATGTCACCTATCCATGCTCTCCAAATATGCTGTCTGACCCGCTGAGTTACTCCAACATTATTGAGTTCTTCAGTTCACTATTCAAATCTGTCCACCCCGCCATAAGCCTTGCTTTAATGAGGCCTAATGAAGATATTAAAAAACAGCACCTTATCTTTCTTCGAAGCCCTCGGAGTGCTTCTTCAGAGCACTTTGCCGCTCTTGGCTTAATAATAAGTTTAAATGTTCTCAATGAATCACAGCAGGATGTTCTGTGAGATTGAAGTGTTCATACTTCCAGAGATTATATAAGGAGATGATGAGTGTGGGAGACACTAAATGCTGGAGTAACTCAGCAGGTGAGGCAGCATCTCTGGAGAGAAGGAATGGGCGAAGTTTCGGGTCTTCTTCAGAGTATGGCAGACTTCTGTACGCTCTCTTCCCTCTCATGTGTGAATTTAATTATTAGATTTCTTTATTCAGGCCTTCATGCCTGTGGTTTTCAGCTTCACGTTCCACTTGTTTGAATTAATTTGTAATCCTGGGGCTTGGAATACTGATTCAAAGACATGGGTCAAATCTCACTGCAGCACAGGGGCGGGTGAGCGAGAGAGTGGGGGAGGGGGGTGGGGAAGGGAGGGGGGAGAAAAACTAATATTTTGTTGCAACAAAAAAATACTGCTTGAGGAACTCGGTGGATCAACCAGGATCTGTGGAGGCAAGGGAACAGTCGACCCTCAAACTGCATCGGATCACATTTATGTAGAAACGAAGGAACTGCAGTGAAAGGCCAGGATAGAGTGGATGTGGACAGGATGTTTCCACTGGTGGGAGAGTCTAGGACTAGAGGTGATAGCCTCAGAACTTAAGGACGTTCCTTCAGGATGGAGAAGAGGGATTTCATTAGTCAGAGGTTGGTGAATCTGTGGAATTCTTTGCCACAGAAGGCTGTGGAGGGTCAAGTCAATGGGTATTTTTAAGGCAGAGATAGATAGATTCTTGATTAGTGCGGGTGTCAGGGGTTATGGGAAGAAGGCAGAGAATGGGGTTGAGTGGGAAAGATAGATCAGCCATGATTGAATGGCAGAGTAGACGATGGGCCTAATGGGGGTGGGGAGTGAGGGGAGGAATAGGTGAGAGTCCAGCCGGGGCACAGGGGAGGGAAGGGGGGGGGAGGAGGCAGGATGGAAAAGAGCAGGGGTGTGATTTGAGAGAGGTTATCTGAAATTGGAGCATTCAATGTTCATACATCTGGGTTGTAAGCTACCCAAGCGGAATATATGAAGTGCTGTTCCTCCAGATTGCGCATGCTCTCACTCTGGCAATTGAGGCGGCCTAGGATAGAAACATCAGCGTGCAAATGGGAATGGGAATATGAAATGTTTAGCAACCGGGGGGGCCAGCAGGTCTTGGCAGACCAAGCGCAGGTGTTCAACCAAATGGTCGGGGAGGTTATGTTTGGTCTCGCTCGATGTACAGGAGGCCACATTGGGAATGCAGATCTCATTTGTTTTGTTGTTGCAGAAGGATGTGAACTTAATTGGCAATGTCACTGTTTATTTTTCGTTCTTAAACTAATAAACTAATCTAAACTAAACAGATCACAAGCAATGACAAAACAGAGTACAGGGAGGAGATTGAGAGCTTACTACATGGTGTCAAGACAGCAATTCTTCCTCTATGTCCGCAAGATGAAAAAGCCAGTTATTGACGTTAGGAAACATGTGGTATGCACGCCCTAGTCAACTCCAATGATGCCAAAGTGGAGATTGCACAGAGCTTCACACTTGGTTTGCCACAGCTCTGCCCATGATTGCCAGCAATTGCAGAGAGTTGTTGATGTCGCCCAGTACATCAATCTAACCAATCTCCACCACCATCGACTTCATGCTGCCTCGGGAAGCAGCCAACATTAGCAAGGACCATTTACACCCTGATCACTCCCTATTCTCCCCTCTCCCACTGGGCAGATGGTACAAAAGCTCGAAAGCACGCACCACCAGATTCAGGACCAGCTTCTTCCCCAGACCACTGAATGGTCCTCTCATAAGCTAACGGTATAGTCCCAATCTCCCAACCTATTTCATTGTTAGCCTTGCACTTTAAAAAAAATCTGCACTTTTCTGTAGGAGTAAAGGGCAAGTAGAAGGTTTAAGGCAGAAGGAAGGAGCGATTCATGGAAAATAATGCATGGAAGTTGACGAAGATCACTTCGACCCCAGATCATCCTGTAGACAATAGACATTTGCAAGTCGGCATTTATGCACGGCAGTGGCTGGGTGCCAGTGAGAAGAGTGTTAGGATAATTATGTACGAAGATGACAAACATGGAAAATATATTTTTGTAGAAGGGGTGGTTTGACAGGAGTGAAGGTGGATGGTGATTTGGTTATGACTAAAAAGAAGGTGAATGATGAATTACTTGAATTACTTAAAGTGGAAAATCTTGGAGGTATTTGGCGATTCAAGCGCGTCAGACCAAAGGGCAGCTGAAATGGTGAATCTGCATGTTTATCCCTCACAGGCTGCCAGAGAGGGAGAGATTCAGGTCATTGGCACAAGGTTTTGGCAAGAGGCATCCAGGGTGGAAAAGCTTGTCCATATTAATTTGAAGGAAGAACCTTCTCATCAGTGATGGCATTGTGGTGTAGCGGTAGTGACCCGGGTTTGATCCTGACCACAGGTGCTGTCTGTACGGAGTTTGGACGTTCTCCAGGTGACTGCATGGGTTTTCTCCGGGTGCTCCAGTTTCCTCCCACATTCCAAAGATGTACAGGTTTGTAAGTTAATTGGCTTTGATAAAATCATAAATTGTCCCTGGTGTATAGGATAGTACTAGTGTATGGGGATTACTGGTCGGCAGGGACTTGGTGGGCCGAAGGGCCTTTTTCCACGCTGTATCTCTAAACTAAACTAACGTGACAGAACGTCAAATAAGTAGTTAAAGGGCTAGAAAATAAATGTCTATGGAATCCACAATAAAGACAGTGAAGATGAAAAGAGATTTTATAAATAAAACTGACCTCCTGCTCATGAATGTCAATGCTCAAGATAATTAAGCACGTTAGGGGAAAGTGTATCATAGAGTCATAGAGCATGGAAACAGGCCCTTCAGCCCAATTCGCCCACGCCCACCAACACTACACTAATCCCACCTGCCTGCATTTCACCCAGAACCCTCCAAACTCAAACCTATCCTACCCATTCGTGCTGACTCTATTTGGTGGAAAGAAGGGCAATTAATAACAATAATATGGAGATAGCGCAGAGGAGAAACTCCAGAGTTAGGGTGAAATTTGATAGCTAACTATAAAAGGAACGGAGGAATATTGTGAGTGACGAAAGAGTGTGACATCATAAAGAATGCTTTGTAACATTGACAAGAGCAATCTAGGTGTGGAAAGAATGACAGAGTGGATTGATGAGTGTCAACAGGGAGTGGTAGAGGAATGGAAAATGGAAGATAATGGTGACAACTTCTGTCTGATAAAAAATATGTAAATTGGCCAGAGGAAAGATCAGACAAAGCAGGTTACTGTGGCAATAACTCTTAACTCTTTTTATTCACTTGTTATGACCCAAGCATTGTGGTCAAGGTCAGCATTGACTGCCCTTCTTTACCTGCCAGTGGTTAGCTGCCACCTTGATCTGCTGCAGTTGTTCTTGTGAAGGAGCTTTCATAGTGCTATTGGGAGGAGGCGCCATGACTTAGAGGCAGCCATGATGAAGGACAGTGGTATATTTCCAAGTCAGGTCAGTCTGCAAGATGGGGGGAAACCTGCAGGTAGTGGAGTCCCCTTGTGTCTGCTGCAAGTGGACTTCTTGTTCATAGAGGTTGTGGGTTTGAGACGTGCTGTGTGGGTAGCCTAGGCAACTAGCTGCAGTGCATTTTGTAGATGGTACACATCGTGGCCAAAATACAATGGTGGAGGAGGGATTGAATGTTAGTGCCAATTGATGGGATGCCAATCAAGTGGGTTTCTTTGTAGAAACAAAGAACTGCAGATGTTGGTTTACAAAAGCCTGACAGGAGAAAGTGTGCTGAATATTTGGATGGGTTTCTTTGTTTTGGATGATGTTCATTCATGGATTCATTTTTGCAGTTCAGAACCAGGTCTGTCAAACAAGCTACCTTCCTGAGCTAGTCTTTTACCTGTGTTTGGTCAATATTGCCACTTGATAGCGCAGTCAGTGTCACATTTCGTCCCTTTGAGTATAGACAGTCTGGATTGTTGTAGGGAGGAACTGCAGATGCTGGTTTAAACCAAAGATAGACACAAAATGCTGGAGTAACTCAGCAGGACAGGCAGCATCTCTGGAGAGAAGGAATGGTAACGTTTCAGGTGGAGACCCTTCTTCAGACTGATGGTTTAGTGGTCAGGAGAAGGCTTTCATCTCTCTGAGCCAGTTGTGCCACTCCCTATATTTAATCAGATGGTCTCCCTTAACTCCAATCACCACCTAGATTACATAACCCTCAGATATTTTATTCCTGCCTATGATGCAGAATCACAAATGGAGTCTAACTGCAGCATTATATAACCATACCAAGTGATCTAAAAGGAACAAACTCAAATTAAAGACTATGAAAGCTGACCAAAGTAATTATTTATCCCCGATTTACAAATAAATAAAGTTGTAAAATATATCTGATCCACAGCATCCCCTGTGGATAAACGCAGACAATAGACAATAGGTGCAGGAGTAGGCCATTCGGCCCTTCGAGCCAGCACCGCCATTCACTGTGATCATGGCTGATCATCCACAATCAGTACCCCGTTCCTGCCTTCTTCCCATATCCCTTGACTCCGCTATTTTCAAGAGTTAGAAACATAGAAACATAGAAAATAGGTGCAGGAGTAGGCCCTTCGGCCCTTCGAGCCTGCACCGCCATTCAATATGATCATGGATGATCATCCAACTCAGTATCCTGTACCTGCCTTCTCTCCATACCCCCTGATCCCTTTAGCCACAAGGGCCACATCTAACTCCCTCTTAAATATAGCCAATGAACTGGCCTCGACTACCTTCTGTGGCAGAGAGTTCCAGAGATTCACCACTCTCTGTGTGAAAAATACTGTGAAGTTCTATCTAACTCTCTCTTGAAAGCCTCCAGAGAATTGGCCTCCACTGCCTTCTGAGGCAGAGAATTCCACAGATTCACAACTATCTGGGTGAAAACATTTTTCCTCATCTCCATTCTAAATGGCCTACCCCTTATTCTTATACTGTGGCCCCTGGTTCTGGACTCCCCCAACATGGGGAACATGTATCCTGCCTCTAGCGTGTCCAATCCCTTAATAATCTTATATGTTTCAATAAGATCTCCTCTCATCCTTCTAAATTCCAGTGTATAGAAGCCCAGTCGCTCCATTCTTTCAACACAAGACAGTCCCACGATCCCGGGAATTAACCTCGTGAAACTACACTGCACTCCGTCAATAGCAAGAATATCCTTCCACAAATTTGGAGACCAAAACTGCACACAATACTCCAGGTGTTGTCTCACTAGGACCCTGTACAACTGCAGAAGGACCTCTTTGCTCCTATACTCAACTCCTCTTGTTATGAAGGCCAACATGCTATTCGCTTTCTTCACTGCCTGCCGTACCTGCATGCTTACTTTCAGTGACTGATGAACAAGGACACCCAGATCTCGTTCTACTTCCCCTTTTCCTAACTTGACACCATTCAGATAATAATCTGCCTTCCTGTTCTTGTCATCAAAGTGGATAACCTCACATTTATCCACATCAAACTGCATCTGCCATGCATCTGCCCACTCACCCAACCTGTCTAAGTCACCCTGCATCCTCATAGCATCGTCCACACAGTTAACACTGCCACCCAGCTTTGTGTCATCTGCAAATTTACTAATGTTACTTTTAATCCCTTCATCCAAATCAATGTATATTGTAAATAGCTGCGGTCCCAGCACCGAATCTTGCAGTGACTAGCATCCCACTAGTCACTGCCTGCCATTCTGAAAGAGACCCGTTAATCCCTACTCTTTGTTTCCTATCTGCCAACCAATTTTCTATCCTTGTCAGCACTCTACCCCCAATATCACGTGCCCTAATTTTGCCCACTAATCTCCTATGTGGGACCTTATCATAGGCTTTCTGAAAGTCCAGGTACATTACATCCACTGGCTCTCCCCTGTCCATTTTCCTAGTTTACATCCTCAAAAAATTCCAGAAGATTAGTCAAGCATGATTTCCCCTTCGTAAATCCATGCTGTTACTGCTATCCAAATGTGCCGCTATTTCATCTTTTTATAATTGTCTCCAGCATCTTCCCCACCACCGATGTCAGGCTAACTGGTCTATAATTCCGTTTTCTCTCTCCAGCCTTTCTTAAAAAGTGGGATAACATTAGCTAACCTCCAATCCACAGGAACTGATCCTGAATCTATAGAACATTGGAAAATGATCACCAATGCGTCCACGATTTCTAGAGCCACTTCCTTAAGTACCCTGAGATGCAGACCATCAGGCCCTGGGGATTTATCAGCCTTCAGTCCCATCGGTTTACCCAACACCATTTCCTGATGAATGTAAAATTTCCTTCAGTTCCTCCCTCACTCTAGGTCCTCTGGCCACTAGTACATCTGGGAGGTTGGTTCTGTCTTCACTATGGAAGACTGAAACAAAGTACCTGTTCAACTTGTCTGCCATTTCCTTGTTCTCCATCATAAATTCACCTGTTTCTGTCTTCAAGGGTCCAACTTTGGTCTTAACTTATTTTTTCTTCACATACCTAAAGAAGCTTTTACTATCCTCCCTTATAATCTTGGCTAGCTTACCTTCGTACCTCATCTTTTCTCCCCGTATTGCTCTTTTAGTTATCTTCTGTTGCTCTTTAAAAGTTTTCCCAATCCTCTGGCTTCCGGCTCATTGTTGCAATGTTATACTTCTCTTTTATTTTTATACTGGTCTTGACTTCCCTTGTCAGCCACGGTCATCTCTTACTCCCTTAGAATCTTTCTTCCTCTTTGGAATGAACTGATCCTGCACCTTCTGTATTATTCCCAGAGATACTTGCCATTGTTGTTTCACTGTCATCCCTGCTAGGGTTTTCTTTCGAGTCAACTTTGGCCAGCTCCTCCCTCATGGCTCCATAGTCCCCTTTGCTCAACTGTATTAATGACACCTCCGATTTTCCCTTTTCCTTCTCAAATTGTAGATTAAAACTCATATTATGGTCACTAGCAAGGGACTGAATTTCATTCCTTACCAACAGAGCTACCCCACCCCCTCTGCCCACCTGTCTGTCTTTTCGATAGGATGTGTACCCCTGAATATTCAATTCCCAGCCCTGGTCCTCTTGCAGCCATGTCTCTGTAAGCTTGCAGCCTCATGCAGCCATGCCTCAGCAAGTTACAGAGTGCGTCACAACAACAGCATGCAAAACATGATTACAGTTTACATTCTGGGTGGTGCATGTGACTCACTGTCAAAGGAATTGGGAGTTCTCAAAGTATTTGGTTTTAAACAAGCAGCTTACTTATAACAATGTGATTCAACTGAGAAATGTGATCCGATCAAATTTTTCAGGGATAACTCCAAGCAAACTAAATTGGATCAGTTATGTAAAGTTGTTCAATTCTGACTGTGCATGTGTTAAACTCGATTCTTTTCCCCTCGATCTTTCCTCAGTAAATATACTGAACCAACACACCGTTCTTGCTTCAACAAGTTTATTCGTCACCCCGGAGGACTTACTCTTGGAACTCTGGAGTTCCAAGTGTTCCTCAGAGCAAGTCATTTACAATAGGCATAGTACAAGTATATAAGCAGTCACAAGCAGAAGCAATTTGACGCGCTTTCATGGTCCTCCAATCATATCAGGACACGCTATGTGTGTAAAGGCAAAGGTCAGGTTCCTCAAGACAATTGGCTCGCAAGCGCATGATCTCATTGATCCCTGGTCAATTCGTCCCTTCCCACCCAAACCACCCCCTCCCCGGGCACTTTCCCTTGCAACCGCAGGAAATGTAACACTTGTCGCTTTACCTCCCCCCTCGACTCCATCCAAGGACCCAAGCAGTTTTTCCAGATGAGGCAGAGGTTCACCTGCACCTCCTCCAACCTCATTTATTGCATCTGCTGTTCCAGGTGTCAGCTGCTCTACATCGGTGAGACCAAGTGCAGGCTTGGCAATCGCTTTGCCCAACACCTCCGCTCAGTTCGCAATAACCAACCTGATCTCCCGGTGGCTCAGCACTTCAACTCCCCCTCCCATTCCGAATCCGACCTTTCAGTCCTGGGCCTCCTCCATGGCCAGAGTGAGTCCCACTGCAAATTGGAGGAACAGCACCTCATATTTCGCTTGGATAGTTTACACCTCAGTGGTATGAACATTGACTTCTCCAATTTCAGATAGTCCTTGCTTTCTCCCTCCGTCCCCTCCCAGCTCTCCACAGCCTATTGTCTCTGCTTCCTTTCTTTTTCCCGCCCCCCCCCCCACCCCCACATTCATCAGTCTGAAGAAGGGTCTTGACCAAAACGTTGCCTATTCCTATGCTCCATAGATGCTGCCTCACCCACTGAGTTTCTCCAGCTTTTTTGTCTACCTTCGATTTTTCCCAGCATCTGCAGTTTTTTTCTTAATCATTATCAGCAATGATCAGGTTAAATGACTCAAACAATTGAATCGCACATTATCACCAATGATCAGGTTCCTCAAAATGAGTGACTAACTTCGTCATCACAGCTGCAACAGAACCCAGCATTTTTTCCACTCATCGCTGTAATTTTTCCACTAACTTACACATCAAAAACCAAACTCGTCACATGCGCCACCCAAATGTCAACTAATTTACAGTTATCTGTAAATAATGCAAGTACTGTTCAATCCTTGACTTATTGCAGTTGACAAAACATCATGAGATGGCATTCTTGCAGGGATTCTGATGATCTCTCGGTATTTAATTGCTAGGAATTTGGAAGAATCTCCAGAAGGTTTATGTTTATCCTTTTTCCAAAAGGGTTGGACCATTTTCCGCTCTACAGCAGAAAATAAGGAGAACAAATCCGGAGAGAAAATGTGACTGTAGCAATTAGTCAGGCAGTATCTGTGGTAGGAGACACAAAGCATTAGTAATATCTAGGTAAACTGGTCAACCCAGGAGGCAGCACAAGGGAGGAGATGGGTGGGTCATAAAACATTGCTCAGTGTCCAAATAGAGTAAAGGGGAAGGGGAGGGAGGATAAAGGAGATTACATGACCACTCATCTATCATAAACTATGCTTAAAACTAATATTGGCAGAAATATAAAGAGTTTTAAAACACTAACACCTGTTCCATTCAAACTTGGTTTCCAAATGAGAGCTCTGTGTGACCAAAATTAACCTGATAGTTGCAAAGTATTGTTGGTGACCCAAGCCTCTGCCGTAGAGACACTGCTTATGATGCAGAAGTGAAAGTGCTATCAGTAGACGCAGAACTGACACATCAACCAATTTGTTGTCATAGAAATCAATTAGCGTTTGTTACTGCAATTAAAATCCAGGTCTACCACTGATTTTCCGGCAACCTTGGTTCCACAGCCTTTCTGGATGATCCGTTTTGCCGGACCCTCAGAGGTCACAGCCTTTGGGAGGAGGAGGAGGGGGAGGAGGAGGAGGGGGGATACCGGCCCGTAAAATCAGCTGCGGAAGTCGGCTATGGGAACGGATCTGGCAGCTCTGGCCGGGCCGGAGTTCCAGAGACTGGCTGCAGGTGGGGGTGGGGGTGGGGGTGGGTGTGGGGTGGGGGGGTGGGGGGGGGTGGGGGGTGGGGGGTGGGGGATGGGGGGGGATTAAACCCACCGATCGGCGGGATAGTCCTGATGAGGTTGAGATCGGCCACAACACCCGTCCCAGGTGCCACATTTTCCGAAGGACTTCCTCGGAGGGGGGGTGGGGTGTGTCTGGATTAAAGGGGGGGGGGGCAGACCACCAGTTGCCGGAATATCGGTGGTGGACCTGTAACACATTACCATAAAGTAACAAACTATATATTCAATCCCATATTTGGCAAGTGGGAGTTTTATTTAAATCCAGGGAGGAGATACAAAATAACTATGTTGATGACTATAATGCCTGATCAGTGCTTAGATTAAAGAGTATTTCATGTCTTGAACAGAAAACAAAACAAAACTGCCAGAGCAACTCAGTCGGTCAGGCAGTATCTGTGGTAGGAGACACAAAGAACTGCAGATGCTGGAATGTTGAGCGAAAGATAAAAGTCCTGGGGTATCACAGTGGATAAGTCAGCATCTGTAAAGAGAATGGGCAGGCACGTTTTGGGTCGGGAGTCTTCAAGGCTTTTTTTGCTCCAGATTACATCATCTGCTGTTTCTTGCATCTTTCTTTCATACCTTAGCAGTTATGGAATTTAAGATTAAAATCCACAACTTTCGAATTCTGATTCTTAGTAGGAAGCAGAATTTAGAGAAAATGTTATTTAAGAAGACAGTAATTGCCCATCTGAATCTACTTAGTAACTGCTTAGTACTTTAACACAGTACCGTGCCCCATTATAGGAAGGATGTGGAGAGGTGGTTCACTGGAATGATGCCTGGATTAGGGGAGTATTAGCTACAGGGTCAGTAAAACAGACTTTTGAAAAACTTTAAGGTGGTACGTTGGCACAATAGTAGAGTTCCTGCCTTGTAGCGCCAGAGACCCCGGTTCAATCCTGACTGCTGTCTGTATGGAGTTTGTATATTCTTCCTGCGAATGTGTGGATTTTCTCCGGATGCTCCAGTTTCCTCCCTCATCCCAAAGACATGTAGGCTTAAAGGTTAGTTAGCTTCTGTAAATTGTCTCCAGTGTGCAAGATGGAACTAGTGTACATGTGATCTTTGGTCGGCATAGTGTCAGTGGCTAAAGAGCCTGTTTCCATGCTGTATCTCTAAACTAAACTTGGATTGCTTTGGCTGCAAAACCGGAGGTTGTGGGGAGACCCGATAGAAGTACATAAATTGATGAGAGTTAACAGGATGGAAAAGTCAAATGCCAGTGGGCATAGCTTTAAGGTGAGAGGGACAAAAAATTAAAGGAGATGTGTGGGGCATTTTTTTTTCCACACAGAGGCCAGTGAATGCCCGGGAGTGTTGTTTGAGGCAGATACGATAATGGCATCTAATAATTGTTTGGATAAGCACATGGATATGCAGGGACTGGAGAGATATGGACTGTGTGCAGGCAGATAAGAGTTGGCCTTGGCATCATGTTCAGTACAGACATCGTGGGCCAAAGGGCCTGTTCTTGTGCTGTACTATTCTATGTTATATGTTCTTAGTCATTAGATGGGCAATTACTTGCTTCTTAAATAATCTTTTCTCTAAATCATTGTAATTTCTTTCCTGTGGTATTCTTTGAAAGTGCCTTTAATATTTTTCAAAATATCTGGCATTCCACAGTCCGGTTAATTGATGGAATGTTTAAAAAAAAAATGTTGCTTTGGTTCTTGTCAAACAGGCCCAAATTTGCATAAAGGTTAAAAGCTACAGAGTTCAGCAAATGTAAACAATGCACTATTAAGTATAACTTCCCCATTACCATCTGCCCCTTTGACACTCCTCACCCATTCCTGGTCACTTTCACTGGTACTCTGACCCTCCTTGTTGTGATCTTCCCATCTTCACTCATTCTTTAGTGGCAGACTGAATTAAGCTGTGGCTTTAATTGAATTGAATTGAATATTATTAGCCAAGTATGTATACATACACGGAATTTACATTGGTGCTTTGTTCGCAAGGATAATAACACCATATACAGTAGACAATTAAAAATAAAACATTATAATTTAAACATGTGAAGAATGAAATAAAATACCAGAGCAAAAGGAGCTGCAGACTTTTGGTTGTTAAGTAGAGCTACTGCTCATGGGGAAAAAAATCTGTTTTTATGTCTGGCTGTGGCGGCTTTGAAAGCCCGGTGTCTCCTCCAGAGGCGAGAAGTACGTCAAAGAGTTTGTAGCCAGGGTGAGAGGGGGTCAGAGATGATCTACCCGCTCGCTTCCTGGCCCTTGCAGTGTATAGTTATCAATGGAGGGAAGGTTGCAGCCAACAAACCTCCCGGCTGATTGAACGATTCGCTGCAGCCTCCGGATGTAATGCTTGGTGGCTGAGCCAAACCAGACCATGATGGCGAAGGTGAGGACAGACTCTATGATAGCAGTATAAAACTGGACCATCATTGCCTGTGGCAGATTGTGTTTTATCAGCTGCTGCAGGAAGTACATCCTCTGTTGGGCCTTTTTTGACTGTGGAGTCGATGGTGGCCTCACATTTTAGATCCCTGGAGATGATGGTTCCAAGGAACTTAAATGACTCCACAGATGTCACTGTGGTGGTGTTGTTGATGGTGAGTGGGGGGGGGGGGGGGAGGGGGAGCTCTCCTAAAGTCTACAATCTATTCCACTGTCTTAAGAACATTGAGCTCCAGGTTGTTGCGACTGCACCAGTGTGGAAGTTAAAAAAAGATTTAAACTTACAAAATGGATTTAACTGAAACTAAGACAAGCTTTCACCTTTTTCAATTACATTGCAAAGCCAGCAAAATCACTAACCCTTGCTTTCAGTACATTAACAAGGCCAGCAAACTGTTGATGTTGTCTTTTCCAATAACATAAGCGAGATAACAAGCACAGCTTCATGAATGTCGCCTCTATAAAATAAACATTGAGAGAGAATTCAGACTGTAACCCTAACTGGCACTAACACTTGTTCTATAAGATTATAATGTGTGTCATAAGTAGAAAAAAACAAAATGCATGTTCTGCAGAAATATAACCTTCTCATATAACCATATATGGCTATCCATTCCTCTGTCAGAAGAACCTGTCAATCTTAAGAAGCTGTCAATCTTAAGGATCTGTCAATCTTAAGAAGCAAGAGGCTGTATTATGCGTTGTATATACGGTATTGCTGAATCATCGATTATTGGGGTATATATACATGAACTGATATAATTGTCCCTTTGTGTGGGGATGAGAACTCTAGCCCGAGTGGGAGGAGAGAAGTGAGTCAGTGCCGGGAAAACAGTTGAAAACTGAGAATTTTGTTTGTAAAGTGGTAAATCGGTCAATTTAAGCAAGACGGCTCTTAGCGAGCGGCAGTGAGTGAGCGGCCTTGTGAGGGAAGTGCCCTGTGAGAAAAGTGTGAGTCTTTGGCTCGAGAGTCTTAGGAGAGGAGACCACGCAATACGCTTGAGAGGTAGAGACGAAAGAAGATGTCAGGCAAGCTGATTCAGTGCGATGCTTGCAGTATGTGGGAGGTCAAGGACACCGCTGGTGCCTCTGGCTGCTACAAATGCGAGAAGTGCATCCAGGTAGAGCTCCTGAAGGGCCGTGTTGGGGAACTGGAGAAGCAAGTGGATGACCTCCGGTTCGTCCGAGAAACGGAGTCGTTCCTCGACAAGTCCTACAGTACGATTGTTACACTAAGGTACTGGAAGAGAGAAGGTGGGAGACGGTGAGAAAGGGAGGGAAGCATGGAATGCCAACGTCCCGGGTGTTGTACCTCTTGTGAACAGGTTCACCCACTTAGAAGCTGTTGGGACAGAAGACGTGTTTACACTGAGCGGCGGACTGGCTTGCGATGCGAATAGGGCTGTTGAGCCAAAACCAAAAAGGCCTAAGGCAGGCAACGCCATTGTAGTGGGAGACTCCATTGTGAGAGGTACGGACAGGGGTTTCTGTGGCAACAGACGGGATGCGAGGATGGTGTGCTGCCTTCCTGGTGCCAGGATCCAGGATGTCACGGACAGAGTGCAGAAAATCCTCAAGGGCGAAGGTGAACATCCGGAAGTGGTAGTGCATGTCGGCACAAACGATGTCGGAAAGAAGGGGATGAATATTCTGCAGCGTGACTTTAGAGAGCTCGGAAAAATGCTGAAAAGCAGGACCTCCAGGGTTGTTATCTCCGGTTTGCTTCCAGTTCCTCGTGCTGGCGAGAGCAGGAACAGGGAGATACGGGACCTGAACGTGTGGCTCAGGAACTGGTGCACGGGGCAGGGATTTAGATTTTTAGATCACTGGGATCTGTTTTGGGGTAAGGGGGAACTGTACAAAAGGGACGGATTGCATCTTAACAGGTGTGGGACCAGCATTCTGGCAGGCAGGTTTGCCACTGCTACACGGATGGTTTTAAACTGAATAAGGGGGGTGGGGTTTCGAATGGGATAGTGGAGGATGGAGTTAAAGGGAAAGGGTTTCTTAAATGTGTGAGCGTAGAGACAGAGGAGTGTAAAATGAGGGTAGAAGCAATAGGTAGCAAGGTGAAAAGTAAAAGTGGAAGACAGACAAAACCAGGGCAAAAATCAAAAAGGGCCACTTTTCAACATAATTGTATAAGGGGTAAGAATGTTGTAAAAACAAGCCTGAAGGCTTTGTGTCTCAATGCAAGGAGCATTCGTAATAAGGTGGATGAGTTGAATGTGCAGATAGCTATTAATGACTATGATATAGTTGGGATCACGGAGACATGGCTCCAGGGTGACCAAGGCTGGGAGCTGAACATCCAGGGATATTCAATATTCAGGAGGGATAGAGAGAAAGGAAAAGGAGGTGGGGTAGCGTTGCTGGTTAGAGAGGAGATTAACGCAGTGGAAAGGAAAGACATTAGCTTGGAGGATGTGGAATCGGTATGGGTAGAGCTGCGAAACACTAAGGGGCAGAAAACGCTGGTGGGTGTTGTGTACAGGCCACCTAGCAGTAGTAGTGAAGTTGGGGATGGCATCAAACAGGAAATTAGAAATGCGTGCGACAAAGGCAAAACAGTTATAATGGGTGACTTCAATCTACATATAGATTGGGTGAATCAAATTGGCAGGGGTGCTGAGGAAGAGGATTTCTTGGAATGTATGCGGGATAGTTATCTAAATCAACATGTAGAGGAACCAACGAGAGAGCAGGCTATTTTAGACTGGGTATTGAGTAATGAGGAAGGGTTAGTTAGCAGTCTTGTTGTACGTGCCCCCTTGGGCAAGAGTGACCATAATATGGTTGAGTTCTTCATTAGGATGGAGAGTGACATTGTTAATTCAGAAACAATGGTTCTGAACTTAAAGAAAGGTAACTTTGAGGGTATGAGACATGAATTGGCCATGATTGACTGGCAATTAATTCTAAAAGGGTTGACGGTGGACATGCAATGGAAGACTTTTAAAGACTGCATGGATGAACTACAAAAATTGTTCATCCCAGTTTGGCAAAAGAATAAATCAGGGAAGGTAGTGCATCCATGGATAACAAGGGAAATCAGGGATGGTATCAAAGCGAAAGATGATGCGTACAAATTAGCCAGAAAAAGCAGCATACCAGAGGACTGGGAGAAATTCAGAGACCAGCAGAGGAGGACAAAGGGCTTAATTAGGAAAGGAAAAATAGATTATGAAAGAAAACTGGCAGGGAACATAAAAACTGACTGCAAAAGTTTTTATAAATATGTAAAAAGAAAGAGATTAGTTAAAACAAATGTAGGTCCCTTGCAGTCAGAAACAGGTGAGTTGATCATGGGGAACAAGGATATGGCGGACCAATTGAATAACTACTTTGGTTCCGTCTTCACTAAGGAAGACATAAATAATCTGCCGGAAATAGCAGGGGACCGCGGGTCAAAGGAGTTGGAGGAATTGAGTGAAATCCAGGTTAGTCGGGAAGTGGTGTTGGGTAAATTGAATGGATTAAAGGCCGATAAATCCCCAGGGCCAGATAGGCTGCATCCCAGAGTACTTAAGGAAGTAGCTCCAGAAATAGTGGATGCATTAGTAATAATCTTTCAAAATTCTTTAGATTCTGGAGTAGTTCCTGAGGATTGGCGGGTAGCAAACGTAACCCCACTTTTTAAGAAGGGAGGGAGAGAGAAAACGGGGAATTACAGACCAGTTAGTCTAACATCGGTAGTGGGGAAACTGCTAGAGTCGGTTATTAAAGATGGGATAGCAGCACATTTGGAAAGTGGTGAAATCATTGGACAAAGTCAGCATGGATTTACGAAAGGTAAATCATGTCTGACGAATCTTATAGAATTTTTCGAGGATGTAACTAGTAGCGTGGATAGGGGAGAACCAGTGGATGTGGTGTATCTGGACTTCCAGAAGGCTTTTGACAAGGTCCCACATAAGAGATTAGTATACAAACTTAAAGCACATGGCATTGGGGGTTCAGTATTGATGTGGATAGAGAACTGGCTGGCAAACAGGAAGCAAAGAGTAGGAGTAAACGGGTCCTTTTCACAATGGCAGGCAGTGACTAGTGGGGTACCGCAAGGCTCAGTGCTGGGACCCCAGCTATTTACAATATATATTAATGACCTGGATGAGGGAATTGAAGGCAATATCTCCAAGTTTGCGGATGACACTAAGCTGGGGGGCAGTGTTAGCTGTGAGGAGGATGCTAGGAGACTGCAAGGTGACTTGGATAGGCTGGGTGAGTGGGCAAATGTTTGGCAGATGCAGTATAATGTGGATAAATGTGAGGTTATCCATTTTGGTGGCAAAAACAGGAAAGCAGACTATTTTCTAAATGGTGGCCGACTAGGAAAAGGGGAGATGCAGCGAGACCTGGGTGTCATGGTACACCAGTCATTGAAAGTAGGCATGCAGGTGCAGCAGGCAGTGAAGAAAGCAAATGGTATGTTAGCTTTCATAGCAAAGGGATTTGAGTATAGGAGCAGGGAGGTTCTACTGCAGTTGTACAGGGTCTTGGTGAGACCACACCTGGAGTATTGCGTACAGTTTTGGTCTCCAAATCTGAGGAAGGACATTATTGCCATAGAGGGAGTGCAGAGAAGGTTCACCAGACTGATTCCTGGGATGTCAGGACTGTCTTATGAAGAAAGACTGGATAGACTTGGTTTATACTCACTAGAATTTAGGAGATTGAGAGGGGATCTTATAGAAACTTACAAAATTCTTAAGGGGTTGGACAGGCTAGATGCAGGAAGATTGCTCCCGATGTTGGGGAAGTCCAGGACAAGGGGTCACAGCTTAAGGATAAGGGGGAAATCCTTTAAAACCGAGATGAGAAGAACTTTTTTCACACAGAGAGTGGTGAATCTCTGGAACTCTCTGCCACAGAGGGTAGTCGAGGCCAGTTCATTGGCTATATTTAAGAGGGAGCTAGATGTGGCCCTTGTGGCTAAAGGGATCAGAGGGTATGGAGAGAAGGCAGGTACGGGATACTGAGTTGGATGATCAGCCATGATCATATTGAATGGCGGTGCAGGCTCGAAGGGCCGAATGGCCTACTCCTGCACCTAATTTCTATGTTTCTATGTTTCTATGTATAGTCTGTAATTTGCATACTGTAAAGAATTTTACCACACCCGCCTGGTAAAATAAAGATTGTACTGCTTGATCACTGATTTTATTTGTGTTTTTTTCTGTTTAATAACATTGAACCACAACATTGGCGTAGTCGGGCAGGTCTTGCTGGAAACAAACGCTGAAGTCTGAGTAAGAGGCTACAGTTTGGCCAGGGTCTCGAAGGGGGGAAGAAAGTGCACTATCAGACCTCTTGAGTCTGACCTCCTAAGAGTACCCGTGAACACTATTGTTCTTCATCAAAAGTGATCTGGTTCCCTGCCAAGATGTTTCAGAACAGACAACGCATGGTAAGACAATTTTTGGGATTGTTGCAGGAGGAGGAGCGGCGTCCGGGTGGTGAGTAGATAAACGGCGTGGGGCTTTGCTTTCCAGAGGCCCAGGGACCGTTGCAGGAGGAGGAGCGGCGTCCGGGTGGTGAGTAGTTAAACAGCGCGGGGCTTTGCTTTCCAGAGGCCCAGGGACCGTTGCAGGAGGAGGAGCGGCGTCCGGGTGGTGAGTAGGTAAACAGCGCAGGGCTTTGCTTTCCAGAGGCCCAGGGACCGTTGCAGGAGGAGGAGCGGCGTCCGGGTAGTGAGTAGATAAACAGCGCGGGGCTTTGCTTTCCAGAGGCCCAGGGACCGTTGCAGGAGGAGGAGCGGCGTCCGGCTAGTGAGTAGATAAACAGCGCGGGGCTTTGCTTTCCAGAGGCCCAGAGACCGTTGCAGGAGGAGGAGCGGCGTCCGGGTAGTGAGTAGATAAACAGCGCGGGGCTTTACTTTCCAGAGGCCCAGGGACCGTTGCAGGAGGAGGAGCCCAAAACTGCAACGTTCCATTCACGTTTCCTATAAGTGAGGAAGCCGCTGATTGGTGGAAGAGGACTAAGAGGAAGCAGCTGATTGGGAGTCAGATCCCTGCTGATTTCCCCCACCAGTTTGTATTGTATCCAGGGTAAGGCTTTGTATTGTATCCAGGGTAAGGGGGGAGTATGAGGGCCAGGGCAGTTTACTGTTCTGGATGTCAGATGTGGGAGGTCATGGAGTCTGATACCCCTCCAGACATTCACATCTGTGCCAGGTGCGCCGAGATGGGGTTCCTAAGGGACCGTGTTAGGAACCTGGAGCAGCAGCTCGATGACCTCTGTCTGATCAGGGAGAGTGAGGAGGTCATAGAAAGGAGTTATAGGGAGGTGGCCACTCCAAGACCTCGGGAGGCAGACAAGTGGGTCACGGTAAGGAAGGGCAAGGGACAGAGGCAGGGACTAGTGAGTACCCCGGTGGCTGTACAACTTGACAATAAGTACTCCTGTTTGAGTACTGTTGTGGGGGACAGCCTTCCTGGGGGTAGCGACAGCGGCCGGGCCTCCGGCACAGAGACCGGCCCTATTACTCAGAAGGGTAGGGAAAAGAAGAGGAGGGCAATAGTAATAGGGGACTCTATGGTTAGGGGGTCGGATAAGCGATTCTGTGGACGCAGTCAGGAGACCCGGATGGTAGTTTGCCTCCATGGTGCCAGGGTCAGGGATGTGTCTGAACGCGTCCAAGATATCCTGAAATCGGAGGGAGAGGAGCCTGAGGTTGTGGTACATATAGGTACCAATGACATAGGCAGAAAAAGAGAAGAGGTCCTGAAAGGAGAATTTAGGGAGTTGGGAGGAGAGTTAAGGAGAAGGACCGCAAAGGTAACAATCTCAGGATTACTACCTGTGCCACGCGACAGTGAGAGTAGGAATGGAATGAGGTGGAGGATAAATGCGTGGCTGAGGAACTGGTGCAGCGGACAGGGATTCAAATTTCTGGATCATTGGGACCTCTTTTGGGGAAGGTGTGACCTGTACAGAAAGGACGGATTGCACTTGAACCCGAGGGGGACCAATATCCTGGCGGGGAGATTTGCAAAGGCTACTGGGGAGACTTTAAACTAGAACGGTTGGGGGGAGGGACTCAAATAGAGAAAGCTAGTGGAAAATGTGGGAGGCAGGAGGCAGAGAAGGGAAGCACTCGGACCCAAAATGTAGGGAAGAAAGAAGAAAAAGATAATAAACAGAGAATAAGTGGTGGTCGGTTTCTTAAATGTGTATATTTTAATGCTAGGAGCATTGTTAGAAAGGTCGATGAGCTTAGAGCCTGGATTGACACCTGGAAGTATGATGTTGTGGCGATCAGTGAAACATGGTTGCAAGAGGGCTGTGATTGGAAACTAAATATTCCAGGATTTCGTTGCTTCAGGGGTGATAGAATTGGAGGGGCAAGAGGTGGGAGTGTTGCATTGCTTGTCAAGGAAGATATTACAGCAGTGCTTTGGCAGGATAGATTAGAGGGCTCGTCTAGGGAGGCTATTTGGGTGGAACTGAGAAATGGGAAAGGTGTAGCAACACTTATAGGGGTGTATTATGGACCGCCAAATGGGGAGCGAGAATTGGAAGAGCAAATATGTAAGGAGATAGCAGATATTAGTAGTAAGCACAAGGTAGTGATTGTGGGAGATTTCAATTTTCCACACATAGACTGGGAAACACATTCTGTAAAAGGGCTGGATGGTTTGGAGTTTGTAAAATGTGTGCAAGATAGTTTTTTGCAGCAATACATAGAGGTACCTACTAGAGATGGGGCAGTGCTGGACCTCCTGTTAGGAAATGAGACAGGGCAAGTGGCGGAGGTATGCGTCGGGGAGCACTTCGGGTCCAGTGATCACAATACCATTAGTTTCAATATAATTATGGAGAGGGTCAGAACTGGATCTAGAGTTGAGATTTTTGATTGGAGAAAGGCTACCTTTGAGGAGATGCGAAAGGATTTAAAAGGAGTGAATTGGGACATGTTGTTTTATGGGAAGGATGTAGAAGAGAAATGGAGGACATTTAAGGGTGAAATTTTAAGAGTACAAAATCTTTATGTCCCTGTTTGGTTGAAAGGAAATAGTAAAAATTGGAAAGAGCCATGGTTTTCAAGGGAAATTGGACACGGTTCGGAAAAAGAGAGAGATCTACAATATTTATAGGCAGCATGGAGTAAATGAGGTGCTTGAGGAGTATAAAGAATGTAAAAAGAATATTAAGAAAGAAATTAGAAAAGCTAAAAGAAGATATGAGGTTGCTTTGGCAAGTAAGGTGAAAGTAAATCCAAAGGGTTTCTACAGCTATATTAATAGCAAAAGGATAACAAGGAATAAAATTGGTCCATTAGAGAGTCAGAGTGGACAGCTATCTGCAGAGCCAAAAGAGATGGGGGAGATATTGAACAATGTCTTTTCTTCGGTATTCACCAAGGAGAAGGATATTGAATTATGTGAGGTAAGGGAAACGAGCAGAGTAGCAATGGAAACTATGAGATTCAAAGAAGAGGAGGTGCAGACACTTTTGAAAAATATGAAAACGGATAAGTCTCCAGGTCCTGACAGGATATTCCCTCGGACATTGAGGGAAGTTAGTGTAGAAATAGCAGGAGCTATGACAAAAATATTTCAAATGTCATTAGAAACGGGAATAGTGCCGGAGGATTGGCGTACTGCGCATGTTGTTCCGTTGTTTAAAAAGGGTTCTAAGAGTAAACCTAGCAATTATAGACGTGTTCGTTTGACGTCAGCGGTGGGCAAATTAATGGAAAGGATACTTAAAGATAATATATGTAAGCATCTGGATAAGCAGGGTCTGATTAGGAACAGTCAACATGGATTTGTGCCTGGAAGGTCATGTTTGACTAATCTTCTTCAATTTTTCGAAGAGGTTACTAGGGAAATTGATGAGGGTAAAGCAGTGGATGTTGTCTATATGGACTTCAGTAAGGCCTTTGATAAGGTTCCTCATGGAAGGTTGGTTAAGAAGATTCAATTGTTGGGTATTAATGGTGGAGTAGCAAGATGGATTCAACAGTGGCTGAATGGGAGATGCCAGAGAGTAATGGTGGATGGCTGTTTGTCAGGTTGGAGGCCGGTGACTAGTGGGGTGCCTCAGGGGTCTGTCTTGGGTCCACTGTTGTTTGTCATGTACATCAATGATCTGGATGATGGTGTGGAAAATTGGATTAGTAAGTATGCAGATGATACTAAGATAGGTGGGGCTGTGGATAATGAAGTAGATTTTCAAAGTCTACAGAGAGATTTAGGTCATTTGGAAGAGTGGGCTGAAAGATGGCAGATGGAGTTTAATGCTGATAAATGTGAGGTGCTACATTTCGGCAGGACAAATCAAAATAGGACGTACATGGTAAATGGTAGCGAATTGAGGAATGCAGTTGAACAGAGGGATCTAGGAATAACTGTGCATAGTTCCCTGAAGGTGGAATCTCATGTAGATAGGGTGGTAAAGAAAGCTTTTGGTGTGCTGGCCTTTATAAATCAGAGCATTGAATATAGAAGTTGGGATGTAATGTTAAAATTGTACAAGGCATTGGTGAGGCCAATTCTGGAGTATGGAGTACAATTTTGGTCGACTAATTATAGGAAGGATGTCAACAAAATAGAGAGCGTACAGAGGAGATTTACTAGAATGTTGCCTGGGTTTCAGCAACTAAGTTACAGAGAAAGGTTGAACAAGTTAGGTCTTTATTCTTTGGAGCGCAGAAGGTTAAGAGGGGACTTGATAGAGGTCTTTAAAATTATGAGTGGGTTAGACAGAGTGGACATGGATAAGCTTTTCCCATAGATTGGATGGGTATATGGACGGGAAAGGAATGGAGAGTTATGGTCTGAGTGCAGGTAGATGGGACTAGGGGGAAGTAAAAAAAATTAAAAATTAAAAAATAAAATTAATTTTTTTTAAAAAAGTGTTCGGCACGGACTTGAAGGGCCGAGATGGCCTGTTTCCGTGCTGTTATGGTTATATGGTTATATGGTTATATGGTTGACTGAGACTAAGTAGGCTGTCTGTAGTATTAAGCCGATATTGTGCCAGTAATGGGATAGGCTCAGGGTAGGAGTAGTGTGGGAGCTTCAGTACATGTGGGAGCTTCAGTACATGTGGGAGCTTCAGTACATGTGGGAGCTTCGGTACAGCATATGTGTTATTCGGATCTAGGGAAAACGTGAAGATTGCATAATGAATAAAGAATAAAAGAGAAAATATGGTTGGCCAACATAATATTAAACAATTGGTATGTAAAAATCGAAACCTAAGCAAAATATCCCCTGGGACCCCTTGTCTGACATAGCGACTTTGTTTACAGAGAGAGGGGGGATAAGGTACAAATTCGGGGTGAGAAATAATTGGACACAGAGTAGATTACCTCCCCCATGCCCTGGCCACTAACAGCAGGAGCTACGACACTCAGATCCCGTGAAGAGGATGGGGTTCCAGTACGCCTACAGCAAAGGGCATCCCCAGAAGAAGGAAGAACTGATAAGGAAGATGAGGAAGAAGAAGGGAGAGGGCTTAAGGCAGAAGAGGAAGAGCAGTGAGAGTGTTAAACAACACAGAGGACCAGGAAAGAGAAACAGCAGATAAATAAGAAGATTGAAAAGATAAAGCAGGATGTCAAGCTGGTGGCTTTCGAGGCACTGTAGCTTAACTACCCTGCAAGAATCGAGGCTGCTCACTTTTGCCCTAAGAACTTTAACATTTTGCAGCCAACAGTCGGTACAGTTTAAAACAAACTTGAAACAAAAGACTCTGACCTGTTTGAAAAACAGCGCTCGTCTCCCTGGTGGAGAGAGAGGGGAAAGTCTGTGAGTAATTGGACCAATCCCATTCTGGGCTTTGTTTTCTACCGGCAGTGGATACATTGGTGTCTCCACCACGGCACAACAGTAATTCTCTCTAACTCCCTCACTCCAACAAGAAGAAGACTTTCGCAACTTAAAAACAGCGCTTGCTCCTGCACCAGCTACTGCATGCCTTAACCCTCTAAGTCCAACTACAAGTGGCCACAACAAAGTCTCTCGCTGGCATTATTGCCCACACAGCAGATTACGAATTCTGCACATTGGTCCCCACAGAACCAAAGATTCTAGTAGACATAACGGCTCATTCAGACAAGGGAATGTAAAGTTAATTAATTATTTTGTGAGGATTGTTGAGAATTGTAAAGAAACAGCAACAATGTGCTTCAATTTGGTTTCTGTGTCAAATGTAAATGAAGACAAATGCATTTGCGACAATTGAAATTAATTTTAGCAGGGATAATAAAGGGGGATGCAGGAAGAGCTGAGAAATGTTATTACATAAATATGCCTTCCTGCAACTTTCATATTAAATTTGTATTGATAAGGAGGGAAGAAAATGGAAAGTAGCTTTCACTTTGAAGCTTTTAATGAAATGACCTATGTTTAAGAGAGAGAGTCCAAAGTGTATTTGGGGTTGAGACCGTTCTTCAGTATGTGTTGTATTTATGAACAAGTATGTACATTCTGGGTGAATGATTTGTTTAAATGTCTTATTGAGTAAACTTAGTGGAGCACTGACCTTGGCTAGCACAGCAACTTTCTAGCTGTGTTTAAATACATTTTGTAATTACGTGAGGAAATGAAATCCTCCTGTGGCAAAAAACTCTAGGTTATGAAAAATGGCTGGTACACAAAAATGCTGGAGAAACTGTAGATGATATATGCATGTGCCTTTAACATAGTGACCTCATACCTACTAACCACTCCCCATATCACAAGTATAACTACAACCTCCCCACCCACAGCAGCAGGTCTCTAAGGTGAACAGCCTCTGGCATGGCGGCGTCCGGTGAACTCCCGCTCCCGGTGGCCCAGCGCTCCCTCATACCCTCCGTCCTCCCACCTGCGGCGGTTCAGAAACGCATTGCCTTTAGGCACGATGTCCAAAAGCGTTCCCATGACAGGTCCTGCCACCCGCTGCCGCGCCTCTTCCCCGGTCAAGTTGTCCGTATGCAGACCACTTCCGGTCACTCCAAGCTCGCTACTGTCGTCGGCTCAGCGGGGTCGCCCAGGTCTTATCTCGTCGACCATGCGGGAGCCATTTACCGACGGTCCCGCCAGCACCTTCGGCTCGTCAACGAGCCGCGTCCTCCTGCCGCGGATCCCTTTGCTCCCCCACTGCCGGCTTCGCGTCCGGGCGTTGATCTGCCCGTCCTTCCTAACATGCAACGTTCTACACCTCCTCAACTCCTTCCGTCCCACCATGCTCCGACTAGTCCTCGCTCGCCTGCCCGCGCTCTGCCCGCTCCTGATCCCGCATCACCTCCGGGTTTGGTGCCGCGGTCTCCTCCGTCTCCTCCCGTTTCCCCCTTTCAGGTTCGTCTGCCCCCATCGGTGCCTCTTCCTCCTGCCGGAAGGGAGGATGGCGAGACGCGAACCCGGTCGGGACGTCTTGTCAAACCGCCTGTCCGCTATGGCGATTTTGTTTAACTGTCCTAGCGCACGAGCCGTGGTCGCCCTGTCACCATTGTATTTGCCTGTCGTTTCGAAGGGGAAGGATGTAGATGATATATGCATGTGCCTTTAACATAGTGACCTCATACCTACTAACCACTCCCCATATCACAAGTATAACTACAACCTCCCCACCCACAGATCGCTCTCTAGTTCCTGTGACAGACCACGTATAGCTAGTGCAATATGTAATGCTCCAGTATGAATAAAGATAGTAAAGCAACAATGCCTCGTTATACATTCTTTACAGAAACTCAGCGGGTGCAGCAGCATCTATGGAGCGAAGGAAATAGGCAATGTTTCGGGCCGAAATCCTTCTTCAGACTGGTAGGGGGTGGGGAGAAGAAAGGAAAAAAGGCGGAGGAGGAGCCCGAGGGCTGGGGGATGGGAAGAGACAACCAGAGGGCTGATGAAGGGGAGGGGACAGCAAGGGCTAGCTGAATTGGGAGAATTCAATGTTCATGCTCCCAGGATGTAGACTGCCCAAGCGGAATATGAGGTGCATTTCCTCCAATTTACGGTGTTGCTCGCTGTGGCCATGGAGGAGACCCAGGACAGGGAGGTCAGATACGGAATGGGAGGGGGAGTTGAAGTGCTGAGCCACCGGGTGGTCAGGTTGGTTAATGCGGACCGAGCGGAGGTGATCGGCGAAACGATCGCCAAGCCTCCGCTTGGTCTCACTGATGTAGATCAGCTGACATCTAGAGCAGCGGATGCAATAGATGAGGTTGGAGGAGATGCAGGTGAACCAATAGATGAGGTTGGAGGAGATGCAGGTGAACCTCTGTCGCACCTGGAACGACTGCTTAGGTCATTGAATGGAGTCGAGGGCCAGTGAATGAAAGAGAAAGTGAATGTGTAAGAATAGAACCCCTAAACTACCAAATGAGTGTAGTCGAAGAGTGAGTAAGTAAAAGAAATAGGAAAGACGTAAAGAAATAAAAAGACAAAAACGGAAGGAAAAAAAAGTGTTGATATACCTGCTTAATTTCTCTCCCCCACCCATCACCCAGTCCGTAAATCGGTTTAATTCCAAAGTTGTGTTGCACCATAATATCCTTGTAATGAATCAATGAAAGGAATCTATGTCTTTGAAAATTGCCCTGATTTTCCTGCTAAGACAAGTCTCATATCTTCAAGATGTAGCGTCTCAGACATGTTTGTAATCCACATTTTAAGTGTAGGGGCAGATGTATTTTTCCAAAATGTAAGTATACATTTTTTTGCCTTTATCAGGCCATAATTAAGGAAACGTCTTTGAAATATTGATAGCTCAGGACAGGCTTCTGCTGTTCCGAAAATAATCAGTTCCGTATGGGGGTCCAGTTTTGTTTTTAATGTTTTTGAGAAAATTTCAAAGATTTCTTTCCAAAAGTTATGTAATTTTATGCAAGAGGCAAAGGAGTGTGTTATAGTTGCTTCTTAAAGGAGACATTTGTCACAAATAGGAGATACATTTGAAAAAATCTTACTTCAGTTTAGTCTTTTAGTAGAGTTTGTGTAGTATTTTGAAATGGATTAAAATGTGTTCTATGTAGAAATTAACTGTGTATTCCCTGTCTTCCCGACTTTTATTAAACAGGGAATGTGGCTCAGCAAAGAGACTGTTCATTTTCTTCGCCGCATAACCTGGCATTGGCATAGGTGACCTTGTCGGTATTTTAAATTTGCTTTCTTCCTATTTCTTACCTTTTGAATTGAATTAAAGAGAGATCTGAATTGCGCACTGGCCATATGGAATTCAGATTAAGGTATTGGATGAGAATTGGGAATAGTTTTTTTTATCGTCTTTTCTTTATAATTACCTATTTTTAAAGGGTCTGCCTTGTAAGTAGTTTAAGAGTTTAACTAAAGCCTTGACTGAGACTGGACAGGACCTTAGTGTGAATTGATTACATATACCATATAACCATATAACCATATAACAATTACAGCACGGAAACAGGCCATCTCGACCCTTCTAGTCCGTGCCGAACACGTATTCTCCCCTAGTCCCATATACCTGCGCTCAGACCATAACCCTCCATTCCTTTCCCGTCCATATAACTTCACTGGAAGCTCATTCCACACAGCCACCACTCTCTGAGTAAAGAAGTTCCCCCTCATGTTACCTCTAAACTTCTGTCCCTTAATTCTCAAGTCATGTCCCCTTGTTTGAATCTTCCCTACTCTCAATGGGAAAAGCTTATCCACGTCAACTCTGTCTATCCCTCTCATCATTTTAAAGACCTCTATCAAGTCCCCCCTTAACCTTCTGCGTTCCAAAGAATAAAGCCCTAACTTGTTCAACCTTTCTCTGTAACTTAGTTGTTGAAACCCAGGCAACATTCTAGTAAATCTCCTCTGTACTCTCTCTATTTTGTTGACATCCTTCTTATAATTAGGCGACCAAAATTGTACACCATCAATTCCCTACCATTTACCATCAAAAATCTCAACCCTAGGTCCAGTTCTGACCCTCTCCATAATTATATTGAAACTAATGGTATTGTGATCACTGGTCCCGAACTGTTCCCCAACGCATACCTCTGCCACCTGACCCATCTCATTTCCTAACAGGAGGTCCAGCACCGCCCCTTCTCTAGTAGGTACTTCTATGTATTGCTGCAAACTCCAACCCATCCAGCCCTTTTACAGAATGTGTTTCCCAGTCTATGTGTGGAAAATTGAAATCTCCCACAATCACTACCTTGTGCTTACTACTAATATCTGCAATCTCCTTACATATTTGCTCTTCCAATTCTCGCTCCCCATTTGGCGGTCTATAATACACCCCTATAAGTGTTGCTACCCCTTTCCCATTTCTCATTTCCACCCAAATACCCTCCCTAGAAGAGCCCTCTAATCTATCCTGCCAAAGCACTGCTGTAATATCTTCCCTGATAAGCAATGCAACACCTCCACCTCTTGCCCCTCCAATTCTATCACACCTGAAGCAACGAAATCCTATAATATTTAGTTTCCAATCACAGCCCTCCTGCAACCATGTTTCACTGATCGCCACAACATCATACTTCCAGGTATATACACAGCAATTGACCAGAACCTTGTTAGTCTTACAGAAGCAGAAACCACTGTCAGCTGACCATAATGGCGAATCCTTACAACCAGGAAATCACGAACTGATAAGAAATTGGGGTCGGAGGAAATTGGGAGAAGGTGGAAGGAGCCCTTCCCAGTACTACTGACTACACCTACCTACAGTGAAGGTCGAAAATAATCCTCGTTGGATACACCTAACTTATTGCGAAATAATTGGAAACTGGAAAAAGTATGAACTTGGATGTCCTCCTGCAAGACTGGAGGTAAAAGGAAGCCATACACACAAATAAAAAAGGCCAGTATTTACAGTACTTTGTTAAAACCAGCCATGAACATAAGCGAACGCACTACACTGAATTATATACGTGCCTCCCTAATCCCGGATATTTGGAACGAGTCTCCCCCTGGTTGAATAAACTTGAACAATTAACAGTGACCCCTTATTTGTTCTTTGGGGTCCCGGGATTAGGAATAAAACCAAAGAGATCGATTTGAAATGAGAGACACCTCTGAGTCACACTTAATCATAACTACTCGACGTCCAGCAATAGCGAAAGAAGTAGGAAAAATGATAAATGGCTGAAGGACAAACAGACAATTCATGTTTTAAAGTTGCCAATGACACAGAAGGAAAGATCACATAGGTCAGAAAGGAATGGAACACTATGAATAGCAACAGCTGCCGACTGAGGATCTGCCTACTATGGCTCTGGTCCAAGTACCCTACGAACTATGGGCAAAGCATAAAAATCATGTGGGATGAGCATAATCAGCCCCTGAACATAAACTGACTATAAAAAAGGGGAGCTGCTTTGCCATGAATTGAAACAATATTGACTGGCCCCAGAGGCTGAAGAAGGGATCTATAGAATTTATGATTGACATGATTGTCTTTATTGCAACAAGTACTATTAGTGAAAATGCAGTCTGTGCAATAGACCCCGAAATTGGGAGAACGTAATAACGTATTATTCTGTCATCTATAACGACAGAAGCCGACACGTTTACAGTAATTTACCCATGTTCAGCCGTTTACCCCATATCCCTACAAAAAGACCGATAGCCTATTGTTCAGTGGCTTTGCCAGCAGTGGTGGAATAACATGCCAGCCTGCTTATGCGCTGTAACAGCGAAGGGCTACAATTATAGAATGTTAAGCAGTGAACTAGCTGCTGTAAGGTAAACAAGCTTCTTTATCTGATTAGGATTTTGGTTTTCTGCCATAACCCCTTACGAGCTCAAGGACAGATTCAAAACCAAATTACAATCAGACACATAATGATTCTAGTTCATGGTATCTTTTAACATTTGAACTTATGGATGTTAATCTCTTAAAGAAGCTAAAAACTAATCTGCAGATCCCACAGTCATGGATAAATGACATGAAGTAATTAAAGGGGAAATTTGTATAAGAGTTAACAGTAACAGCCTGAAACGTATGAATTCTAAATATTACTCTTCATTTTTTTACATAAGCTCCGCATAAAGATAGTTGACAGCTTCATTCTCAATTCTGGAAAATCTTTGTATGTAATCGTGTTAACTGTTTTACAACTATTGTATATTAAAAAAACTTTCTTACCGTGAAATAAGTATTGATCGTAAAGATCAACAAAGAGGAACCTATAATAGGAAGAGTGCTGTGCCTAGATTCCTGATGAATCCTCTAATATAATGACCTTGCTACCCACATTTCCAAAGAAATTGAGAAAATCCATGAGGTTGACAGTGACATGGATGGGTACAATGAAGTAAATGGGAGATGCTGGCCTTTCAGTTGGCTTGATGGGCTTTGGAATACTATATTACACTTTGGCTCTATCGTTTTAGTAATCATCGCTCTAAATTTTTATTGTTAATTGCTTGCGACCATTATGTACCCACCAGGGATTGTGAATGTTATCATAAACTGATAAAGAGGAAGGAATGTGGAATTTAAAAAAAGATTTAAACTTACAAAACAGATTCAACTGAAACTAAGACAAGCTTTCACGTTCTTCTATTAAATTACAAAGCCAGCAAAAAAGCAGTAACCTTTGCTTTCCGTACATTAACAAGGCCAGCAAACTGTTGATGTTCCCTTTTCCAATAACATAAGCAAGATAACAAGCATAGCTTCATGAATGTCTCCTCTATAAAATAAACATTGAGAGAGAATTCAGACTCTTGGCACTAACCCTTGTTCTATAAGATTATAATGTGCGTCATAAGTAGAAAAAAACAAAATGCTTGTTCTGCAGAAATATAACATTCTCATATAACCATATATGGCTAATCTTTCCTCTGTCAGAAGAACCTGTCAATCTTAAGAAGCTGTCAATCTTACGAAGCAAGAGGCTGTACTATGCTTTGTAGATAAGGTATTGCTGAATCGTTGATTATATACACGTACTGAGATCATTGTCCCTTTGTGTGGGGTGAAAACTCTGTATAGTCTGTAATCTGCATACTGTAAAGAGTTTTACCACACCTGCCTGGCAAAATAAAGATTGTACTGTTTGACCACTGATTTTATTTGCGTTGTTGTCTGTCTAAGAACATTGAACCACAACAGCAGGACACCAGCTGTGTCACTTTCTGTCTATAGGCAGATTCTTCCCCATCCTGGATCAGTCCAATCAGGGCGGTGCCGTTCGCAAACTTGAGAAGCTTGACAGAGGAGTCTGTGGAGGTGCAGTCATTGGTGTGGAGGGAGTAAAGGATAGGGGAGAGTAAGCAGCTCCTATGCTGAGGGTTAGCGGGTCCGAGATGTACTTTCCCAGCCTCACATGCTGCTTCTTGTCTGCCAGGAAGTTGTTGATCCATTGGCCAAGGGGTTCAGGCACAGTCAACTGGGAGAGTATGCACCTTAAACACACATGTAGTGAGCACAATAACCTTGGTTCTTCTACGTGATATAATTTTGCTTCCAAGATGGTTCCCAACCCAGGCGACTATTTGCATGCTATCCACAGTAGCAGATCTACAATCACTTATTACAACATTCCGCACTCTTATATCTCTATTCCTACAGCAACATTTCTTACTTTAACTGTGATCATTAAATGCTATTCCCTTATCATGTATCTATACACTGTAAATGGTTCGATTATAATCACATAATCAGGACCTATATTTGCTGGAGTTTAGAAGAATGAGGGGAGGCCTCATTGAAACATACAGAATAGTGAAAGGCTTAGATAGAGTGGATGTTGAGAGGATGTTTCCACTAGTGGGAGAGTCTAGGGCTAGTGTTCATAGCCTCAGAATTAAAGGATGAGGAAGGTGATGAGGCAGAATTTCTTTTGTCAGAGGGTGGTAAATCTGTGGAATTCTTTACCACAGAAGGCTGTGGAGGCAAATTCAGTGGATATATTTAAGGCAGAGATAGATTTTTGATTTATACGAGTGTCAGAGGTTATGTGGAGAAGGCAGGAGAATGGGGTTAGGATGGAGAGATAGATCAGCCATGATTAGAAACATAGAAAATAGGCGCAGGAGGCCATTTGGCCCTTCGAGCCAGCAACACCATTCATTATGATCATGGCTGATCGTCCCCAATTAATAACCCGTGCCTGCCTTCTCCCCATATCCCTGGGGATTGAATGGCGGAGTAGACTTGATGGACCAAATGGCCTAATTCTACTCCTGTCACATGATCTTATATGTATTGTCTTTCCACTGACTGGATGAGGTTGAGGGGAGACCTGATAGAAGTATATAAGATGTTGAGGGGTATAGATAGAGTGGTCAGTCAGATCTATTTCCCCAGGATGGAAATATGAAATTCTAGAGGGCAAAGTTTTAAGGTGAGAAAGTCAAAATTTAAAGGAGATATGCGGAAGGAGTTTTAAAGGAGGTTTTTTTTACACACAAAGGCTGGCAAGTGCGTGGAACATGGTGTCAGGGGCAGATACGATTGTAGGATTTAAGAAACTTTTGCAGTGACTAGTCGGGTGCCGCAAGGCTCAGTGCTGGGACCCCAGTTGTTTACAATATATATTAACGATTTAGCCAAGGGTATTAATCTGCCGGAAATAGCAGGGGACCGGGGGTCAAATGAGATGGAGGAACTGAGTGAAATCCAGGTCAGCCGGGAAGTGGTGTTAGGTAAATTGAATGGATTAAAGGCCGATAAATCCCCAGGACCAGATAGGCTGCATCCCAGAGTACTTAAAGAAGTAGCCCCAGAAATAGTGGATGCATTAGTGATAATTTTTCAAAACTCATTAGATTCTGGAGTAGTTCCTGAGGATTGGAGGGTAGCTAATGTAACCCCACTTTTTAAAAAGGGAGGGAGAGAGAAAACGGGGAATTACAGACCAGTTAGTCTAACATCGGTAGTGGGGAAACTGCTAGAGTCAGTTATTATAGATGGGATAGCAGCACATTTGGAAAATGGTGAAATCATTGGACAAAGTCTGCATGGATTTATGAAAGGTAAATCATGTCTGACGAATCTTATAGAATTTTTCAAAGATGTAACTAGTAGAGTGGATAAGGGAGAACCAGTGGATGTGTTATCTGGACTTTCAGAAGGCTTTCGACAAGGTCCCACATAAGAGATTAATATACAAACTTAAAGCATACGGTATTGGGGGTTCAGTATTGATGTGGATAGAGAACTGGCTGGCAGACAGGAAGCAAAGAGTAGGAGTAAACGGGTCCTTTTCAGAATGGCAGGCAGTGACTAGTGGGGTACCGCAAGGCTCAGTGCTGGGACCCCAGCTATTTACAATATATATTAATGATTTGGACGAGGGAATTGAATGCAACATCTCCAAGTTTGCGGATGACACGAAGCTGGGGGCAGTGTTAGCTGGGAGGAGGGTGCTAGGAGGCTGCAAGATGACTTGGATGGGCTGGGTGAGTGGGCAAATGCATTGCAGATGCAATATAATGTGGATAAATGTGAGGTTATCCACTTTGGTGGCAAAAACAGGAAAGTAGACTATTACCTGAATGGTGGCCGATTAGGAAAAGGGGAGATGCAACGAGACCTGGGTGTCATGGTACACCAGTCATTGAAAGTAGGCATGCAGGTGCAGCAGGCAGTGAAGAAAGCGAATGGTATGTTAGCATTCATAGCAAAAGGATTTGAGTATAGGAGCAGGGAGGTTCTACTGCAGTTGTACAGGGTCTTGGTGAGACCACACCTGAAGAATTGCGTACAGTTTTGGTCTCCTAATCTGAGGAAGGACATTCTTGCCATAGAGGGAGTACAGAGAAGGTTCACCAGACTGATTCCTGGGATGTCAGGACTGTCATATGAAGAAAGACTGGATAGACTCAGCTTGTACTCGCTAGAATTTAGAAGATTGAGGGAGGATCTTATAGAAACGTACAAAATTCTTAAGGGGTTGGACAGGCTAGATGCAGGAATATTGTTCCCGATGTTGGGGAAGTCCAGAACAAGGGGTCGCAGTTTAAGGATAAAGGGGAAGTCTTTTAGGACCAAGATGAGAAAACTATTTTTTACGCAGAGAGTGGTGAATCTCTGGAATTCTCTGCCACAGAATGTAGTTGAGGCCAGTTCATTGGCTATATTTAAAAGTGAGTTAGATGTGGCCCTTGTGGCTAAAGGGATCAGGGGGTATGGAGAGAAAGCAGGTACAGGATACTGAGTTGGGTGATCAGCCATGATCATATTGAATGGCGGTGCAGGCTCGAAGGGCCGAATGGCCTACTCCTGCACCTATTTTGTATGTTTCTATGTTTCTATGTAACATCTCTACATTTATGGATGACACAAACCTGGGTGGCAGTGTGAGCTGCGAGGAGGATACTATGAGGCTGCAGGGCGACTTGGATAGGTTGGGCTAGTAGGCAGAAGCATTGCATATGCAGTATAAAAGGTTAACCACTTTGGTGGCAAGAACAGGAAGGCAGATTATTATCTGAATGGTGTCAGATTAGGAGAAGGAGAGGTGCAATGAGACCTGGGTGTGCTTGTGCATCAATCACTGAAACTAAGCATGCAGACAGCAGGCAGTGAGGAAAGCCAATGGCATGTTGACCTTCATTATGAGAAGATTTGAGTTTAGGAGCAAGGAGGTCCTACTGCAGTTGCACAGGGCCCTGGTGAGCTGCACCTGGACTATTGTTTACAATTTTCATCTCCTAATTTGAGGAAGGACATTATTGCTATTGAGGGAGTGCAGTGTAGGTTCACCAGGTTAATTCCGGGATGGTGGGACTGACGTACAGTAAGATGAAAGAATGGGTTGACTGGGCTTGTATTCGCTGGAATTTAGGATGTAATATAGGATCTTATAGAAACATTAAAAATTCTTAGAGGATTTGACAGGGTAGATGCAGGAAATTTTTTCCTGAAGTTGGGGGAGTCCAGAACCAGGGGTCACAGTTTAAGAATAAGAGGTATGCCATTTAGGACTGAGATGAAGAAAAACCTTTTCACCCAGAGAGATGTGAATCTGTGGAATTCTCTGCCACAGAAGGCAGTGGAGGCCAATTCACTGGATGTTTTCAAGAGAGATTTAGCTCTTAGGGCTAAGGGAATCAAGGGATATGCAGGGAATAGAGGGATATGGATTACGTACAGGGCAGATAAGAATTGATATTGGCAGAGATATTGTGGGTCAAAGGGCCTGTTCCAGTACTGTTATATATACTTCAGTTACGAGTTTATATTTGGGGCAACTCACTCCAATCAGAAATAATCCATTACTCTATACTGCGTATAACACATTTTTATAGTTGTTTGAGTTAACGTAAATGTATTTTATATATTTTATGTAGAGCAGAAACAAAGGACTGCAGATGCTGATTAATACACAAAAAGACAATAGGTGCTGGAGTAACTCAACAGTCAAGGAGCATCCCTGTATACATGGATAGGTGACATTTCATGTGGAGACCCTTCGTCGGACTGATTTAATGAAAAATGAGTCTGAAGAAGGGTCTCGACTCGAATCGTCAGCTATCCACGTTCTCCAGGGATGCTGCCTGACCCAATGAGTTACTCCGGCTCTCAGTATCCTTTTGGTTATATATTTTAAATTTGGTTTCGTTTTTAATTTAGAAATACAGGTCAGAAACAGTCCACACCGACCAACGATCCCAGCACATTAACCCACAAGCGCTAGGGACAATTTACACTTATACCAAGTCAATTAACCTACAACCCTTTATGTCTTTAGAATGTGGGAGTAAGCCGAAGATCTCGGAGAAAACCCACACAGGTCACGGGGAAAACGTACAAACTACGTACAAAGAGCACCCATAGTCGGAATCGAACCCGTGTCTCTGGCGCTGCGAGCGCTGTAAGGCAGCAACTCTACCGCTGCGCCACCGTGCCATGAATGTTTTATAGTGTCTCACACTTTAGTTTATTGAGGGGTTTTTAAGTAGTCTGCTGTGGGTTCAACGTTGTTGAACATTTGTCACTGTCAGAGACATGAGGGAACAACATGACCCCCAGCAAAGTAACACACGGCTTTCCCAATCTGAAGCCCCTATGCTGCATGTCAGAGGCTCTCCCTCGAGCGAGTTCTCTCCTGAGAGATCTGCTCAAGGTACCAGCAGGTTTAGGAAGTAAATGAGTCATGAGCATAGGTGGTAAGCTATTCTAAAGAAACCATGAGTTAAACTGTTTTTTTTTAATGATAGACTCGGAGTTACTGGAATGTGAAGAAGGGTCCCGACCCAAAACGTCATCTATCCACATTCTCCAGAGATGCCTCAGTTTTCAGAGGTAGACAATAATGCTGGAGAAACTCAGCGGGTGAGGCAGCATCTATGGAACGAAAGAAATAGGCAACTTTTCGGTTCGAGACCCTTCCTCAGTTTTCAGATTTAGTTTATTGTCATATGTAACGAGGTACAGTGAAAAGCTTTTGTTGCGTGCCAACTAGTCAGCGGAAAGTCAATACATGATTACAATTGAGCCATCCACAATGTACGGATACAGTATAAGGGATGCTGCCTGGCCCGTTGACTTACTCCAGCACTTTGAGCATTTTTATGAAGGTAATTGAGAGATAAATATCATCCACAGTCCATAATTTTGCGAGGGTCTCATTCTAAGATCTGCTCAGAGCTGCAGTGGTATGTTAGCCTTTATTGTTCTTAAGTTGTGGGACTGACTTTTAGGATGTTATTCTAGGCCTAGTCATAGAAAGGGTACAGAATACTATGGCTGATTCACAATTCAGTCATTTTCAAACTGAAGTGATAATAAAATGTCATCCGTGTGAATTTATTCTGTAACCTTTACATGGTTTTCACACCTTTCATTTCTTGAAGACCCCTGAAGTGGGTGCAGCGTGTACCTGACTGAAAAGTAGATGAGATCACACCCGACTAGTTCCTTCTCAGAAATTCTAATGCATTGCTTTTTAAAATATAAAAATCTTACATGTCAGATGTCTTATATTATAAGAAGTCACAGCAGGACAAGGCCTTCACAATGAATGGTAGAACCCTAGGGAATATTGTGAAGCAGAAGGATCGAAGAGTACAAATATATTATTCAAATTGGCATCGCGGGTAGATAGAGGGGTGAAGGCACTTTTGGCACGCTGGCCTTCATCAATCAGGGAAATTAGTGTGGAAGATTATGTTACAGTTCTACAAGAGATTGGTGAACCCACACTTGGGTAGAGGCTCAATTTCAGTCACCTAGCTACAGGAAAGATGCCATGAAGCTAGAAGGGAGGTTTTGTGAGGATGTTAGCAAGATTTGAGGGACTGAGCTATAGGAAGAGGTTATGCAGGCTACGACTTTATTCCTTGGGGTGCAGAAGGCTAAAGGGTGATCTTATAGTGGTGTGTAAAATCATAGGGAAATAAAAAGGGTGAATGCACACAGCCTTTTTCCCCAGGGAAGGGAATCTAGTTCAGAAGTTGCAGGAGAGTTAGGCTATTCAGCCCATCGAGTCTACTCCGCCATTCAATCATGGCTGATCTCTGCCACCTAATCCCATTTTCCTGCCTTCTCCCCATAACCCTTCTAATCAAGAACTTGTCTATCTCTGCCTTAAAACTTGGCCTCCCAGCCCTCTGTGGCAATCAAGAACTAGAGTGTACAGGTTTACGATGAGAGGGGAATAATAGATTGATGAAGAACCTGAGGGACAGCTTTTTCCACACAGAGGTAATGGGTATATGGAATGAACTGCCAAAGGAAGTGGTTGAGGGATGTATAATAACATTGATCTACATCAAGGATTTGGATGGGAACATACAGGGCAAGATTAGCAAGTCTGCAGATAATACAAAAGTTAGTGGTTTTGCAGATAGTGAAGATGGTTGTGAACGATTGCAGCAAGATCTTGATCGATTGGCCAGGTGGGTGAAGGAATGGTTGGTGGAATTTAATACAGAGAAGTGTCCGGTGTTGCATTTTGGGTCGTCGAACAAGGGCAGGACCTACACAGTAAATGGCAGGCCTCTGGGTAATGTTGTAGAGCAGAGGGATCTAGAAGTACAAGTGCATGGTTCCATGAAGATCAAGTCGCAGGTAGATAAGGTGGTCAAAAAGGCTTTTGACACTTTAGCCTTCATCAATCAGAGTATTGAGTATAGAAGTTGGGAGGTCATGCTGCAGTTGTATAAGACGTTGGTGAGACCGCATTCAAAATATTGTGTTCAGTTCTGGGCACCATGTTATAGGAAATATATTGTCAAGCATGAAAGGGTAGAGAAAAGATTTACGAGGATGTTGCCAGAACTAGAGGGTGTGAACTATAGGGAGAGGTTGAGTAGGCTGGGTCTCAATTCCATGGAGCATAGGAGGATGAGGGGAGATCTTATAGAGGTATACAAAATCATGAGAGGGATAGATCGAGTAGATGCACAAAGTTTTTTACCCAGAGTAGGGGAATCGAGGACCAGAGGATATAGGTTCAAGGTGAAGGGGAAAAGATTTAATAGGAATCTGAGGTGTAACTTTTTCACACAGATGGTGGTGGGTGTATGGAACAAGCTGCCAGAGGAGGTAGTTGAGGCTGGGACTATCTCATCGTTTAAGAAACAGTTGGACAGGTACATGGATAGGACAGGTTTGGAGGGTTATGGACCAAGCGCAGACAAGTGGGACTAGGGTAGCTGGGACAATGTTGGCCGGTGTGGGCGAGTTGGGCCGAAGGGCCTGCTTCCACACTGTATTAATCTATGACTATGACCCTATATTTGGACAGGTACATGGATAGGAATGTTTTAGAGAGATATGAGCCCAATGCAGGCAAATGGGACATCATGGTCTACATGGCCTGAAGAACCCGTTTCTGTGCTGTAGGATTCCATGCCTCTATGACAAGTATTAGTTTGCATTAACATATTCTTCTGATATATAAAACTCAACAACAAATCCTTATTAGTTTGCAGTGGGACCAAGATCCTGCAGTTAGCTATTTTTCTGGAATTCTTTCCCACTCATTTTCCTAGTTTAGTGTAGCTTAGAAATATAGCGTGGAAATGGCCCATCGGCTCACCGAGTCCACGCCAACCAATGATCACCCTTACATTAGTTTTATCCTGCGCACGATGGACAATTTACAGAGGCTAATAAACATGCATGTCTTTGGAATGTGGGAGGGAAAACAGAGCACACGGAGAAAACCCACGCAGTCACAGGGAGAAGGTACAAACTCTGTACGGACTGCAGCCGTAGTGAGGATTGAACCTGGGTCTCCGGCACTGTAAGGCAGCAACTGTACTGCAGCACCACTGTGCCGCCTTCCTCAATTAAAGACAATAAAATGTCATGGAAAAACAATTGCTCCCTCATTTAGGACAGGTTGCTCTGCTCTGCCTTGGGATGCACTTACAATTTTACCAGCTGTCATCTACCATATGATTTGATGTAAAATTCAACTTTTTATTCACAGTTCTGAGAGCAAGTGTCAGCAAAAATATTAAGCCTTGCTAAAGAATATTAATTGGGATTTTAATGGAATACTACAATACAGTTACAGCTGTAACATCCCTGGCTTGGAGAAACTGACTGTATGTGTGGAATGTCATGATTTCCATTCCACACAAAAAAAATCTCATAGATGTTTGAAAAGATACGTTTATGAACAGTTCTACTATTTCGGTTGTTCCAATAATCTTAGCCAGTAGTCGCCTCCATTAAAACGAAAATAGGTAAATTATAATGAAGAAGAGTCTCGACCCGAAACGTCACCCATTCCTTCTCTCCAGAGAGGCTGCCTGTCCCGCTGAGTTACTCCAGCTTATTGTGTCTATCTTCGGTTTAAACCAGCATCGGCAGTTCCTTCTTACAAATTATAATGCAAACCTTTCACTTCATTGTTTTCCTGGATGTAAAAAATCTTGAATCTGACTGGCTGCTGAGCCTGCATGAAGACGCCACTGCCCAAAGATGCCCGAAAAATCCTAAAGATGAGTGTGGTGGGTGTATGAAACGAGTTGCTGGAGGACTAGACGCAGGGACTATCGCAATGTTTAAGAAGTAATTAGACAGGAACATGGATTAGACAGGTTTAGAGGGATATGGGCCAAACGCAGGCAAGTGGACCAGTATGGATGGGACATGTTGGTCTTTGTGGGCAAGTTGGGCCAAAGGGCCTGTTTCCACACTGTATGACTCTATGAAGCCAGATTGAAAGTTGCATTGGAAGAAGGGAAACCAACAGAGTACACTAAATCATGTAGTCAGCTTTAGAACATAGAACAGCACAGAAGATAGACACAAACTGCTGTGAGAATAAGGTTCTACTCCAACCTCACCTGTATCCATCCATCACTTGCCCGGCTTTGAACCACCATCTTTTCTAGCTTTCCACCCTCTACTCCAAGCAGTTTAAAGAGGTGTCCTGTGTCAAAATGTTGCCTGCCATTGTCATTTATAATCACAAACAGAGAGCCCGGCACAAATCCTTATGAAACATAAAGATAGCCACACAATGCTGGAGTAACTCAATGGGTCAGGCAGTGTCTCGGGAGAAAAGGAATAGGTGACGTTTAGGAATAGACTCAGTCGCAGTTTGAGGAAGGGTTTCCGACCCAAAATGCCATCCATTCTTTTTCTCCAGATATACCTCCTGACGTGCTGAGTTACTTTAACATGTTGTGTCCATCTTCAGCATAAACCAGCATCAGCAGTTTCTTCCTGCTCCTCATAAAACATATTTTCTTCTTATCCTTAATCAAAATTATTGGATTAATTTTTGATCACACCTTCTAAACATGTTGATGTTGAAAACTTAGTAATCACCAGAACATCAAGGTCGGCATGAGCAAGTTGGGCCAAGGGGCCTGTTTCCCTGTTGTATGACTCTATGAGTAGAATTCCCTGAACTGTTTGGAAGAACGTTACGCTTTTCCACTTGGGGAATTTAAGTGAAATCAATCATCCCCCAAGCACTGTCATTATCAAGCCAAGGTAAAGTGTAAGTGTAATCACCTCCTCCCAGCCTCAAAGTCAAGGCACAGAGCAATCATAGAGCAGCAACACCCTAACTTATGGATGTAAGTGCAAAATACTGAGCAATTAGAGGATATTGTTTTATTGGTCCATGTTCGTTAACATAACCATTTAGTTTGCCTTTGTTGATTATTATCCAAATGAGTAAGGCTTGAACTCATAAAGCCCATCTTATCTGCCAGAAAAAACATTGGTTGGTTAACATTTCACCCACTTGTGTCTCCAGTAAATTCAGGCAATAATGAGATATTCTGCGAGTTGCAAATCCCCGGTGCAAGCTTTCCTTTAAATATTACCCTGTTTGCAGAACACAATGCTGTGGTTTTCACATTAAATAGACACTTGATTGTTAATTAGTACGAGTGTCAGAGGTTATGGGGAGAAGGCAGGAGAATGGGGTTAGGAGAGATAAATCAGCCATGAATGAATGGCGGAGTAGACTTGATGGGCCGAATGGCCTAATTCTACACCTATTCCTTATGACTTAACTCACTGCTGAACATTTGGACAGATGATTGAGAGCACATGCGTCATTTGAAAGATCCAAACCGTTGCTCCTCATGTTTTTCTCTTTCTATTCCTGATCTAATTCATCTTCTCCATCACATCAATGTTCCTTTAAGCAACAATATTTTGGGTTTGTGAAAGTGTGAACATGTTAGGATAGTGTAGTCTGAGTGTAGAGTAATTTAGCAAATGGTACTAACATTAGTTTAGCTTAGTTTAGAGATACAGTGCGGATGCAGGCCGTATCGACCAATGATCCCCGAACATACAAACATATAACACTATCTTACACACACTAGAGAGATATTTTTTACATTTATAGCAAGCCAATTAAGCTACAAACCTGTACGTCTTTGGAGTGCGGCAGGAAACCAAATTTTTCGGGGGGAAACCCATGCGGTCACGAGGAGCACATACAAACTCCGTACAGACAAGCACCCGAAGCCAGGATCGAACCCGGGTCTCTGGCTCTGTAGGCACTGAATGAAATTTCAGCTTTGTGAAAGTTAGTACCATTTGCCAAAATACTCTTCTACTCTGTCTACACCATTCCACCGTGTTTACACTTCCCAACCTGTTGCAAAGGAAAAAAAATGTTCAAACTGATTAGAACAAAACTAAATTACCACAAGATATAAGACACAAGCTCCATCAAGATCTGACTTATGTTGAGTTACCCACAAGCTGATTACCAAAGGAAATTGGCAACAAACTAAACAAACTGTTTAAATTATACATTGCATACTAAAAAACAGGTATGGAGAGACTGGATCTGTCTTCCCTGGAGCGAAGGATGCTTATGGGAGACTTTATGGAGGTTCATTAATTTTTGAGGGACATAGCAGAGGTACATAGTCACAGTCATTCTCTCAGGGAAGGGGAGTCTAACACTCGAGGGCACTGATTCAAAGTGAGAGGGAGAAAATGTATAGGGGACCTGCGGAGGAACCTTTTTCACAGGGACTGGTGGACATTTGAAACATGCTGCCAGAGGAAGATGTCGGGGGAAAACTATTACAACTTTCAAAAGACAAGTGAGACAAGTACATGGATAGGAAAGGTTGAGAGATGTGGGCCAAATGCAGGCAAATGGAACTTACCCTGATGAGCATCTTGGTCAGCAAGGACAGTTTGGGCTGAAGGGCCTGTTTCACTACTGTATAACTATGAATGTAAAATGAGCATTGGAGATCAATTTCATTTATTTTAAAGTTTTAAAATTACATAACAAATAGTAGGATAGCTCCCAATCAATAATACGATAGCTAATTTATAATGTCAGTGAATGCCATTTTCCTGCAAGGCCCCATATCTCTCAATTTCTTTAATATCTAAAAGAGTATTAATCTCTTTCTTGAATGCCTGAGCCTCCACAGCCCACTGATACAAGGCATCTGAAAACAATTTAAAAGCCTTTGACTGCAGTTGGGCTGCAGAGAGTTATCTTGCTAGGCTCCACATATCTAGAGAAATTCTGTAAGTGTGGTAAGTCACAGAGGGATCCTGCCACCTGCACACTCACCTTAGTTCGTCATGCATAAATCTCACTCAAAACTCTTTCAATTATATCACTGGCATCTGCAGTTCCTGTTTACACTCCAGGTGGCATTGTTTGGAAGTACATCACTAAAGAAATGGTCTCTGAAATTGTTTAAAGACCACCGAATTTGTGCAGCAACTTTCCAATATTCAGTTTAAAGTTCTAAATAAAGTTAAACAACTTCTGGCCTTCGAATTGTCTTTTGTACTGTATACTTCCTTCAATATTTCAGATCAGTTTTTCCTCAAAAGACTAAGCCAGAACTCAATATGCTCTGTTTAAGAAGGAACTGCAGATGCTGGAAAATCGAAGGTGGACAAAAGTGCTGGAGAAACTCAGCGGGTGCAGCAGCATCTATGGAGCGAAGGAAATAGGCAACGTTTCGGGCCGAAACCCTTCTTCAGACTGATGTAGGGTGGGGGGAGGGGGGGGGCGGGGAGAAGAAAGGAGAAAGGATGCTAACTCCTGCACCCACACACAACTGACTGACTTCATCCGCTTCACCACTAACTTCCATCTGGCACTCAAATACACCTGGATCTTTTCCAACACTTCCCTACCATTTCTTGACCTCACTATCTCCATTGCAGGTGATAGACTTCTGACCGACATCCACTATCAACCCACTGACTCCCATGGCTATCTAGACTACACTTCTTCCCACCCTGCTTCCTGTAAGGACTCCATCCCCTACTCCCAATTCCTCCGTCTACGTCACATCTGCTCCCAGGATGAGGTGTTCCACACCAGGGCATCGGAAATGTCCTCATTCTTCAGGGAACGGGGGTTCCCCTCCCCCACTATAGATGAGGCTCGCACCGGGGTCTCTTGAATACCCCGTAACATTGCTCTCTCTCCCCATCCCCCCAATCGTAACAAGGGCAGAGTCCCCCTAGTCCTCACCTTTCACCCCACTAGCCGTCACATACAACAGTTAGTCCTCCACCATTTTCGCCACCTCCAACGTGACCCCACCACTCACTACATCTTCCCATCTCCCCCCCTGTCTGCTTTCCGCAAAGACTGCTCCCTCCGTAACTCCCTGGTCAATTCTTCCCTTCCCTCCCGCACCACCCCCTCCCTGGGCACTTTCCCTTGCAACCGCAAGAGATGCTACACTTGTCGCTTTACCTCCCCCCTCGACTCCATTCAAGGACCCAAGCAGTCGTTCCAGGTGTGACAGAGGTTCACCTGTATCTCCTCCAACCTCATCTATTGCATCCGCTGCTCTAGATGTGAGCTGATCTACATCGGTGAGACCAAGCGTAGGCTTGGCGATCGTTTCGCCGAACACCTCCGCTCGGTCTGCATTAACCAACTTGATCTCCCTGTGGCTCAGCACTTCAACTCCCCCTCCCATTCCGAATCCGACCTTTCTGTCCTGGGCCTCCTCCATGGCCAGAGTGAGAACCACAGGAAATTGGAGGAGCAGCACCTCAAACTTGGGCAGTTTGCACCCTAGCGGCATAAACATTGACTTCTCCAATTTCCGGTAGCCCTTGCTGTCTCCTCCCCTTCTCAGCTCAATATCCTCTGAGCAGGCTTTGGCTTTGGAATTTGGATGCACACAGTGCAGCTAATTTCTACGTGTAAATTCTGCTACTCGAGCAATTCAGGCACTTACCACCAAGACCAAACATATCCCTCTGCCAGCTAATGTGCGTCTGGCCCATAATAAAATGGTGCTTCCTGCCTGCAATGCTGGAAGATCCATTGACAGTATCTTCCAAACTCATGACAACCACAGCCTAAAATAATGCAGGATCTTGATCCACTCTAAGTTCTCCTCCAAGCTATACAACATTCAGTATTGGAACGATATTATTATTTACTATGACTTTGGGTACTAATCCTGGAACCCCCTCCTCTATCAAAAAAATACTCAAATCGTCTGGACACAATCATATTTATTTTACCTCCGAAGTAAAAGGAAGCCTGCTAAACCTGACAGTGTACTTCATTTGAGACTGGGACCATTTTAAATAACACTTAATTACCCTTTGAAGTGATCTCTTAAGGCAATTAGCTGTATCAGATGGCTGAAACAGGATGGAGGCAGAAGGGGATAGGCAATAAATGCCTCTTTCCAAACAACGACCTGCAACAGGAAAATGTTTGTCCAGCATGGAGGGAAGCAAGAGAACTCTACCCCCGTTATCACCAAGCTGATACTTAAATTCTGGAAAAATGCGCCCACACCAACAATAAAAATGTGGACATCAAATATGTTTGAAACATTACATCTGGAAGAGATGAGATTCCTCTTAGCAGGTAAAGCAGACCAATTCCAAAAGACGTGGTCTACGTTTCTGGACCTATTACAAGCATGAGGTGCAATAGTCATTTAAAAAATAAATAAATAAAGAAATGGTATCAGGACCTGGTAATGGGAGGTAAAACAACAAAAACAGACTTGGTTGGTAGTCCCCTTTCTGCGATTGTTCCTACTTTCTTTTTCTTTCTTTTCTAGGGCCTACTTTCTTACTTTACTTCCTTCTCTAACTTCTTTTCTAAGGGGCTTTCTTTTCCCAACACTCTCTTGCACTTCACAACTCTTGCGCACTTTCTTTACTTTTCTTACTTCTATCTTTCTCTTAAAGCTCAAAAAAATGAAGCGGTATAAAAAATGTATTAAGATATAAGTGTTGTGTATTACTGTAATTTACCGTACTTCTAATAAAAATAATTAAAAAAAAAAAAAAAAAGGCAAAAAAAAGAAAATGTTTGTCCAGCATGGAGGGAAGCAAGAGAACTCTACCCCCGTTATCACCAAGCTGAAGCAATGTTGCTGCACAGCACACATATCAGCAATGGCACACGTGGTAAGGATCTGAAAAATTGTATGGACTTTGACTGCAAGACAAAACTACAGTTGTAGGAAGTGACTAACACTGTTTGACCACAGATAACAGATCAACTGTTATCTGCAATGGTGAATAATGTATAAGAAACATTTAAAAGACTCACTGTCACGAATGTATAATTGATTGTCAACATCCAAAAATTGTTTACAGTGATCAGATCAACGTGATATTTGAGTATTCAATTGGATTAATAAGATAAGAACGGTATAGTGCAAAGATGTCTTCTCTCAATGCTCTCTCTCCCCCCACTAGATTCCAATCAACTTCAAGGCAGCCACTTCTTCAAATCAACTGGTACATACAGGAAACTCCAGTTTGCAGCAGGAGATGTTATCACCTTCTAGTTCTGTTTGTATGCAGCAACATTTAATTTATGTACAAGTATGGCATTTTATCATTGGTACTTGCTTCATTTTACAACATCACGTAAGCAAAAAAACAAGAAAAAAACGTACCTTCATTACTATTAAACTAAGAAATGACTTCATCCCACCTTTACAGCACTTGGTCATTAGACAATAGGTGCGGGCGTAGGCCATTCGGCCCTTCGAGCCAGCACCGCCATTCATGGCTGATCATCCTCAATCAGTACCCCGTTCCTGCCTTCTTGCCTCTCCACTATCTTTAAGAGCCCTATCTAGCTCTCTCTTGAAAGTATCCAGAGAACCTGCCTCCACCGCATTTTGAGGCAGAGAATTCCACAGACTCACAACTCTCTGTGAGAAAAAGTGTTTCCTCGTCTCCATTCTAAATGGCTTACCCCTTATTCTTAAACTGTGGCCCCTGGTTCTGGACACCCCCAACATCGGGAACATGTTTCCTGCCTCTAGCGTGTCCAAACCCTTAACAATCTTATATGTTTCAATAAGATTCCCTCTCATCCTTCTAAACTCCAGAGTGTACAAGCCCAGCCGCTCCATTCTCCCAGCATATGAGAGTCCCGCCATCCCGGGAATTAACCTTGTCATCTAGTGCATCAAGTCATGACAGTCATACACATCTGTGGGCAAGTTACACAGCGATTTCTAGACCTCTAGTAATTACATTGAATTTATACATCCTGATTTTACACATCTCCAAAAAGGAAATGGGTTCTTTATATTCACTCCATCTAACCCTGGCATAATTTTGTATATTTTAATTTAGATTGCCCCCCATTTCTCTGCTTCATTTAACCTGTATAATCTCTTCACTAGAATTTTCCATTCCAACATCATCCTTGTAAATCTCCCTTGCAGCCTTTCCACTGCAATCATACCTTTCCAGTGACCAGAGGACCAGAAATCCCTACATCTTACATGCTTTTTTTTTTTAACCACCTGATTGATACACACCACTTGACATTCCCTCATTCATTTTGTATTCCATTAGTTTGGAGAACATCCTTGAATGCATTTCTTGACACTTTTCTTGATTAAATTCCAGCTACCACTTTCCTGCCCAATTGACCAGACCATTCATACCTTTATTCAGTCTAAAATTCTTCTCTTCACTGTCATTTCATCATTTCATTAGTAAACTTCTTATGGTCCCTACATATACCCAAATTATTAATATATATTACAAAAAGGAAATGATCCAGAACTGAGCCCTCTTTAAAATGTAGTTAACAAACATTTGAACATTGGTTTGTCAAAGCCTGCTGTATCTCCCAGTTGCTAACCATTCCAACTTCCCATCCCATATTGACCTCTCTGTCCTAGGCCTCCAATGCAAACTGGAGGAAGAGCTCTCATATTCCACTTGGGTAGCTTGCAAACTAACAGTATGACTGTTATATTCTTCAATTCGGGAGTTATCTACAAATATCCCCCCACCCCCACCCCCACCTTCCCTGTGCTCCACATGGATTTGCATCCATTTTACCCTTTCCCCTTTATTCCTTCCTCCGGTTTCGCAATTTCCTCCTCTTCTATCCTGACCTTATCTCACACTCTTTGTCTTTTCATCTCTGACCTTCGTCCAACCATTTGCCACCAAAAAAGCCCCTTCACCAATATTCACTTATCACTTACCAGACTTTATTCCGCTCCCACCTCTCTACCAGTTTTCTTCCCCCTCCCCCACTACAATTAGCCTGCAGAAAGTTCCCAATCCAAAATGTTCCCTATCCATGTTCTCCAGAGATGCGGCCCGACCTGCTGAGTTACTCTAGCACTTTGTTCAGTTCAGTTTAGTTTATTGTCACGTGTACCGAGGTAAAGTAAAAAGCTTTTGTTACGTGCTAACCAGTCAGCGGTAAGACAATACATTATTACAATCGAGCCATTCACAGTGTACAGATACATGATAAGGGAATAACGTTTAGTGCAAGGTAAAGCCAGCCAAGTCCGATCAAGGATAGTCTGAGGGTCATCAAAGAGGTAGATAGTAGTTCAGCGCTGCTCTCTGGTTTGTATCTTTTTTTGTAAACCATCATCTACAGTTTTTTTGTGTCTACATCTATCTCTCTGTTTTTTTTTAATAAACATTCAAATATGCTATTTCCACTGCCCTTTAAGCTGTGCCAAAGGCAGATGACCTGCTGTGAGAAGAATATATGCCTCATTCCTGACTTTTACATTTTATACAGTAATTCCTAGTTCTAGATTTTCTCACCGGAAAAATCATCCACTCCACATCCACCCTGTCAAGTCCTCCCAGGATCTCATGCATTTCACGTTTCCTGTCACAATGCCAATTTACGCACATCAAGATTGCACCAACAGCAAAGTGATAATTATGCGATAGCCTGCTGTTTTCAGAATTGAGTTTAGAAATGTTTAGAAATATTTGCCAATGATCAATATAATATTTCTTCACATCTACTACTTATTATTTAAACTCACAGCGCCAGAGACCTGGGTTCAATCATGGCTTTGGTTTTGGAGTTTTCACATGCTCCCTGTGGGTTTCCCGTCTGGGTGCTCCGGTTTCCTCCCACATTCCAAAGACGTGCAGGTTTGGCATCTGTAAAATTGTCCCTAATGTGTAGGAAGTGGAAGAGAAAGTGAGACAACAAACCAGTGTGAACGGGTGATCGAAGGTCAGTGTGGACTCGGTGAGCTGAAGAGCCTGTTAAACTAAACTAAATAACTATCTGAAGATAGACACAAAAAGCATCCAGATATGCTGTCTGGCCCACTGAGTTACTCCAGCTTTTTGTGTCTATCTTCGGTTTAAATCAGCATCTGCAGTTCCCTCATACACATAAATAATTACCTGTATTATCTAATGTCATAAAAATAGGTAGTTATTGAATATTGACCCCGTGATTGTTAAATCGATTGTTGTACCTCAAAGGAGAACTATTTGTCTGAATGAACAAACAGTGACAGATCAGCCTTATCTCCGGTTAAAATCTCAGGTTAAAATCACTTCAGCAACTTTCCATCTGATCACAGTGAGCTCCAGCTTTTGGTTCGACTGACATAACTGGGAACACTTGACCTTTAAAGGCGCATGTTCTTGTAGTCATGACTTTTAATCAGCTCTCTTCATTTGGGGGGTGCCAATTTGCTGCTGACATCTAAAGTAACAGCTTGCTGTGCTTCACTGCTGAGGTCCTCCTGTGGCTCACCATTGGCAAATGGTGCAAAACAAAATTCTCACTGCGCCTTCAATTTCCTGGCATCAGACCAGTCCTCTCGGTTTATCTCTTTGACCGGACTTGTGAACAGCGTCAAGCTGAGGCCTAAACAAAAGAAAGCATTGGAAACACTCGGCGAGGTCAGGCAACGAAGCTAAAGAGAAACAAGTTTAAGGTTTTAGGTTGAAGAATTTGCATCAGATCCCTGACAGTGAATTCTTTTCCGTTTTCACACATGCTGAATGTTTCCACCTATTTTGCTTTCATTTCAGAGAGTCAGCTTCTGCAGTTTTTATAAATTTGGATTAAGCTTCAACTGAGCTTTTCTCATCGATTAGAGTCAGTCATATAACATGGAAATAGGCCCTTTGCCCAAATTGTCCACACTGACCAAGATGCCCGGACCAAGTTGGTCCTATATTCCTGCATTTGGCCCATATCCCTCTAAATCTTTCCTATCCATGTACTTGGATATCCATGTTCTGAGTCATTCGTAACTGTCACTGTATGTCATGTTGTTACTTGTGCATATTATTAATAACACGGAGCATATTATTTGAATGGGGCGTGAGTCAGAGCAGTTCGCAACTGCTCTGGCAGGTAAGTAATTTTACTTCCAGCTGGCTGCTGCGACAGCGGGCCTGGAGTAGCTGATGGAGGCGGCCGGTCTTGGGCCGTGGAAGCTCCATTAGGAGTTGGGGCTGCCGGCCCAGCTAGGTTTCGATCGCTATTCGATCGCTGCTAATAATAACCATCTATACACATGAGGAACAGATTATCTGGTGTTTTGATAACAAAGCCAGTGGTGGAAGCCAATGCTGCCCTACTCAGATCAAAGGGCATTGTGTCATCGAGTTTAAATAATATGCAAAATTTGCAGCTGATAAAACGTAGGGGTTATCAGTAGATACCTCTTGCGATATTAAGAATGAAGCAACATGAAATGTAATAGTGCCAATATTGCCTATTCATTCAGGCCATGGTAAGGCGGCTGAAGCAACTCCTATTTACTCGGTCACGAGTGATGGCTGGGGCAGCCTGTCTTCTCGGGCAGCTAGCTCTGCACGATTGTATGGGAAGCTTGTGAACAAAATACGTGAGTTACTTTTAAACGGAAGTAACAGAGGTTTGTGTGGCTTTCAGTTTGAGCCTAGAGAAGCGTTTATGTGATAGCACAATTGACAATGCTTGTGCTGCTTTGTCATTCTCTATAGTACCATAAGTGGGATAATAAATGATTGGTTATTCACCCGCTGTTCACTAATGTTATGCAGGGTGTCTTTTATATGACCACTCTAATAGCCTACACTCATTGTAGTGTGCGATGTATATCAGTAAATTATTATGCAAATATTCTTCTACTGTATTCCTAATGGGAGCAGTATTTTTAAGATGATTATGCTTTCAGCAACTGATTTCAGCACAAAGAACACAGTCTTTACTCAATCTCTGGCTCGGTCTCTGGGTTATAACTGACATTAGGGTAGCTTGTTATGGGAATGATCTCATAAGGAAAATGGGCATGATTGCGTACATTTGAAGTTGACAGCATACCCACCAGAGCAGAGATTGGGGGTGTTATTGGGTATACAAGTGCACTGAGCTTGCTAGTACCTATGAGATGAAAGATAGTTTCTTTATTGTTATACAATAGTCTCAAGATATTGCTGATAGCTCATTAGCAGCCAATAGAATAGTAAGATTAAACGAGAACTTACCAGTTTGAAGTTTGATCTTTATTTTATGAGGAGTTACGTTGGTGATAACGTGCCCGCCACGCCCAACCCTCTCTCATAAAAAAGGTCATATGGTAGTTCTCATGTTGCTCATCTTAATATGTTACTTCAAATATTGTGTTGTCTGTGATTTCATACCGCTGCTTTGAAGATTGACGCGCATGCGCCCTGACGGGTCTTCTTCACGTAGTCACTCACGTGACTCCGAAGTAAAATGGATATTTCCCTTTCATCATACAGCAGGAGGCTTACATAGAAACATAGAAAATAGGTGCAGGAGGAGGCCATTCGGCCCTTTGAGTCAGCACCGCCATTCATTGTGATCATGGCTCATTGTCCCCTATCAATAACCCGTGCCTGCCTCCTCCCCATATCCCTTGACTCCACTAGCCCCTAGAGCCACTGCGTGTTAATAAATTATAAAATTTGGTTGAATATGTCTGGATATTTGCAGATAGAATTTTGTACAGTGTTGCATGAGTTAATGCCTAACTCAAAGTCTATTGGGACTATGGTCCAGTTAAGAACAATGGCCATGTATGCAAGTTAGCATCATGGTATTAATAACCCATGTTTTTCTACCATTAATGGTTTATCTATTTAAGTGTTTCACACACAGATTGGGTTACTGCATGAAACCACAGAGCTTTGAAGTCTTCACGTAGTCACTCACATGACTTCGAAATAAAATAGAAAGATTAAACGAGAGGGAATACGTGCCCTCCACTCCCAACCCTACTTCTCATAAAGATAATTCGGTAGTTCTAAGGTCGTTAATCTTTCTATTGCTTAGGTTAGCAACTATTCTGTGGTTTCATACAGCTGCTCTAAAGATTGACGCGCATGCGGACTGGCGGGCTCTTCACGTATTAGAAACATAGAAACATATCCAATCCAATCCAACTTTATTTGTTAAGCACTTTAAAACAACCAATGTTGGCCAAAGTGCTGTACAGAAGAATAAACAAGACATCATAAACAGACAACATAACAGAACATAACATAACAGCTCACATGAGGCGCAAAAATTACATAGAAATGTTGTAGGGAAGACTACCCATACAAATAATAAAAAGAGGTAGAAAAAAATGACACAACACACTATAAGAAATTTAACACGAACATCCCCCCACAGTAGAATCTACACTCCCCACTGTGAGGGAAGGCACCAAAATGTCCAGTCCTCCTCCTCCTCCTCCTAGTCCACCCGAGGTCGGGGCCAGTTTGAGGCCACTGCAGCCAGTCGCCGCACGGCAGCCCGATGATTATAGGCCCACCCGCATCGGGTGGAAAAGTCCTCAGCAGCTTAAAAATGTCTGGAGCTCCTTCCCGGAGACTGCGACGCCCGTGGACTTCAGGCCATGCCGGTTGGAGCTTCGACTCCGCGGTGCTTCCGATCCAGCGCCGCCCGCCCACGGCGGGACGCCCTCAAACCGCAGACCGCAGACCACAGACCGCAGACCGCAGACCGCAGACCGCAGACCGCAGACCACAGACCGCGGCTGCTCGATGTTGGTGGTCGGCGGTCACAGCACTCCGGAGCGGCGACCCGGCAAGGCATCGCCCGCTCCTTGTTGGTGTCCCAGCACTGCGCCACCGAAGCTGTGGTCCCCGGCAGCAACGCCGCTCCAGCCCGATGGAAGGCCGCATGGGGAGACAGGAGATGCGATTTGGAGGAAAACCGCATCTCCGACCAAGTAGGACTGGGGTTAAAATAGTTCCCCCCCCCCCCCCCACATAGAAAGAATAGACTCCAAATAAAATGTTTTAGACGATAGAAAAGTTAGAGGACGGACTGCAGGCATAGAAAATAGGTGCAGGAGTAGGCCATTCGGTCCTTCGAGCCTGCACCGCCATTCAATATGATCATGGCTGATCATCCAACTCAGTATCCTGTACCTGCCTTCTCTCCATACCCCATGATCCCTTTAGCCACAAGGGCCACATCAAACTCCCTCTTAAATATAGCCAATGAACTGGCCTCACTACCTTCTGTGGCAGAGAGTTCCAGAGATTCACCACTCTCTGTGTGAAAAATGTTTTTCTCATCTCGGTCCTAAAGGATTTTCCCCTTAATCCTTAAACTGTCACCGCTTGTCCTGGACTTCCCCAACATCGGGAACAATCTTCCTGCATCTAGCCCGTCCAAACCCTTAAGAATTTTGTAAGTTTCTATAAGATCCCCCCTCAATCTTCTAAATTCTAGCGAGTACAAGCCGAGTCTATCCAGTCTTTCTTCATATGAAAGTCCTGACATCCCAGGAATCAGTCTGGTGAACCTTCACTGTACTCCCTCTATGGCAAGAATGTCTTTCCTCAGATTTGGAGACCAAAACTGTACGCAATACTCCAGGTGTGGTCTCACCCAAGACCCTGTACAACTGCAGTAGAACCTTCCTGCTCCTATACTCAAATCCTTTTGCTATGAATGCTAACATACCATTCGCTTTATTCACTGCCTGCTGCACCTGCATGCCTACTTTCAATGACTGGTGTACCATGACACCCAGGTCTCGTTGCATCTCCCCTTTTCCTAATCGGCCACCATTTAGATAATAGTCTACTTTCCTGTTTTTGCCACCAAAGTGGATAACCTCACATTTATCCACATTATACTGCATCTGCCATGCATTTGCCCACTCACCCAGCCTATCCAAGTCACCTTGCAACCTCCTAGCATCGTCCTCACAGCTAACACTGCCCCCAGCTTCGTGTCATCCGCAAACTTGGAGATGTTGCATTCAATTCCCTCGTCCAAATCATTAATATATATTGTAAATAGCTGGGGTCCCAGCACTGAGCCTTGCGGTACCCCACTAGTCACTGCCTGCCATTCTGAAAAGGACCCGTTTACTCCTACTCTTTGCTTCCTGTTTGCCAGCCAGTTCTCTATCCACATTAATACTGAACCCCCAATACCGTGTGCTTTAAGTTTGTATACTAATCTCTTATGTGGGACTTATGTATTCCCTCACTTCAACTTCTCATAAAATAAAGATCAAACTTCAAACGGTACGTTCTTGTTTAATCTTTCTATTATACTGCTCTGTGAGCCTTGCAACCGAAATTCTGTTACTTTGTACAATTACCACAATACATCAATCAGCAGATGATAATCAATACAAATTCACAATAACCCTTCCTCCTGGATACCCATCAACTGTGTCTTTGCCAATGATAGCAGACTTGTTGGACCAAATAATGGGCCCTTGGACACCTTAGAGACATGCCGCCAAGGGATTTTAGGTCGTTAACTGTCTCCACTACTATCCCAATGAAGACATGTTTGTGGATCCTTGCCATTCCCCTACTGAAGTCGTCAGCTTCTTGGTCTTGCCGACATCGAGAGCAAGAACATTGTTCCGGCACCATTCAATCAGATTTTCAATCACTCTGTACTCTGATACATCATTGCCCATTATTTATCCAACAACAGGGGTATCATTGGCAAATTCAAAGGCTGTGTTGGAATAGTGTCTGGCTACACATTTCTGGGTATATAATGAGTCGAGCAGGTGACTGTACAGATTACAAAGAAAGCTCGTCAATGCCTTTACCTTCTGAGAAAACTCAAGGAAATTTGGCATGTCGACAAATACTCTCTTGAACTTCTGGGCAATAGACAATAGGTGCAGGAGTAGGCCATTCGGCCCTTCAAGCCAGCACCGCCATTCACTGTGATCATAGCTGATCATCCACAATCAGTACACCGTTCCTGCCTTCTCCCCATATCCCTTGACTCCACTATCTTTAAGAGCTCTATCTAAATCTCTCTTGAAAGCATCCAGAGAATTAGCCTCCACTGCCTTTTGAGGCAGAGAATTCCACAGATTCACAACTCTCTGGGTGAAAAAGTTTGTCCTCATCTCCATTCTAAATGGCCTACCCCTTATTCTTAAACTGTGGCCCCCGGTTCTGGACTCCCCCAACGTCAGGAACGTGTGTCCTGCCTCTAGCATGTCCAATCCCTTAATAATCTTATATGCTTCAATAAGATTCCCTCTCATCTTAAATTCCAGTGTATATAAGCCCAGTCGCTACAATCTATCAACATATGACAGTCCCGCCATCCCGGGAATTAACCTTGTGAACCTACGCTGCACTCCCTCAATAGCAACAATGTCCTTCCTCAAATTTGGAGACCAAAACTGCACACAATACCCCAGATGTGGTCTCACGAGGGCCCTGTACAACTTTGCTCCTATACTCAACTCCTCTTGTTATGAAGGCCAACATGCCATTGGCTTTCTTCACTGCCTGCTGTACCTGCATGCTTACTTTCAGTGACTGATGTACAAGGACCCCCAGATCTCGTTGAACTACCCCTTTTCCCAACTTGACACCATTTAGATAATAATCTGCCTTCCAGTTTTTGCCACCAAAGTGGATAACCTCACATTTATCGACATTAAACTGCATCTGCCGTGCATGTCCCCACTCACTCAACCTGTCCAAGTCACCCTGCATCCTCATAGCATCCTCCTCACAGTTCACACTGCCACCCACTTTTGTGTTATCTGCAAATTTGCTAATGTTACTTTTAATCCCTTCATCTAAATCATTAATGTGTTTTATAAATAGCTATGGTCCCAGCACTGAGCCTTGAGGTACCCCATTATTCACTGCCTGCCATTCTGAAAGGAACCGTTAATCCCTACACTTTCTTTCCAACATGCCAACCAATTTTCTATCCGTCAGTACCCTACCCCCAACCCCATGTGCTCTAATTCTTAGAGGCACGCTGACTGGTGGCATCATGACCTGGTTTTGGCAGCTCAAATGCACAGGAACAAAGATGACAGAGAGTGGTAGACATTACCCTGTCCATCACAGATACTAACCTTCCCACCACTGAAGGGATCTACAGCGGAGGTGCTTCAAAAACGCAACCAATAAACTTATTAATTAATTCATTCATATCATCAAAGACTCACACCCACTCTTCCCACACTCTTATTTCACTCTTTCCATCATGAGTCAGGAAACCATGGCCACCAAGTTCAGGAGCGGCTTCTTCCCAACAGTTATCCAGCTCTTGAACTCTGTACAATGCTAACCTCAACAACTATGGATTTTTAAGGACTGGGCAAATAGGATTGAAGGACTGCAGTACAGACTTCAGATTTTTCACAATTTTTAATTGATTGAATTATATGAGCTTTCCTTCCTGGGCCTCCTCCAATGCCACAGGGAGGCCACATGCAAACTGGAGCTCTCATATTCCACTTGGGTAGCTTGCAAACTAAGTATGAGCGTTGTATTCTCCAATTTAGGGAGTTATCTACAAATACCACCTCTACCCCCCACCCCACCCTTCCCTGTGCTCCACATGGATTTGCATCCATTTTGCCCTTTCCCCTTCCACCTTTATTCCTTCCTCCGGTTTCGCAATTTCCTCCTCTTCTATCCCAACCTCTTTATCTCACATTCTTTGTCTTTTCATCTTTGACCTTTGTCCAACCATTTGCCACCAAAAAAGCCCCTTCACCAATATTCACTCATCACTTGCCAGACTTTATTCCGCTCCCATCTCTCTACCAGTTTTCTCCCCCTCCCTCCCCACTACAGATAGATAGTAGGTAGACAAAAATGCTGGAGCATCTATGGAGAGAAGGAAATAGGCAACGTTTTGGGTCGAGACCCTTCTTCAGACTGATGTGAGGGTGGGGGGGCGGGAAGAAGAAAGGAAGAGGCGGACACAGTGGGCTGAGGGATAGCTGAGAAGGGGAGGAGAAGGCGAGGACTACCTGAAATTAGAGGTCAATGTTCATCCCGCTGGTCAGAGTAGTGAGTATAACAAGGGGCGGAGAACCCATACTTATGGGGTACTGGTGTTGTTAATTATTATGTAGAAGGTTTTGTCGCCGAACCTTACTGATTGCGGCCTGTATATCAATAAGTTGAGGATCCAGTTGCAGAGGGGACGTGCTGAATCTTAGGTCCAGTAGTTTGGGTAAAACTTGTACTTGCATTTGAAAATAGCTACCTTACATTCATGTGAGGGTCACTGAGCACTGGGATGAGGGTCTCTGCTCTTTCAGCTAGGAAGGAAATCATATAGAACTGAAGGCCCAATTCAAAATGAGGAGAAAACTTACTTATTAGAAGGGGGCTTTACGGCCCATTAGATCCCTGCTGGTTCTGAGCAGCACACGTCCATGTTCCATTCCACTTCTCCTCTGCAGCCCTGCAATCTGTATCCACTTGCTGCCCACTAGCTCTCATTAGGCTTTTACACTTCATGAAATTAGTGAGCGCAAACAGACAAAAGAATGTGTGGCACAGCAGTAGAGGCGGTAGAGTTGCTGCCTTGCAGCGCCAGAGACCCGGGTGCAATCCTGACTATGGGTGCTGTCTGTACGGAGTTGTACGTTCTCCCTGTGACCGCATGGTTTTATTCCAGGTGTTCTGATTTCCTCCCACACTTCAAAGACGTGCAGATTTGTAGGTTCATTCGCTTCTGTTATGAACCCCAGCTATTTACAATTTATATTAATGAACTGGATGAGGGAATTGAAGCCAACATCTCCAAGTTTGCGGATGACACTAAGCTGGGGGGCAGTGTTAGCTGTGAGGAGGATGCTAGGAGACTGCAAGGTGACTTGGATAGGCTGGGTGAGTGGGCAAATGTTAGGCAGATGCAGTATAATGTGGATAAATGTGAGGTTATCCACTTTGGTGGCAAAAACAGGAAAGCAGACTATTATCTAAATGGTGGCCGATTAGGAAAAGGGGAGATGCAGCGAGACCTGGGTGTCATGGTACACCAGTCATTGAAAGTAGGCATGCACGTGCAGCAGGCAGTGAAGAAAGCGAATGGTTTGTTAGCTTTCATATCAAAAGGATTTGAGTATAGGAGCAGGGAGGTTCTACTGCAGTTGTACAGGGTCTTGGTGAGACCACACCTGGAGTATTGCGTACAGTTTTGGTCTCCAAATCTGAGGAAGGACATTATAGCCATAGAGTGCAGAGAAGGTTCACCAGACTGATTCCTGGGATGTCAGGACTTTCATATGAAGAAAGACTGGATAGACTCGGCTTATACTCGCTAGAATTTAGGAGATTGAGAGGGGATCTTATAGAAACTTACAAAATTCTTATGGTGTTGGACAGGCTAGATGCAGGAAGATTGTTCCCGATGTTGGGGAAGTCCAGGACAAGGGGGCACAGCTTAAGGATAAGGGAGAAATCCTTTAAGACCAAGATGAGAAAAAACGTTTTCACACAGAGAGTGGTGAATCTCTGGAACTCTCTGCCACAGAGGGTAGTTGAGGCCAGTTCATTGGCTATATTTAAGAGGGAGTTAGATGTGGCCCTTGTGGCTAAAGGGATCAGGGGGTATGGAGATAAGGCAGGTACGGGATACTGAGTTGAGTGATCAGCCATGCTCATATTGAATGGCGGTGCAGGCTCGAAGGGCCGAATGGCCTACTCCTGCACCTATTTTCTATGTATCTATGTATCTATGTAATATTATCCTCTGCATTTAGTGGTTCATCTTATCCAATCTTCTTTAATACTTTGTTCTCGCTACCCGACTCTATGTGGTAGGTATCCTGCACGAGCAACCTATTGGAAGCTGGTTTCAAAATGCCTACCTTATCTCCTTTTGCCTTTTCTGGATCATTAACTAATTTCCTTCCACTAGCTCAAACCCTGTCAACTTATAATGTCTGACCATCGATAGACAAAAAATGCTGAGGTAACTCAAAGTGACAGGCAGCATCTCTGGAGAGGGTCGAGACCCTTCTTCAGCAGAAAATTAATCCATCTTGGATCGACTGTGCATTGATCAATTCAAACTCGTACCCAATGTTATCACAGCCTTACAATCCATGCTCTGATATAAGCCTTGCACCGTATCTTGTCCAAAGCCTCCCATGTCAGCCATTCAAGCAAGACGGTGACATTGCACATAGACATTGCATAGCATACACTATAAGTGATGACAATACGTTCATGGCCTGCAGCAAGGCTACAAATAAGAGAAGAGTAGAAACTAGGAAGTGCACATGCTGGTTTACAAAGAAAAGACTGAGTGCTGGAGTAACACAGCGGGTCAACTCTGGGTCACCATGGCAAATCAAACAGTGATCACTGGATGGTAAGGACCATGTGATCTTGGTGCACAGCCCTAGCACACAGGGGCAGTGAAAACCATCAGGGGGCACAAGAAATACAGAACAAAACAGTCAGATCAAAGCAAACTTCGCCTACCTGGGCCACACTGCAGGAAACCCACAGGACTCGGCAGATCGGCAGTGTTAGAAACATAGAAACATAGAAAATAGATGCAGGAGTCGGCCATTCTGCCCATTTGAGTCAGCACCACCATTCAATATGATCATGGCTGATCATCCAAAATCAATACCTGGTTCCTGCTCTCTCCCCATATCCCTTGATTCCGCTAGCCTTAAGAGCTAAATCTAACTCTCTCTTGAAAACATCCAGTGAATTGGCCTCCACTGTCTTCTGTGTTAGAGAATTCCACAGATTCACAACTCTGTGAATCTGCCACATTCAGGTGCCACATCCTCGATGATCCCGCCACCGTATTGTTTACTCTGGATACAAGGTGAGTAACAGAGGAAAATAAATAATCCATGAGGGGATGAAGGAGGAAGAGACGCAGGAAGTGTGGCACCAACCAAAAGATGTCAGTAGCCATTTGTCACGAATGCATGGGCTAAATGGAGTGTCAGAGAATGAAGGTATCAGCACAGCTGATGGGACACCGGTCGTCCATGATAGGATTTTTTGGCAATGGTACACTGCAAAAACCACCCCTGCTTGTACCTCCATGAATTGAAGTGTGGCACTCTAAATGTGGCCAATATCTCCTTGCCTGCAATCCTCACTCTGTCTGCAGGTCTCTAATAAAACATCTTCCGCGGTCTTCGAGTGACTGAAGAAGGGTCTCGACCCGAAATGTCACCCATTCCATCTCTCCAGAGATACTGCTTGTCCCGCTGAGTTACTCCAGCTTTTTGTGTCTACCTTTCTTTATACAATAGCAGAATGCACAGTTCAATATATTGCACAGAGCTCCAACCGGAGCCTTAAGGATGTCAGAAGGATAAAAGTTCACGACTGCCGTCACTATTACTGCCACCTTCACTCTGCGCTGATGCCGAATTTGCAGCTGCAACAGGTGACAGGATCAGTGAGGAAATTACCTGATAAAACACAGAAATTACCTGATAAAACACAAACACAGGAGAGGCTGGTCCTGGCACACCTCAAAGGCTGCCTACCCCCCACGTTGGATCCCTATCAGTTTGCCTACCGCAAGAACAGGAGTACGGAGGATGCCATCTCAACGGCACTTCACTCCGCCCTCTCCCACCTCGACAACAGAGACACTTACGTAAGAATGCTGTTCATCGATTACAGCTCAGCATTCAACACCATCATACCCTCTAAACTGATCACCAAACTCGGTGACCTGGGCATCGACCCCTCCCTCTGCAACTGGATACTGGACTTTCTAACCAACAGACCCCAGTCTGTTAGGTTAGACAAGCACACCTCTTCAACCCTCACCCTGAACACCGGCGTTCCACAGGGCTGTGTGCTGAGCCCCCTCCTCTACTCCCTCTTCACCTACGACTGCACACCTGTACATGGTACTAACACCATCATCAAGTATGCAGATGATACAACGGTGATTGGCCTCATCAGCAACAACGATGAGTCGGCCTGTAGGGAGGAGGTCCAGCTCCTAGCAGCATGGTGCGCTGACAACAACCTGGCCCTTAACTCCAAGAAGACCAAGGAGCTCATTGTAGACTTCAGGAAGTCTAGGGGCGGCATGCACACCCCCATCCACATTAACGGGAGGGAGGTGGAACGTGTTTCCAGCTTCAGGTTCCTGGGGGTCAACATCTCCGATGACCTCTCTTGGACCAACAATACCTCAACTCTGGTCAAGAAGGCTCACCAGCGTCTCTTCTTCCTGAGGAGACTAAAGAAGGTCCATCTGTCTCCTCGGATTCTGGTGAACTTCTACCGCTGCACCATCGAGAGCATCCTCACCAACTGCATCACAGTATGGTATGGCAACTGCTCTGTCTCCGACCGGAAAGCACTGCAGAGGGTGGTGAAAATTGCCCAACGCATCACCGGTTCCTCACTCCCCACCATTGAGTCTGTCCAAAGCAAGCGTTGTCTGCGAAGGGCGCTCAGCATCGCCAAGGACTGCTCTCACCCCAACCACAGACTGTTTACCCTCCTACCATCCGGGAGGCGCTACAGGTCTCTCCGTTGCCGGACCAGCAGGTCCAGGAACAGCTTCTTCCCTGCGGCGGTTACACTACTCAACACTGTACCTCGGTGACTGCCAATCACACCCCCCCCCCCCCCCCCCGGACACTCCTCCCACCAGGATTTATTAGATTTATTTATTTACTGCTCATATTTATGTCGCTCTTTTAGGGAGATGCTAACTGCATTTCGTTGTCTCTGTACTGTACACTGCACAATGACAATAAAGTTGAATCTGAATCTGAATCTGATATCACACGTTGTTCCTCGGTGAGGTTCATACAGGTGAAAGGCCCGAGAAGGTTGGCTGAAAGCCTTCAATCTGCTTCCCTTCTCATGGCCAGTACATACTGCAATACTGCCATGAGTGGCCTCTGCTCATTTTCCCAGTCATACATGACCACAGAGAAGTGCTCACTAATGCAACCATGTCCAACACCATGCCTTGTGTGGATGCCTTGAAATCAAGTCAGAAGCGTTCCGCCCTTGCCTTTAGCAGCTTTCAAGAGAGAACTGAAGCAGCAGCCACTGGGACACAATCAGCCTCACAGAGCCAGAGACCTGGCTTCGATCCCGACTATAGCTGCTGACTATATGGAGTTTGTACGTTCTCCCCTTGACCATGTGGGTTTTCCCTGGCTGCTCTGGTTTCCTCCCACACTCCAAAGACGTACAGGTTTGTAGGTTATTTTGGATTCTGCAAAATGTAAATTGTTCCTAATGTGTAGGATAGGGTTGGTATATGGAGATTGCTGGTTGGTGCGGGCCGAAGAGCATGTTTCTGGGCTGCACCTCTAAAAAAAAAAAGCGATTGATTAATAGACCATAAAGTAATCAAGAGGTTTTTTTTCCTTGCTGCTACAAGTGTGAAGAGTAGATGTTATCTGGGGATTCATCCTCAAAATGTCAGCGTTGGGTGCCTCAAAATTACTGATGCATGGTTCCTGTAAGAGGTCCGGAGTTGACAAGAAATGTAGTGTAAAGACTTTGCACCTGGAGTATGACTTCTGGCTTTGTGACCAACACGTACCCAATGAGAATGGAACTCTCTGCCACAGAGGGTAGTTGAGGCCAGTTCATTGGCTATATTTAAGAGGGAGTTAGATGTGGCCCTTGTGGCTAAAGGGATCAGGGGGTATGGAGAGAAGGCAGGTACGGGATACTGAGTTGGATGATCAGCCATGATCATATTGAATGGCGGTGCAGGCTCGAAGGGCCGAATGGCCTACTCCTGCACCTATTTTCTATGTATCTATGTATCTAATTGTCCCGTGGCAACGTTACAATAACGCTACGGCTGTGAGCTACGAATTCAATTGCATAGTACTGTTTCCTTCAGGGGAAATTTGATAATGATTTTTTTTAAGGCTCACATTGCCTCTCTCAGGCATTCAACTGGATGCTTACAGGCATAAGTAACCCCAAAATGACTTGCACACCACTTGCACTCTCCCATCGAGCAAAAGGTATAGAAGTGTGAAAACGCACACCTCCAGATTCAGGAACAGTTTATTTCCAACTATAATCAGGCAACTGAACCATCCTACCGCAACTAGAGAGAGTCCTGAACTACTACAATGATACAAGATACAAGATATTTTATTATGTCATTTGAACCTAAGTTCAAACGAGATTACGATTCTGCAGTCATACAAACAAGAAAAAAAAACAAGACACAATTAACACAATTTACATAAACATCCATCACAGTGAATCTCCAAACAACTCCTCACTGTGATGGAAGGCAAAGTCTTGTTCTCTCCCCTGTTCCTTATTCTTCTCCAGATGTTGGAGCCCCCGGCGGGCGATGGCAAGTCCCTCACCGGGCGATGCAAGGCCCCGCTTCGGGTCGCCTCAGCCCCGCAATTCGGGCGGGAAAAGTTACCGTTGCGGGAACTCCGAAAAGCGGTCTCCCATCAGGGACCCGCGAGCTCCCGATGTCCCATCCACCGGGCCTGCGGGTGGAGCCTCCGAGCTCCGGAGTCAGGTCGCAGCAGCGCGCCACTCCAGCTCTCCAAGCTCCGAAGCCGGCTAGCTCCACGATGGCGAATCCGCAGGCTCCGCGACTGGAACCCCCAGGTCGTTCCGGCTGGAGGCCGCTGCACGGTGCTAGGCCCCAACGACAACGGAGACCCGACAGGGAAAAGGTCGGGTCCCCCGTACAGGGAAGAGATCTAAAAGTTTTCCCCTCCCCACCCCCCTCCCCCCCCCACCACATATACACAGTTAAAAACAATATATAAACTCTCCAAACTATACACACAACGGGACAAAAATAAAAAAAAGACAGACGGACTGCAGAGGCCGCTGCAACGTCAGTCGCGCTGCCTACCGTGACTATCTACCTCATTGGGGACCCCTTAGACTACCTTTGATCAGATTTTAAACACAAAAAGCTGGAGTAACTCAGCAGGACAGGCAGCATCTCTGGAGAGAAGGAAAGGGTGACGTTTCGGGTCAAAACCCTTCTTCAGACAGTTACTCCAGCTTTTTGTCTCTATCTTCGGTTTAAACCAGCATCTGCAGTTCCTTCTTACACATTTGATCGGACTTTACTGGCTTTATCTTGCACTAAACGTTATTCCCTTATCATGTATCTGTACACTGTGAATGGCTCGATTGTAATCATGTATTGCTATTCCACTGATTGGTTAGCACGTAACAAAAGCTTTTCACTGTACCTCGGTACACGTGACAATAAACTGAACTGAACTGAACTGATGGTTGGAATAATATAATTGCCTGTGCAATGTGCAGTATGGAGTGTTGAGGGATCATTCAGATAAAGTTGTCCGCTGGTTCATACTCCTGGAATCAACAGGCGTTCAGACACTCGGACGCACCAGAGGCTATCAGACACACAGACATGTACTCAGATCCTGGTCTAGTGATCCCCTCAATTAGTGACTGAAAATTTACTGGACAAGAGGACATTTAACCAAACACGTCTGTGTCAGTCAACATGCTGCCTAAACCTACATTCCTACTCTAGATCTAAAGCCGGTCAGAGTTCTCCAAGGGTATATCCACATACTTCTTAAATGTGTTGGAGGTTATCACCTCTCCCACTCTTTCAGGCAGGGATCTCCAGACCTTCAACATTCTCTGGCCGGAAAGCCTTTTCTTAGCTCCCCTCAAATACTTTAAATCAATCTTCACTACCATACAGCGTTCTGCACCTGCCCGCATGATTAAACTAACACTCCCTCACCAATTCCCAATGTCACTGCCAATTCCTCAATGTCAGACCCCGACCTGTCAGCCATACAATCTTCCAACTACCTGATCCTGCAATACCCCAAGGTCACCAGTCACTTGAAGCCTGCACCAATATTCATTAAACCCTGGCTGATCATCCATCTCAATGCTATTTAGTTTAGTTTAGTTTAGAAATACAGCGTGGAATCCGGCCCATCGGCCCTCCAAGTCCACACTGACCAGCAATCCCCGCACACTATCATACACACACTAGGGACAATTTACAATTACACCAAGCCAATTACACCAAGCCAATTAGTCTATAATCCTGTATGTCTTTGGAGTGCGGGAGGAAACCGGAGATTCCAGAGAAAACCCACACAGGTCCCACCGTGGGCCGAAGGGCCTGTTTCCACGGTGTATCTCTACACTAAACTAATCCCTGCGATAAATTCAATGGTGCTGCAGGTCATGCAGCTCTCACAGCTCCAGTAATGCTGGTTTGAATCAGACCCCCAGTGCTGTGTGCAATCTGCACATTCTCCGCATGAGTGAGTGGATTTCCCCCCAGCTGCTCCAGTTTCAACCCCCCCCCCCCCCCCCCCTCACCCCCTTGATCTTTGACAGATATTTTGAGCACTTTGTCTTCCCATTCCTGCATCAAGTCTTAGCCTCGGGCTGTGCAGATTTCTTTCCAAAAATAAGAAATGCTTGTTCAGTTACAAAAATACAAGAAGGAACAGTAGTTGACAAAGCATCCATTGAGCCTTCTCTGCCATTCAGTAGGTCATGGCTAATCTGATTGTAACCTCCCATTTATTTCCTGGTAACATTTCATCCTCTTGACTTCAAGAAACCTAACTAACTCTGCCCTTTAAAATATTGAAAGACTCTAGGTCCACCACTGTTTGAGGAACAGAGATCTAAAGTTTTACAGATCTCTGAAAAGGGCAGGACCTACACAGTAAATGGTAGCCTCTGGGTAGTGTTGTAGAGCAGAGGGATCTAGGAGTGCAAGTGCATGGTTCCTTGAAGGTCGAGTCTCAGGTCGATAAGGTGGTCAAAGAGTCGTTTGCCCAGAGTAGGGGAATCGAGGATCAGAGGACATAGGCTCAAGGTGAAGGAGAAAAGATTTAATAGGAATCTGAGGGGTCATTTTTTCACACAAAGGGTGGTGGGTGTATGAAACAATCTGCCAGAGGAGGTAGTTGAGGCTGGGACTATCCCAACACTTAAGAAACAGTTAGAGAGGTACACGGATAGGACAGGTTTGGAGGGATATGGACCAAGTGCAGGCAAGTGGGACTAGTGTAGCTGGGACGTTGGCTGGTGTGGGAAAGATGGGCCGAAGGGCCTGTTTCCACACTGTATCGCTCTATGACTCTCGGAGATAAATGAATCTGCTCATTGCAAATAGACAACCCTTACTTTCAAAGAGTGATTGCATCACGGCTTGGTTCAGCAACTCGAAAACCCAAGAACAAAGGAGATTATCAAAAGTGGTGAATACTGCCAGGTGCATCACTGGGACTGACCTCCCACAATCAAAGGGATCACTAGCAGTCACCGCTTCAAAATGGCAGCCATCATCATCAAGGACTCACACCATCCTGGCCACACTCTCATTTCACTCCTGCCAAGGAGTCTGAAACCTGTAACAGGTTCAGGAACAACTTCTTCCCAACGACTATCTACTGTCTGAATACTACGAACTCCAACTAGACTCCCACTTACAAGCTGCCTGGATTACACAAGGGACTTTGGGTTTGTGGTGCTATATATTGAGTACAGTGCTGTTGTGCTGCTGCTTTGTTTAGTTTAGAGATACAGAGCAGAAACAGGCCCTTTGGCCCAATGGGTTCATGCCATCCAGCGACCCCCGCACATTAACACTACTCCACACACACCAGGGACAATTTTACATTTATACCGAGCCAATTAACCTACAAACCGGTACGTCTTTGTAGTGTGTGAGGAAACTGAAAATCTTGGAGAAAACCCACACGTCACGGGGTGAACAATAGACAATAGACAATAGGTGCAGGAGTAGGCCATTCGGCCCTTCGAGCCAGCACCGCTATTCAATGTGATCATGGCTGATCATCCCCAATCAGTACCCCGTTCCTGCCTTCTCCCCATATCCCCTGACTCCGCTATTTTTAAGAGCCCTATCTAGCTCTCTCTTGAAATCATCCAGAGTACCCGCCTCCACTGCCCTCTGAGGCAGAGAATTCCACATACTCACAACTCTCTGTGAGAAAAAGTGTTTCCTCGTCTCTGTTCTAAATGGCTTACTCCTTATTCTTAAACTGTGGCTCCTGGTTCTGGACTCCCCCAACATCGGGAACATGTTTCCTGCCTCTAGCGTGACCAAGCCCTTAACAATCTTATATGTTTCAATGAGATACCCTCTCATCCTTCTAAACTCCAGAGTGTACAAGCCCAGCTGCTCCATTCTCTCAGCATATGACAGTCCCGCCATCCCGGGAATTAACCTTGTAAACCTACGCTGCACTCCTCAATAGCAAGAATGTCCTTCCTAAAATTAGGGACCAAAACTGCATACAATACTCCAGGTGTGGTCTCACTAGGGCTCTGTACAATTGCAGAAGGACCTCTTTGCTCCTATATTCGAATCCTCTTGTTATAAAGGCCAACATGCCATTCGCTTTCTTCACTGCCTGCTGTACCTGCATGCTTACTTTCATAGACTGATGTACAAGGACCCCCAGATCCCGTTGTACTTCCCCTTTTCCCAACTTGACGTCATTTAGATAGTAATCTGCCTTCCTGTTTTTGCTACCAAAGTGGAAAACCTCACATTTATCCGCATTAAACTTCATCTGCCATGCATCTGCCCACACCCCCAACCTGTCCAAGTCACCCTACATTCTCATAGCATCCTCCTCACAGTTCACACTGCCACCCAGCTTTTGTATCATCTGCAAATTTGCGAATGTTACTTTGAATCCCTTCATCCAAATCATTGATGTATATTGTAAATAGCTGCGGTCCCAGCACCGATCCTTGCGGTACCCCACTAGTCACTGCCTGCCATTCTGAAAGGGACCAGTTAATCCCTACTCTTTGTTTCCTTCTGCCATCACTTCTCTATCCATGTTAGCACTCTACCCCCAATACCATGTGCCCTAATTTTGCCCACTATTCTCCTATGTGGGACCTTATCAAATGCTTTCTGAAAGTCCAGGTACACTACATCCACTGGCTCTCCCTTGTCCATTTTCCTAGTTATATCTTCAAAAAATTCCAGAAGATTAGTCAAGCGTGATTTCCCATTCGTAAATCCATGCTGACTCGGACCGATCCTGTTACTGCTATCCAAATGTGCGGCTATCTCATTTTTATAATTGACTCCAGCATCTTCCCCACCACCGATGTCAGGAAACTTGTCTATAATTCCCCGTTTTCTTTCTCCCGCCTTTCTTAAAATGTGGGATAATATTAGCTACCCTCCAATCCACAGGAACTGATCCCGAGTCTATAGAACATACAATACAATATACAATACAATATTTATTCAATGTCATTTGAACCTCAGTGAGACTCAAACGAAACTCTGTTTCTACAGCCATACAAACAAAACAATTCCTACAAGACACACAAACAATTCAATTCACACAAACATCCCATCACAGTGTATCTCCTCCTCACTGTCATGGAAGGCAAAGTCTTTTCTCTCCCCTGTGTACCATTTTTCTCCCGATGTTGAAGCCCCAGGCTGGCGATGGTAAGTCCCACGGCCATTAAGGCTGCACCGGGCGATGTACGGCCCCGCTCTGGGTTGTTCCATCCCCGCGACACGGGCTGGAGAAGTTGCATTGCGGGAGCTCCGAAAAGCGGTCTCCCACCCGGACCCGCGAGCTCCCGATATCACAGTCTACCGGACCTGCGGCTGGAACCATCCGAGCTTCGGAGTCGGGCCGCAGCAGCGCGCCACCACCGCTCCCACACTCCGAGGCCGGCCAGCCCCACGATGGTATGTCGGGAGCTCCGCAGGCTCCCGCGACTGGAGCCCCCAGGTCATTCCGGTTGGAGGCCGCTCCACGGTGCTAGACCCCAACGACAATGGAGACCCGACTGGGAAAAGGTCGGGTCTCCCGTGCAGGGAAGAGATTTTAAAAGTTTCCCCCTCCCCCAACATATACACAGTTAAAAACAGTATTAAAAAAACGACAACTACATTTAACTAGACAACAAATAAAAAACGACAGTCAGGCTGTAGGGGCCGCTGCAACGTGAGTCACGTCGCCAACCGGAAACATTGGAAAATTATCACCAATGCATCCACGATTTCTAGAGCCACTTCCTTAAGTACCCTGGGATGCAGACCATCAGGCCTTGGGGATTTATCAGCCTTCAGTCCCATCAGTCTATCCAACACCATTTCCTGCCTAATGTGGATTTCCTTCAGTTCCTCCGTCCCCCCAGATCCTCTGGCCACTACTATATCAGGAAGATTGTTTGTGTCCTCCTTAGTGAAGACAGATCTAAATTACCTGTTCAACTCATCTGCCATTTCCTTGTTCCCCATAATAAATTCACCTTCAAGGGTCCAACTTTGGTCTTAACTAATTTTTTCCTCTTCACATACCAAAAGAAGCTTTTACTATCCTGCTTTATATTCCTGGCTAGCTTACCTTCGTACCTCATCTTTTCTCCCCGTATTGTCTTTTTGGTTATCTTCTGTTTGTTCTTTAAACATTACCCAATCCTCTTGCTTCCCGCTCATCATTGCTACATTGTACTTCTTCGCTTTAATTTTTATACTGTCCTTGACGTCCCTTGTCAGCCATGGTCGTCCCTTTCTCCCCTTGGAATCTTTCTTCCTCCTAGGAATGAACTGATCCTGCACCTTCTGTATTATTCCTAGAAACACCTGCCATTTTTATTCCACTGTCATCCCTGCTAGTGTATCTTTCCAGTCAACTTTGGCCAGCTCCTCCCTCATGGCCCCATAGTCCCCTTTATTCAACTGCAACACTGACACATCTGATCTACCCTTCTCCCTCTCCAATTGTAGATTAAGCCTGACCATGTTATGGTCACTGCCTCCTAATGGCTCATTAACCTCGAGGTCCTTTATCAAATCTGGTTCATTACATAACACTAAATCCAGAATTGCCTTCTCCCTGGTAGGCTCCAATACAAGCTGTTCAAAGAATCCATCACGAAAGGCACTCCACAAACTCCCTTTCTTGGGGTCCAGTACCAACCTGATTTTCCCAGTCTACCTGCATGTTGAAATCTCCCATAACAACCACAGCATTACTTTTATTGCATGCCAATTTTAACTCCTGATTCAACTTGCGCCAAACTCCATACAGACAGCACCTGTAGTCAGGATCGAACCCATGCCTCTGGCACTGTAAGGCGGTAGCTCTGCCACTATGCATCCATAGCGCCTGTGCTGCTGCAAGAAAGAATTTCATTCATGCAACAATGATCCTTCGTTTTATATTACTCTAATGGTGGAAACATTCTCTCCACAGCTACCAGGTGTGACTACTGAGAAGCCTGGTCACTGAATTCTGTATTGAGCAGGACTCACGATCAAACTGGTGCTTAGTGTCTGCTGCTGCTCCCATCCAGTCTCAATGCACCAGCATTTCCAGGCCTGTATCTTTGTAACACTTTCATTGTTAAATTATTCAAAAACAATTGTAAGAAATGACATTGCCATTACCCAAATTTGATCAGCCCAGTTTACAAAAGCATGTTTTATCTCTTCTAATCACTTGTGCTTCTAATCACAGAGCAATTAACGGAAAGTACTGGTTATTCTTTGCAGGTTTATTTGTATGGCAGACATTAGTACTCGCACAAATATAACATCAGTTCCATTTTCCTTTTCTGCAGTGTGTTAACTGGCGGTACTGTCACAAGATGTGCTATCTCTCTGTAAGAGAACTCCACTCCTCCCGATATTAATCTGTACTTAGCAAGCAATCATGACAAATTTCTAAAGAGCCCAAAAACTGTAACGGCCCTCTGGTTTGCAGTACTGCAGCCAGCAGCAAAGGTTTCATTCAGGTAATTAAATGAGCATCAAGGACTCACACCACCGGGCCATGTTCTCATGTCACTCCTTCCATTGGGAAGGGGCTAAAGGAGTTGGAAAACCATGCCATTGAATAGCAAGGATGCATTTCTTCTCCCTCCACAATAAGGGTGGAGGGAGAAGAAGGGTCCTGACCCAAAATGTCACCTAACCATTAGAACCCTTGGAAAGGAGATGAGGTGGAATTACTTTAGTCAGAGGATGATGAATCTGTGGAATTCATTGCCAGTCAGCTGTGGAGACCAAGTCAATGGATATCTTTCAGATTCAGATTCAGATTCAGAAAACTTTATTGTCTGTCGTAACAGAAAATCTTCTTTAAGGTGGAGATTGATAGATTCTTGATTAGTAAGGGTGTCAAGGGTTTGTGGGGAGAAGGCAAGACAATGGGGTTGAGAGGCAAAGATAGGTCAGCCATGATTGGAATGGTGGAGTGGACATGTTGGGCCAAATGGCCTAAATCTGCTCCTATAACCTTTGAACTATCCATGTTATCTTGAGAAGTTGCCTGATCCGCTGATATGCTTCAGCACTCCATGTCTTATTTTATAAACCAGCATTTGCAGTTCCTTGTTACTATCGAGGACACATGGTTAGAGTCTCTCCTATTAGAGCCATCATCTGGATATTTTATGGAGCAGATGTAATTTGCCTGTTATCAGCCTGTGTGTGAATGTTGTCCAGGTCTTCCAGGCTTCATTTGCTACGGAATTGTGAATGGAATGGAACACGATGCAATTTTTAAATGAGCATCTTTACTTGTGAGTTAATGACAGAAGGTAGGTCACTGAAGAAGCAGTTACAGATGATTGTATCTCAGCGTATTTATCATCTGGATTATTCTATCAGACGCTAGAAGTATAATTTATATTGGTAATTAATTTCAACTGCTTAAATTCTTCATGCATTCACAACAGCCAACACTGCACGGCACATAGTCAATTCATTTAAAATTATCCATATTATTTTAACCCTATATATTGATTCCATGATCTGTATTGTATTAAGTCACTTTAAAATATTTATCTGTGCTTTTGGGGGCTAAGCAATACTGTGATAACTTTGAGACTGAAATATTTTAACTATTTTTAGGGTGAAATTCTTCTGGAATGTAATGAGAATTTAATGAGCTACTATCCATTGCTGTTTAAGAAAGAACTGCAGATGCTGGAAATATCAAAGGTAGACACTGAAACATCGCCTATTCCTTCTCTTCATAGATGCTGCCTCACCCGCTGAGTTTCTCCAGCATTTTTGTCTATCTACTATCCATTGATGGTCTGTTCACAGCCAAAATTATATTAATTTCCATTCTAGTGAATGCAAGAGGGCAAATCGATTGAGAGCAGCAGAAAATGATGTGCAGGTGAAGTGGGAGCTGAGGGTCACCAATGAGATGTGCAGATACAAGAGACTGCTGGAATCTTGAGGGAAACACAAAGTGCTGGGTCAGGCAGCATCTGAGGAGAAAATAGGCAGGTGAGGTTATGGGTCGGGTCCCTTCTTCAGACCAAAATAGTGTAGAGGGAAGGTAGCTGGAAGAGAGAGATGAGGGTTGGACAAAGCCTGGTGAGTGATAGGTGGATACAAATAAGGGAGGGGGGAGTTGATTTGCAGACGGATGGAGTAAGTGATAAAGGCTACAGATGAAAAGGAGCAAAATTATGTCAGATAAGGAACGGAGAGGAGGAGTGAAATGTAAAGCTGGAGAGAGGGCTGAGGGAGGAGAAAGGGAAATTGGAGGGATGGGAGATAAGCGTATGAAGGACAGGAAAGGAGCAAGGTGACTGATGGGGTTGGGAAATGGTGAGAGGAATGGGGATGAGAAAGAGGGATAGGGGGGGTTATTACCTGAAGTTGAAGAATTCAATGGTCATACCATTGGCCTGTAAGTTGCCCAAGCGGAATACAAGGTGCTTTATCTCCAGTTTGCTTGTAGTCCAGCAGTGGAGGAAAACCAGGACCGAGAGATCAGTATGGGAAGGTTAGCAACCGGGAGATCAAGTAGGCCTTGGCAGACAAAACGCAAGTCTTCAGCGAAATGGTCTCCACATGGTCTCACCAAACTAAAAGAGGCGAGATCGGCCGTATATAATGTGCACTTGGCACACAGAGATATAATGTCGAAGAGAGAAAGTGGGAGCAGAATGAGTATAGTGAGATGTAACATGCAGATGGGGAGTTTGACCAGAATGACACTGGTGGGATGTAATGTGCAGAGGTAATGAAAGGAAATGCAATTAAACATAACGTGATGTTGCGACAGTAGAGTAGGGTTAGTTATTGTTGTCACGTGTACCGAGGTAAAGTGAAAAGCTTTTGTTTTTTGTGCTATCCAGTCAAAGAAAAGACGGGGTGGGAGATTGCAACCTTCACGTGGTCCGCCCTGTTTCGACGAATGCAATCAACCTGGCGTGCACAATCAAATAAGATCAAATAGAACAAGTTGTCCTACAACTTTAGGCTGTGCACGCCATACGCAAGAAGAAGAAAGAAAAGACTATACAAGCCATCCACAGTGCACAGATAAAAGATAAAAGACATAACATCTCATGCAATGTCTGATTAAAGATAGTTCAAAAGGTCTCCAATAGGGTAGATATGTTAATCCTGGCTTAATTGGAGCAGCCATGGCATCAAAATTTAGTAAGGGCTTATGTACTGCTAGGCCATTTTGGTCAAGTTAATGTGCCTCTGCAGAACTGAGACAAGCCGCTGGATGGTGCCAACAAGTCTGTGGCCCAGGTCAGTGCTGCACAGAAAGAATGGGACATCTGCAGAGTTCTTACATGAAGCGTAAAATGCATAGAGTTAATTGGATCAATGCAAACTAAGTGTACATATTGTAAATAATGTTGCGAGACAGTTACCCTGTTGGTTGTTGATTGGTTGAAATGTTAAGCCTTGACTGGGTTGTTTGAATCCCAAGGCACATGTTGCATTATAGGGTTGGGGGACTGTCAATCATGTACTGTTGTAATCGATATGTGTTATTGGAATGTACAGAGACCACCTCCATGTGATTCGGCCCCTCAAGATTCGGGGACCTATAAAAGGCAGCCCCCACGAGGTCCTTTGTTGATCTTCTGGAAGAACGCTTGGGACTGTGTGATCTTTTGGAGTGTCTCTGCTTGCACGAGGCTAGAAGGGCTTGGCCAAGCAGATACAAGGATTGAACCCGCGGTGGTTAGGTATCGTATAGGGGAATTTGTTGTTGTGTTATCCAAAATAAAGTTTAGTTGCTCAAGTGCTTGATTCAGTATTTTATTGGCTGAAACTAGACTGGGTGGAAGCTTAGAACGAGCTATTTACAGATGGGTGGTCAGGACTGCACTCTAGCTGCTGAGAGGACAGTTCAGCTGGGAAGAAACTGTCCCTGAATCTGGAGGTATGCATTTTCAAACTTCTGTACCTCTTGTCCGATAGGAAAGGGTAGAAAAGGGAGTGTCTGGGGTGAGAATGGTCCTTGATTATGCTGGTGACCTTGCCAAGGCAACATGAGGTTTAAATGGAGTCAACGGAAAGGGAGGTCGGTTTGTGTGATGGTCTGGACTGCGTCCACAATTTGTTACAATTTCTTGAGGTCTTGGATGGAGCTATTCCCAAACAGGGCTGTCCCAATAAAATGCTTTCTACGGCACATCTGCAGAAATTGGTGAGAGTTGTTGGGGACATGCCGCACTTCCTAAGCCTTCGAAGGAAGTGGAGGCTTTGGTGAGCTTTCTTGGCCATAGCTTCGACGTGGTTGGTTCAGGACAAATTACTGGTGAGATTTACGGCTAGGAACTTGAAGCTTACGAGCACCCCTACTTCGGCACCATCAGTGTATGTACTGTTTAGCTTCCTGAAGTCAATCACTACCTCTTTTGTCTTGCTGACATTAACGGAGAGGTTGTTGTCTTGGCACCAGGTTACGAGGTTCTCAATCTCCTTTTTGTACTCCCATGTTTTATGCTTCTGCTTCCCAGTAAGTGACATTGCTCATGGCAGCATTAGGTAAAAGAGTAAAAAAATACCAGCCAATTGTACCAAACTCTGAAGAAATGTTTAAGAAAGAACTGCAGATGCTGGAAAAATCGAAGGTAGACAAAAATGCTGGCGAAACTCAGCGGGTGGGGCAACATCTATGGAGCGAAGGAATAGGTGACGTTTCGGGTCAAAACCCTTCTTCAGACTCGTCTCGACCAGAAAGGTCACCTATTCCTTCACTCCATAGATGCTGGCTCACCCGCTGAGTATCACCAACATTTTCGTCAAACTCTGAAGAAAGATCGTTTTATTTTTCTCCCCAAGGGTGAATTAGAACATTCCATAATAACCGTTTAAATATTAGCTTTTTAATTGCAGAAAGGAGCCAGTTCAAGTTTCCTGAGGTTTGGACTGTTTTGGTTCTTGCAGATTCCTTTATCAAATGGTTGTTCTGAAGCAAGAGTGAAAAGTGAAGGGTAACTTGTTATTTGATTGTGGAGTTTCTAACAATTTTCACCAAATTAAATGCTGCCTTCATTGACAAGTTAAATAGTCTTTCATAAAGTCCTTTGGTTAGGAATTTAGTTTAGTTTTTTTAGTTTAGAGATACAGTGAGGAAACAGGCCCTTTGGCCCACCGAGCCCACGCCGACCGGCGATCCCCACACACAAACACTATCCTAAACACACGAGGGACAATTTACAATTCTACTGAAGGTACAAACCTGTACGTCTTGGGATCCCTCCGGCATCTTGATCCACACTGCTGGACGTGTGGTAGAAATGACATATCATGTAAATCTACATCACATTTTATTTAAATATGCTGCACAGTCGGAATAAATCTTTCATAATCACCTGAGAAGACAATTTAATACCACATTTGACAGCCGACATCTTCAAGAGTGCAGAACACAAAGTACTGCACTTTAATGTCAAGCTGGATTAAGTGCTCAAGTTTATGAAATGGGATTTCAACTCAGAACCTTTCTGCTCCAGAGTGAGAGTGCAGCCAATAAAGCAGTCAAACCCAGTGATTTAGTGAGGCTTAAATCACAACTTAATTGCAGGAAGGCATCATCAATCACTGTTGCTCAGACTGCACTACAATCTTTGCACCATTCTGCTGTTTTGCATCTATCATTATATTTATTATTATATCTATCATTATCATGTACTGTAAATTGTTTACTCTGTGAGCTTCAAGTGAAGAAGGAATGTCATTGCACCCTGGTGAATATGATAATCGTCTCATCTGAATTGGAGTCTCCATCATGCTCAGTGGTGGAAAAAATAGGTGTCAATTAATTACTGGACAAGACAGCTAGATTAGTTTATATTTCTTCCGCTCTTCCATGAATGGGTATTGTCAGCAAGTTTTCTCTCTTTAAAAAAAGTATTGCAGATACCAGATATCTGAAATAAATAAAGGTGCTAGAAAATCTCAAGCATAGTTTTGCAAGAGCAACCATCAGGCTCTTGAACACTACACAACACGAACCTCAGCAACTATGATCTTCTGCATATCTTTGGTTGCTCTGCGGACATTTTTTTTGCACAAGTACAGGGCTCTCACTTAACTTTTTTTCCCTGTTGTCAGCCGGACAATCTTGACAGCTTTTTAGGTTGCCAAATGACAGTTTAGGTGGTCATTTAAGACGGTTTGCATGACGCGTGCGATAATGTGCTCGGACGAAGTGCGTATTTACCAGTCGGAATTATGGTCAATGAAGCATTCACATATTATGTTCAAGAAGGAACTGCAGATGCTGGAAAATCGAAGGTAGACAAAAGTGCTGGAGAAACTCAGCGGGTGCGGCAGCATCTATGGAGCGAAGGAAATAGGCAATGTTTCAGGCCGAAACACATCAGTCTGAAGAAGGGTTTCGGCCCGAAACGTTGCCTATTTCCTTAGCTCCATAGATGCTGCCGCATCCGCTGTCGCATCCGCTGTGTTTCTCCAGCACTTTTGTCTATATTCACATATTATTTCTGCTTCAAATAACTCACAAACTAAACATATTCTCCAAGACATGATATACAATAATAATAATAATAATAATACATTTTATTTATGGGTGCCTTTCAAAAATCTCAAGGACACCTTGCAAAGTTTAACAAATAGTAGAAACATGTAAGCAGAATGAAATAAATAGTAAAGACAACACGAGTACACAAATTAAAGAGAGAATTCAATCCAAAAACAAAAATCAAAAACACAATATGGAAGAGAGAGCAGCGGCTGCTAAAGCGCGCCAGCGTCCACTCTCCCTTCCGACAGCCATCTTGGACATAAAATAAAATATCATTAACACACAAAAGTCATCCCCCCACAGTGATTACCACTGTGGGGGAAGGCACAATGTCCAGTCCCCAACCCCAGTTCACCCAAAGTCAGGCCTATTGAGGCCTCCACAGTTGCCTCTACGGAGGCCCGATGTTCCTGGCCGTTCTCACCGGGTATTGTTGCCCCGGCATCGGGAGAGTCCTCACAGCGGCTGGGCCACCTGGAGCGGCAGGTTTCCGTGGCACCTGAAGCCAACAAGGCCACGCCGATTTGGAGCTCCGAGATCCTGATGTTAGGGTTAGGGTTGGCGCCGCCGCCCGCGCCTGGCCGCTCCGCAGTCCCGCAGCCCGGAGGTGTTGAGCTCGGCGGTCCAGCTCACTGGAGCTCCAGCGCGTCGATCCAGTGCGGCGACCCAGGCAAGGCATCGCCCGCTCCGCTACGCGATAGCGCTCCAGCGCTGTGCCGCCACTGAAGCTGAAGGTGCTGGGCAGTCCCCGCTGGGCAGTCCCCGCCAGGAAACGCCACTCCACGCCCGCTGGTAGGCTGCAAGGACGGGTCGACGGGGCAGCCCGGAGAAAAAGCTGCCTCACCGACCAGGTAGGGACCTAGAAATAGTTTCCCCCGTACCCCCCCACATTAAAAGTCAAAATTCCCCATAGACAAAAACAAGAAAAAAACTAAAAACTAAGTAAAAAAGTGAATTTAACGGACGGCTGCTGGTTAGCAGCCGTTCCCCAAGATACCACAATGACATGCAGCAAAATTATAATACAATATCTCAACTCTTTTAACACATTGCAATTAATGCAATTTCTATTAGTTCTTTCCACTTTAAAACAAAAATGTGGTTGGATTATTCAGTGTATGATCAACCTGTGTCAATAAATCCTGGACCATGGTAACATATATACTTAACCATGCACACCACAATTTGATGCAAGCATGTTTTCTGTGAAGGACCGAAAATTACCATGACATGGCCATAGCATGGGTCGTTATTGCTATTGGTACAGAAACTCTCTGGCTTCCCACATAATTTATCCATAACAAAATATACAGGTTGCAAGGACATTTCTAAAGGCATTTTATGATAATAGCTGTTAAAACCGACTATACCTCTCTGACAGGTTAAACATTACACTAACTGACAAGAGATGGACAAAGGACGTAACTGCAGCAAATGTTCTTTTGGTAATATGTTTAAAGGTGTCAAAACGCCACATTACGGGACATTCAGATTAGATGTATGTGTTGTGAACAGCAATGAAGATACCCAGTTTGCACGCACCAGATTTAATTTTTTTTATTGATAAACGCTGTTTCCATCATTCCCACTTCAGAATTAACGTTAAAATTTCAATTAAAATATCTCCTGACCAAATTTGTGATGTATATGTCCGACTGTAGAAGTAAAACCTGGATAAATCCGACATATAGTTGTGAATGTTGCTCATTAAATAACTACAGTACTGATACTCCATATTAAGAGCATTGATTTGCCATTAAATGAATTCTGTAATAATGTGTCAATGGGAAAGAGAGGGGCAGAGGGGCAGAGGGGGAGAGAGGGAGAGGCAGAGGGGGAGAGGGGGGGGGGAGAGGGGGAGAGGGGGAGGGGCAGAGGGGCAGAGGGGCAGAGGGGCAGAGGGGCAGAGGGGCAGAGGGGCAGAGGGGCAGAGGGGCAGAGGGGCAGAGGGGCAGAGGGGCAGAGGGGCAGAGGGGCAGAGGGGCAGAGGGGCAGAGGGGCAGAGGGGCAGAGGGGCAGAGGGGCAGAGGGGGAGAGGGGGAGAGGGGGAGAGGGGGAGAGGGGGAGAGGGGGAGAGGGGGAGAGGGGGAGAGGGGGAGAGGGGGAGAGGGGGAGAGGGGGAGAGGGGGAGAGGGGGAGAGGGGGAGAGGGGGAGAGGGGGAGAGGGGGAGAGGGGCAGAGGGGCAGAGGGGCAGAGGGGCAGAGGGGCAGAGGGGGAGAGGGGGAGATGGGGGAGAGGGGGAGAGGGGGAGAGGGGGAGAGGGGGAGAGGGGGAGAGGGGGAGAGGGGGAGAGGGGGAGAGGGGGAGAGGGGGAGGGGGGGAGGGGGGGAGGAGGGGGAGAGGGGGAGAGGGGGAGAGGGGGAGAGGGGGAGGAGAGGGAGAGGGGGAGAGGGGGAGAGAGGGAGAGGGAGAGGGAGATAGAGAGAGATAGAGATAGAGATATATATCCAAGATGGCAGCGCCCGCGGTGTTGCTTGCGTGAGTCCCGGGGACAATTATCGATTATTGATCGTTGCCGTCGTCCCCAGAGGGCGAGGATTTGGGACTCGGGAGCCGTGTGGGGAGGGAGAAATATCCCCCCTAACTTACGTTTCTAGCGGTCTCCATCGCCGTCCTTCACCTAAACGGGAGATCGGGTCGGGACCCGCGGGAGAGAGAGAGAGAGACGCTGGAGGCCGGGACCACAGGCACCGAGACCCGGAGTCGGCGAACTCCCGACACTGCGGGCGGGTCCCCGTTCCCTGTGAAGAACAGATGTAAAGCCAGCCCAGCCCAGGCCTGCCCAGCCCTCGCTGTGAGAGAGAGAGAGCCGGGTGTGCGCTGTGCGACAGAGACCCTCAGTTTGCTGCAGCTCCACGAGGCCCGTGAGTAAACAGCCCGTGAAATCTGGCCCGAGGCTGGTCGACCCAAGAAGGTCTGTGTGGCCAAAACCTATTTAAACTGAACTTATCCAACAAACTTAAACTTATCCAAAATAGCTATAGCTAGAATGAACCCCTGAAAACTATACCTAAAGTGGGACAGGGTGTGAAAACACGAAAACTTGGAAAGGGGAATAAATAAATAAATTGATAAATAAATAAATAAATAAACAATCAGATAAAATGCTGCAGGCAGATCAGATAGATCGTAGCAGCATAACAAGCAGAACAAAGAGCTGGGAAATAGCATACCCAGAAAAATGCAAAAGCAGAAATGCAAAAGATAAACATAAGGACAAAACCATCCAGGAAAACCCAGAGGTCCTTTACGCTGATTACGCCCAACATCAAGGGTGTAGGAAGAAGTGTAACCTCATATTCTTCACTAAATACATCTCTCCATGGAAAGACACTCTGCTTGAAAACTACCCATATGTCAATAGTGAGGGTATAGCAAAGATCAAAGCCTGGATAAAGATGATCCTAGCCTTACTATCTCATACTATAATGAAGGCAAGATCATGGTACAAGGAAACTCAGAAAACCTGGACTCTTTTGAAGGGATCTTTCCCCTGCTAAAAGAGAAAGTAAATGAAAAATGCACCAATACCCACCTGGATAACTATGAAGATGACAGTCCACTAGAGACAATTGCTGCCATGGCCATCTCTACCCCCCCTACACCTCATAATTGAAGCCGCCAGCTGAGAGAGAATCTGGCTCAGCTAGAACTCGAGTTCATGGAACTTAAACAAGCGCAGGGTAGGCAACTCTACCAGCTAAAGGAGGACTTCAATCAGATGAGGACCAAAAATGAGACTACCACCTCTGAGATGAAGAGAGCCCTGGAAGAGTTGAAACAAGAAAACTGTACACTCCGGGCCCAATTAGCCGAAATAAAGGAGGAAATGAGTAAACAGGGAAAATAACCTGTCAAGCAGCTCCAGAATGTCAGGGACAATCACCAAGAAATCCCAAAAAGGACAAATGAAATCACACAGATTCCAGCTGCTGCTCACTTCCCTATGGCTGCTCCGACCCCTCTGAGCTGCACTCAGCCCACCAATATACCATTAGTGGACACCCCTTCTGGTACACAGCTTGCCCCAGGTACACAGTCAACAGGCAACCCTCGCCCTAGCTTCACCCAACCTCCTTCCCCCCAGGTGGTCCTACTTACTGATTCCAACGGGAGGTTTCTGGACCCCCAGAGGCTGTTCCCAGGTCTCCAGGTATTGGTTAAAACGTGCAGCACCACAGACCATGCAATGAAGGTCCTGAGTAAAGACACCATCGGGAGCCCTCAACACATTGTGATCCATACAGGCACGAATGATTTGCGCACCTTACGTCATCGTACTGCTGGGGCAATAACAAGGATGGCAGAAAAGGCCAGCGAGGAATTCCCTGATTCGAGGATCGTGATCTCTACCCTGCTGCCCAGGACGGATACCTCACCCCATGTGATTCACAATACCAACATAGACATCAGCAGAGGATGTGCCGCCCTCCCTAATGTCCAATTGGCCCACCACCCGACCATCGGTACATGGGACCTCCATGATGGAATACATCTAAACAGACAGGGGGTGAGGGTCTTCGCAAAGAACCTCAAATATACTGCCCTGGGACGTAACCTTCCCTCCCCCACGATCAATGGGAACCCAAGAGGCCAATCTGGACTCCCTTCCCCCCACCATGTCAGGACAACCCGCCAAACTGCGAGGCGACATAACAGCCCAGCCAGGGCCGCCACTGCCCCCGGCTCATTCCAGCCACAGCCGCGGATCAACTCGGAGATGGGAGAGATCAGGCAGCTGCTGCACACCATTTGTTCCCACCTCCTATGGTAACAAAGGACACAAATATATAAACAGTCCCTTCCGAGTGACTGATAAAAACAGCGTATGATTGCACTGAATTAGTACTGTTGATATTGTTGATATGTTTGCACTGAATTAGTACTGTTGATATTGTTGATATTGCTATTAATACTGTTGCTATTGCTATTATTAATATAGTTATTATTACTAGGTGGCAGTACGAATCTGCCTTACCATAGCATACAAAACTTTACCTAACGTTCCCCAATTATAGAAAAAAAAAATAGTGTTTTCGCACCTGTCCCGCAAAATAGGTTTTATTTAAACTAAAGAAAAGAATATAAATAGAAAATAAATGAGTTCATTTCATATAGGATGTTGGAATATCCAGGGTCTCTACTCTTCAACCTTCGGGATGAAGACTGGGAACCCTGAGTTCCTAAAGTCTATAGAAGACACTGATATAATGATATTAACGGAAACATGGTACCGAAAGGATACGTTCATTCACTGCCCCTCAAGGTACCATGAAGTCATGGTGCCCTCAGTAAAAACTACTGATATACGTAAGGGCAGAACCTCTGGGGGGGTCTTGGTGTGGTACAAAGAAGAACTAGACAGTCACATTACATCAATAAAACAGGGGAAATCACATATATGGTTGAAACTAGATAAAACAATTGGAATAACTGGAAAAGATATATATCTATGTGCCGCCTACATACCCCCAATAGAATCGCCATATTTTGAAGAGGATATATTTGAAACTCTCCACATGGAAATCAATCATTTCCAGGCCCAGGGAAATGTGCTACTATGTGGAGACCTGAATGCAAGGACCGGATGTGAACCCGATTCCATAGACCCACAGGGCAACAACCATGTGTTCGGTCAAACCCCCTTGTATGTCACACCAACTATCATTAACCGGAACAACCTGGACTGTGAAATAAATAAAAGTGGTAGAGAGGTAGTGCATCTCTGCCGAGCCTTGGGCCTGTACATAGTTAATGGTAGGCTCAGAGGGGACTCGATGGGAAGGTTTACATATTCCTCACCTCTTGGGTCTAGCGTGGTAGACTATGCAATTACTGACATAGACCGCTGCACTATCAGTGCATTCACTGTTAGGCAGCAGTCCCCTCTTTCAGACCATAGTCAAATCAATGTGCACCTAAAATTTCCTGTTCAAACTAAAGACGTAAAAAAGGAACCAAGTAAGCTGTATAAACTAAATCAGACTTACAGATGGGCTTCAGATAGTGGAGATAAATTCATCGTGGCCCTGAATTCACCTGATCTCACAAATAAAATATTGAAATTCAAGACAAACCCATATGAGACTACTAGAGATGGTGTAAACATGGCTATAAAGGACATTAATATGATCTTTCACAAGGCAGCTATTAAATCTGACCTTGTGAAACAGAAGAGAAAAATTATCAAAAAAAACAACCATGAAAAATGGTTCGACCACGAGTGTAAAAATGTCAGAAAAGATCTGAGGAAAATATCGAACCAAAAACACCATCAACCAAACAATCCAGACTTACGCATTAGATATAATGAAACTCTTAAAAGGTATAAACACACGATTAGGAACAAAAGACAAAATCACACTCACAAAAGACTTGAAGAAATTGAAAATTCCATAAATCAAAACCAATTTTGGGATATGTGGAATAACCTGAGCACAACAAAACTACAAACATTACCAATTCAAGACGGTGATATCTGGAGAGCACACTTCAAAAATCTATATAAAGACATCCCAATAAATAAAATAAACTCAAATCACTCTCATATCAAAGAAAAACTCCAAACACTAGAAATAGTAATCAAAGATTATCAAAACCCCCTTGATTTCCCAATTACTTTGGAAGAACTGACCTTAAAAATAAAATCTCTTCGCTCAAAGAAAGCCTGTTGTCCAGATAGCATTAAAAATACAGCACTCAAATACAGCACTCCGGAGATGCATGACATAGTACTTAGGCTGTTCAACATCATACTACGTTCAGGTTATTTTCCTGATATTTGGTGCCAAGGGCTTATTTCACCCATTTATAAGAGTGGAAACAAACTAGACCCAAATAACTACCGCGGCATCTGTGTCAGTAGCTGCATAGGGAAGTTATTCTGCAGTATCATAAATAACAGAATGCAGGATTTCCTTAACAAACACAACATTCTCAGTAAAAACCAAATTGGCTTCCTCCCAAAACATCGTACCACTGACCACATTTACACCCTCCACACTCTCATTGAAAAACATGTACACCAAGCAAAAAATGGAAAAATATTTGCCTGTTTTATTGACTTTGAGAAAGCATTTGACTCTATTTGGCATGAAGGGCTCTACTACAAACTCTTCTGTTGTGGTATAGGAGGAAAGGTATATGACCTTATCAAATCAATGTATCTGAATAATAAATGTGGCGTTAAAATTGGGGACAAACGCACTGATCTCTTCACCCAGAGAAGAGGCGTCCGGCAAGGCTGCAATCTGAGCCCGACACTGTTTAATTTATATATAAACGATTTGGCAATAAAGCTGGACCAGAGCACTGTGCCGGGCCTCTGTCTCCTGGACGGAGAGGTAAAATCTCTGTTTTATGCGGATGACTTGGTTCTGCTGTCCCCCACAGAACAGGGACTGCAGCAACAGTTGGACCTATTTGATGAGTACTGCCAAAATTGGGCCCTGGCAGTAAATCTAAAGAAAACAAATATCATGATTTTCCAGAAAAAACCCAGATGTCAGGAAGATAAGTACAAATTTACTCTCAATGGTGTTATTATCGAACACACTATGAGCTATACTTACCTTGGTCTAACTGTTGCAGCATCAGGGAGCTTCAATATGGCAGTGAATGCACTAAAAGAGAAAGCTCGAAGAGCTCTGTATGCAATAAAAAGAAGATTCTACAACATTCAAATTCCCATTAAAATCTGGCTTAAAATATTTGACAGTGTATTCCAGCATATTGCGCTTTATGGTAGTGAAGTATGGGGGCCGCCCAGTCACCATAGTTATAGTAAATGGGAAAAACATACAACGGAGGCCCTGCATGCGGAATTTTGTCGGAACATCCTCCGCATCCAAAGGAAACCACCAACAAACGCATGTAGGGCAGAATTAGGCAGATACCCACTGATAATAAATATCCAGAAAAGAGCACTAAATTTTTGGAATCACCTTAAATCTAGCCCACCAGATACCCTCCAGTTTAAAGCCCATAAAACACAAGAGGGGAGCCCAGAAAAGAGTTCCCTGTGTCAGTTGGTACGGAGACTAACTACCCCCATTCAGTTAAACCCTATCCAGTTAAATCCTAACCAGCCTCAGATCAATACTTATCCCCAATCACCAGTTAGAGTGAACCAAATTATCAAACAATGTAAAGAAACATATTTGGAACATTGGGATAAAGAAACCAAAAGCCAAAGCAGATTAGAATGCTACTGTGCCCTAAAAAGAGATTATAAATTGGCAGACTATCTCTCAACTGTTAGAGACATAAAACAGAGACAGACCCTCACCAAATACAGGCTAAGTGACCACTATTTGGCAGTTGAAAAAGGAAGACAGAAGAGATTCTGGCAACCAAGAGAAAACAGAATATGTGGCCACTGTTTGATAGATGAGGTTGAAACAGAGGTGCACTTCCTCCTAAAATGCAAAAAATTTGACAAAACAAGGAAAACATACTTTGACAAACTCAGTCAGGCAACCCCTGACTTTAAGGAACTAGATGATACATCAAAACTAAGAATAATCCTTGGTGAAGGAAATACGGCACATCTTGGTGCACAATACGTAACAGCATGCCATAACCTGAGAGACGGTGAATGACCAATATGCACATATGTATGCACACACTAATTGACATTAACTGACACTAAGAAATTAATATTGAATTGCTAAATTAGCTATCCTGTTGTACTGCTTAGAGCTGCAAGAACGTGTAGCAATCAATAAAGGGCTATAGGCCTCTTGCGAGTTTATATACAGGGACATATCTATCTATGCACTGTATACTTGTATTTATACTTATGCATCTTAAATATGTATGTCATGTTTCATACTTTGGCAATATAACAATGTTTTTTGTATCATGCCAATAAAGTTTTAAATTGAAAAAAAAGAGAGAGAGAGAGAGAGAGAGAGAGAGAGAGAGAGAGAGAGAGAAAGAGAGAGAGAGAGAGAGAGAGAGAGAGACCGATCGATCTCAGCGCTCCTCGGACAACATCGCCCCGCTGCCTTGGCCGTCCCTGTCCACCTCCAAGTGCCACCACCAAAGGGGGCTGCGGCAGGGATCTCCTCACCACCGCCTCCCCTCCTCCGCCAGCCAGCAGCAAGGTGCGGGGCCGAGCTGCTTCAGACGGCGGGAGGCCTCCCCCTCCCTCCCGCCCTCCTCCCGGCCTTGGCGTGCGGGAGGGTTTGTTTTGAAAACGCCGTTAGCAGATTTGCAAGCAGCGGCCGCTATCAGGGCGGGCGGGGTGTGGGAGGAGGAGGACGTGGAGCCGTTATCATGGCCGCTGCTGCCGCTGTGCGGGCCCATCATTCACTCCGACCCTTCGTCACCCCGCTCCTGGTATCTTTGCACCGCAATACAGCCGCTGCCGACACAAAACGTCACCTTCCTTTTCTCCAGAGATGCTGCCTGACCCGCTGAGTTACTCCAGTTTTTTGTGTCTGTCGGTATAAACCAGTATCTGCAGTGCCAAGCTGGGCAAAATGAGTCGGCGTTTAGGTTGCCCGGCGGCACTTTGGGTGTTCATTGGCACCCGGGCAACCGCTAATTTAGAGCCCTGAGGTATTACAGTTATTAATTGATCGATATTTTAAGTTATTGTATTTATCTGCACATATTGCATTTAGAGGCCTGCCTAGCTGATGCGAATAAGAATTTCATTGTTCTGCCATCAGTACAAATGACAATTAAACATTTTTTATTCCTGACTCAATTCGTCAAAGAGAAATGGAAGCAATGTTTCAGGCCAATGACCTGTAACCTGAGTGTTGGAACACTTCTGAATTCTCTGGCTACCTTGAGAAGGAGATGGTGGTTTGCGAGGAACTGCATTTTAGTCTTTACTTTAAAGATACAGTATGGATAGTCTTTACTTTAGGATGCAGCCCACCGAGTCTGTGTTGACCAGTGATCACCCCATATAGTAACACTATCCTACACACTAGGGGTAAATTACAATTTTTTTTTAACCAAAGCCAAATAACCTACAAACCTGTACATGATTGGAGTGTGGGAGGAAACCGGAGCACCCGGAGAAAACCCATGCGGTCACAGGAAGAGCGTACAAACTCCGTCCAGACAACACTCATGGTCAGGATCGACCCCAGGTCTCTGGTGCTGTAAGACAGCAGCTCTACCGTTGTGACACTGTGCCGCTCCACTGTGCAGTTGTAGAGCCATAGTACAGAAATAGGCTCTTTGCGCCATCATATTAATTCCTATCTTTTTGACAATCTGCACTAATCCCATTTGCCCACAAAATCATTTTACACCTTCCCTATTTTGACATTTGTCAAAATGCTTCTAAAACATGGTAATTGTATCTGATCCCACCACCTCTTCCAGCAGCATGTTCCAAATATCTGGGTGGCACAGTGGCGTAGCGGTAGAGCTACTGCCTTACAGCTCCAGAGACCCGGGTTCGATCCTGACCACGGGTGCGTGTCTGTACGAAGTTTGTACGTTCTCCCCGTGACCTGTGTGGGTTTTCTGTGAGATTTTCAGTTTCCTCCCATACACCAAAGTCATACAGTTTTGTACGTTAATTGGCTTGGTATGAATGTAAAGTTGTCCCTAGTGTGTGTAGGGTAGTGTTAATGTGCGGGGAACACTGGTCGGCGGTGACTTGGTGGACCGAAGGGCCTGTTTCTGCACTGTATCTCTAAACTAAAAAAATATCAATCAAACTGTAAGAAAGACATCCATCAGATCACCTTTTAAACTCATTTCCTTCATCTGAAATCTATGCCCTATTGTTTTGATATCCCTACCGTGGGAAAGTGCACACTTGGTACCGCTAACTAGGAGATTCTGGATTCTGACATTCTTTAACATCAGTCAGTGTTTGGCTAGGTCACCACAGAAGCTAATTGTGATTGCACTGTTTTGGAATAACCAACCATGGTCACATACAGGTTAGTCTATGTACTCTTCCTAAAATATATCAGGAAACCTGTTGGGCTTTTACAAAAATCTAACAGCTTCATGGTCGTTTTACCATTACCCATGTCTTGCCACATTGTTTGAACTGAATTCAAGTTCAATGGCTGCAATTAAGGTCACATACTTTAGAAACAATAAGAAGACACGGAATGCTGGAGCAGCTCATTGGGTCAGGCAGCATCTCAGGAGAACATGGATAAGTGGTGTTTCAGGTTGGAACACTTCCTCAGCCAGATTGTGGGAGTGAGGTTGGGGGGGGCAAGATAAAGCTGGAAGAGAGATGGGGCAGGCCAAAGCCTAGCAGGTAATAAGCCAACACAGGTAAGGATGGTTGGACAAAAGCCAGAAAAGAAAAGACAGAAGGTGTGAGAAAAAATAATTAGAGAGTTGTGAATTGTGAAGCCAGATGGAGGAGTTTGGGTGGAAGGGGAGGAGGGGAGAGATAGATGAAAGTCAAAGTGGGGCACATGGGAGAGGTAGGGGAAGAAGGGAAGGGATTGAGACCTATTATCAGCCAAGCTTTTTATGCCCCTTGTCTCTTTGAGCTTTCTTCCCCTGCCGCTCCCCCCACCACTATATAGAAGAAAGGTTCCGACCCGAAATGTCGCCTATCCATGTTCTCCTGAGATGTGCAAGAATACACTGCACATGCTGGTTTACACTGAAGACAGACACAAAATGCTGGATTAACTCAGCGGGCCAGACAGCATCTCTGGAGAAAAGGAATAGGTTGAAAGGAAAAGGAAAACGTCACCTATTCCTTTCCTCCAGAGATGCTCCCTGTGTTGTTCCCGATGTTGGGGGAGCCCTGATCCAGGGGCCACAGTTTAAGAATAAGCGGTAGGCCATTTAGAACTGAGATGGGGAAAAACATTTTGTGAATATGTGGAATTCTCTGCCTCAGAAAGCAGTGAATAAACGAATTGATGAGGTGAAAGATGGACTATCAGAGAAAATGGATAAGATGGATGTAACTACTACGGATAAGTTCACGGTTGTGCTTGAAACAGTAGCTGCAAGTATGCACACAATTACGGAATTGGAGAAAAACACGGCTCGAGTGGTTGAAGACATGGCGAAATTGAGGCAAGAACATGAGCAAATGAGGCGAGAAAACGAACAAGCTTCACTACAGATGGTGACTCAACTGGAGAAAGTCTCAGCCAAATGCCTGGACCTGGAAGCTCGCTCTAGACGCCAGAATTTGAGAATTCTTGGTGTTTCAGAGGGGGCAGAAGGGGAGCAGGTACATGAATTTGCCATGGGCTTGTTGAAACAACTGTTGAATCTTTCCAAGGAACCGAAAATCGAAGTGGCTCATCGTGTCCCAAGATTTAAACAAAGATCTGGTGCGGGAAAAGCTTATCCACGACATATTATTGTGAAATTTCGGGATACTGTAGAACTGGAATATGTTATGAGCAAAATCAAATACGGTGTACAACTGCGGCTGGACAAGGACACTATTAAGATATTCAGGGACTACCCGTATGAAATTGTGCAAAAAAGAAACAAATTTGATAAGGTTAAAGATCTTTTAAGAGGGAGAGAAGGGATCAGATTTGGGGTTTTTTATCCCGCGAAAATGCGTATTTCCTTTAATGGTCTTGAAAAGTCATTTGTTAAGCCTGAAGACGCATTCAAATATGCCCAAACTATCGTTGAAAAACAGAAATGAAAGGGAGTTTTGGCAGATCTGAACCATTCTAAGCAATGCTTTGTCTGGGGATAGTTACACTGTTATCTTTGGAATGTTGAATCAAGGACATTTTCTGTTCAAAACGTGTAAACAACTGAACAGTTGGAATATAAACCAGAAAATAATTGCTTATTGATTAAAATATTATAACCAATTGTAAGAACTTATCCTATTAACAACTTAACAAGTTATGCAGGTTAGATTAGAATACTAACAAAAACAAAAATAAAAAATAATGAACTAACATACTAATATGAATTTTTATTAAATTGTAATCTTATCTATAAGTGGGAGGAGGGGATGAGAAACGAGCACCTGGCTTATGTCCAGGGGCACGTCTCGTTAACCCCTTCAACCAACAGTTGATTCTTGTTGAAGTCAAAAATATTGGTTTAATAATTAAACTCCGATATATATATATGTTATAAGGAAATATCAGGGTAAAATTGTATTATATATCTGAATGTGAGGCCTCGTTTTAATATTTTAATATGTTATGATTAACTAAGAGAGCGGAGCTATTTGTGTAACAACGCAATGGAAGTCAAAACAAGGTTTTTTCCCACCTACAGGTGGGACACTCGCTACAGTGCCGACTATATCAGACACTGTAGCCTCACTTTTTTAGTTTTTTTTTTACCACATAAAATCACTTGTTTGTGTTTTGTGTTTAGTGATAAGCGTAAAATGGACATACCATCAAAATTTAATAATTCAAAAACTCCGCCAATACCTAATGACCTGGGATATGGACGCACCACAAGATTCAAAGGTACTATAATTATTCAAAATGCATGACACCACACAAAAGAACCTAGGAGGAATCTCATTTTGTAGTTGGAATATAAGAGGTATTAACGAACCTATTAAAAGGGGTAAGATACTAGCTCAGCTGAAACTGTACAACTCTGACATTACCTTCCTACAAGAAACACACCTAAAACCTCAGGATCAAGTTAGACTGAGGGCGAAATGGATAGGTCAAACATACCATTCTTCATTTACTTCAAAATCTAGAGGCACGTCAATCATCATAAGAAAAGATATACCATTTAAAGCAAAGAATATTATAACAGATATAGAAGGGAGATACCTAATAGTTAATGGAGAAATCCATGACACTCCACTTACTTTGGTAAATATATATGCCCCTAACTTTGATAACCCCCACTTTTTCAATAAAATTTTCAACATAATTGCAGAGTCAAACTATCAAAATGTTATAATAGGAGGAAACTTTAACTGTGTTTTAGATCCGTACTTAGATAAATCAAGTCAAAAACAGAGAGGGAATATGAAATCGAAAACTGGGGAACTCCTCAATACCTATATAAATAACACTAATATAGCAGATGTTTGGAGAATTGTTAATCCAACTGGCAGGGAATATTCGTTTTACTCAATGGTACATAAGACATACTCACGTATAGACTACTTTCTGCTGGATACAAAATTAATCCCCCAAACATCTAATGCAATATACCATACAAATTCAATTTCAGACCATTCCCCACTAACTTTCTTTTTAAAACTGGAAGGATTCTCTAAGAATAAATCGTTCTGGAGATTTAATTCTCAAATTTTAAAAGATCCACAAGCGAGTATATATTTAAAAGAACAAATGGAGGTCTTTTTTCAAACAAATGATACTTCAGATATATCGCCTACTTTATTTTGGGAATCTTTTAAAGCATACATTAGGGGTATTATAATTTCATATCAAGCTTTTCAAAATAAAAAGAATAAGAATGAACAAAGACAGTTAGAAGAACTTATTAGACAAATGGATATAGATAATGCTAAAGATCCATCAATAGATAAACATAATAAAATAATAATTTTAAAATTTAAATTAAATAAATTATTATCTGCCAAACTTATAAGACTTTTTCAAATTACAAAACAAGAGCACTTTGAATTTGGGGATAAACCGCATAAACTTTTGGCTCGCCAGCTAAAAAAACGAGAAAAGGAACATACTATACCAAAGATCATATCAGATAAAGGGGAATTATTAACAACACCGAAGGATATTAATAAAAGATTTGCGCAATTTTACGAGAATTTGTATACATCTAAAACGATAATTGATTCCAATAATATCACAAAGTTCTTGGATACCTGTAATCTTCCAAAGTTAGAGCTGAAGGAACAAGAGGAACTGGGTGCACAAATCTCAATTAAGGAATTAGAAGATACAATAAACTCATTAAAGAATGGAAAAACACCAGGCCCTGATGGATTTACTAATGAATTTTATAAAAGCTTTTATGATAAACTAATACCAAGATTACAAAAAATGTACCAATACGCTTTTAAAAAACGAATACTACCTGATACATTAGCGGAATCAACGATTACATTAATACCTAAGAAAAATAAAGATTTAGAAGAACCTGGTTCATATAGAGCTATAGCATTGTTAAACACAGATCAAAAAATATTAGCGAAAACATTAGCTAGAAGATTAAGTAAATACATTAGTAAACTAATAAACCCAGATCAGACAGGGTTTATCCCTAAGAGATACCCTTCTAATAATATGAGACGTCTACTCAACATAATGCACTCACACAAATCTGAAGATCAAGAATTATCAATTATTTCGCTGGATGCTGAAAAAGCATTTGATCAAGTAGAATGGAATTATATGGATAAAGTATTACATAAATTTCAACTGGGAGAGAATTTTATTTTATGGATTAAGTTACTATATAACAAACCTACAGCTAGAATACTAACTAATAACATATTATCCTCGAAATTTCAACTATCAAGGGGAAATAGACAAGGATGCTCATTATCACCACAGCTGTTTGCTCTCATTATTGAACCGCTAGCAGAAAAAATTAGAATACACCCTGATATTCATGGATATAATACTAAAGACTCATATAATAAAATATCTTTATACGCGGATGATATATTACTGTATATTACAAAACCTCAAATCACTATACCAAATATATTAAATTTAATTGAAGACTTTGGATCTTTTTCTGGATAGAGAATAAATTGGAATAAAAGTGAAATTATGTCAATAAAACCGAAAGAATCAACACATCTTTTAAAATTCCCTTTTAAAATAGCTACAGAAAAATTTAAATATTTGGGAATCGAAATTACCAGAACATATCAAGGTATGTTCAGGGCAAATTTTGACCCCCTACTTAATAAATTAAATACACTAATTAAATTCTGGAAAACGCTCCCGATGTCTTTAATAGGCCGAATAAACGCAATAAAAATGATCTTTTTACCACAAATTTTATACCTATTTCAATCAATTCCTATATACTTACCTAAGAAGTTTTTTAAAAAACTCGACTCAGATATCACTAATTTTATATGGGACTATAAATCACATAGAATACAAAAAACTCATCTGAATAAACCTAAAGTATTGGGGGGTTTAGCACTACCTAATTTTATGTATTATTATTGGTCAGTAAATATTAAAAACATGATTCAACTGATGGATAACTCCGCCCAGCAAGTAGACGGGATTGTAATGGAGAAAGAGGATTGCTCCTCTAGAAACATTGGAGCGATCCTCCTCTCTCCAATGAAACTGAATAACATAAATTATAATAAGAACCCAATTATTCATAGTACAATCCGTATTTGGAAACAAATAAAACAAAATTTAAAATTAAGAAATTTATCACTTTTATTACCTATAGTCAATAATCCTTCGTTTAGTCCTTCTATTATAGATAAAGCTTATACACAATGGGATAGACTAGGAATTAAAATGCTTGGTGACTTGTATGAGACTGGAAAATTACTTTCATTTCAACAATTACAAATAAAATATAAACTCGGAAATAATCAATATTTTAAATATTTTCAAATATGCGACTATTTGAAAAAATATACAAAAGATCATTATAATAACCCAGTAGATGTATTGGACGAGGCAATGCAGATAAAAGCGGAATCAGCAAACTTAATATCATATTTGTATAATATTATTTTAAATGTACAAATACCACCTACGGAGGGTATCAGAAGAGACTGGGAACAAGAGTTAGCTATTAAAATTTCAAAGGAAAGTTGGAATGAATACTTATTAAACGTGCATAAATGCTCGATTAATGTAAGACACACTTTAATACAATTTAAAATTTTACATAGATTATATTATTCGAAAACTAAAATTCATAAAATTTTCCCAAACGTATCATCTATTTGTGATAAATGTCAATCCCAAGAAGCTACTATAGCGCACTCATTCGTCTTCTGTACAAAAATTCAAAAATGTTGGAATGAAATTTTTGAAATCTTTACAAAGTTATTTAAAACAAGACTGATACCCAAAGCAGAATGGATTATCTTCGGAATAACGGAAGATGATCCAGAACTAAATGTGTTTCAAAAGAAATTAATGGACTATGGGTTAATAACTGGAAAAAAGCTAATTCTAAAATTTTGGAAGAAGGCTCCAATACCAACTATAAATATGTGGATTTCAAATATGTTTGAAACATTACACCTAGAAGAGATAAGACTCCTCCTAGCAGGTAAACCAGATCACTTCCACCTGACGTGGTCTGCATTTATAGAATTATTACAAACATAGGGTGCAAAATTACTTTAAAAAAAAATAAAAAATTGAGGTCAGGTAAGGGGGGATGATAGTTGAAGAGTTGGTATGTCCTATTTACGTAATGCTTAAAAAAACATTTTTTTTTCTTTTTTTTTTTTTTTCCTCTCTCTCTTTCTCTTTTTTTTTCCTAGGGCCTATTTCTTAACTCTTTTTCTTTTGTTTTTAATTTCGCTCTTATAGGGTCTTCGTCCTTTTTTGTTGTTACATTTTCTACACTTTTCTACACTTTCACTTTTTCCTTCACTTTCTTCTTTCTTTCAATCTTTTCCTTTTCTAGTGTAAAAAAATAAATAAAGGGAGTACATTAATTGTAAGAAGATACAAATGACGAGTATTAATGTATGTGGTTGTAATGTAAGGTACTTCTAATAAATAAAAATTTATTAAAATTTTTTTTTTTTTTAAATAAAAATAAAAAAAAAAGAAAGCAATGGAGGCAGATTCACTGGATGCATTTAAAGAGAGTTAGATAGAGCTCTCAGGGCTAGTGGAATCAAAGGGTGTGGGAAAAGGCAGGAACGGGGTACTGATTGTGGATGATCAGCCATGATTATGTTGAATGGCGGTGCTGGCTCGAAGGGCCGAATGGCCTATTCCTGCACCTATTGTCTATCCCGCTGAACTACTCCAGTGCTCCGTGTCTTATTTTGTAAACCAGAATCTGCAGTTCCTTTTTTCTACTTGAGAAATGTCAAGCAAAATAACCATCAAATTGCCATAACCAACATTTTTATCACATTTACGCTCTTCATACATAATGAATTATTTTGTAGTACAGACACTCTTGTTACAAGAGCAACAATCATTCTTTATACAGAGATATCCAGGAAGCAACAGTGCCAACCTAATTTGTTCCACTGCAGCATTGCACCAAGAAAAACTGAGGGTACCTGATCATTTGATCCCTCAACCCTATATAAATTGCTAAAGGCCCAATTTAACAGAGAACCCTAAAGGCGACCCCTGTGTCGGAGCAAAATGGGAAGGCCAGGCGAAGTTGGTGTTCGAAGTAACGTGAGATTTATTAAAACTGGTGCGCACCATGAGACCAGTCAAAGCTGATCTCCCAATTGTGACTTTAGCATGGTTTTTATATTCTCAGATGCCAAGATTACTAAGAACCCTGATAGTAAAATGAGGTCTTAATTACAGAAACTAGACTAACAATAAAACGAGGTCTTGCACAGAAACTTGACAAACAGTAAAATTAGGTCTTGCACAGACTGGAACTCATGAAAACTTAATTAGATGTCTAGCAGAATGAGGTGATTATCCATAATTCTAACCATTTACAGTAGATCCAATTTTCTGTTACATTGATGGATGTACGCTATCACATTATCAATGAAGTTCCTGAAACTTGGATGTCGTCACTGCAGCATTCCATGTCTTTTAGGCTTTGACTGCAGTTCCTGTCATTACATTAGCACAATCCACATCCTTATTTCATAATTATTAAATAGTAATTAATTATTAGTCACTATTCTTTACCCTTCAACAACCTGTGGCAAAACAATACTTCATCCCAACCGCACCAATCTAAGTGTCGAGATTTATGTGCGTGGAAACAGGCCCTTCATCCCACAGACCAGCAATCCCCACACACATTAACACTACCGTACACACACTCGGGACAATTTGGAGTGTAGGAGGAAACCATGTACATCTTTGGAGTATAGGAGGAATCCGAAGATATCGGAGAAAACTCACACAGGTCACAGGGAGAACATATAAGCTCCGTACAGACAAGCACCTGAACCTGGGTCTCTGGCGCTGTAAGGCAGTCGCTCTATCGCTATGCCACCATGTTGTGTAGAGTCAGAGCGATGGTAGTGGGTGGAGAGGGACGACGTGTTTCCATGTCAACGTATCTGTGGAGTGTGCTTCAGGAGGCCCTGCTGCATCCAGGGGTATTGACAATGTCGCCTGGCCATGCCAACCCATGTAAGTCCAACTCAACGCCACCGTCAGGACAACAGGACAAGTTGAGACTTTATATTTGTAACAATTTTAAAACTTGAAGGATACAAGTTGGCACCAGAACTGTGGCGACTATTGTGTGCTGTCTGTTTAATCTACTGTCCCTATACGCTATTCTGATTAGAAGAGTAAGATTTTACTGAATTGTATGCAAAAAAATAATTTCACTGCACCTAGGTATATGTGACAATAAAATACCATTGAACTATTCACCTTTTAATAGGATCTTGGTTCATCCTGAATCTTATTATTCCCAATATCGACCCGAATAATTCCCATATGATCCTACATATCTCACTGAGATCTCATTCTTCTCATCACCACTGAGCCCAGAATGTACAATATAGTACACATCTTAATTCCATGCCCCAATAACCTGGACAAGACACGCTGCTATATATAAGTAACTATGACCAACTTAAGAATACATTCTATGATTTTGCCCCTCAGTACACTTGCATTCCAAGATGCACCATGTAATTCCACAATTTTTCAATGTGGTGTACATGAACAGACTCTTAGGAGTACTTGGTACATATTAAAATATAAACTCTCACTTCAATGGAAACCATTGAAATTTAATGTGGAGAATAGGCAGCTTGGCAAGTGGGAGGAGAGAGGCCTCGCTGAGAATGTTAACCTATCTTCCCTACCTTTTCTTTATGTATTTCACATTTTCAGACATCACTGCCATTCATCTGCCAATGTTTGCCAATGATGCTGATGGTTATCTTGTCCTCTGCTACTTCACTAGATCCTTTCAACAACTAAGACCATGCAAGGATTATTGTGCAAAGGGAGTGGCTCATGCCCACTTCTAATGAAAGGTCTTTGGAGTATAGGAGGAATCCGAAGATATCGGAGAAAACTCACACAGGTCACAGGGAGAACATATAAGCTCCGTACAGACAAGCACCTGAACCTGGGTCTCTGGCGCTGTAAGGCAGTCGCTCTATCGCTATGCCACCATGTTGTGTAGAGTCAGAGCGATGGTAGTGGGTGGAGAGGGACGACGTGTTTCCATGTCAACGTATCTGTGGAGTGTGCTTCAGGAGGCCCTGCTGCATCCAGGGGTATTGACAATGTCGCCTGGCCATGCCAACCCATGTAAGTCCAACTCAACGCCACCGTCAGGACAACAGGACAAGTTGAGACTTTATATTTGTAACAATTTTAAAACTTGAAGGATACAAGTTGGCACCAGAACTGTGGCGACTATTGTGTGCTGTCTGTTTAATCTACTGTCCCTATACGCTATTCTGATTAGAAGAGTAAGATTTTACTGAATTGTATGCAAAAAAATAATTTCACTGCACCTAGGTATATGTGACAATAAAATACCATTGAACTATTCACCTTTTAATAGGATCTTGGTTCATCCTGAATCTTATTATTCCCAATATCGACCCGAATAATTCCCATATGATCCTACATATCTCACTGAGATCTCATTCTTCTCATCACCACTGAGCCCAGAATGTACAATATAGTACACATCTTAATTCCATGCCCCAATAACCTGGACAAGACACGCTGCTATATATAAGTAACTATGACCAACTTAAGAATACATTCTATGATTTTGCCCCTCAGTACACTTGCATTCCAAGATGCACCATGTAATTCCACAATTTTTCAATGTGGTGTACATGAACAGACTCTTAGGAGTACTTGGTACATATTAAAATATAAACTCTCACTTCAATGGAAACCATTGAAATTTAATGTGGAGAATAGGCAGCTTGGCAAGTGGGAGGAGAGAGGCCTCGCTGAGAATGTTAACCTATCTTCCCTACCTTTTCTTTATGTATTTCACATTTTCAGACATCACTGCCATTCATCTGCCAATGTTTGCCAATGATGCTGATGGTTATCTTGTCCTCTGCTACTTCACTAGATCCTTTCAACAACTAAGACCATGCAAGGATTATTGTGCAAAGGGAGTGGCTCATGCCCACTTCTAATGAAAGGTCTTTAGACGACATTAATACCATTTCTCATTCCCAGATTCTGCCAGGCCAGCTGAGCGTTTGACAGCACTGGGCCTCTGCTCGCTAGAGTTTAGAAGGATGAGGGGGAACCTCATTGAAACTTACCAAACAGTGAAATGCCTGGATAGAGTGGACGTGGAGAGGGTATTTCCACTTGTGGGAGAGTCTGAGGAGGAATTTCTTTTGTCAGAGGGTGGTGAATCTGTGGAACTCATTGCCACAGAAGACTGTGCAGGCCAAGTCAATGGATATTTTCAAGGCACAGATAGATAGATAGATTCTTGATTAGTACGCGTGTGAGGGGTTATGGGAAGCAGGCAGGAGAATGTGGTTAAGAGGGAGCGACAGATCAGCCGGAGTAGACGATGGGCCAAATGGCCTAATTCTGCTCCTATCACTAATAAAAAAGTACTTCCAGGATTTTCTGGTGTTTTTTCAAATTTCCAGCATCTTCAGGACTTGACTTTAGGAATAGAATTTAGTGCTGTTGGATTAGTTATGAGCTATAAATTACTCCTGGTCCAGGTAGAAGAATCAGGAATTCTTAATGCGCATGTGTGAAAATGAATTTCAGGAAAATATGTAGGATATGAGATTCATAGACATTGTCATGAAATCAGAGCATAGGAACAGGCCCCTCGACCCAACTTGCACAAGCTGACCAAGATGCCCCATTTACACTTGTCCTACCTGCTTGTGTTAGGCCCATATCTCTCTGAACCTTTGAAAGTCACAAAAAACTGGAGTAACTCAGCGGGACAGGCAGCATCTCTGGAGAGAAGGAATGGGTGATGTTTCGGGTTGAGATCCTTCTTCAGACTGAAAAATGACTCCAGCTTTTTGTGTCTATCTCCGGTTGAAACCAGCATCTGCAGTTCCTTCCCACACCTCTCTCCAAACCTTTGCTACCTGTGTACCTGTGTAAATGTTTTAAATGCGGTTGTAGTAGCTGCCTCAACTACCTCCTCCAGCAGCTTGTTCCATATATATACCCACCACCCTCTGTGTGAAACAGTTGTCCCTCAGGTGAATTCCTGTGCTGAGCATTCTCATTTTTCACCATGCTGTTCAGTGTTATGGTTCACGAGAAGCCAAGTGTGCACGTTTAGCTCTTGTCCCAAAACAGCCATTGTCCTACTTGCTTCACAGACAGGGGCAGAGTGGAAATAAGGGAATTCTCTTTTTATTTAAAATATCCTTTAACTCTGTAAGTAGAAAAGGCACTTTGAACAGAACAATGATTAAAAGGACCCAATCCAATTCTAAATCCTGTTATCGAGTAAGATCTGATTTTACAGCCTCCTTGGTCAATAACCTACCAAATCAAGCTGATGACCTATAATGGGAGAAGGCTAATGGGAAAAGGGGACTGTTGGACCAATTCTGCTGCACTGCAATAAACAGTGGTCAATTTCAATAATGACCTCAATGAGTTCTTTATACATTGAGAGGATATTGTAGACCCAACGATAGAATTTTGACTTTACACAAACCCTCTGTGAGTTACCAGAATCTGGCATCCATCATGGATGCTTTGTTTGTTGAGTTTTAAGATTTACTGTGGAATTGCAAGTATTAGTCGTTGGATATATTTTTTTTAAAGGTGGAGTTTCTGTTGTAGGGTGGTGTAGCAGATTGCATATTATTCAGAGGAGCTTGGAGATAAGAGCAGTTGGGAGTGAAATTATGATCTTTTGCCAAATCACAGATGAGCAAGTGAGTGGCAGTGCTCACGGGATGTCTTGCTCGAGTCTTCTTCTCTGTTGCAGATGCAAACTCAATAAAACTCTTGCTGGCTGAACTGCATCTCCAAAGTTAGATACATAGATACATAGAAAATAGGTGCAGGAGTAGGCCATTCGGCCCTTCGAGCCTGCACCGCCATTCAATATGATCATGGCTGATCATCCAACTCAGTATCCCGTACCTGCCTTCTCTCCATACCCCCTGATCCCTTTAGCCACAAGGGCCACATCTAACTCCCTCTTAAATATAGCCAATGAACTGGCCTCAACTACCCGCTGTGGCAGAGAGTTCCAGAGATTCACCACTCTCTGTGTGAAAAAGTTTTTCCTCATCTCGGTCTTAAAGGATTTCCCCCTTATCCTTAAGCTGTGACCCCTTGTCCTGGACTTCCCCAACATCGGGAACAATCTTCCTGCATCTAGCCTGTCCAACCCCATAAGAATTTTGTACGTTTCTATAAGATCCCCTCTCAATCTCCTAAATTCTAGCGAGTATAAGCCAAGTCTATCCAGTCTTTCTTCATATGAAAGTCCTGACATCCCAGGAATCAGTCTGGTGAACCTTCTCTGCACTCCCTCTATGGCTATAATGTCCTTCCTCAGATTTGGAGACCAAAACTGTACGCAATACTGCAGGTGTGGTCTCACCAAGACCCTGTACAACTGCAGTAGAACCTCCATGCTCCTATACTCAAATCCTCTTGCTATGAAGGCCAACATACCATTCGCTTTCTTCACTGCCTGCTGCACCTGCATGCCTACTTTCAATGACTGGTGTACCATGGCACCCAGGTCTCGCTGCATCTCCCCATTTCCTAATCGGCCACCATTTAGATAATAGTCTGCCTTCCCGTTTTTGCCACCAAAGTGGATAACCTCACATTTATCCACATTATACTGCATCTGCCAAACATTTGCCCACTCACCCAGCCTATCCAAGTCACCTTGCAGTCTCCTAGCATCCTCCTCACAGCTAACACTGCCCCCCAGCTTAGTGTCATCCGCAAACTTGGAGATGTTGCTTTCAATTCCCTCGTCCAGATCATTAATATAAATTGTAAATAGCTGGGGTCCCAGCACTGAGCCTTGCGGTACCCCACTAGTCACTGCCTGCCATTGTGAAAAGGACCCGTTTACTCCTACTCTTTGCTTCCTGTTTGCCAGCCAGTTCTCGATCCACATCAACACTGAACCCCCAATACTGTGTGATTTAAGTTTGTATCCTAATCTCTTATGTGGTACCTTGTCGAAAGCCTTCTGAAAGTCCAGATACAACACATCCACTGGTTCTCCCCTATCCACTCTACTAGTTACATCCTCAAAAATTTCTATAAGATTCGTCAGACACGATTTACCTTTCGTAAATCCATGCTGACTTTGTCCAATGATTTCACCACTTTCCAAATGTGCTGCTATCCCATCTTTAATAACTGACTCTAGCAGTTTCCCCACTACCGATGTTAGACTAACTGGTCTGTAATTCCCCGTTTTCTCTCTCCCTCCCTTCTTAAAAAGTGGGGTTACGTTTGCTACCCTCCAATCCTCAGGAACTACTCCAGAATCTAAAGAATTTTGAAAAATTATCACTAATGCATCCACTATTTCTGGAGCTACTTCCTTAAGTACTCTGGGATGCAGCCTATCTGGCCCTGGGGATTTATCGGCCTTTAATCCATTCAATTTACCCAACACCACTTCCCGGCTAACCTGGATTTCACTCAGTTCCTCCATCTCCTTTGACCCGCGGCCCCCTGCTATTTCCGGCAGATTATTTATGTCTTCCTTAGTGAAGACGGAACCAAAGTAGTTATTCAATTGGTCCGCCATATCCTTGTTCCCCATGATCAATTCACCTGTTTCTGACTGCAAGGGACCTACATTTGTTTTAACTAATCTCTTTCTCTTCACATATCTATAAAAACGTTTGCAGTCAGTTTTTATGTTCCCTGCCAGTTTCCTTTCATAATCTATTTTTCCCTTTCCTAATTAAGCCCTTTGTCCTCCTCTGCTGGTCTCTGAATTTCTCCCAGTCCTCTGGTATGCTGCTTTTTCTGGCTAATTTGTACGCATCATCTTTTGCTTTGATACTATCCCTGATTTCCCTTGTTATCCACGGATGCACTACCTTCCCTGATTTATTCTTTTGCCAAACTGGGATGAACAATTTTTGTAGTTCATCCATGCAGTCTTCAAATGCCTTCCATTGCATATCCACCATCAACCCTTTTAGAACTAATTGCCAGTCAATCTTGGCCAATTCACGTCTCATACCCTCAAAGTTACCTTTCTTTAAGTTCAGAACCGTTGTTTCTGAATTAACAATGTCACTCTCCATCCTAATGAAGAACTCAACCATATTATGGTCACTCTTGCCCAAGGGGGCTCGCACAACAAGTCTGCTAACTAACCCTTCCTCATTACTCAATACCCAGTCTAGAATAGCCTGCTCTCTCGTTGGTTCCTCTACATGTTGGTTTAGATAACTATCCCTCATACATTCCAAGAAATCCTCTTCCTCAGCACCCCTGCCAATTTGATTCACCCAATCTATATGTAGATTGAAGTCACCCATTATAACTGTTTTGCCTTTGTTGCACGCATTTCTAATTTCCTGTTTGATGCCATCCCCAACTTCACTACTACTGCTAGGTGGCCTGTACACAACACCCACCAGCGTTTTCTGCCCCTTAGTGTTTCACAGCTCTACCCATACCGATTCCACATCCTCCAAGCTAATGTCCTTCCTTTCCACTGCGTTAATCTCCTCTCTAACCAGCAACGCTACTCCACCTCCTTTTCCTTTCTCTCTATCCCTCCTGAATATTGAATATCCCTGGATGTTCAGCTCCCAGCCTTGGTCACCCTGGAGCCATGTCTCCATGATCCCAACTATATCATAATCATTAATTGCTATCTGCACGTTCAACTCATCCACCTTATTACGAATGCTCCTTGCATTGAGACACAAAGCCTTCAGGCTTGTTTTTACAACGCTCTTACCCCTTATACAATTATGTTGAAAAGTGGCTCTTTTTGATTTTTGCCCTAGATTTGTCTGCCTGCCACTTTTACTTTTCACCTTGCAACCTATTGCTTCCGCCCGCATTTTACACCCCTCTGTTTCTCTGCTCACCCATTTAAGAACCTCACCACCTCTTATTCTCTGTTTATTATTGTTTTCTTCTTCCCCCCCTACATGTTGGGTCTGAGTGCTTTCCTTCTCTGCCTCCTGCCTCACACATGGTCTAATAGCATTCTCTATTTGAGTCCCTCCCCCCAACCATTCTAGTTTAAAGTCTCCCCAGTAGCCTTTGCAGATCTCCCTGCCAGGATATCGGTCCCCCTCAGGTTCAAGTGCAACCCATCCTTTTTGTACAGGTCGAACCTTCCACAAAAGAGGTCCCAATGATCCAGAAATTTGAATCCCTGCCTTCTGCACCAGTCCTTCAGCCACACATTTATCCTCCACCTCGCTCCATTCCTACTCTCACTGTCGCGTGGCACAGGCAGTAATCCCGAGATTGTTACCTTTGCTGTCCTTTTCTTTAACTCCCCTCCTAACTCCCTAAATTCTCCTTTCAGGACCTCTTCTCTTTTTTTACCTATGTCGTTCGTACCTATATGTATCACGACCTCGGGCTCCTCTCCCTGCCCTTTCAGGATGTCTTGGACATGTTGAGACACATCACAGACCCTGGCACCAGGGAGGCAAACTACCATCCGGGTCTCCCGACTGCGTCCACAGAATCGCCTGTCTGACCCCCTAACTATAGAGTCCCCTATTAATATTGCCCTCCTCTTCTTTTCCTTACCCTTCTGAGCAACAGGACTGGTCTCTATACCGGAGGCCCGGCCGCTGTCGCTACCCCCATGTAGGCTGTCCACCCCAACAGTGCTCAAACAGTTGTAGAGTGAATACAACGCTATCTTTTTTCAAGAAAACCCCCCACAATATCTTGATGCCAAGTTCATCATAGTTTAGTTTAGATATACAACATGGAAACAGGTCCTTCGGCCCACTGAGTCCACACCGGCCATTGACTACCCGTTCCCACTGTCTCATCCACACCTAACACCTTAGGGGCAACTTACAGAACCCAATTAACCTACAAACCTGCACGTCTTTGGGATGCAGGAAGAAACCCACATGGTCAAAGGGAGAACGTGCAAATTCCACACAAGTCAACACCCGAGATCAGGATCGAATCCAAGAACCTGATGCTGTGAGACCAGATCTTTATCAGCTACACCACTGTACCCCTCCACATGTACAAGGATTCAGGTGCCAAATCCAAAGCCAAGCATATTTTGACCTGGTGTTGAGGTGGGACAGGGGACAGGAAATATTATTCAAGTTACATGCCATTTAAAAGGGCTCAAAAGAGTCTGAATGATAAATCTGACAATGGAAGACAGAAATCAATGTTCAATTTGTGAATCCTAAGTCCACTGGGATTCTGCTCTCAACATGCATGGCAACAGCCTGGACAACTGGAGTTGTCTAATGCTTAGGCTGATGGCTGCTGGCATCATCCATTAACCTTCCACAGGAATCACCCAGCCTTGGCTATTAGAGTCATAGGGTCATACAGCATGGAAAAAGGCCCTTTGGCCCAACTTGCCCATACCAACCAAGATGCCCCATCTACTCTAGTCCCAACGTTTGTCCCAAATCCCTCTAAACCTTAGATAGACAGAAATAATGCTGGAGTAACTCAGCAGGTCAAGCAGCATCTCTAGAGAAAGGAAATAGGTGACATTTCAGGTCAGAACCTTTCTTTAGACTGAAGAAGGGCTCCGACCTGAGACGTCACCTAGTCCTTTTCTCCAGAGGCTGCCTGATCCGCAGTTTCTCCAGCATTTTGTGTCCATCTTCAGTATAAAACGGGATATACAGTTCCTCCCTAGACAATCCCTCTAAACCTTTCCTATCCAAATATCTTTTAAATGTTGTTATAATACATGCCTTAACTACCTCCTCCATATACCCACCGCCCTATTGTGTGAAAAAGTTGTCCCTCAGGTTCCTATTAAATCTTACTCCTCTCATCTTAAACCCATGTCCTCTGGTTCTCGATTTCTCTACTCTGGGTAAAAGACTGCATTCACCCTATCTATTCCTCTCGTGATCTTATACACTTCTACAAGATCACCCCTCAGCCTCCTGCACGCCAAAAAAAAGTTCTAGCCTGCTCAACCTCTCCCTATAGCGCAGGCCCTTGATCCTTGCGACATCTTTGTGAATCTTCTCTGTACTCTTTCTAGCTTGACAACATCCTTCCTATAGCCAGGATACAAAAGCTGAATACAATCCTTCAAAAACAGTCTTACCAGCGTCTTGTACAGCTGCAACATAACATCCCAACTTCTATACTCAATACCCAGACTGATGAAGGGCAATGTACCTTGACTTCTTGACTACCCTGTGTGCCTGTGATGCCACTTTTGAAAACACTTGTTCCCGCTTACACAGTGATAGCAAATGGCGAGGGGGCTACAGAGGACGTGAATGTTTCTATGTAAACTATATATAATCCTATAAAAGACCTCGTTCATGGACAAATCACATGCAACGTTGAACAAGTGGTATGCAGTGACTTTAAGCTTCAAGGCAAGCTTGCGAGAAACCAGGGCAATGGAACTAACTTTGGAAAGATTGGCTTTGGGATTGAATTGGAGTCTAACAAGTGGACGCAAACCACGGTAGAACGTGCAAGAAAAACCCCAACAGATCAACCTATAAAACCTAACTGGATAGACCTTGGGTCTTAGAACAAATTCCAATGTACCTTGTAGGCAAATACATTACAACTTGTTATACTATCTATTTACAGAGAAATGCGAAACGCCTCATCCTGAAAACAGCTTACAATATAACATGTTAACTATCGTAAACAAACCCCTATGAAGAAAGATAATTTCAATAATCACCGATATGCACAGCAGCTGATTAGCCTTCCTAAAATAACAAATAACGCACCATTCCCGTGCTTCAGCGGTAATATGAACAAACACAGTGCACGGGGTTACATCCAGCTTTTGTATCTGCAGCAACTGAGAGAGAGAGAGAGAGAGAGAGAGAGACAGAGAGAGACACTCACAGGCTCCTCGTCCGGTCAAGTCGGCTCAGCAACAGAAAAGACGAACAGCACACGGAGGGGAAGAGGGCGTTCTTCCTGCTGTTGCGGTTGCCTTACGGCTCCTCCGCACAGTGATGTCCTAGAGCCCGGCGATTCAGACAAGCTCCTCCACCATGGACACCCCCGCGAGTCCCTCGTCCCAACGCTCACGCTGTTACAACGGCAAGGAAAGTCTTCCCAGCTTGCACTCCCATTATCTTTCCACAACATAGAGCTATCGTGCAAATTAAATGGTAAGATACATATAAATATTTTCACATGGGATTCCTATCCTATATCATATATATATATATATATTGGAAGGATAGGATGGGTATCCCATATGAGTATATATATATATATATTCCCATTTAACTTGCACTATATATATGTCATTATATGGGATACCTATCCTTTCCTAGTCCATATATATAGGTTGGAAGATATCGATGTGAAATTTAACTTGCACGAACTGTGCATATTTAGTATGATTTAGTTTAGAGAGACAGCACGGAAACAGGCCCTTCGGCCCACTGACCAGCGACCCCGCACATTAAGACTACCCCACACACACTGGGTACAATTTATTTATGTTTAAGACGGAACTGCAGATGCTGGAAAATTGAAGGTAGACAAAAATGCTGGAGAAACTCAGCGGGTGAGGCAGCATCTATGGAGCGTAGGAAATAGGCAATGTTTCGGGTCGAAACCCTTCTTCAGACTAGGTACAATTTACACTTGTATCAAGCCAAATAACCTACAAACCTGTACGTCTTTGGAGTGTTGGAGGAAACCGAAGATCTCGGAGAAAATCCACGCAGGTTACGGGGAGAAACTCCGTGCAGCCAGCACCCGTAGTCAGTATGGAACCCGGGTCTCTGGCAGTGTAAGGTAGCAACTCTACCGCTGCGCCACTGTGCTGTATATAAAATTAATCATTTATTTTGCAACATATTTGCAAACATTGTAGCATAACTACAACTGCTAAGAGTCAAGAGGATAAAACCCATTGAGTGGTTAGTGTTAGAAATGTATGGGTAGTGGAGGCAGGTTTAAGGGGCTGTCCCACTGCGGCGACCTAATCCGCGAGTTCTGGCGAGTTTGCCCGCAGCATGGTCGACACAAGGTCCTAGGAGGTCTTTGTAACTCTCCTTCATGCTCGAGGGTGGGCCTCGAGGGTAGTCCCTGCATGTTGAAAAATGCCCGCAAGTAAAAAAAGGTCACCATGGAAAAAATAGATACTTTTTTTACTCGTAGGTTTAGTCGAAGTAGGTCGAAGTAGGTCGGCATGTTATTCGTAGGTAATCGAGGGTAGTCGAAGGTAGTCAAAGGTAATCGAAGGTAGTCGAAGGTAGTCGTAAATATTCTTCAACATAGTCGAAGGGAGGTTGAAGGAGGTCGTCTTCACTCTCCACTATTCGGAGTCCTATTTTCCCGAAGCTAGTCGAAGCTAGTCTTCAACATAGTCAAAGGAGGTCGAAAGAAGGTCTTCTATATAGTCGAAGGAGGTCTTCAACATGACATTTTTTCAAACTCTCCTAAACTCTTCTAAACTCGCGAATTAGGTCGCAGCAGTTTGACAGCCCCTTTAATTTCAGCATGCAAAAGGAGCTGGATAAGTACTTGGGAGGGGAAAATATCGATGGTTGGCCGGAGCGAGGGGACATAGCTACAAAATAAAGGATCAGTCATTTAAAACTGAAGTACATAGACATTTCTTCTCTCGGAGCGTGGCGAATCCCTAGAATTCTCTGTCCCTGTGGTTGGTAGAAGTAGATCATGAGAGTCATAGAATCATACAGCGCGGTAACAGGCCTTTCGGTCCAACCTGCCCATGCTGACCAACATGTCCCGTCTATACTATTCCCACCTGTCTGCATTTGGCCCATTTTCCACTGAACCTATCCTATCTATGCACCTGTCCAAATGTTTTTTGAAGGTTGTAATAGTACCTACCTCCTCTGGCAGCTCGTTCCGTATACCTACCACTCTTAGTGTACCCCTCACGTTCCTATTCAATCTTTTCCCTCCTCATCTTAAACCTATGTCCTCTGGTTTTTGATTCTCCTCCTCTGGGTAAAATACTCTGTGCATTTACTATCTATTCCTCTCATGAGGATACATTAGATGTGTTTAACGTAGATATGGCTAAATATTTGAATGAACAAGGACTTGAAGGTTATGGAGAGCTGGCACAAAAGATTTGAGGCCAGCATAGATCAAGCTGGTGGAGCTGGCTGAAGTCTTCGTGGGCTGCTCCTGATCGATTTCCTTGTGGCAAAGACTTTGCACAAGCTTCCTTTTAATAATAATTTTCTTATATTTACTTTTTTATTGCCAGTATCAGCTGTGGTTCTGTTGCTAGCACTTGGGATCAAGTCCAACAGCAAAGGTGAATATGAAACTGCCAGTTCTGCAATGTACAGTAGTCCTGAGGAAGGCCTCATCCCTTGGATAAGGCCATACTTTACATGGCTCTTTTCAAAGAAATGCAGGATACTTTGGCTAATATTTATTGCTTGTGATAAAATAGATGCAACCAAAATTATTTGATTAAAATCACATTGCTATTTGCAGGAGTTTGTGGTACACAAAATGCCTATTGCTCATCCCAAGTTCAAGGAATACACTTCACAAGGCACTTCAATGTCACGAAACAGGCCATTCTGCGCCGTCCAGTGATCACCCGGTACACTAACACTGTCCTACACACAAGGGACAATTTTACAATGTTGCCAAAGCCAATTAACCTCCAAGCCTGTACATCTTAGGAGTGTGGGAAGAAACCGGAGCACCCAGAAAAAACGCACACATGGTCACAAGGAGAATATACAAACTCCTTACAGATAGCACCCATAGTCAGGAGCAAACCCTAGTCTCTGGCGCTGACAGACAGCAACTCCACCACTGTGCCATTGTGCCGCCTGAAAGAGTCACAGAGGACACATACTGACACACTCTCTTTTAAATTCTATTCAATTTCCCTATGTTGGTAAATTTGCTATTTCAACATATGAGATTGCGACCTAGATGGGAAGCATGCCCAGAGCTGATCATCTATATGTGATTGAATACTTTATTGTCACATGTGACAAGTCACAGTGAAAGTCTTTGCTTGCATACCCAAGGTATGCAAATAGTCGCTACATTAAGGGTGCTTACAAAGTTACAAAGTATCCCTGTGCCAGATCCCCTTTGTTCTTCCCCTCTCCCCCTTTGTTCACCCCCTCCCCCTCCCTCATGGCGCTCCCCCTATAACAGGTCCTCCTTTGTTCCTTCCCCTGGCAGCGGCGTCCTCACTCCCATGTGGCTACAGAAGTAGCTCACCACCACCGAGTGTGACTGAGGAGTGAATGAATAATGCGATGTAAAGCGCCTTGAGTATTAGAAAGGCGCTATATAAATCCCATCCATCATCATCATGTGGTCCGTCCTCATCAGCCGGTCGGCGCCATCATCAACCGCCGCACCAACCTCTCCACTAACGCTGCCATGTCCTCTCCAGATGCCTCCGTGGTGACGACCCAGGCCCCAGGCCCCATCCGCGGGCTCTGCCGACCCAGACTCCGTCGGCCGCGGCCTCCGTCGACTCTGTCCGCCGTGTGCTCCAACCCGCGAGGCTCCAGACGGCTTTTCTGCGGCCCGCTGGGAGGCATCTCATAGAATAATACAGGATGTAGACAGCATAGAAACATGAGGACTAAATTGGCATTCTCAGCTAGTCCCATATGTTAGAATTTTGCCCATATCCCTCTAAACCCTTCCTATCCATATATATCTATCCAAATGTTAGACATGCAAAAGCCTAGCATACAGGGATGATCACTGAGATGAAGAGAGCTTATGATCAGCTAACCAAGTATTGGTGCTTTTTAAAACAGCTACGACCCGTTATTAAGAGTATGCCTCAGGTTTGACTTATCATGAAATTATCCTGATTCGACTCGATCACAAGATTATATGGTCAGAAATATAATAGATCGAAGTAGGGTCACTGAGGCACTACCTCCAAAGGGTACAAAGTCATCCTCTCTTGAATGCACTATGTTATGCAGTAACACAGGCACATGTGGGGCATTTCTTCTGTAGCAAGGCAATGAATATATCCACTGGGATTGTATCTCCGACCGCACTGCGGCCTAACATCGAGGAGTTGGCGGCCTTTGCTGGAGACCAATTTCGAGAGCTCCACAGCAGGTGCCTGTGGACGTACCATCGCGGAGCCCGCGATCCCTTTGTCAGGGATCGACCTTGGAGCTCCAACCATGGGTGCTTGCGGACTTTAACATCACGGAGCCCATGGTCTCTGCTCAGAGACCGACTTCGGGAACTCCAAGCCGCAGGAGCTTCGACCACCCCGACGCCTGAGCTTCGATCGCCCTGACGCGTGAGCTTCGACCGCTGGCTGCCAAGCTTCGATCGCCCCGACGGCTGGTTTGACTGCCCCGACCGCGGAAAAATAAAGAGGAAGTAGATTGTACTTTTTTGCCTTCCATCAGTGAGGAATGTGGGGAATCCGCTGTGGTGGATGTTTATGTTAACTTTTATGTAGTTGTCTGTCTTGTTTCTTTTTTTTCCGTATGGCTGTATGCTAATTCGCATATCACTGTGCCTTAATTGGTACATGTGATAATAAAAGACCTTTGACATTTTTGAAACTTTTGAATTCGTCCAGAAGATAATTTTGAAGTGTGCATTGCTATATCATGTGTCCATCTCATACAATGATTTAAAAAAAAGGTGTCCACAGTCTACATGCCACTGTTCCTAGAAAGTGAGCAACAAAAGTATTTCCTTCTTAGTATTGCTTTGCTGCCAACCCACCCCCATCTCTCCTCTATGTTCACCAGACTCGTACGTCTTTAACCTTTGGACTGCACTATTTATGTTAGTTGCCTTTTTTGGTCAAATATTTCAAGCCACATTTCTGACAACCTCACGATCCAAGCCTGGAGTGTCACATGTTGAGATTTATTTTAGGAATTTGGCAGGAAGATAAATGGCCATTGTGGGATTCTCTGTCCATTCAATTTACTGGCTGAAACATACAGCTCATCTTGATTCCTAAGTCCCTTCTTCTTCTTCTTCTTGCATATGTCGTGCACAGCCTAAAGTTGTAGGACAACTTGTTCTATTTGATCTTATTTGATTGTGCACGCCAGGTTGATTGCAGGGCGGACCACATGAAGGTTGCAATCTCCCACCCCAGTCCTGTGTTTATTATGTGGCACAAAACTATGGAACGATAGCAAAGATTTGAAAACTTCCTGTCTTAATAGGTCAACGTCTTCCTACAACCCAAAAACATGATGTCAGGTTAATTACCTATGGGAAATTACACCATTTGTGTCGGCTAATGACAACATCAAAAATTCAAGGGTGAAAAAATAAAATGTTGGGGTACAGGCAAGGGAGAGGGGAAACAATACTAATGGGATTGCTCCTCAAAGGGCAAAAATTACCCCAAAATGCGTCCCTATGGTGTCATTATAATTATAAGTTATGAGACAATACAACTTCATTCCCTCTGTATGTAATTCCTTTCCCTGGACTGTTATCTGATTCTGATTTTCGTCTTTTAAAATTTAATCCATACGATATGATAGAGCTGTATTGTCCAAGAAGTTCCGCAGTTTGAGGAGCATCCTCCCCTCCAAGACCATTTCGAGTGAATCCAACTCCACCCCCAGGACGGAGCCAACCTTTCTGATAGATACATAGATAGATACATAGAAAATAGGTGCAGGAGTAGGCCATTCGGCCCTTCGAGCCTGCACCGCCATTCAATATGATCATGGCTGATCATGGCTGATGAGCTTGTTAATTCTGTTGGCGTCCGCGGCCTTCACCCTGCTACCCCAGCACACGACAGTGAAGAAGATGGCACTGGCATTAGTAGTACATCTGCAGCATCTTACTGCCATTGTTGAAAGAGTGGAGCCTCCTCAGAAAGTACAGACGGCTCTGTCCCTTTTTATACAGTGGCTTCAATTGGCCATAGTAAATTGTCCCTAGTGTGCAGGAGTGGATGCAAAAGTGGGGTAACATAGAAGTAGTGTGAACAGGTAGACACAAAATGCTGGAGTAACTCAGCGGGTGAAGCAGCATCTATGGAGAGAAGGAATTGGCGACGTTTCGGGTCGAGACCCTTCTTTAAAATTGTGTGAACAGGTGATCGATGGTCGGCATGGACTCGGTGGGCCAAAGGGCCTGTTTCCATGTTGCATTCTCCCACGCTCCAAAGCCGTACAAGTGTATAGGTTATTTGGATACAGTAAAAAATTGTAAATTGGCGCTGGTGTGTACGATAGTGCAAGTGTACGGGGTGATCGTTGGTCGGCGCAGTTTCAGTGGGCCAAAGGGTCTGTGTCTATGTTTCTGTTTCTAAAAGTCTAAAAGTGTCAGCATAGGACACTTAGCCCCAGAACTGATCTGGCACCTTTGGTATTCATGTGGCTGTTCCATTCGATTGTTAATTCATCCCAACTCTATCACGGACATTCCACCTCTTCCCATCCTCTGCGACTTGAAACCTTTTCTAGTTCTGGTGAAAAACCATCAACATAAAATGTTGACTCTCTATCACCTTCATAGATGCTGCCTGACTGGCTGAGTATTTAGATACATAGATACATAGAAAATAGGTGCAGGAGTAGGCCATTCGGCCCTTCGAGCCTGCACCGCCATTCAATATGATCATGGCTGATCATCCAACTCAGTATCCCGTACCTGCCTTCTCTCCATACCCCCTGATCCCTTTAGCCACAAGGGCCACATCTAACTCCCTCTTAAATATAGTCAATAAACTGGTCTCAACTACCCTCTGTGGCAGAGAGTTCCAGAGATTCACCACTCTCTGTGTGAAAAAGTTTTTCCTCATCTCGGTCTTAAAGGATTTCCCCCTTATCCTTAAGCTGTGACCCCTTGTCCTGGACTTCCCCAACATCGGGAACAATCTTCCTGCATCTAGCCTGTCCAACCCCATAAGAATTTTGTACGTTTCTATAAGATCCCCTCTCAATCTCCTAAATTCTAGCGAGTATAAGCCAAGTCTATCCAGTCTTTCTTCATATGAAAGTCCTGACATCCCAGGAATCAGTCTGGTGAACCTTCTTTGCACTCCCTCTATGGCTATAATGTCCTTCCTCAGATTTGGAGACCAAAACTGTACGCAATACTCCAGGTGTGGTCTCACCAAGACCCTGTACAACTGCAGTAGAACTTCCTGCTCCTATACTCAAATCCTCTTGCTATGAAGGCCAACATACCATTCGCTTTCTTCACTGCCTGCTGCACCTGCATGCCTACTTTCAATGACTGGTGTACCATGACACCCAGGTCTCGCTGCATCTCCCCATTTCCAAATCGGCCACCATTTAGATAATAGTCTGCCTTCCCGTTTTTGCCACCAAAGTGGATAACCTCACATTTATCCACATTATACTGCATCTGCCAAACATTTGCCCACTCACCCAGCCTATCCAAGTCACCTTGCAGTCTCCTAGCATCCTCCTCACAGTTAACACTGCCCCCCAGCTTAGTGTCATCTGCAAACTTGGAGATGTTGCTTTCAATTCCCTCGTCCAGATCATTAATATAAATTGTAAATAGCTGGGGTCCCAGCACTGAGCCTTGCGGTACCCCACTAGTCACTGCCTGCCATTGTGAAAAGGACCCGTTTACTCCTACTCTTTGCTTCCTGTTTGCCAGCCAGTTCTCTATCCACATCAATACTGAACCCCCAATACCGTGTGATTTAAGTTTGTATCCTAATCTCTTATGTGGTACCTTGTCGAAAGCCTTCTGAAAGTCCGGTATTACATACAGCAAAATGCTTTTAACAGTCATGAGGGAACTAAAATAAATACAGGAAAGGTTATGACGCACGCCGCAGGATGCTGATGTTTAAAAAAAGATGAATTCAGAAACCACTAGTGGCTGTTGCTCTTTTTGACATGTGAGGCGCACACTACCCAAACCAGCTCGTTGCCATGACAACGGGCTTTTGAGAGCGTACAGCATCTTTAAATGCACATTGCAAAGCAGCAACAGAAACCTGATGACTCTGAGGATATACATAAAAGGTTCATAAAACCTGAAAAGTGTTGATTTTGCAAACGGTTTTTCAATTGCAAGCCGCAGATTGCACATGGATTATTTAAACAGAAATTTATTATTTTCAAATTTGCACTTTTCTGTTGTCAATGTAAGTCTGACAATTCTCTATGAGTCAGACTATTCCCCATAAGCCAGTTCTTCCATAAAGTATTTGTTAGGTGATCAACACAACAATTTTACAAGGGAGAAATTTCCAGGAGGGGAGGAAGTGCCTTCATGGAGAAAGTCGAAACAGTCTAAGGAAGGTCCCGATCCAAAACGTTGCATATGCATACTCTCCAAAGATGCTTCCCGACCTACTGAATTACTCCAGCACTTTGTGTCTATTTTTAAAACCCAAATCTGTAGTTTCTTGTGTCTAAGTAGAGTAGCACGGTGTTTTCAGTTAATATAATTAAGAGTCAAGTAGTTTAATAAGGCTTTGAGTTTTAGTTTAGTTTAGTTTTTGCAATACAGTGCGGAAACAGGCCCTTTGGCCCACTGACTCCACGCCGATCAGTGATCTCCGCACATTAACACTATCCGACACACATTAGGAACAATCTACAATAATACCAAGTCAATACCAAGTCAAGTCTTTGGAGCGTGGGTGGAAACCGGAGCTCCTGGGGAAAACGCACGCAGGTCATGGGAAGAACATACAAGCACCGTACAGACAGCACCCAAGGTCAGGATCGAACCAGGACCTCTGGTGCTGTAAGGCAGCAACACTACTGCTGTACCTTCATGCCGCCCACTGAAAAAGTAGTTACAAATAGTTTTGAATATTAGATAAAGGGCAGGCAAACTCCACACTGGCATAGACTGCACCTCATAAAAAGTGAGGCTGGAGGTTGAAGTCTTCAGTGAACAGACCAATATCATGGAAATAGAGAAAGAAAGAAGAGCATTTGCAGTGGATGCAGATACACTGGAGGCTTCATATTAAAGTAGTATTAGATTTATTTTCCTTTCATACACGCCCTGGAGCTTCAATGGTACATTCAGAGATTCTCACAGGTGCGATATCTCCAGTCAAATTTCAGATGCATTTAGCTTTTGCAAAGATTTAAGCGTTTTTGTAAAGATAAATGTTTAATACAAAAACTGAAACCATGTTTTATTAACAACTTTTGATAATCTACTTGAAATATACATTTTGCACAATAATTCTTAACAATAGCTGGAATTGTACACATACAATTCGTAAGGCATCATGGATTTTCATAGGGTCATAGAGTTATAACTGGCCCTCTATGCCAACTCATCCATGCTGACCAACAGTGTAGGAAGGAACTGCAGAAGTAGGCTGTGGGCGAGGAGCTTTTTTGTTCAAGTTCGTGACCCAACTCACGGAACAACCTGACTTTTTAACATTTTGTGTAAAAATATTATATAAATCATACCTGAAACATGTCAAGACCAAAACCTGCACATTTTTTAAAAATATGAGAAAAAGCTCAAATTTTCCGAGTAGTAATTGTCCAATCAATGTACGTTTGACATTGAGGTCAGACGCAAATTTACCGATCCCGAGCTTTGTTTTATGGTCGCTAGGCAGCGAGGACCCTGGGATCATGTCTGCCTCCTAATTACATCAAAACAATAACAAGGTTTCCAAGGAATAAAGGTAATGATAACCTTGCTGATAATTTTGTTTTTCAATTTATTTAGCTTTATAAAGTTATGATGTGAACTGTTAATTTTACTTCGGAGTCACGTGAGTGACTACGTGAAGACCCCATCCAACCGCACACCCGTCATATCGTCAGACGCATAGCGCAGCAACCCTGTGTGGAGGAGCAGAGCTCTTCCAAGCGGTAAGTAAAAAGCATGAAGGTAAGTGGTTTACTTTCGTTTTCAGGTCGCTTTCTTCAGAGAACTTGTAGTTGTGCAACACAAGTTAGAATGGAGAAAGGACGTAAGGGAGGCGTACCGCAGGTAAACTCGAGAAAGACCGCGGGTCTGCGAGTAGCGGGCGCCCGCTTGAGGAGTCGGTGGCAGCGAAGCCATCGACTATAGAAACGGTTAAAAGAAATACCGTTGCAGCGCCATTAGGGCGCAAGGCCAGGCAAAAGTCCAGGTGGCCAGCAGACTCTGAGGAGTCAGACCGGAGGTTCCCCGCCTCAGACACACATTTTGTCTATTCGGGTCCGCGTTGGCCTACGGTAGAGCCAGCACAGGGAGTGCCTGGGAAAGGTCCAGCTCAGCGTTGGCCTACAGGACTGCCAGCGCAGGGAGTGCTTGGGAAGGTCCGGCTCAGCGTTGGCCTACAGGAGAGCCAGCGTCAGCAATGCCTGAACAAGGGCATTTTATGCGTTGGCCTACAGGAGAGCCAGCGGCAATAATGTCTGAAGGAAGACAGTATAGGCGTTGGCCTACAGGAGAGCCAGCGCCAGCAACACCTGAAAGAGGTCTGCCTATGCGTGGGCCTACAGGAGAGCACGCGCGGCGAGTACCTGGAAAAGGGTTTACTATGCGTAGGCCTATGGGAGAGCCAGCGCTAGAAACACCTGAAGCAGGATGCCAGATCGCCCCCTCCATGAGGAGGACTATTTTACGGGCAGCAAGATTCAGATGACGAATCATATGAGGACCAGAGCCCAATAACAGAGCCTGAAAGACCAGGTCTGGCACAAAATAAAATTTGCCATTCCCAGACTATCAGGGGAACCATTGGGAGATAAATTAGCAATGACAATAAATTACTTGCTCTCCCATCAGCTCCAGGTACTGACCATGGATGAGCTGTCAAATAATATGAAACCCGCAGAATTGCACAGCAGTCTCGATGGTGAATAATGTAAGATGGGGCTATTCGGCATTGCAGTACGCGCACAAGAAATGAAATGACAGCGGGTGTTGAAATTGCTGGTTCAGGCATTACGGCTTTGGCCAGAGGCTTGGATGGAGAGCACGTTTCTGCATCACAACAAGGTTGCCTTAGCACTCATGTGTAGTGCGCACTTTGAAATAAACTGTATTTGTAAAAGTGCTATAAGACCTAACATATACCCTAAGTTTGCGGGGCTCTGTAAACCATCTAATATTCAATTGCCTAATCTGCTTTTTGGAGAGAATCTAGCCAAAAGGGTAAAAGACCTCGATGAAGAAGTTAAAAACTGTGGGGATGATGAAACCACCGGTGTTTGGCAGATCAATTCGAAGGCAGTTTCCCATATTTGCGTTATTGGCGCACTGCTCCTGAGGCACGTGGAGGTTACAGTATTCCCACTAAGAGCAGGGGACAACAATTGCCATCAGCAAACCCCGAGGTAGGTGGGTCTGGTCCTGTAAGAGACATATTAATGTTTCACACTTACAAGTTGGAGGAAGATTACAATTCTTCCTAAAAGAATGGCAATCTGATGCATTTATACTGTACAGTATTGTGGGGTTTAGACTTGAATTCTACCCATATTTGGATCCTCCTTCTCAGATTATTTCAAACTGGACACGTATTTTCTCAAAAGAAGAGAATATGCAGATTCAGGCAGAACTTGAAATATTGTGTAAAAAAAGGGTAATTGAGAAGTCAGTTCACCAACACCACCAATTTGTGTTAAGTATTTTCTTATAGAATCATAGAATCATAGAAAGTAGGTGCGAGAGCAGACCACCAGGTCCATCGAGCCCGCACCGCCATTCGCTCATGGCTGAACACCAAACAAACACCCCTACCCACAAACAGTAGACACAAGACACAGAACACAAGACACTACCCTCCCCTTTGTACCGCTATCACCCCTCTCCACCCCAAGAACCGCGTGATCTCCTGGGGGAGGCAAAAAACCGGATAAAAACCCAGGTCCAATTCGGGGAAAAAATCCGGGAAATTCCTCTCCGACCCCAATCCAGGCGATCGACACTTGTCCAGGAGATCACTCAGGTCTTACTATACTAACCCTACCTAGGTCCATATCCCTGCCCTCTCCCCGTAGCCCCTTATCCCCTTGGCAGCTAAAAAAACATCTATTTTAGACTTAAATATATTTAATGTTTCTGCTTCCACTGCTCCCTGGGGCAGTGAATTCCATAAATTAACCACCCTCTGGGTGAAGAAGTTCTTCCTCATCTCAGTTTTAAAAGAGCCCCCCCTTATTCTGCAACTATGTCCCCTAGTTCTAGTTTCCCCGATCATTGGGAACATCCTCGGTGCATCCACCCGATCAAGGCCCCTCACGATCTTATATGTTTCAATGAGATCGCCTCTCATTCTTCTAAACTCCAAAGAGTAGAGTTCCAGCCTACTTAACCTTTCCTCATATGTCAATCCCCTCATTGCAGGAATTAATCTTGTAAACCTTCGCTGTACTGCCTCCAGGGCCAGTACATCCTTTCTTAAGTATGGACCCCAGAACTGTACACAGTATTCCAAATGTGGTCTCACTAATACTGTGTACAGCTGCAGCAAGACCTCCGTGTTTTTATACTCAATCCCCCTAGCAATAAAGGCCAAAACTCCATTGGCCTTCCTGATAGCTTGCTGCACCTGCATACTAACTTTTAGTGATTCATGTACTATTACCCCTAGATCCCTTTGCGTTGCATTACAGCGCAGCTCCTCCTCATTTAGAAAATAACTTGCCCTATCATTTTTTTTCCCAAAGTGAATGACTTCACATTTATTAGTATTAAATTTCATCTGCCAAGTTGTTGCCCACTCACCTAGCTTATCTATATCCTTTTGCAGACTCTTCCTATCCTCCTCATCCCCTACTTTTCTTCCCATTTTTGTATCGTCCGCAAATTTTGATATATTACACTTGGTTCCCTCCTCCAAATCATTTATATAAATTGTGAACAACTGGGGTCCTAGCACCGACCCTTGCGGAACCCCGCTAGTTACCGGTTGCCATCCCGAATATGAACCATTTATCCCCACTCTCTGCTTCCTATTTGTTAGCCAATCCTCTACCCATGCTAATATATTACCCCCAATCCCATATTTTTTTATTTTTAGCAATAGTCTCTTATGTGGCACCTTGTCAAAAGCCTTTTGGAAGTCCAAGTATACCACATCCACCGGTTCCCCTTTATCCACCCGGGTTGTTACTTCCTCAAAGAATTCGAGCAGATTTGTTAAACAGGACTTCCCCTTCACAAAACCATGCTGGTTCTGTCCGATGAAGTCATGTCCATCCAAGTGCCCCGTTAGTGTTTCTTTAATAATTGTCTCTAACATTTTACCCACCACCGATGTTAGACTAACCGGTCTATAGTTACCCGCCTTCTGTTTACTTCTTTTTTTAAATATAGGTGTTACATTGGCCATTTTCCAATCCACTGGGACCGTTCCTGCCTCCAGGGAGTTTTGGAAAATTATCACCAATGCATCCACAATCCCCACCGCTATCACCCTCAAGACCCTTGGATGTAATCCATCAGGCCCAGGGGATTTATCCTCCTTCAGTCTCATTAATTTCCCTAATACCACCTCCTTGGTGATCTTAATAGTATTTAGCTCCTCCATTCCTACCGCCCCCTGTTTATCCAGCGTTGGAATATTTTTTGTGTCTTCTATGGTGAAGACTGATACAAAATACTCGTTTAATGCCTTTGCCATTTCCATGTTCCCCACCAACAACTCTCCAGTCTCACCCTCCAATGGACCAACGTTCACCTTAGCCACCCTTTTTCTTTTTATATAGCTATAAAAACTCTTACTATTAGTTTTTATGTTGTTCGCTAAATTCCTTTCATAGTCTATTTTCCCCGTCTTAATTAATTTCTTAGTTATTTTTTGCTGACCTTTAAATGCTTCCCAATCCTCTACCCTCCCACTATCTCTGGCTACCTTATATGCCCTTGCCTTCAGCCGAATACTATCCTTTATAGTTTTACTGAGCCATGGCTGACTGTTCTTACCCTTACCCCTTTTATTCTTCATAGGAATAAATTTTTCTTGAAGGTTATATAGTAGATCCTTAAACGTACACCACTGCTCATGTACCGTCTTATTCTTGAGTCTGCTATCCCAGTCAACTTTGATCAGCTCAGTCCTCATACCTTCATAATCCCCCTTATTTAGACTAGGTACCCTAGCCTGAGTTTCAACCTGCTCCCCTTCTATTTGAATATGGAATTCAACCATATTGTGGTCACTTGTTCCCAACGAGTCCCTAACTATGACATTTTTAATTAATCCTGCTTCATTACACAGGACCAGATCCAAGATTGCCTCCCCCCCTTGTCGGTTCTGTGACATACTGTTCTAGGAACCCGTCTCTAATACATTCTATAAACTCTTCCTCTAGTTTACCCTGCCCAGTTTGGTTTGCCCAATTAATATGAAAATTGAAGTCCCCCATGATTACAGCAGTTCCCTTTTTACATGCGTCAACTATTTGCAGATTTATGTTCTGACTAACAGCGTCACAGCTATTTGGAGGTCTATAAATTACACCCACTAGAGCAAAAAAGGATGGTGGGTGTAGAATTATTCTAGATCTGACAAGTCTTAACCCTTTTTGTACAGTATAAAAACATTTTTTTAAATGGAGACATTTGCCAATGCTATACAGCTAATTTCAAGAAAATGCTATATGGCTAGCATAGATCTTCAAGATGCATATTACTGTGTGGCTGTGCATGGTAATGATCAAAGATATTTAAAATTTAGCTGGATAGGTCAATTATGGCAATTTAAAGCATTGCCTTATGGTTTAACCTCAGCTCTGAGTATTTACTAAATTGTTAAAACCAATCTTAGCACTACTAAGAGCTCAGGGCCCTTTGGTAATGGTCTATTTGGATATATTCTGATTGTAGGAGACACGGGCTACAACAGAAGCATCAGTGTCAAGAATCAAGCTCACTTTCGAGATCCTGGGATTTATTATCCATCCAGATAGGTCCAAACTATTACCAAGCACAGTAATTGATTACTTGGGTTTCACTATTAAATCAGAACACATGGTAGTGACTCCGCCCAAGGATAAAGGCTGCAGTTAATTGAAGGTTGTATTAAGCTCATTACACAGCACCAACCCTCAATTAGGCAGGTAGCAAGCCTGCTTGGCAAACTAATTGCTCATTTCTGGCTGTACAGTTTGGACCACTGCATTATCAGCATTTACAGCGAGCATAGGTACAGGCATTGAGGATACATTCAGGGCATTTTGACAGGCCCATGCAATTGCCAGTTGCAGCTATTACTGAAATACTATGGTGGATCAGGAGTGTCTCAAATGCTTCCAGAGAGATTCTGGTTGAAACACCTTCGTATTCTACAGACTGATTTAGTGCTCTAGGTTGGGGCGCTACTAATACTATTTCCAGCTGTGGAGGTAGATGGAATGTGGAGAAAGTATCTTTAATCCAAGAACAAGGGATCATTTACTGAGAGCTTTTAGGAACATTTTATGGGCCTAAAGCTTATTGCTCTAATATGCAAAATTTGCATGTTCAGGTACAGATTGACAACACTACGGAACAGTAACGTATGTTAATCATTTGAGTGGTATCAAGTCAGAATCTTGCGATAGATTGGCTAACGTGATCTGGACCTGGTGTTTTACAAGAAATATTTGGTTTCGGCAATCTACCTACCAGGTAGATTCAAAATAGTTGCAGACTCAAGGTCACATAAATTCAATGACAATACAGAATGGATGTTGGATCGTGACAAATTTAATAAAATTGTTGCACGGTTCAGGATGCCAGAGATTGACTTGTTTGCATCCAGACTTAACCACCAATTACCTAAATATGTGTCATGGGAATCTGATCCTGGGGCAGTAGCGGTGGATGTTTCTCGCTGCATTGGGGTAGAATGTTTTTGTATGCATTTCCTCCATTTTGCCTCATTTAGTCTGTGTATACAGAAGATCAAACATGACTCTGCTTCGGGAGTATTGGTGGTACCAGACTGGCCTACACAACAGTGGTACCCTCTGGTGTTAAAAATGATCACAAAGCCCCTTATGATTATTCCCAAACAGAATAAACCTGTTTGTGCACCCTGTAACTGGTGATTCGCATCCTTTACATGATTGTATTGGTTTGTTGATTTGCAGATTCTAAGGAGGCCATATCTCGGAAGAGGACTATCAGATCGTACTGTGGATGTTATTGCGGCAACCTGGAGGGATAGTACCCAGAAGCAGTACATTTCTTATATAAGGAAATGGGAGGTGTTGTGCTTAAGGCAGAATATTACATATCACACTGCAGACATCTCAGACGTGTTAGAGTTTCTGTCAACTCTTTATTTTGATTGGCAGTTAAGCTATAGTGCTATCAATACTGCAAGGAGTGCCCTCTCTTCATATCTATGGAGGAAATCAGAACAAAATACTGTAGGGTCACACCCTTTGGTCTGTAGATTTATGAAGGGAATTTTCCATTCTAAGCCTCCTAGACACAGGTATACAGAAATCTGGAATGTAAGAGATGTGCTAAAGCTCATTCGTCAATGGACTCATATTGCAGCGCTGTCCTTGGCCAAAATTACCATGAAGGAAGTCATGCTCAGGACACTGGTTTCAGCACAGAGAGTGCAAACATTGCAGAAACTACGAATAGACATGATGGAAATAGCAGCAGATGCTATTACGTTCTATGTCTATGATTTGCTTAAATAGAGTAGATCTGGAGTCACAGGATGTAAGTTGGAGTTTTCAGCATATCCTACGGATCCACGTCTATGTGTAGTATCACATTTACGATGTTACATTAAAGCCACCGGAACCTTAAGAGGTGCAGAAACAGCATTCTTTATCAGCCATAAAAAAATGCATAAGAAAGTGTCGGTTCAGACTATTTCAAGATGGCCGAAGCAGGTGTTGGTTGATGCAGGTATTGATACTGACAAATTTAAATCTCATTCCACCAGGGCGGCATCAACATCGGCGGCCAAGGATTTGGACGTCCCAATAGACCATATCCTCGCGGCCACAGAATGAATGAATAATATGAATATGAATGAATATAACTTTAATTGTCATTCAAATATACACATAGACACAGTGCACATTGAACGAAATTTCGTTGCATTGACTCTTCCAAGTAACAGCAGAATATACCATTTATATCAGGCGATCAGTAAAAATGCTTAGTGTGTCCATAAAAAGTGCTTCATGTGCATAGTTAAAAAAGGAAAGTTTTTAAAAGTGGCAATGTATAAGACAGTTTTTTGCATCGGTTTGATTGTGAGTTCAATAATCTTATGGCCTGGGGGATGAAACTGTTGCAGAACCTGGTTGTCCGGCCCTTCACGCTGCGGTACCTCCTCCCAGAGTTCAGCAGTGTAAACAGTCCATATTGTGGGTGTGTGGGGGCTCTGGTAATGCCCTTAGCTCTTGACAGACAGCGTTTGTAACCAATATCCATGATGGAGGGAAGAGAAGTCCCAATGATTTTTTCCGCTGTCCTCACCACTCTCTGAAGGCACTTCCAGTCCGCAGCTGTACAGCCGCCACACCCCATAAAGATGCAGCTGGTCATGACTGATTCAATGGTGCTTCTGTAGAATGTGGTGAGGATGGGAGGGTGGAGGTGTGATCTTCTCATCCTGCAGAGGAAGTACAAACGCTGCTGTGCCCGTTTTACCAGAGATGTGATGTAAGTAGTCTAAGTTAAGGTATCCGTTATATGCATACCCAGGAACTTGATGCTTTTCACCTGCTCCACTGCTAAGTTGTTGATGCACAGCGGAGGGTGACTGGGCTGATTTTTCTTTCTGAAGTCAACGACAATCTCCTTGGTTTTGTCCACATGTAGGAGAAGGTTGTTCCTGCTGCACCAGCTCACCAGCTGCTCCACCTCCTCTCTGTATGCCTGGTCGTCGTTATTGCGGATGAGGCCCACTACTGTTGTGTCATCTGCGTATTTGATGATATGGTTAGTAGTGGACCTGGCGACACAGTCATATGTCATCAATGTGAAGAGCAGCGGACTCAGGACACAGCCCTGAGGGGAGCCGGTGCTCAGTGCGATGACCGAGGAGGTGTTCTTCCCCACCTGCACAGACTGGGGTCTTTCAGCAAGGAAATCCAGGATCCAGTTGCATAGTGTGGTATTGAATCCTAGGGGATTATCCAGTTTGCTCACCAGATGCTGGGGGATTATCGTATTGAATGCTGAGCTGAAGTCAACAAACAGCATCCGCACGTTGGTGTTCTTCTCCTCCAGGTGTTGTAGGCTCAGGTGGACTACAGAGGAGATAGCATCCTCTGTGGAGCGGTTCGGGCGATAAGCAAACTGGAACGGGTCAAAACTGGGGGGTAGTTTAGAGACCATGTGCTGCTTATTAAGCCTCTCAAAGCACTTCATTATTATTGGTGTGAGTGCTACGGGGCGGTAATCATTCAGGCAGGTTATTGTAGACTTTTTGGGAACTGGTATGATGGTGGCTGTCTTGAAACATGATGGAACAATGGCCTGGTTCAGGGAGGTGTTAAAAATGTCTGTCAGAACCCGGGCCAGCTGGTCGGCACATCCCCTAAGCAGACGCTATCTGGTCCGGCTGCCTTTCGCTTGTCAATGCCCTCCATGATTCTGCGGACTTCAGCAGTTTTCAAAAGACAGTGTCTGTTCTCCTGGTTGAGGCTCTAATTCCCTCACTATAGTGGTGTTCAGTGCCTCAAACCTGCCGAAATAATTATTGAGTTGTCTGTGTCATCCTTACAAGACATCTGAGGGGCCTTGTAGTTTGTTATGGCCCGGATGCCTTCCCACATGTTCCTGGTGTTGGTATCATCCTGGAAGAAACCCTGGATTTCCTGTCCGTGGGCGCGCTTTGCTTTCCTTATTTCACGGTTAAGGTTGGCTCTCGCTGTTCTCAGAGCCCTCAAATCACCAGATTTAAAAGCCGCATTCTGTGCTTTCAGCATGGCACGCACCTCTGCAGTAATCCAAGGTTTGTGGTTGGCCCGGGTTATGATGTTCCTGATGACAGTGACGTCCTCCATGCACTTCTGTATGTATCCCGACACAGACATGGCATACTCATCCACATTGATGTTTTGGTTGTAAGTGGCTGCTGTCCTGAACATGTCCCAGTCCGTGCACTCAAAGCAGTCCTGGAGTGCTTCTATAGCTCCCTCAGACCAGACTCTAACCTGCTTCACAGTGGGTTTCTCTCTGATCAGCAGGGGCTTATAGGCTGGGATGAGCATTACAGAGAGGTGGTCAGAGGAGCCGAGGTGAGGCTGGGGTGCTGCTCTAAAAGCCTGCTTGATGTTACTGTAGACCCGGTCCAGCGTATTCTCTCCACGTGTAGCAAAGTCTACATATTGATGGAAATGAGGGAGGACAGTCTTCATGTTGGCCTGGTTAAAGTCCCCAGCAACAATGACAGCGCCCTCTGGATGATTTCTTTGCAACTCACTGATGGAACGGTAGAGAATACGCAGAGCCTCCTTAGTGTTGGCCGCGGGGGGGATGTATACAGCAGTAATGCTAACCACAGTAAACTCCCGTGGCAGATAGAATGGCCTGCATTTCACAGTCAAAAACTCTATGTCCGGAGAGCAGTGGCTGGAAACAGCGGTGGCATTATTACACCAGCTGTTGTTTGTGTAGATGCACACACAAGGAGTGGCAAGTGAAGGGATGTTTCACAAGTATTACCATAAGGAGATTACAGAACCTGTGGTTATTTGGTGGTGCTGTTTTGTATTCAGTATTAAATTTTCCCTTGTGATAAAGGGGTTACTATTGTTGTGATAAATTAACCATTAACTGATTGCATCACGTGACTCCGAAGTAAAATAGTAAGATTAAATGAGAACTTACCAGTTTGAAGTTTGATCTTTATTTTATGAGGAGTTACGATGAGGGACTACGTGCCCTCCACTCCCACCCTCATAAAGGTCAACTGGTAGTTCTAGTCTTCATGCACCTAACTATCATACTTCAGTAATTATTATCTGTGATTTCACACCACTGCTTTGAAGATTGACGCGTGTGCGGCTGGACGGGGTCTTCTTCTCGTAGTCCTTCATCGTAACTCCTCATAACATGAAGATCAAACTTCAAACTGGTAAGTTCTCGTTTAATCTTATTAATAAAAATGATAAATAACAAATGTAGAGCTAGGGTTAGGATTAGGGTTAGGGTCAGTCAGGTATTCAGTCGGTCGGTCGGCCGGTCAGTCAGTCAGTCAATCGGTCAGTCTGTCCGGCTTCTCGGTAGGCCGATGGATGATGTGGAGGATCGGTCAGGCTGTCGGGTCGTCGGGCTGCCGGTGGGTGGTGAGAGTTGGGCCTGGCCGCCGGTGGGCAGTGCTGCTCCCCACCATCATCACCATGATGATCCAGAAGGGCATGCTGGCCGAGGTGGAAGCGCTGCAGGGACACACGTACAGAGCCCGCAGCCGGTCCCAAAGCGGCTCCAGCTCCAGCCGTGGGCATCTCTGGAAGGTGGGGCGAGTTAGGGTTAGGCAGTTTCCTGTCAGTGTCTTAGCCTTCCCTCAGCCTGGCACTGCCCCAGTCCCACTATGGCCGTGACCCCCACTCTGCACACTGGCAGTCAGTGGGGTTCAGTAAACGGGGGAACCCACAGGAACTGCTCTCACCCATTAATTAGGCTGGTTCAGGAGCCGGACCTCTGCGGCAGTCTCATTGAAAATACACACTCACAATTATATTCATTATATTATTTTTATAGAATATAATTATATATAATTACAGTCATATTCACGTCATATATATATATATATATATATATATATATATATATATATATATATATATATATATATATATATGTATGGTATAATAATATATGGTTTAAATAGACCGCAGCACGGAATTAGGCTCCCCATGGTGTAATATGGGCATTGGACACTAGATGGCGGTTACTTTTTCTATCTCATTTTCTAATTAATGTGCAACTTTTGGCACTGACGAGTTATGACTTTCTTCTCAATTATATTTTCTCTAAATCTGTGCAAAATTTCATGTAGTTCCGAGAGATGAGTCAAGAAAGTTAAATTCTAGACACATTTTTGATGCTCGGCCCACAGCCTAAAGCTGGTTTACACTGAAGATAGACACAAAATGCTAGAGTAACTTAGCAGGATGGGCAGCATCTCTGGAGGAAGGGAATAGGTAATGTTTTGAGTCAAGACTCTTCAGGAACAGGGGTCACAGTTTAAGAATAATGGGTAGGCCATTTAGGACTGAGATGAGGAAATGCTTTTTCACCCAGAGAGTTGTGAATCTGTGGAATTCTCTGCCACAGAAGGCAGTGGAGACCAATTCACTGGATGTTTTCAAGAGAGAGTTAGATTTAACTCTTAGGGATAAAGGAATCAAGCAATATGGGGAAAAAGCAGGAACAGGGTACTGATTTTAGATGGTCAGCCATGATCATATTGAATGGTGGTGCTGGCTCAAAGGGCCGAATGGCCTACTCCGCACCTATTTTTCTATGTTTCTATGTTCAGACCCACATGTTTATTGAGCTGCTCTCATTTGCCTTGGCATGATGCACAATTTCACTGCATTTGGCTCATCTTGTGATACAATGCTGCAACAAAAGCTAGAAGGTTGAATGGATTTGTCAGGGATTGATATCACGGTTAAATATGGAATCACTGAGGTAATAAAGTTCACAGGCATGATAACATTGAAAGTATACTAGACCAAGTGGGACCATTGGGTCCCTCTCACATGGGATGGATGGTCCCCAAACGCAATATTCCACCACTCACCCATAGCTCCCAACTACGCAGGTGCAGCTGACGGGTTCCCGTTGTGATGCCAGAGATTCCCGTTGTGACGCGAGTCACATCAACCCTCCCCAAGTGCACCTCGCCATCCCTCTTCCTACCCTTATCCTCCTCCATTCCCCTCATCCCCAGCACTTCCACCCCCTCCTCTTCACCCTCCCTGTCCTTTTCCCTCTCCTCCTCCCCTCCCCCACTCCCTCCCTCACCTCTCCCTCCCTCTCCTTTCCCCTACCCTCATTCATTCCCTCCCTCCATAACCCCTCTCCCCTTCCTACCCCCCTTTGATGTTATTGTGAGGTCGAAACTGCTGTGTTGTTGAAAACTGATTTTTAAAAATGTAAATGAGATCCCATTGTGATGTCATTGTGGGGTGGAACACTGCTGACGGGCATTTTTTTTTTAATTTGTTTTTAAAATATGTAAATGAGATCCCAATGTGATGTAATTGTGGAGTGGAACAGTGCTGACGGAAAGTTTATGTAAATGAGATCCCATTGTGATGTCATACGCTGCCAACTGCCAGTGCAGATTGAAGAGATTATTGTCAAAGTGGGGTTTTGCAAAGTTTAAAATGTGAATAACTTGTAAAATATACTATCAATCTGAACGAAACTTGATACAACACACCACAGGGCAATGATAAGGTGAGCCAAACATTGTAGAGTTATCATGTACCGTTTTGACGTAATTTCAGGACATCATAGATACACATACAGACAGATATAGAAACCAACAAGATGAGAGTTTTAGTAATATATAGATAGATGGACAAATATTGTTATATCCTAATGTCAGAATCTCAATCCAAAACAAGAATCTAATTTTGCTGCTAGATTGCGCAGTAAATCTGAGAATAGTTCTCTAACTGGTTCTGCTTCAAATTGGGACCATGCTTAGGTTCACAAATTATAGGAGTAGAATTAGGCCATTTGGCCCATTGGGTCTACTCTGCCATTCAATCATGGCTGATCTCTGCCTCCTCATCCCATTTTCCTGCCTTCTCCCCATAACCATTGCCACCCGTTCTATTCAAGAATTTGTCTATCTCTGCTTTAAAAATATCCATAGCCCTCTGTGGCAATGAGTTCCACAGATTAACTACCCTCTCACTAAAGAAGTTCCTCCTCACCTCCTTTCTAAAAGAGCACCCTTTAATTCTGAGGCGATGACCTCTGGTCCTAAACTCTCCCACGAGTGGAAACATCCTTTCTACATCCACTCCATCTATGCCTTTCATTGTTCTTGGTTAAACCTAGAATTATTCCATTCTAGGTTATTAAATTGGCAACAATAGCTGCAGAAAAGAAAGATCTCTGTAATCTTTGTAGTTTTATCTTTACATTAACCATAAACAGGAAATTGTCAACCTGCTTGAGAAATGTGAGTGATATATGCTTTGTATGTCTTTTTATACAACAACATTTAACAATGTGTAGGAAGGAACTGCAGATGCTGGTTAACACCGAAGATAGACACAAAGAGCTAGAGTAACTCAGCGGGTCAGGCAGCATGTCTGGAGAAAAGGAATAGGAGACGTTTCAGGTCGAGACCCTTCGTCAAACTGAGAGTCAGGGGAGAGGGAAACAAGAGATATGATAAAGGTACAAAGAACAAATGATTGAGAGGTATACAAAGGGCAAATCAGAGCTTGCAATGATGATCAAGGAAAGTTGGAGCCCACAATGGTCCTGCAGCATAACTGTGAACGGTTGGCTGTGGAGAAGGTATAATTAGAGACCTAATAAGGTAAGATAACAAGGTGAGATCTAATAATATATTTTTTCGGTCTGTTTTGAGAAAGGGTTAAAGAAAATGTCTTTATTTTGAGTAAAACACATAGTGCTGGAGGAACTTGGCAGGTCAGGCAGTATCTGTGGAGGGAATAGTAAGCCAACCTTTTGTGTCAGGTTTGTTTATCTGACTGCATTTAGAAGGGGGACAAAAGGTGGAAAAGAGAGGTTGGTGTGAGACAAAGCCTGGTATACTGTATGATAGGTTGGTGCAGGTGAAGGGGTTGACGGGTGCGGTAAATAACAAAGGCTAGAAGTGAAATAGAAACAAATTGAGGTTAGATATGGAGAGGAGAGGATCGAAATGTAAAGCTAGATGAAGGGATTTTGGTGGAAGGCGATGGTTAATGAGTGGGATAAGAGGAAAATGTGGGACTGTGGTTCGGGCGATGAGTGTGCAAATGAAGGGGAAAGAGTAGGGTGACTGGGAGGGGAATGGGAGAAATGGGAGCATACCAGAATGGGGGAGGGCACAAGAAACAGAGAGGGGGTTAAGGTCATAAGAAATAGGAGTAGAATTAGGAAATTCGGCCCATCAAGTCTACTCCGCCATTCAATCATGGCTCATGTATCTGTCTCTCCTAACCGCATTCTCCTGCCTTCTCCCCATAACTTCTAACACCTGTATTCATCAAGAATCTATCTATCGCTGCCTTAAAAATATTGAGTGACTTGGCCTCTACAGCCTTCTGTGGCAAATAATTCCACAGATTCACCACCCTCTGACTAAATAAATGTCTCCTCTTCACCTTCCTAAAAGAACGTCCTTTAATTCTGATGGTTAGGACATACTGTTATGTTGTAAGCTACCCAAGTAGAAATCGAGTTTGCGTGCTGCCTGACTCTGACAATGGAGGAGGTCAAGGACTGACAGGTTGGTATTGGAAAGGAACGGAAGTTAATATGGTTTACAATTTGGACATCCTGCAGGCCTCGGTGGACTGAACACAAGTGTTCGACAAAAATTTGCCTCACTGATGTGAAGGGGCCATATCAAATGCAGTAGCCACATTGGGACATTGATTGAGATTGATGTAAATGAAGGAGGTAAATTGTTTGAAGTGAGCAACTTAATTTTAGTTTCAGTTTTAAAGATACAGCATGGAATCAGGCCCTTCAGCTCATCGAGTCCACACCAATCAACGATCGCCCATACATTAGTTCTATCCTACACATCAGGGACAATTTACGGAAGCCAATTAACCTACAAACCTGAGTGTGGGAGGAAACTGGAGCACTCACATGGTCACAGAGAGAATGTTCAAACTCCGGACAGCCAGCACCCGTAGTCAGGATAAAACCCAGGTCTCTGGCGCTATAAGGCAGCAAGTCTACCACTGCGCACTGTGCCGCCATTTATTTTAGATGCAACTTATGAAATTGTTCCCAACAAAATAAGTAAAGCGATGGATTGGGGCTCAAAGGACAATTAAACGCATTTGTGGAGAGATGAGACATTTATATAAAGCATCCCATAGGGTTTTACAATAATTAATATTTTGATTTGTCCTGCAACCTTCAAAGATACACGATGAGAAATCAATGGGCTTGGCTGTGAGAAGAATGCTCTCCCAACACTTTGGTTTAGTTTTAGATGTTTCTATTGTCACATCTACTGCTGTACAGTGAAAAGCTTTGTTTTGCAAGCTATCCAAACAGGTCAGATAACACTATACATAAAGACAATCAAGTAGAACTCAAGTGTAATAGATAGAGCAATATAGCGGGTGAAACAGAATATAGTTCTAACCATTGTAGCGCATCAGTTCCACATACTAAATTAGTAAGAAAAGAAAATCTATTTATAAAATCAGTGTCTTGTGTTCCAGGCGTGGGGATCTAGTTGGAGCATTTTGTACATTTCCATTTCTGCAGCCACATTAAAATTATCTATCACAATAAATGTTATTTCCCCTCATTCTTCCCACCACAGAAGAATTACAATTCTCAACAATGAATTTTATGTGCCACTTATCATTGTGGAGATGCAGGTATAGCAAAAGGTGTGCTTTTTGAACTGCAACTAGTGGATTTCATATCAAAGACTCAAGGGGCAGCAGTAGCAGTGGCAGCAGGTCTGGTTCTGAGGCATAGTGGGGAAGGGTAAAGTCAGGCAGATCCATGGTGATAGACACAAAAAGCTGGGGTAACTCAGCTGGACAGGCAGCATCTCTGGAGAGAAGAAATGGGTGACGTTTCGGGTCGAAACCCTTCTTCAGACTGGTTAGGGATAAGGGAAACAAAAGATACAGTATAGACGATATATATAGACGATCATGGTGGTAGGGGACTCGTTAGCTAGGGGGACAAACAGGGAATGAGACTCTTGGATGGCATATTACCTCTCTGGTGTCAGGGTCCAAGATACCTTATAGTGGTTGTATGAAGGGGTAGTGTGCATGTTGACACAAATGTCAGATAGGACAAGGAATGAGGTCATAAAGTCATAGAATGTGGAAATAGACCCTTCGGCCTAAGTTGCCCATGCTGGCCAACATCTAAACTTGTCCCACTGCCTGCATTTGGCCAATATCCCCCTAAACCTATCCTATCCATGTACCTGTCTAAATGTTTCTTAAATGTTGCAATAGTACCTGCCACAACTAACTCTTCCGGCAACTCGTTTCATACACCCACCACCTTTTGTGTAAAAAATTTACCCCTCAAGTTCCTATTAAATTCCACCCCCCCCCCCTTCACTTTAAACCTATGTCCTCTGGTTCTCAATTCCCCTACTCTGGGCAAGAGACTGTGTGTTTAACTGATCTATTCCTTTCATGGTTTTGTACACATGATTTGGGTCCTGTGAAGTGAGGGACTTAGGCAAAAGGTTAAGAAGCTGAGTCTACAGGGTAGTGATCTCCAGATTACTCCCGGTCCCAAGTGCCCGTGAGGGGCGGAAGAGGAAGAAGATAAGTGAATGCATGGCTGAGGAGCTGGTTCTGGTGGGGTAAGGATTATAATTTTTGAATCATAGAATCTCTTGGATCTTTTTGACAGTGATCAGTATGAGAGGGATGGATGGCACCAGAATCGGAGGGGAACCAATATCTTGGCAGACAGGTTTACTAGTGCTAGTCGGGTGGGTTTAAACTAGATTGCCATGGAGGTGGTATCCTTTCGGGATTGAGGCAGGTGAAAGGCTGGAAGTAGGTATGGAAGGTGATGAAAGCATGCTTAATGGACAGGGATAGACAGGAGCATGGCAGGGAATGAGGAAGGGCTTTCGGATTAAATTCCATTTATTTCATTACAAAAACCATGATGATAAGGGCTTGGATCATTACGTAAGACTGGGATTTAGTTCGGTTTAGTTTTGTTTAGAGATACAGTGCGGAAACAGGCTCTTCGGCTCGAGTCCGTGGCAACCAACGATCCCCGTATGCTAACACTATCGTACACAGACTAGGGACAATTTACAATTATGCCAAGCCAAGTAGCCTACAAACTCTCAGGCTCGTCCTGGCAGCTCAGCTTTGGGCTTGGAAAGGAGGCACTGTCGGTCTCAGGCTTATCCAGGTGGCTCAGTCTTTGCCTCTGTGTGTGTGCATAGTCCTTTGTTGTCTGTGGACAGGAGAGGACTCGGCTGCGCTGTGGAGAGGTCAGTGCGGTGGCCAATGATGGCGCCGACCGACAGACGAGACGGCCACGTGAAGTGGGGTGTGGGAAGCGGTGAAGTGGTAGCGGCGGTGAGACCACTAGGCGGTGGTGAAGCCTCGCGGCGGCGGCGGTGAAGCATCGCGGGTCGACCCACGGTCGATGAGAGCATGTGGGGGACCGCCATGAGGGAGGGGGGGAACAATGGAGGACCCGGCGTGGGGGAACTGCTGGGGGGAGGGGAGGGGGGAGAACAAAAGGAGGAGCTGGCGTGCTTTGGAACTTTGTCAGCACTGTAGGTGGCCGCTATTTGTATACATTGGGTATGCAAACAAAAACTTTCACTGTGCCTTGTCACATGTGACAATAAAGTATTCCATTCCAGCCTGTACGTCTTTTGGAGTGTGGGAGGAAACCGGAGGATGCAGACAAAACCCACGCGGTCACAGGGAGAACGTCCAACTCCATACATACAGCACCTGTAGTCAGGATCGAACCCAGGTCTCTGGAGCTGTAGGCAACAACTCTATCGCTGCACCACCGTGCCGCCCCAAAGAGATGCTGTCGCATTACGGAAACCTGGCTAAGGAAGGGACAAAACTGTCAACTCAATGTTCCAGGTTACAAGTACTACAGGCGAGATAGAGGCAGGGGAAAAAAGGATGAGGGGTTGCTTTATTGATTAAGGAGAATGTAACAGAATTAAACAGTGTGAAGGAGGAATGAGAGTTTGCATGGACAGATTCAACAAACTTAAGGTGAGGTCATTGTGACATTATTATTATTTGTCATCATGTCATCACCAGTTGATTAATGGTAAGAACTTTATTCAGTTCATCAGCCTGTTTTGTAATGAATGTGTGCATTGATAATTAGTACTGCATCTAATCATTTGGTTCACAATCATAAATAACCTTTAAAATGCTCGTCAATCAATATTTCTCACAAGAAACAATGGAATGGACATAAATGCAACTTTTCTTATGTCAGTTATAGACAATAGACAATAGACAATAGGTGCAGGAGTAGGCCATTCGGCCTTTCAATGTGGTCATGGCTGATCATCCACAATCAGTACCCCCGTTCCTGCCTTCTCCCCATATCCCCCGACTCCGCTATTTTTAAGAGCCCTATCTAGCTCTCTCTTGAAAGCATCCAGAGAACCTGCCTCCACCGCCCTCTGATGCAGAGAATTCCACAGACTCACCACTCTCTGTGAGAAAAAGTGTTTCCTCGTCTCCGTTCTAAATGGCTTACACCTTATTCTTAAACTGTGGCCCCTTGTTCTGGGCTCCCCCAACATCGGGAACATGTTTCCTGCCTCTAGCGTGTCCAAGCCCTTGGCAATCTTATATGTTTCAATGAGATACCCTCTCATCCTTCTAAACTCCAGAGTGTACAAGCCCAGCCGCTCCATTCTCCCAGCATATGAGAGTCCCGCCATCCTGGGATTTAACCTTGTAGTTGAGACGCAGTGCTCAGTAATAAACAATCTAAACATAATTTATTTTTTCCATTAATAGAAAATAACTGCATTTAATTGTTATGGAGAGACAACCTTCATAGGAAAGTTACATCTTTGTCCATAAAAAAATGATGCCAATTAAGTACCATGGAGATCTTGGATCTAAACCAATATCAACAAGTCACAAGTTCATCTTCATACAAGATTGGTTAAATGTACTTCTGTGTAAAAAATATCTGGGGACCTTAGATTGGAATAGTGAGAAGTTAAAAAGGACAAGGATTTCCTCTGCCGGTTGATCTGCACAGGTCCTGAGTACGAGGCGGGGGACTCTATCCGGGCCAATTGTTTTCTATGGATTAACTCTCAGAAAAACAAATTTACATCTGCCACAGTAACCGTCAGTATAGGTGCACCCAAAATTGACGGGCCAGATGAATTTTCCTCCACCAACCGTCTGCTCAAAGGGAGCATAGAATGCATTAAGTTCATGTTATAGGAGCAGAATTAGGCCATTTGGCCCATCAAGTCTATTCCACCATTCAATTATGGCTGATCAATCTTTCCCTCCCAACCTCATTCTTCCGCCTTCTTCGCACAACCCCTGACACCCTTACTGCTCTCCTTAAAATACCCATTGGCTTGGCCTCCACATCCGTCTGTGGCAATGAACTCCACTTACAATGAGTGAGTGCAATGACTCGGGGAGGGACCCGTTGTTGCTAGTTCACCTTCGCTCCACAGCCCATTATAGAGTGCAAACAATGCCACATTCTTTTTTTTAAATAATATTTTTATTAGAAGCAAAGACATATTATGATAAAAAACATTTCATGTATATCAATCATACATTATTAATATTATCAATTGTGGATTGATTCTGCTTCTAGTTTTTTTTATAGATAAAAAGTGAGAAAGAAAGAGAGAAGAGAAAAAAAGAAAACACAAATGTCAAGATAAAAAAAAAGAGTGGAATAATTTACTAATAATACATCATTGGAGATAGGTTCGTAGGTTATAAAGTATAACTTTTCATCTAATCCTAAGTTCAAGCTTCAGTTAGGTTCCCGTGCCGAACCGATCTACCCCTTCAAATAATCAATGAATGGTGACCATATTCTAACAAAAAGTTCTTGTTTGTCCATTAAGACAAATCTCATTCTTTCCAGGTGTAGGGTCTCCAACATTTCCATAGTCCACATTTTAATTGTGGGGGTTATAGGACCTTTCCAAATTGTTAATATTAATTTTTTCCCAGTTATTATACTGTACACAATGCCACATTCTATGGATATCCACCATTGCCTTGGGACTCCAGCTTGGTCTGGAAATTCCCTTTTCGCCTGTGAAGGTCGTAGATAGATTTGCTGGTATTGTAGTGCCTGAGGATGTTCAGCAGGAAAGTACAAAACAAGATGAAATTGTAGTCTCAATGTCTTGCACCATTCAGTTGGTGATCATAGCTTTTCTGTACATATAGAATGGTTAAAGGACAGAGGAGGCCATTCAGCCCATTGTGTCTTTACCACAGCAGAAGCACTTCGGACACGCTTCACGCCACTGCCACTTAAAACACAAAATACTGGAAATGATTTCTGTTGAGCAGCCTGATTTATTGATTTTGAATACATTTTCTGTTTGCTAATTTGACTGATGATCTTACGCATTTGAAAGACAAATTTGTAATCAATTCTTGGTGGCAATTTATTCTTCAACACATGCTGAGATGTGAAGAAGAAGCACTATTCAGGAAGCTGCATCAGATGAGTGCAAGAGACTGACATTGTTTGTGGTAGACTAGGCCTTTCATCTGTAATTCCACACGGGCCTTTGCTCTCTTGCCATTGCATGGAATGTAATTATGGGGTAGAATTGCCCCTGCATCACCAATAGAACAGTCTAGCACAGGAACAGGCCCTTCAACTCACTATGTCTGTATTGAACATGATGCAAAATTAATCTCCTTCGCCTAGACTTGAGGATGGAACCTAACTACAATTTTGTATGGTATTATTGTTGTATTGCAAGTTCATCTCTGGACGTGCAACTTTTGGATGTCTGATTTTCATGACTTTTAGACATTTCAAGGAATAGATATAAGTAAGTTTATGGAGTTCTGCAAAATGACTATTAAACACTGCCCTTTCCATTAAAGTAGGCCTCAATTGATTCTATTTCACGAGTTTAGTCTGTGGAGTAAAACTCAGGCCAGCTCCCTGGCCCACAAACCTTTACTCTGGGACTGGATCAACTTTTCCCGTTCCTTCTCTTTTGCTGATTTAGCCAGTTTGCAGCCATTTGCAACTCAGTAACTGAGACCATCAGATATATTAAATACCTGTACTTGCAGTGGTGTGAATTAGAAGGTTATTGTGAAAAGCTAGAGTAGTAGAATTGCTGCCTTACAGCACTAGAGTCCTGGGTTTGATCCTGACTATGGGTGCTTGTCTGTATGGAGTTTGAACACTCTCCCCGTCCGAGATCTTTGGTTTCCTCCCACATTCCAAAGACGTATAGGTTTGTAGGTTGATTGGCTTGGTATAAGTGTAAATTGCCCCTAGTGTGCGTAGGTTGGTGTTAATGTGCGGGGATCGCTGGTCGGTGCGGACTCGGTGGGCCGAAGGGCATGTTTCCGCGCTGTATCTCTAAACGAAACTATACAATAATCTCTGCAAGCCTTGCCCTAACAGGTGCTTTTACAAACAGAGGATGGCCATGTGTTAAACAGTTGGCAGTAAACTTCCATTGAATCAGAATGATTGTTGTGCATGAATTCAATACAACTTCTGTCTTGCTTATGGTCAAGGCCAATTTCACCAGCCAACTTAAACTAATGATTCAATTATTCCCTCTCCTGGTGCCATTCTTCATGTATAAATGATGCTGTCAGGGATTTTGTTCCCTCAATTTGTCTGGTTTGGCTCTTGTATTAGTATTACCAATCCCTGAGGGCTCTGTTTGGCTGTTGTGCTTCAGATCTTTATCTATCCTCTGCCCGAGGAGAATCCCATTACTGACATCAATTACAATCAACTTTCAGCTCTGTATGATAAGTTGATATTGAAGCTAGGCTGCTTACAAATGAAAAGCACATGATGTCCAATCACCAGTGCATAATGCATTATATTTTAAATCATAATTTTACTGCTCGTCACACTGGTATGAAATACCAGCTTGCTTCATAAATCTTTAGAAAACTGGCCCTCAACTATTGAAGGGATCATTCCTGAGCTATGACTTTTCTTGCTGATGACTGATGAGAGCCCCTTCAGCTTCAGATTCATCTGTCTAATTGTCCTTTGAATGATTGTAAATTAAAACAAAATGACAAAGCTCCGTGATCAAACAGAGCAAAAGGTGCAAGATATGTATCACGTAAACATTTATCACACAACATGTCAATTACTGAAACAAAATGTCATGCACAATTTTATTAATAAATTTAGATATTCCAGAGAGAGAGGCGAGTTCTATTTGTGTCTTTGCCAGATATTTTTAGACAAGTCTGCCACATTCTGTTTGTGATCTAGCAAATCTCTGACACAAAGCCAATATTTGAAGTTGCACAGGTTTCATCCCAACAAGCCATAGTTACAGCAAAAATATACAGAAAATGTCAGAGTAACGCAGTGGGGTGAGTTCAGTTCAGTTGTCACGTGTACCGAGGTACAATGATAATATTTTGTTGCATGCTAACCAATCAGCATTCATTTACAGTGTATAGATACATGAGAAAGGAATAAGGTTTAGTGCAAGGTAAAGCCAGCAAAGTCCGATCAAGGATAGTCCAAGGGTCATCAAAGAGGTAGATAGTAGTTCAGCACTGCTCTCTGGTTGTGGTAGGATGGTGGTGTCCATCTTCACATTTCTATGCCTGATAGGAGATGGGAGAAGAGGGAGTTGCCAGGGTGTGACTCATCCTTGATTATGCTGCTGGCCTTGCTGAGGCAGCATGAGGAATAAATGTTTTGTGTGATGGTCTGGGCTGCGTCCTCAATTCACTGCAGTTTCTTGTGGTTTTGGATGGAGCTGTTCCCAAGCCAAGCTGTGATGCATCCCGATTAAATGCTTTCTATGGTGCATCTGTAGATGTTGGTGAGGGTTGCAGGGGACATGCCAAACATCTAAGCCTTCGAAGGAAGTAGAGTTGGTGCGCCTTCTTGGTCATTGTTTCAATATGAGTGGTCCAGGAGAAATTGTTGGTGATAATTACTCCTAGGAATTTGCGGTTTTCAACCATCTCCACTTTGGTGCCGACAAGGCAAACTGGGGCATGTGTACCACTTTGCTTCCTGAAGTCGATCACTATCTCCTTTGTCTTGCTGACATTGAGAGAAAGGTTGTTGTCTCGACACCAGGACACAAAGTTCTCAATCTCCAATAGGGTCTCGACTCGAAATGTCACCTATTCCTATTCTGAAAAGAGGCTGCCTGACCCACTGACCATTTTGCCCAACATTTTGTGTCTATCTTCTCTAGGAACGGTCAAATGAGTCATATTAAATTTTGAGGCCAGTCGGGAACGACCTGTGTTTCCAAATATAGTTGAGTTTTTTTTTTCTTATTTTGATGTTTGAAGTTTCTTTATTTATTTTCCAACACTCTGTTGGTTCCAGCAATGAATGCTTCAAAAAAATGTCCATGCATTCGACTGCAGAGAGAGATGTCAGCGATGCTCCATACTAATCACACAGAATCAGCACGGCAACCACCTTCAACTAGCATCGCAACCGGCTTCGACTAAAAAATCACAGATTTTTTAAACAGCAACCTATTTTTAGTCGCGGCCGGTTTTTAATTTTTTGAAATAATCGCTGGAACATAGAAGAAGCGGAAACCACTTTCGACCATTAGGGAGACTGAAAAAACCTCCGGGAACCTCCGGGAACCTCCGGGAACCGCACGGAAACCTTGGGTGGGGCGCAAAGTCTCCAGAGGTTTCCGTTCAGGTTTCCTAAGTGGGACGGGGGCATTTACAGTGCCAGAGACCTGGGTGCGATCCTGACTATGGGTGCTGTCTGTACGGAGTTTTTAAGTTCTCCCCGTGACCTGGTTTCCTCCCACACTCCAAAGAAGTACAGGTTTGTGGGTTAATTGGCTTCGGTAAAATATTATATTGTCCCCAGTGTGTGTAGTATAGTTTTAGTGTGCGGGAATCGCTGGTTGGCACGGACTCAGTGTGGGCTGAAGGGCCTGTTTTTGTGATGTATCTCTAAACTAAACAACAAGCTCTCTCCCAGGATATTGAACAGTGACCAGTTGAACTGGTTCAGCAGCAATGGCTGATGATAAGCATCAGGTTCGGCACTAGCAGAACAACATTTCGTTGAACACGTCCTCGGTCCGCCAAGGCCTACTGGATCTCTCGATTAGTAACCATTTTATCTCCTCTTCCCACTCCCACACGGACCTTTTAGTCTAGGCCTCCATTTCCAAAGTCACAGAAACCCCTAAGTCTGTAGATCCTGATGCAGTCCCTACCTCACCAGACGTGCCTATTAAATAGGGGGTGGAGGGAGACTTAGCGAGCTATCCACAACTCACAATGACATGCATGGTTCATGGATGGCTCAGCTGTATGGAGGAATGGACAGCGATGCTGGAAGGCAGCAGCTTCCAACCTTGATACACAGACTCACAAGATGCAACAGGGCTCGTAAGGTTCCAGCCAAATGGAATTGGCTGCAGTCCAACTGCTACTGGAAGGAGAAAACAAGGAAGCTCATATCTACACTGACTACTGGGCTTTCGCCAGTGGCATAGCTGTTTGGCTACCGAAGTGGAAGAATGCAAGCAGCTACACTGCAAGCAGCTACAGAACAAGCTGCCTGGGGAGGTAAATGAGGCAGGTACTATCACAACATTTAAGAAACATTTAGACAGGTACATGGATAGGACAGGTTTGGAGGGATATATGCCAAATGCAGGCAGGTGGGACTAGTGTAGATGGGACATGTTGGTCGGTGTGGGCAAGTTGGGCTGAAATGCCTGTTTCCATGCTGTAAGACTCTATGGTTCTATGACTCTAATGCACAGAGCTAATCAGGGAGGTTGCGATATTGCCAGCAATTCTACCTGATCGCTTTAATATTGCCAGTGATTCTATCTGACCACTTTGGTATAGCCAGTGATTCTACCTGACCCGTTTGTAGCCCGTTGTAGAACATTAGTCGCCACAATCAACGGGTGTGCGTGTGGTTAGTCTGGACTCTAGCTTAGTCTGTAAAACTAGAGGGCATAGGTTGAAGGTGAGAAGGGCAAGATTTGAAGGGACCTGAGAGGTCACTTTTTCAGCTAGAGGCTGGCAAGAATGATGTGGGGAATATTAATTGCATGTTAAATCAAGGTGGTAGTTAGAGGTTGGGAAGCATCGTCTTTTACAGGAGCTGACTGAAGAGATCTCCTGAAGACATGACAACTAAGCTTATACACTCCAGTCAGGATCCTGACACCATGTTAATTTCAAACTGTACAAGCTACATCTGTGCCCAACCATCAGTTACAGTAAAACTTGGCAAGATTTGCCTCTCTGAGCACTGATGCAGTGCTAAAAGCAAACTCACTTCCAAATATTTGGATCACAGAATTTTTGCCTGGAGTGTTCAGGCCATGTTCTCTGTTTAAATTTTTTATTTAATCCTCTGCAAGTACCTAAAATAGATGTTATTGTTAGCATGTGTAGGAAGGAATTACAGATGCTGGTTTACACC
>CM075977.1:373497886-373656383 GCA_038087875.1 Malacoraja senta
ATCCATAAATGAGCACAATTGAGCAATAAGTCTCCCAATGCAAGGAGTTTCCCACAACCAAATGCTCTGGCGGTCACGTTATTATGCATATTCAAGATTTTGAAGATAAAAGGAATTAATTTTACCGGAGTCACGTGAGTGATTCCGTGAAGAAGACCCGTCAGGGCACATGCGCGTCATTACGTCTGATGCATTGGCGCACGGACAGCGGGAGGACAGAGCTCCTCCTGTGGTGAGTAGTTTAAAATTCCAGCTAAGTCGGAAAACTTGGCTGGAGTGAGAAGTTGTTTTGTTGTGGTGCCGTGCTGTGTTCGGTTTTACAGGAGAACCATGGACAAGACGACTAGGGGCAGGCGAGCCGCAGATAAAGCAAAGGAGAGCCGCGGGAGTGCGGTCTCTGAGCGGCTGCCTGGCACCCCTGCACAGTCGCTGACCGGGAGCGGAGCGACTGCAGACTTGGTGCTACAAAGCACAGAGCCAATGCCAGTCGGGCGTAAGGCAAAGGAAAAGTCTGTGAGGCCCACGGACTCAACTGAGTCGGGCCGCGACGAGTCCCGTACGGGGCTGGATACCGTTTTTGAACGGTTATCCCAGATGGAGCACCTCATACAGGCGTTGCTCCAGCAACGCACACTCCGGGGGGAGGAGTCGTGTGGGCGGTAGGCTGCTGAAGAGGCCGCGCCGGCAGCACCTCGTAGAGGGCTGCTTGATGGCACCCTCATGGATGAGGTGAGTGCAGAGGGTCAGCTAAGTTCTGACCCCGACTCTGACGGTGACTTCGAACTCAGCGAAGAACGGCCGTTGCCAGAGGTCCCAACTCTGGCTACACGATTCGCTGTCCCGTCAGAGTCCGGAGAGCCACTGGGAGAGGAGCTGGCGTCTAGCATAAATTACCTAGTCTCCCATCAGCTACAGGAGCTCAGCATCGATGAGACGGCTAAGAAGCACGAAACCCTGGTGAACTGCATGCTGCTGAAGGTGCCAGCAGTGAACCGGGTGATATGGGGCCAGATGGGTGTAGCCATGCGTGCCCAGGAGATGAAGCTGCAGCGGATCCTCAAACTACTGGGTTCAGGCATCACTGGGTTCGCTAGAATCCTGGATGGAGGGGAGATATCAGATACGCAGCAAGCGGTGCTAGGGTTGCTTTGTAGCACCCATTTTGAGATTAACTGTCTCAGGAAAAGTGCCATTCGGCCGACTATCAATCCGAAATTTGCAGCACTCTGCCAGCCCGGGAACATACAACCGGCCAATCTACTCTTTGGAGAGGACCTCGCGAAGAGGGTGAAAGAGATGGATGACGAGGCAAAGACAGTGGGCTTGATTAAGCAACCGGCGGCCGGAAAGTTGCCAAAAAGAAAATATCCCTACAAACGTGGTGATTGGTCTGGACCAGGAACAAGTCGAACGGCCATGCAGATGCACAGTTGGCGTTCTGCAGCAGGAACACCATCAAATGTGGGGTTTCCAACTAGAGGCCGGGGACAACGGGATCCACCAGGTACCAAGGAGGTAGGTGGGTCTGGTTCTCATGTGCACAGATCAAATGTAACACAACTAAAAGTTGGGGGGAGATTACATCTGTTCCTAAACGAATGGAAGCAAATTACCTCAGATATGTTTATACTGAGTGTTATTGAAGGGTTTCGAATTGAGTTCAATCCAAATTCTGATTTGCCCATTCAGCATGTTCCACGGAGAAATTTTCAGTTTTGTCTAACAGAACAGATGGAAGTTCAGGCTGAACTTGAAAGCTTATGTGATAAAGGTGTAATTGCAAAGTTGGTTCACCAACTCCATCAATTTGTGTCTAATATTTTTCCCAGGCCAAAAAAGGATTATTCTGGATCTGACTAGTCTTAACCCTTTTGTACAGTATAGACATTTCAAGATGGAAACTTTTGTTACTGCTAAGCAACTCGTTTCCAGAGGATTCTATATGGCAACTATAGATCTTAAAGATGCGTATTACTCAGTGTCTGTTCATTTGCAGGATAGAAGATATTTGAAATTCACCTGGATGGAGCAATTATGGCAACACAATGCACTGCCTAATGGTTTGTCTTCAGCTCCTAGAGTATTCACAAAGTTGTTAAAACCTATACTAGGCATGCTGAGAGGTCAAGGTCATGTGCTCATGGCTTATCTCGATGATATCTTGATTGCAGGGCAATCCAAGGAAACAGCTGAAGCATCAGTGGCAGTTGTTGAATCCACTTTTCAAAGATTGGGCATCATAACTCATCCAGAGAAATCCAAATTAACACCTGTAAAATAATTGACTATTTGGGGTTCACAATTGATTCAATCAACATGATAGTGTCTCTGCCCAGGGACAAAAGGGTAGAGCTAATTGACAGCTGTATCAAGCTAATTAATGAGAGACAGCCTTCAATTAGACAGGTGGCAAGTCTGCTTGGAAAATTAGTGGCAGCATTTCCGGCAGTTCAATATGGGCCATTGCACTATCAACAGTTACAGAGGGCAAAATAACAGCACTAAGGATACATTTGGGTCATTATAATAGACCCATGCAGTTATCAGCAGAGGCTGTTGCTGATTTGCAATGGTGGATTCAGCATGTGTCCACTAGTTGAGGCAAAGTAGTACTGGAGCAGCCTTCCATGATTTTGCAGACAGATATCAGTGCACACGGGTGGGGTGCCACTGATACGAGTTCCAGCTGTGGAGGCAGATGGACTGAGCAAGAGGCATCGCTTCTGCAGACATGGGGAATTAACTATTTAGAGCTTTTAGGAGCTTTTTATGGACTTAAGGCTTATCGCCCTAACAAAGGTAACCTGCATGTTCAGTGTAAAATTGACAATACTACGGCAGTCGCATATATTAATCACATGGGTGGAATCAAGTCGGTATCTTGTGACAGATTGGCTAATCAAATTTCGGCCTGGTGTATTGATAAGGATATTTGGCTTTCAGCTATTTATCTACCAGGTAGATTGAATATTGTAGCAGATGCCAGGTCACGAAAGTTCCATGATAACACAGAGTGGATGTTGAACCAGGACGTGTTCAATAATATTGTAGTTACATATGGAATGCCAGATATCGATTTGTTTGCATCCAGGCTTAACCACCAGCTGCCTAAATATGTTTCATGGGAACCAGACCAGGGGGGCAGTTGCAAATGATGCTTTCTCGCTAAATTGAGGTAATATGTTTTTGTATATTTTCCCACCATTCTGCCTCATAGATCGTTGTCTGCAAAAAATCAAGCAGGATGCCGCTTCGGGGGTGCTGGTAATACCAAATTGGCCAACTCAACCATGGTTCCCTTTGATGTTACAGATAGCGATCCAACCTCCTTTGGTGGTTCCAAAGCGTAGGAATTTACTGGAGCATCCAGTAACACGTGAAAGTCATCTGTTATGTGATCGTATTGATCTGTTAATTTGCAGGTTTTAAGAAGGCCATACCTGGGGCGAGGACTTTCTGGGCGAACTGTGGACATGCTCACTGTGGCCTGGAGAAAGAGTACTCAAAAGCAGTATATTACTTATGTAAAAAAATGGGAACAATATTGTGTACAAAATAATATTGACTATACTACTGCAGGTATTGAGGATGTTTTAGAGTTCCTGTGCACACTCTACTATGATGAGGGGCTCAGTTATAGTGCTATTAATACAGCTAGAAGTGCTTTGTCCTCGTATCTTTTGATGGGGTCAGGTAAAGATCGTATTACATAGATACATAGAAAATAGGTGCAGGAGTAGGCCATTCGGCCCTTCGAGCCTGCACCGCCATTCAATATGATCATGGCTGATCATCCAACTCAGTATCCCGTACCTGCCTTCTCTCCACACCCCCTGATCCCCTTAGCCACAAGGGCCACATCTAACTCCCTCTTAAATATAGCCAATGAACTGGCCTCAACTATCCTCTGTGGCAGAGAGTTCCAGAGATTCACCACTCTCTGTGTGAAAAAGTTTTTCCTCATCTCGGTCTTAAAGGATTTCCCCCTTATCCTTAAGCTGTGACCCCTTGTCCTGGACTTCCCCAACATCGGGAACAATCTTCCTGCATCTAGCCTGTCCAACCCCATAAGAATTTTGTACGTTTCTATAAGATCCCCTCTCAATCTCCTAAATTCTAGCGAGTATAAGCCAAGTCTATCCAGTCTTTCTTCATATGAAAGTCCTGACATCCCAGGAATCAGTCTGGTGAACCTTCTCTGCACTCCCTCTATGGCTATAATGTCCTTCCTCAGATTTGGAGACCAAAACTGTACGCAGTACTCCAGGTGTGGTCTCGCCAAGACCCTGTACAACTGCAGTAGAACCTCCCTGCTCCTATACTCAAATCCTCTTGCTATGAAAGCCAACATACCATTCGCTTTCTTCACTGCCTGCTGCACCTGCATGCCTACTTTCAATGACTGGTGTACCATGACACCCAGGTCTCGCTGCATCTTCCCATTTCCTAATCGGCCACCATTTAGATAATAGTCTGCCTTCCCGTTTTTGCCACCAAAGTGGATAACCTCACATTTATCCACATTATACTGCATCTGCCAAACATTTGCCCACTCACCCAGCCTATCCAAGTCACCTTGCAGTCTCCTAGCCTCCTCCTCACAGCTAACACTGCCCCCCAGCTTAGTTTCATCCGCAAACTTGGAGATGTTGCTTTCAATTCCCTCATCCAGTTCATTAATATAAATTGTAAATAGCTGGGGTCCCAGCACTGAGCCTTGCGGTACCCCACTAGTCACTGCCTGCCATTGTGAAAAGGACCCGTTTACTCCTACTCTTTGCTTCCTGTTTGCCAGCCAGTTCTCTATCCACATCAATACTGAACCCCCAATACTGTGTGATTTAAGTTTGTATCCTAATCTCTTATGTGGTACCTTGTCGAAAGTCCAGATACAACACATCCACTTGTTCTCCCCATCCACTCTACTCGTTACATCCTCGAGAAATTCTATAAGATTCGTCAGACACAATTTACCTTTCATAAATCCATGCTGACTTTGTCCAATGATTTCACCACTTTCCAAATGTGCTGCTATCCCATCTTTAATAACTGACTCTAGCAGTTTCCCCACTACCGATGTTAGACTAACTGGTCTGTAATTCCCCGTTTTCTCTCTCCCTCCCTTCTTAAAAAGTGGGGTTACGTTTGCTACCCTCCAATCCTCAGGAACTACTCCAGAATCTAAAGAGTTTTGAAAAATTATCACTAATGCATCCACTATTTCTGGAGCTACTTCCTTAAGTACTCTGGGATGCAGCCTATCTGGCCCTGGTGATTTATCGGCCTTTAATCCATTCAATTTACCCAACACCACTTCCCGATTAACCTGGATTTCACTCAGTTCCTCCATCTCCTTTGACCCGCGGACCCCTGCTATTTCCGGCAGATTATTTATGTCTTCCTTAGTGAAGACGGAACCAAAGTAGTTATTCAATTGGTCTGCCATATCCTTGTTCCCCATGATCAATTCACCTGTTTCTGACTGCAAGGGACCTACATTTGTTTTAACTAATCTCTTTCTCTTCACATATCTATAAAATCTTTTGCAGTCAGTTTTTATGTTCCCTGCCAGTTTCCTTTCATAATCTATTTTCCCTTTCCTAATTAAGCCCTTTGTCCTCCTCTGCTGGTCTCTGAATTTCTCCCAGTCCTCTGGTATGCTGCTTTTTCTGGCTAATTTGTACGCATCATCTTTTGCTTTGATACTATCCCTGATTCCCCTTGTTATCCACGGATGCACTACCTTCCCTGATTTATTCTTTTGCCAAACTGGGATGAACAATTTTTGTCTTTCATCCATGCAGTCTTTAAATGCCTTCCATTGCATATCCATCGTCAACCCTTTTAGAACTAGTTGCCAGTCAATCTTGGCCAATTCACGTCTCATACCCTCAAAGTTACCTTTCTTTAAGTTCAGAACCGTTGTTTCTGAATTAACAATGTCATTCTCCATCCTAATGAAGAACTCAACCATATTATGGTCACTCTTGCCCAAGGGGGCACGCACAACAAGACTGCTAACTAACCCTTCCTCATTACTCAATACCCAGTCTTATTGGTTCTCATCCTCTCATATCTCGATAGATGAAAGGAATTTTTAATTCCAAACCTCCTAAACCCAGGTATATGGCAATCTGGGATGTAAGTGTGGTCCTCAAGATGCTTCGTCAGTGGGTTCCTGTCACGTCTCTGACTTTGGCGAAACTCACCATGAAGGTGGTCATGCTTATGACATTGGTTTCAGCACAGCGAGTGCAGACTTTGCAAAAACTTCAGCTAGACAGGATGGAAGTGGCTGCAGAGAATGTTATGTTCTATATTTACGACCTGCTCAAACAGAGTAGGCCAGGTGTGACAGGTTTTAAAATTGTGTTCTCAGCATATCCTACTGATCCATGTTTATGTGTAAGGACACATTTATTACATTATATTGAAGCTACAAGGGCTTTAAGAAATGTGGAAATAGGATTGTTTATCAGTTACAAGAAACCACACAAGAGAGTGTCAGTACAGACTATCTCAAGGTGGTTAAAGCAAGTGTTGATTCAGGCAGGTATTAACACTGACGTGTTTACATCTCATTCCACTAGGGCAGCAGCAACGTCGGCGGCCAGGGCAATGGACGTTCCCATCGACCATATTCTCGCAGCCGCCGGGTGGCAAAATTGAATGATTTTTCAACAATTTTACCATCGGCCGATCGGGGGCTGTTTGCTAAATCAATATTAAGTTCTGTTTAATTTTTCCCCCTGGGATAGAGGGGTTATTGTTTGTTTGATTATTCAAATAAATTGTTACTGCATGATATTCAATTTCATGTTTAACGCATTATTGATTATTTCTCATCTTGAGACAAGCAATGCAGTGAGAAGCCGAGATTTGAATATGCGGCATAAAATCACAGAGCTTTGAACTCTTCACGGAATCACTCACGTGACTCCGAAGTAAAATAGTAAGATTAAACGAGAACTTACCAGTTTGATCTTTATTTTATGAGGAGTTACGTTGGTGATTACGTGCCCACCACGCCCAACCCTCTCTCTCATAAAAGGTCATATGGTAGTTCTCATGTTGCTCATCTTACTATGTTACTTCAAATATTCTGTTATCTGTGATTTCATACCGCTGCTTTGAAGATTGACGCGTATGCGCCCTGACGGGTCTTCTTCACGTAATCACCAACGTAACTCCTCATAAAATAAAGATCAAACTTCAAACTGGTAAGTTCTCGTTTAATCTTACTATTATATGGGATCATAACAGGAAAGTGAAATATATGTAAAAGATTAGGCATGATCTGATTGAATGGTGAAAGAAGTGGGGAGAAGAAGTAAAAAGGCACTTGCTTTTATTTTTTATGGCTTTGGTTCAGTTGGGAAAGATGAATAATTATACAGTGACATGTTAGATACATAATTGCAGTTATGCAGAGAGATTGCTCAAGGTATAAGGAAATATCAGGAGCCATAACTGACGATGAGTGTGTCTTGTCAGGGTGATATAATAATAATAATAATAATCATTTTATTTACTGGCGCCTTTCTAAAACCCAAGGACACCTTACAATGCATAGAATCACAACAAAACAGAAAACACATAATCGGAATAAATTAAATAAGAAAACACCACAGTACACAAATCAAGGACAGAATTCAATTTCAAAAGCACCAAAAGAAAATAAGAAACACAATTTGAGGAGAGAGCAGCGGCGACCATTTCGCGCCAGCGTCCACTCTCCTCTCCGACCGCCATCTTGTACACGGACTGACAGGCACAGGCACAGGCACAGCACACAAAATCATCCCCCCACAATGACCACCACTGTGGGGGAAGGCACAATGTCCAGTCCCCAACCCAGTTCTCCCCAGACTCAGGCCCATCGAGGCCACCACAGTTGCCTCTACGGAGGCCCGATGTTCCTGGCCGTCGGGAGAGTCCTCGGAGCGGCTGGAACGGCTGGTTTCCCGACGGAGTCGATGGCACCTGAAGCCGACAGGGCCGCGCCGATTTGGAGCCACGAGGCTCCCGATGTTGGAGTCGGCGCCGCCGCCCGCAGCTGGTCGCCCCGCAGTCCCGCAGCCCGGAGGTGTTGGTGTCGGCGGTCCAGCTCACCGGAGCTCCAGCGCATCGATCCAGCGCGGCGACCCAGGCAAGGCATCGCCCGCTACGCTCCCCGATAGCGCTCCAGCGCTGTGCCGCCACCGAAGCTGAAGGTGCTGGGCGGTCCCCGCCAGGAAACGGCGCTCCATGCCCGCTGGTAGGCCACGAGGACGGGTCGACGAGGCAGCCTGGAGAAAAAGCTGCCTCACCGACCAGGTAGGGACCTAGGAATAGTTTCCCCCTTACCCCCCCCCCCCCACATTAAAAGTCAAAATTCCCCAAACAAACAGAGAAATAAAAAACACTAAAACTAAAGAAAAGGTGAATTTGACGGACGGCTGCTGTTTAGCAGCCGTTCCTCCAAGATGGCGGCTCCCACTGTATGTACTACAGATATGTACTACAGTATATCTGATTACTTAGAGTCATAGAGTATATCCATGACTTAGTCAGGAAACAGGCCCTTCGGCTCAACCTGCCCACACTGACCAATATGTCCCATCTACACTAGTCCCACCTGCCTGCATTTGGCCCGTATCTCTCTAAACCTATTCCATGTATTCCATGTACCTGTCTAAATGTTTTTTAAATGTTGCAATAATACCAGCCTCAACTATCTCCTCCAGCAGCTCCCACCACCCTTCGTGTGAAAAAGTTACCCTTCAGGTTCCTTTTAAATCTTTCCTCCCTCACCTTAAACCTACATCCTGTGGTTCTCCCCTACTCCGGGGAAGAGATGCTGTGCATCTACCCGATCTATTCCTCTCACAAATTTGTACATTTCTATAAGATCACTCCTCATCCTCTTGTGCTCCAAGCAATAGAGTCCTAGCCTGCTTAATCTCTCCCTATAGCTCAGGTCCTTGAGTCCAGGCAACATCCTCGCAAATCTTCTCTGCAGCATTTCCAGCTTGACATCATCTTTCCTCTAACAATGGTGCCCAAAACGCAACACAATACTCTAAATGTGGCCTCACCAATGTCTTATACAATTGAAACATGACCTCCCAACTTCTATACTTAGCCTCTCGACTCAAGTGACTGCACTTGAGTACTGAACGCATACTGTTTGTCCAAACAGCCATTTCATCACTTTACAATTTTAGGGCACATTCCAACCCAACAGTTGGAGGAACTGGGACATCTCCTACAAAATAGGCAAGGACTAACATCCATCTCACTAACTTCATTCTCCAGCATTACATGTATGCAGTGTGGCCATTGTGCCATGGACTAGCAACTTAGAGTCCATTTTAAAATTCCACAAAACTTAGGTCATCCTAGTGAATCTTTTCCACACCCTTTACAACTTAATGACATTCTACCTATATCTGGGTGACTAGAACTGTATTCTCAATGCAAAGTCACCAATGATTTCCACAGTTGTAACATGACATCCCATCTCCTGTACTTAAATGTTGCAATAATACCTTCCTCAACTAACTCCTCCGGCAGCTTGTTGCATACACACTCCTGCCTGACCAATGAAGGCAACATGACAAACGCCTTCTTCACCACCCTGTCTACTTGTGTTGCTATTTTCAGTGAACTACGTACCTATACGGAAGATAGACACAAATTGCTGGAGAGAAGGAATGGGTGATGTTTCGGGTCGAGACCTTTCTTCAGACTGAAAGTCATGGGAAAGGGTAACATACCTTTATCCCTAGTTTTCCCTTTTCTACAACACTCGACATAACCGCACTATTTACTGTGCAAGTGCTCCCCACGTTCACCTGACCAAAATGCAACACCTCACACTTGACCAAGTTAAATTCCATAAGCCATTCATTGGGCCACTTCCCCATCTAGATCACAACATCCTGTTATCTAAGATTGCAACATGCCTTATATCAGCCATGATCGAATGGCGGAGCAGTCTCGAAGGCCTAATTCTGCTCCTATGTCTTATTATCTTATAACTAACCTCTTTCACTGTCCACTATACCTCCAATTTTGGTGTAATCTGCAAATTTACTGATCATGACAACTAAATTCTTACCTATTCTTTAATATAGCAACAAACAACATTGGACCAGGCATTACCCTGGCAGCCAACCACTGGTCATAGGCCTCCAATCTGATAACAACGATCCACGGCCACTCTCTGATTCTTACCACCAAGTTAATTTTGTATCTAATCTTGTTAATTAATTTAAATGCCAGCTGTACTATAGCCTGTTTAGTCAAGGTAATCACAAAGTTATCTGATAAGTATCAATATCCTCAAGATTCCACACTGTCCTTAAGGTAAAGAAACTTGCAGTACTTAGAGCAGATCTAGTAAGGAAGAAGAATCCTGACATAGGAAACAGCTTCATGTTAGAGGCATCAATCAAACTCTGTTCCTCTCTCCGCAGATGCTGCCTGACCAGCGAGGTATTTCCAGCATTCCTTGTCTTTATAACATTTGGTATGTTTTTGGGGTTGTAACATGAACTGAAGGGTGTAATTCCAACCAGTTCTTCCAGAATCCCATGGAATCCAGTAAAATGCTGGCTTTCAATCCTGGCAAATATCTACCAGTGGAGAGCAAAGTCTAATGCCTCATTTAGTAAGACACAAAAAGCTGAAGTAAATTAGCAGGACAGGCAGCATCTCTGGAGAGAAGGAATGGGTGACGTTTCTTCAGTCTGAAGAAGGGTCTCAACCCGAAACGTCACGCATTCCTTCTCTCCAGAGATGCTGCCTGTCCCGCTGAGTTACTCCAGCTTTTTATGTCTATCTTCGGTTTAAACCAGCATCTGCAGTTCCTTCCTACACGCCTCATCTCGTAACCTGCACATGGGTTAGAATGGACCCCCATTTGTTCACATCATAACCCTTCACCTCCCGCGCTCTTGAAGGTGATCTGGGTGTTCCAGGGTCAGTTGTGGGTGGTGACCTGGAGCACGGAGGCTGAGCGGTGGCCGTGTGAGGTGAGGCGTGTTCACAGGTTGATGTGTCTGCATCATTGCGTTGGTGGGGTTGGCAGCTGGAGGCTCTGCAGCAGCCTGGGGCTGGTTTTGATCGGGTGCCGCTCTAAGAGGCCGAGCGCACGGTTCGAACATGGCTTGCAGTAGTGGTGCAGCAGAGGAGGACATCGATGACATCACCCGGCCAGATCGATCCCTGCAACTCAAACCCAGTGTTGCTGCCAGGGTAACGGGCTTTCATAGCCAAACTAAGACTCTAACATTTATAACAACACTGAACTTGAAGGCTACAAGATGGCACCGGAAATGTGATGACTCTTGTGGACTGCTTCAGTGTAACGTACCTTTCCTACTCTCTTGTACTTAAATATAATTGTGCCTATGTATTTTTACTGCAGAAAGCAAAAAAAGTAATTTCCCTGTACCCAGGTACATGTGAGTATAAAGTACTATTCAACCATATACATATATATATTTATGCATACACACACACACACACACATAAATTTTGAATATATATATTTATATATTCATGTGTGCGTGTGTGTGTATGTGTGCGTGAATGTTTGCGTAAGAGTGTGTGTGTGTAAAATGAAGCCCTCAATGTGGCAGTGTAAATGACTGTGCAATCATTTAATGGTACTTGCATGCAGGTCCTGGATTAAGGATTGCATTCTTTAGAACTCTACACCAATCTTTCAGTGCAATGCAGGTCGATGAGTACAGGAGCAATTGGCAAGAGAGACGTTGGTGTGAGTTGGGATGTGGACAGCAGAGTTTTGGTTTATCTTATTCCTCCAGCAATGCTGTACTTTACACTGTATTTAATGTTATAAAATCTCCCTGGGTATATATAGCTACTGTTCTTTTATTGATATTAATGTAGTAGATATCTACAAGCACTCTCAATGGTTCGCCTACGAAACATTCCACAGCAATGTAATTTGTCTCTGCACACATCAATTGTTACGTGCTGCAGATGAGAATATAGTGGAAATGCTGTTAGTGTCTTGAAAATCATATTGGCAAAAGTGAAATCAAATTGTACAAAAGTGGAAAATTATAACAATTTTCTATTAAGTTAATTGTTTTGTGCATTTTTTCTTTGACGGCTCTGTGGAAGAATCTTAATGTCTTACTCCACCATCATGAAGTGCTTTGAGAGGCTAGTTATGGAACGCATAACTAGCCCAGTCTACCCAGCGGCCTTGACCCACTGCAGTTCGCCTACCGCCACAATAGGTCATCGACCTGGCCCTACCCTAGAACACTTAGATAAGAAAACCACCTATGCCAGACTTCTATTCATAGACTACAGCACTGAGTTTAATACCATTATCCCATCAAGTTCATCACTAAACTCGTGGAACTTGGAGTCAGCACTCATCTTTGCAACTGGATCCTCGACTTCCTGACCAACAGACCACAACCAGTGTGGATAGGGGAAAAATCATCCTCCACAATAATCCTCAACACGGTGCTCCACAAGGATGTGTTCTCAGCCCCCTTCTTTACTCCTTGTACACCCACGACTGTGCAGCATTGCACAAATCCAATTCAATTTACAAATTCTTGGACTGCACCACTGTTGTGGGCTGGATATCAAACAGTGATGAGACGGAGTACAGGAAGGAGATTGAGAACCCCGTGACTTGGTGTTGAGGCAACAACTTTTCTCCCAATCTCAGCAAGACAAAGGAAATTGTGGTCAAATTCAAGAAATGAAGCGGTATACATACCCCCGTATACATGGACGGGACCAAAGTAGAGATGATTGGAAGCTTCAAGTTCCGAGGAGTAAATATCACCAGCAACTTGTCCTGGACTACCCATGTCAAAGCAATGGCCAAAAAAGCACATCAACTTCCTTACAAGGCTTAGGAAGTTCGGCATGTCCCCAACAACTCTCACCAACTTTAAAGATGCCCTGTAAAACGCATTCTATCAGGATACATCACAGCATGGTTTTGGATCAGCTCCATGCAAGACCGCCAGACATTGCAGAGAATTGTGGTGGCAGTCCAGACCATCACACAAACCAACTTCCCTTCCATTGACTCCATTTACACTTCACGCTTCCTCGGTAAGACCATCAGCATAATCAAAGATGAGTCACACCCCGGTTACTCCCTCCTCCCCTCTCTCCCATTAGGCAAGAGGTACAGAAGTGTGAATATGCATACCTCCAGATTCAGGGACAGTTTCTTCCCAGCTGTTATCAGGGTTCAGAACCATCTTATCAACAACAAAAGAGTGGTCCTCAGCTACCATCCACCTCAATGGAGACCCTGGGACTATCATTAATTATGAGAGGCAGATATAGGGACAGTCAGAACATTTTTTCCGAGGGTGGAAATGTCCAACATGAGAGGATATGGCTATAAGGAGAGAGGAGGAAAGTTTAATGTCATTCCTACACATGTTTAATGTTTAGTTTAGTTTGGTGTAGAGATACAGCATGGAAACAGGCCATTGGTCCCACTGAGCCAACGCCAACCACCGATCACCCGTAAACTAGTTCTATATTATCCCACTTTTGCACGAGGGTCAATTTACAAAAGCCAATTAACCTACAAACATGCACATCTTTGGGATGTGAGAGGATACCGGAGCACCCAGAGGAAATTCATGAGATCACAAGGAGAATGTATAAACTCCCTACAGACAGCAGCTGTAGTCTCTGGCACTGTAAGTCAGGAAATGTTCTGCCTGTCTACACTATCTCTGCCTCTCATAATTTCATATACTTTACATTGGCAGTGAACTGTTCCTCATGAGCAGAGAGATGCTGTACTTCATCAGATGTCTCTGATGTGTGAACAGAAAGCTGCTGCATTCGAGCAACAAATAAACAGATTGCCACGCTTAATGGAGATGTGCAAGGTACGTTTTTTACACAATGTGTGGTGGGGGCCTGGAACGCACTGCCAAGGGTGATGGTGGAGGGGGGATATGATAGTGGCATCTCAGAGGCTTTTAGTTAGGTACATGGAGGTGCAGGGAATAGAGGAATATGGATAATGTGCAGGCAGATGTGATCTGTTGAACTTGGTATCATGTTCGTCACAAACATTGTGAGCTGAAAGGTCTGTTCCATGCTGTACGGTTCTATGTTTTGTTCAGTTTAATTTAGTTTAGTTTAGCTTAGTCTAGTTTAGTTTAGTTTAGTTTAGAGATACAGGCCCTTCAGCCCACTGAGTTTGTGCTGACCAGTGATCCCCACACACTAACACTATCCTACACACACTAGGGACAATTACAATTACATGGATGATCAGCAATGATCACAATGATTGCCAGTGCTAGCTCAAAGTGCCAAATGGTCTCGTCCTGCACCTATTTTCTATGTTTCTTTATCAGGCCAATTAACCTACAAACCTGTACGTCTTTGGAGTGTGGCAGGAAACCGGAGATCCCGGAGAAAACTCACGCAGGTCATGGGGAGAATGCGCCAACTCCATACAGACAAGCACTCGTAGTCAGGATCTAACCCGGGTCTCCGGTGCTGTAAGGCAGCAACTCTACAGCTGTGCCACCGTCAAGCTTCTCTTGTGTTACATCCCTGTGGCTGTTAATATTGGCTAAATTAAAGACACCATAAAATGGAGGATCCCTGCACTTATCAGAATTGCCCTTGTCAGCTTGAACTTTACAGGCTTTACAACCCTTGTCAGCTGAACTTTACAGGCTTTGATTGGCACCAGCCAGTCTAGGATCAGACTGATATGCAGGATGGTGAGGGGTCCAGGTGTTCTCCATGTTTCTCTTAAATTGATAACATGTATAATGGTTTTGCAAACTAACCTTGAATGCATCATTTCTATTGGGCCACTGCAAAAGCATTGTAAAACAATATACATAATGTTCCAAGACGGTCATCCTGTTAATTGATGATTGGTCGAACTGTTGAGCCTTGGAGAAGTTGTTTGATTTCCAAGGGCACATGTTTCAATATTTGTTCTTGTTAGCTTCCCTCGAGAGTTTTCTTTCTTATACATTGTATGAACTGTTGTATCATTGGGTTAGGGAAATGCCTGTTATGTATGGGGTTAATCGCTATCTGTAATTGGGTTATTGAGAGACCACCCTCATGTGGTTCGGCCCCTCGAGGTCCCAGGACATATAAAAGTCCACGATCAGGAGGCTCAGCGTCGATCTTCTGGAAGAGCGCTCGGGACCACGTAAACTTCTGGAGTGCCTCTGTCTGAGCGAGGCCTAGAGGGCTTGAACAGGCAGACGTGAGGATCGAACCCGCGGTGGGATAGGTGCAGTAGTTGAACTGTGATGCGCTTTTGGTAAAATAAAATTTAGTTGTTTCAAGTGCTTGATTCAGTGTTTTTACTGAAACTAGACGGGGGAAGCTTAGAAACAAGCAATTATCATTTGGGGCTCGTCCGGGATCTCAAATGACCCCCAAACACAAGTTTTCGATCAAGGATGTTGAGCTGTTTCGATCGCGAGTGCAGAAATTGGGCCCACGGTGCGGATTTCGCATTGAACTTCAGCACTTCGTTAGTCGGAGCGGATCGATCATTCGTGGGCTTGGGAAAGGGTCTAATCGAGATCAATAGAAAAGAGTCTAGCAAGCATGGGGGAGTGGATAGCACGCCTTTGGGTTGGAGGACCATAGAACCAGGTTGGGGTTAGAGGCCCTGGTGGGGTTGGGTTAGAGGACCTTTCCTGGGTTAGAGGCCCAAAACTGGTCGTAGTTGGGCAGACTGCAGCTGCCTTTAATGAGGGCCAAACGAGCTTCATCGGGCGAGGAGTGGCCCAGGGTTAGACTTGGAATCCGAATTGGTGGGGTATTAAACGACAGGTCTCACCTTCGATCGGATCACTGCCGGGAGCACGAATTGAAAAGGTGCGCTTTGAAAAACGGCATCGATAATTCACAGCGCGAAGTGGCTATGCGCTGGATCCTTGGTACTTAGCAGAGGGTGTGTCTGTGTGTAAGTATCTGAGTCTCTCCCTGAAGTGACGGATGAGGAGCTTCGAGAAGGTACCGAGCTTGGATAAACTGAGTATGGATTGGCCGGAATACTCTAGTTTGTTCAAGAATTTAATTGGGCAATTGTAGCTGATTCAAGAGCCCGCGTAGTAAGTAAGATACGCACTAAAATTTAGGAGATCGAGCCTGAGTCTATATTTGTAGCGAAATCTCCAAATACTGGATTTCATATTGAAGTTCTGCGCAAGATGAAATTCAAATTCCTGTATATAGAACTTCAAAGTTGGTGCATGTTCGTGATCGATTCTGAATAATGGCTGATCAATAGTGAATAGTAACCCTCTGGTTGATTTGTTGACTAGTACCTGATAGCGAAGAGCACCTGAGAAACGAGAGCCTCCCTACTTGACGAAAAGTAATCCGAATAGTGAAGGGTACCTCTAATTCTGTCAAACCTAGAGAGGAGGGATAGAGGTCCCCCTATAGAAGTCCAGTCTTAGCAGAGGGATAGTAACATTTGGGAGGAAAAGTAATCATTTAAAAGTAATCATTCCTAGTTTACTCCTCAGCAAAGAGTACACTAGGAAGGGGAAAATCAGAGGGAGAGGGTCACTGCGTGATAACAGCGTGACGCGGTGTCGAGATCGAGTGTTCATGAATTGTGCGCTAGTGCTTTAAATGCATTTAGTAAATTGTAAAAAATAGCTTTCCGTATTGTTATAGGATCTGGATTTTGTAAATATTCTCTGTATGTAAAATAAATTTAGAGTAATTTAAAGTTTAGATTTAGATCGTGTTAAGTCCGCGGACCGTCATTTGTGTTGCTGCTTGTGCGAGTGTGTACAGATTTAAAACTTGAAGCGAGAGTGTGTTTCAGAAACTAATCAATTTTGCCAGAATATTAGATATAAGACCAAAAAGGGGAGAAGGATCAGATGCGTTTTTAGAGCGATTTTCTGAATTATATATGGATCAATCGGGTGACTTAAATTACAGAAATGGAGCAAATTCCGCTCAATATTGTGCCATCCAACTGAATTGTCTCCCCACCAACATAGCAAAAGCCATTAAGACTAATAACATGGACTGGACAGAAAATAGTGCCAGCCAAATGGCAAGGGCTGTAAGATATCATTGGATGGAAATTAAAAAGCAGGATAACCTGCCTGCAGTAAAACCAAGAACTGAATATGTGATTAGAAAAGAAATACCCAAATTCGACTCTGAATCCTGGATCCCTAGAGTACCAGCAAATTATGGAGATCCCGAATATCCAGACTGATGCTAAAGGGAAACATCTACCCTAGAGCCAGCCCTCCAAAGACCAGGGTTAAAGACAGGTCGGCCACCAGGAATGGGCCAGTGTTATCATTGCGGAGGGGTAGGTCACTGGAGTAGGAGGTGCCCAAATAAGGAAAGGAATGATAGAGGAGGTCACAGAAGAAATCTCCAAGACCAAAGAGAATGGAGGGATCAACGGGATTCTAGAGAGCACAGAGGAAACTGTCAGGAAAATTAGGAGCCAAGGGGACAAATCTCCTTTTCTCAGAGTAACCCATTTAAACGCCCATGATTAGCGTACCTGGTAGTGACTGGATGCAAGGCTGACAAGGAACCTATGTTGTCTCTACAGGTTGAAGGTAAAATCTGCACCTTCCTAGTAGACACAGGCGCATGCATCCATGCTGTCTCTTCAATCAATTTACAATTTACCAGAATCAAAAGAAGTTCAGAATCTCTGGGTTTCAAGGACAAATTTGCCAGTATCCCATCTCTGAGCCAGTCGAAGTAGTGTATGGAGGAAATACAATCAAGCATAGATTTGTGATAACTACAGGATTAGATTGCAACCTGATGGTGAAAGATTTACTCTGTGCTTTCCAACTAAAAATAGAATGTGGCGATAGAGGTAGAGTAGTGACCCCCTGGGCCCCTGCACAACAATGTTACTCCATAGTGACCCCCTCAATGGTGGTCCTTAGATCTGGATGAAGAACCCCCACTTCATATTACATTGGCTTAAGATAGAAGTGGAAAGAATTCTTTACTCAGAGAGTGGTGGCTGTGTGGAATGAGCTTCCAGTGAAGGTGGTGGAGGCAGGTTCGTTTTTATCATTTAAAAATAAATTGGATAGTTATATCGACGGGAAAGGAATGGAGGGTTATGGTCTGAGCGCAGGTATATGGGACTAGGGGAGAATACGTGTTCGGCACGGACTAGAAGGGTCGAGATGGCCTGTTTCCGTGCTGTAATTGTTATATGGTTATATGTTTATATGGTTATAATAGTGAGCTGGAAGCCTTCTTTAAATCATACGAAGGACAGGAATGGGAAATAGAAGTATTGGCACGAGTGGAAGGAAAAGAGGGAGCTGCCGAATATGCTAAAATACCAGCACAATTATGGAAAAGAACTGACGAGGCTGCTCCTCACATCACTCGAAAGGTGAATTTCCCGGCTAGAGCTAAAGACCTAGGAATGATGGTAAGAACGGCAATTACCTTGGCAAACCCGAATAATTATCAAAAGCAACATTTGTCTAATCAATCTGTTGTTGAATTTTACCAGGCACCAAGGAAGGTTGTTACCCACTTACGTCATCATCTGGGGAGCGAGGTATACGAGTATGTGAACCCTCAAGTATGGGCGGAGGACATTGCTCAGGTAGGGTGCGTGAACATTAATCCCATCCGTGTAGCTCTTCAGAAAGGGGTAACACCTCATTCAATCCAACAATATCCATTGAAACTACAGGCCATCAGCAGCATTGACAAATTAATTCGGGGTTTGCTAGAACAAGGAATATTGGTGAAGTGCCAATCTATCTGTACCACCCCTATTCTTGCCGTTCCAAAACCGGGAAAGGAGGGCTAATATAGACTTGTACAAGACCTAAGGGAAATCAATTCTGTTGTAGAAGCACTTCATGCCCTAGTGCCAAATCCTACCCATATCCTAGCCCAAATACCAGCTGAAGCCAAAGTATTTTCAATAGTCGACTTACAACATGCATTCTTTTCTCTTCCTCTTCATGAAGACAGCCAATATTTGTTTGCCTTCACCTATAAGGGACAAGAATATACCTGGACTAGGTTGCCTCAAGGATTTGTCAACTCGCCTACATTATTTTCCAGGTGTCTGCAGGATCAGCTAAGTACTTTAAAGTTTAAAAAATGAATTCTACATTAGTGCAGTATGTTGATGACCTATTGGTGGCAAGTAAAGATGACCCAGTAATCGGGAAGACACTGCACAATTACTAAATCATCTAGCCGATCTAGGATATGTGGTTTCACCATCAAAAGTACTGGTAGCTCAGGAGAAAGTAACATTTCTAGGGATTATAATTTCAGCCACCGAAAGAAGTCTTGAGAAGAGCAGACTCGAACCTATTTGCGAATTTCCAGTCCCAAAAGAAGCCAAACAAATGAGGCAATGGCTTGGCATGGTCAATTATTGCAGACCTTGGAATCCCAATATAGCTCTAGAAACCAAGGAGCTAACACCCTATACCAGCAAGGAGGGTGAATTTAAACTAACAAGAGAGGCACAGGAAGCATTTGAGAACTTGAAAAGATCATTGATGCAAGCCCCGGCATTGGGAAGGCCATTATACGATCGTCCCTTCCAGCTGTATTGTACAATTCTATCTGATTGTGCCACTTCGGTATTAACGCAAAAGCATGGAGATAGACATAGACCAGTTGCATATTACTTCTCTAAATTAGATCCAGTAGCTAGGGGACATCCTCTTTGCACTCAAATCTTAACTGCAATCTACAATAGTTTACAATGAGCTTCTAATTTGACACACCAGCAGGAAATTGTAGTGTACAGTTCACATTCGGTATCAGCATTGTAGGGGCAGCTCCAAACCCAGCATTTGACAATGGCCCGCCAATTTGACAATCCAAATTTACAGTTTAAACAATGTACATTAATTAACCCAGCCTCTTTTCTTATTTCACCCCCAGAAAAGCGAGCAGAAGCAGGACACGACTGTCTATTTGTTATAGAGGAGGAAACATCAGTGAGAGAGGTCTTGAGGGATATACCCATGGAAGACCCTGACATCACATTATATGTGGATGGTAGCGCATCCATTGGATGAGAAATTGTCTGGGTATGCAATTATTAGTCAAAAGATGGAAATTGTAGAAGCAGCTGCTTTTGAGTCACCCTATGCAGGACAACAAGCTGAATTGTTCGCTTAAATTAGGGCTTGTATTATTGGGAAAGATCTAAAAGTAAACATTTACACTGATACTCAATATGCATTTGGGGTGGTGCATGATTTCGGACAATTATGGACAAATAGGGGATTTCTAACTTCTGCATGAACCCAAATATCACACAAACAATTGGTGCCCAGACAAATATCTGTAATAAAATGTAGTGCCCATGCTAAAGGACAGACTCCAGTAGACATTGGAAATCGTAATGCCGATTTAGTAGCTACAAAAGTATCATGGGAATGTAAGGTGGTCGTACCTAGAATGATGAGGCAGACTAAAGTGTAACTAACAAGTTGGAGAAACTGATGCCGACCATCCAAGAAATCGTTCAATTACAAGAAGAGGCTACTGAAGGAGATAAGGAGAGATGAAGACAACTAGGATGTGTACAGTGTTGTATGACTGGGCTGTGGACCACTCCAGCACGGCAAACTTGCATGACAGATTCAATGGCCATATGGGTTATTGAGTGTATGCACTATGCAACCCATTGTGGTGCAAGAGCAGTAGGGGACACTCTATTAGTTACTTGGTGGCATCCAAAACTACAATCTTTTGCTCAAAAGGTGAGCAGTAATTGCCTGGTCTGCCAGCAATACAATCCAGGGAAAGGAATAGGATGTGAAGCAGGGAAAACACCATTGCTGATGCGTCCTTTTGAGACATTGCAGATGGACTATATTGAATTAGAAAGATGCCATGGATACAAATACGTTCTTGTCATAGTCGACGTATTCAGCAGGTGGATCGAAGCATACCCAACCCTTGACAATAAAGCGGCTACTATTGTCAAGGTGCTAATGAGAGAAATTGTCTCTAGATTCGGTATTCCCATTCGACTTAGCTCGGATAATGGTCCACACTTTATTGGACAAATCAATAAAGAATTCTGTGAACAGCTGGGGATCCAGCAGCAATTACACTGTGCTTATCGACCACAGGCTGCCGGACTTGTAGAAAAGGCAAACCAGACCCTTAAAACCAAATTAGCCAAATTAAAGGTGGGGACTGGACTTGGTTGGATCAAATTACTCCCAATAGCCCTATTTCAGATGAGAGTCATGCCTGCAGGAAAATCTAGATTAAGCCCAGCTGAAATTATTTACGGTAGACCCCTGAAAACCCCTTGGAACCAGAATGCAATGAAAATAGTTAATTTCCACCATATCGCTGCAGAGATGACCGACTATATCTTAGCCTTGACAAGAACCTTATGGGTTTTATATTGTAGAGTGAGAGCAGCCTATGAAGATATGCCTTCACTAGTAACTCCCATTAAAGTAAAACCTGGAGACCATGTCTTAGTGAAGAATTGGGATCAGAAGTTCATTGAGAAGGACCATACCAAGTTCCTTTGATGACTCCAACCACAGTAAAGGTAGAAGGAAGAAATGCTTGGGAGCATCTTCATCAATTTAAAAGTATTAGTGAAAGTATCAGTAGGTAACTTGTTTTCTCCCAGGTTTTCTTAGGAATACTAATCAAGGACCAATGGACTATCAAGACGGATGGAGGGAATTCGCGCCCACAAAAACTAGGGAGGTGAAGATTCCTCAGACAGAACTTGTGAAGTCATGCCCATGAAAACTCGGGACGCTTGACAAGATTCTGAGAAGCTACATTAACATCTTCTTGTTAGAACATTATTAAGGTATAGTGTATTCTGGAGTTATCATTTATGATGAGGGTTATCATGAATGATAAAACGTGGGAATGTTAATATTGGCTAAATTAAAGACACCATGAAATGGAGGATCTCTGCACTTGTCAGAATTGCTTAACCCATGTCAGCTGAACTTTATAGGCTTTGGTTGGCGCCAGCCAGTCTAGGCTCAGACTGATATGCAGGATGTTTCTCTTAAATTGATAAGATATATAATGATTTTGCAAACTGACCTTAAATGCATCATTTCTATTGGGCCGCTGCAAAAGCATTGTAAAACAGTATACATAATGTTGCAAGATGGTCATCTGTTAATTGATGATTGGTCGAACTGTTGAGCCTTGGAGAAGTTGTTTGATTTCCAGGGCACATGTTTCAATGTTTGTTCTTGTTAGCTTCCTTTGAGAGCTTTCTTTCTTATACAATGTATGAACTGTCGTATCATTGGGTTAGGGAAATGCCTGTTATGTATGGGGTTAATCAATATCTGTAATTGGGTTATTGAGAGACCACCCTCCTGTAGTTCGGCCCCTTGAGGTTCCGGGACATATAAAAGTCTGCGATCACGAGGCTCAGCGTTGATCTTCTGGAAGAGCGCTCGGGACAGCGTAAACTTCTGAAGTGCCTCTGTCTGAGCGAGGCCTAGAGGGCTTGAACAGGAAGACGCGAGGATCGAATCCGCGGTGGGATAGGTACAGTGTGTGATCTGTGACGCGCTTTGGGTAAAATAAAATTTAGTTGTTTCAAGTGCTTGATTCAGTGTTTTTACTGAAACTAGACTGGAGGGAAGCTTAGAAACGAGCAATTATCATGCCCATGAGAGCAGCAATCTGCTCACTAGTGGAATCACCCTGTTCAATGAGGACTAATCAACATCCTTCCGGATGACATTTCAGAGGAGCTTCAGCCTGCTCCCATGTGATAGATGCCAGAACTGAAAGTGGATCAGGACCAGATGGCTTAGAGAACAAAAGATAGAAGATGTGTGGCTTTCCTCTGTGTCTCCATAATAAATGTTACCTAAACAAATGGGGGCTGTGTGACAGAATTGTCATTGAGTCCCTACAAAGAGCTGTGGATTCTCTTCAGAGAGATAGGCATAGACTCATGGGCCCAAAATCCCAGAAGAAGAACTTCAAATTAAGAAGGTAATCAATGGAAATAATTTAGATAAGCCCATGAATTTAAAATCCATCCACAAGAATACAATGTCCTGTTCCACATCATTTTATGACTAAAGTTGTTGATTAACATTAAAAGGTTTCATGGACAGTTGCGGAAACATTTTTTAACATCAAATTCTATGCAATTTATCTCCCGTAACTTTTCAAGATGTTTCCATTAATATCTTTACAGAGATTTTGCAAGGATGAGAGGAGATCTTATAGAAACATATAACATCCTCAAAGGATTAGACAGGCTAGATGCAGGAAAATGTTCTCCATGTTGTCCAGAAACAGTGGTCATATTTTAAGAATAAGGAGTAGGCCATTTAGGACTGATATGAGATTTTTCACCAAGAGAGTTGTGAATCTGTGGAATTCTCTGCCACAGAAGGCAGTTGAGGCCAATTCACTGGATGTTTTCAAGAGAGAGTTAGATTTAGCTCTTAGGGCTAAAGGAATCAAGTGATATGGGGGAAAAAACAGGAATGGGGCACTGATTTTAGATGATCAGCCATGATCATATTGAATGGCGGTGCTGGCTCGATGGGCCAAATGGCCTACTCCTACACCTATTTTTCCTATGTTTCTGTTTCTAAATTACTCATTGTACTTACATAGGAGGAGTTAGCATTATGGTAATTATAATAATTTATTATTATGAATCTTGCCTTTAATATTGAGTCATTAAGATTTGCAAAAAGAAAAAGAAGTGCCATTTTGTGAAGATGAATATTAATGTTATATTGGTGTACATATAAGAAGCAGGAAATAAATCCAAAATAGTGCATGTACATAGATTTAATAAATAACTAAATGAAGGAAACTAGGTGGTATAGTGTGATATGCCATTTCCCTTGGGACATATGGAACATACAGCATGCCTGAATCACCAAACACTAAATAAGATAACTGTCCCTTTTCCTGAGGAATTAAAAAAAATGTGCATATTAGTTTTCTTTTTTGGCAATCTCTTGGGGATGACTAACTTCCAGTCCAACGTGGGAACTGTAAACTTATAAATAGATGGTCAGGCAGAGGCTGACTGGGTGAGTGGGTGAATAATTTGTGAGTCATCCGCTCTCTCGACCAAATACACAATATATGGCCTCGAGAGTTTCAACATTGTCCTGCATGCTCCTTCGCCACTTTGAGAAGTCTTTTACCAGAGATTCCCAGGAGACAGTGAGGATGCCGCACTTGTTCAAGCAGCTTTGAGCACATCCTTGAATCTTTTCAATTCTGAGTGATAATCTCTTCCTGTGATAGAGCCCAGAATAGGGATTTTATGCAAGTTACCAACATTTAGAGTGCACTTAATTGCAGGCAGACAGCTTTGCATTTCATCAATATTTAATCTTTTCATTGCCAATGTTTATAATTAGTGAAAGTGAAGGATTCCATTTTATAATATGTGTATTTATTATTCATTCATTCACATCACAAGAATCACCAGCAATGACAGTATGTGATGCTCTTGAGGAGGTGGGAGTGAGCTGCCTTCTTGAACCACTGTAGTCCTTCTGGTCAATTACATAACTTAGACTCAGTGATAATGAAAGAATAGCAATATATTTCCATGTCAGGAAGGTGTGTGACTTGGAAGGGAGCCTGAAGGTGATGTTCCTCTTTGTCTGCTGCCCTTTTCCTTTCTCATAGAAGTCATGCATTTGGAGGGATAGGGAGATGGTTTAGAGTCAGAGAGTCATAGAGTGATACAGTTTGGAAACAGGCCCTTCGGCCCAACTCACCCACAACGGCCAACAATGTCCCAGCTACATTAGTCCCACTTGCCTGCACTTGGCCCATATTCCTCCAAACCTGTCCTATCCATGTACCTGTGTAACTGTTTCTTAAACGATGGGATGGTCTCAGCCTCAACTACCTCCTCTGGCAGCTTGTTCCATACACCCACCACCCTTTGTGTGAAAAAGTTACCCCTCGGATTCCTTTTAAATCTTTTCCCTTTCAGGTATAGGGAGAGATTAAGACCCAGCATACTCAACCTCTCCCTATAACTCACACCCTCTAGTCCTGGCAACATCCTCATAAATCTTTTCTGAACCCTTTCATGCTTGACAATATCTTTCCTATAACATGGTGCCTAGAACTAAACACAATATTCTAAATGAGGTCTCACCAACGTCTTATACAACTGCAACATGACCTCCCAACTTCTATACTCAATACTGTGACTGATGAAGGCCAAAGTGCCAAAAGACTTTTTGACCACCTTATCTACCTGTGACTCGACCTTCAAGGAACCATGCACCTGTACTCCTAGATCATCTGAAGCCCATTGGAAGAATTAAATTTATAGAAGCTACCACAAGGTATATTCAATCACAGGACAGCATTGTGTGGAGATACTTTATTGACCTTCTAGGTCAAATCTTCAAGGTTTATTGACCTCACAATGACTTGTTTAATTGTTGCCCTCAAGTTATTTTAAAATCCGATGATAAAACATTTTGTTAGCAAAAACGGGATGCAACAACATAGCAGGGCCTGTCCCACTTAGGCGATTTTTTAGGTGACTGCCGGTGACTAGGCTGTCGCCACATTGTCGCCAGGGGTGTCACCTGTATGGTCGTGAGTAGTCACAGTATTCAGTATGGTCCTCAATCGCCCAAAGAGTCGTAGCGGTTTTCTGGTCGCCGCTGGATTTTGAAATGTTCAAAACTATTCGCCGACAGTCGGCGACCGTGGACTTGTCGTAGCTTGTCTTCTGCTGACGTAGGTGCTGTCGTAGGTTGTCGTAGGTTGTCACCAGGATGGCGTAGGTTGTCACTTGGCGACGTTGGTTGTCGCTTGGCGACGTAGATTGTCGCCGGTGCTGACTTCCATTGTCATAGTTGAATTCCATTGTCGTAGTCGCTGGCAGTCGCCTAAAAAATCGCGGGACAGGCCCATTAATCCAGTCGCCGGTTTTTCTGCGACCTGTTACGACTATGACAGTCGCCGGCAGTCGTCTAAAAAATCGCCTAGTGGGACAGGCCCTTTATTGATGCTGTTTGGGAAGATTTGTAGAAACAGGTATATATATATAGACACAAGAAACAGCAGATGCTGGAACCTTGAGTGAAAAACAATGAAGGGACAATTAACAATGAACAACTGGTTAGCACGCAACAAAAGCTTTTCACTGTACCTCAGTACACATGACAATAAACTAAACTCAAACTCAAACACTGGGGAAAGAATTTTAGGAGTAATAGTTATTTCTACTGAAAGTTTTAGGGATCTCAAAAACCCTTACTAAATTTGCAGAACAATGTACAATGTTTGCAGAAAGACAGCTCTGACAACTGCAATTGGTCTCTCTATGTTACTGTAACATTAGGACCGAATTTCCAACTGACGATTCTCAGAATAATCTGTCATAATTTCAGTGAAAGCCCTATCACACCCCAGAAAAATTTTGTATTTTATTTTTCTTCCATCATCCAAGGATTATATAATCTCCAGTGGTGTTATTTAGTGTCCAAGATACAAAATAAACACAACGGGTCTGACAGACAATGAACAAGTGTTCAGTGACTCTCTACATCAGGTATTTACCTGATTACATTTCATTGCAACAAAATAAATAATAAATAAGAACATATAATAGGTCACTGAGATCCACTTTCAGTCTATCGGGTCACCACTATCTTGAGTTATAATGTGCAAGCTTAGACCAGATGGTCTGAATAGTATATTTCAGTGATGCAACCCATCTAGTAATCATAGAAATCATAGAAAAATAGGTGCTGGAGTAAGCATTGGCCCTTCGAGCCAGCACCACCATACAAAATGATCATGGTTGGCTGATCATCTAAAATCAGTACCCCGTTCCTGATTTATCCCCATATCCCTTGATTCCTTTAGCCCTAAGAGCTACAGTAAATCTAACTTTCTCTTGAAAACATCCAGTAAATTGGCCTCCACTGCCTTCTGTGGCAGAGAATTCCACAGATTCACAATTCTCTGGTGATAAGCTCCGTAAGGAAAATGGTTTCACTCAATTTCTTAGCATTCAACTAACACAGAGTTAGATGAACGTTATAATATCTTGGCATGGATAGGAACTGCGATGTTGGTTTACACTGAATATAGACACAAAAAGCTGGAGTCAGGAAACTGGAGCACCGGGGGGAAAAAATCGAAAGCAGTGGGTCAGGCAGCACCTCTGGAGAGTCTCGACGTAAAACATCACCTATTCCTTTTCTACAGAGATGCTGCCTAACCCGCTGAGTTACTCCCGCTTTTTGTGTCGATCTTTAGCATTAATAGGAGATTGGCTAACTAACAGTAATCAGAGTCAGGATAAACCATCTTATCATTGTTGTTGATCTGGACGACAACAGTGGGAATATTGGTGAAACTAAAGATCGATCTGTAACTGACCATATGGTCATGCGTACACAAGGACTAGAGCAAGGGGCTACGCACTGAACCCTGAAGAGCACCTTTGTTGAGGGTCAGGTAGGGAAAGGGTTCTGACTATTTTTAATCAACTAACGTCTGTCTATCAGGAAGTCCAGAAACCAATTACAGATGGAGGCACAAAGGCCAAGATCCTGATATTTAGAAGTTAACTTTTTTGGTATTAGTAATGTTCAAGCTAAGCTGTAGTCAATGAATATTATACTGACAGTGTTTTTACTTTCAATGTGATCCAGATTGTGATTCAATGTGATGTGAATATAATGCATGGGGAGGCACATTGATGCAGTGGTAGAGTTGCTGGTTTACAGTAATAGAAATCCGGGTGCGGTCCTGATTATGGGCGCTGTCTGTACAGAGTTTATACGTTCTACCTGTCACCATGTAGGTTTTTACCGGGTGCTCCAGTTATGTGGCACACTCTAAAAATGTACAGGTTTGTTGGTTAATTGGCCGGTAAAATTGTAAATTGTCCCCTGTGCATAGAACAGTGCTATTGTCCACTGTCTATAATGTACAGAGCGATTGCTAGTTGGCGCACTCGGTGGGCCAAAGGGCCTGTTTCCACGATGTACCTCTAAAGTTTGGTCTCTAAAGGAAAATGGCCTCTTCTGCAGACCTATTTTTGCTGTACGCAAAGTGCATGGAGTCAGGATTGTCCAGAATACTGCTGCTGATATGGACCATTAGCAATCTTTCAAAGCACTTCATTATGGTCGATGTTGGAGTTACTAGACAGTAGTCACTGACACAGGTCACTTTACCTTTCTTGGGAACTAGAATGATGGAGGTTTCCTTAAAGCAGATGCAAACAGTAACCTGTCGAAGTGAGAGGCTGAGAATGTTGGCGACAATTGTAGCCAGCTGATTGCTGCATGATTTCAGAACCCACCTGGGGACTCCATCTGGGCTGGCCGCTTTTCAAGAGTTTATCCTCATTATAACAGATGTAACTTCTTCCACTGAGATGCATGGAATGGAGCATGCAGTGGATGGGGTATGGTGGGGTGGGGGACTTTGTTGGCCTGTTCAAAATGGGCCTAAAAGGCATTGTCACAAATGTTTAATTATTATATGTGCCAAAAACGGAACAATGAAATTCTTACTTCCAGCAGTATAACAGATGAGTTAAAACAGTACGCATAGATAATATAATAAACACAAAAAATCAATAAATTAATTTGCGTACCCAGACAAATTCAGTATTTCCAAAAATCCCCCCCCGGTTTCTGTGTGTAGCCTGTGACTGCACTCAGACCCTGCCACAGGGGTCTGGCATCCACTGAACTGAACTGAGCCTCTAGCTTGTACTGGAGTTCTCGCTTGACATCCGTGATGGCCATAAGGGGATCATTCCGGGCTTTCTTGTACAGCACTAGGTCATCCTTCTTGAAAGCTTTAGATCTGGACTTTAGTAGAGAGTGAATCTCACTGTTTACCCCAAGTTTCTGCTTAGGGTGAACTCAAATCCAGGTTCAGGAACAGCTTCTTCCCTACAGCCATTAGGGTAGTAAACACTACAACCTCCAAATAAGATCTGAACTGCATAGATTATTATTGTTATTATTGCACTACTATTGTTTGTTTGTTTGTTTTTTCTGTGTATGTATGTGTGTGTGATGTGTGTCTCTCTCTCTATATATATCTATCTATATTACTAAAAGTAAGATCTTGACTGCTTTTGACTTACTGTGATGTGAGTTCCGAGAGAACGCCGCCACTTACGGCCATCATTTTTGGCCATCTCGCTCAGAGCCCCCCTCCGCCGGACTGGACTGGAGGATTTTTCCCATAGATGAAAAATCAGAGAGATATTAATGTTTTAAACATTTTTGCCATTCTCTCTGGCGGCAGGGGGAGGGTCTATAAAACCCGGAAGTGTCGTGGCTTACTCAGTCTCTGACAGACGGAGGAAGCGAGAGGGTCATGGCTCTCTGAGCTGAGAATAACACTGAATGCATATCTACTCCATGGTGATTCCCCGGGAAGTGGTTTTCAGCAAATGTGTTTGTTGTTTGCAAAGTGTTTGCCCAATTGGGTTGCTTTTTTAAAGGGCTTTCAGCAAATGTGTTTTGTTGGCTTGCAAAGTGTTTTTGCCCAATTGCGTTGGCTTTTTCAAGGGCTTTCAGCAAATGTGTTTTGTTGGCTTGCAAAGTGTTTTTGCCCAATTGGGTTGGCTTTTTAAAGGGCTTTCAGCAAACGTGTTTTGTTGGCTTGCAAAGTGTTTTTGCCCAATTGGGTTGGCTTGTTAAAGGGCTTTCAGCAAATGTGTTTTGTTGGCTTGCAAAGTGTTTTTGCCCAATTGGGATGGCTTTTTAAAGGGCTTTCAGCAAATGTGTTTTGTTGGCTTGCAAAGTGTTTTGGCCCAATTAGGTTGGCTTTTTAAAGGGATTTCAGCAAATGTGTTTTATTGGCTTGCAAAGTGTTTTTGCCCAATTGGGTTGGCTTTTTAAAGGGCTTTCAGCAAATGTGTTTTGTTGGCTTGCAAAGTGTTTTTGCCCAATTGGGTTGGCTTTTTAAAGAGCTTTCAGCAAACATGTTTTGTTGGCTTGCAAAGTGTTTTTGTCCAATTGGCTTTGCTTTTAAAGGGCTTGCTTGCAACAGTTTTCGGATGGATAAAGCGTGAATAAACATTTTATTAGATCAGGACTGTGTTTAATTTCAAAATTGGCACTCATTCTGTGATTTTCGCTTAGTTGCAAGATGGCGCAGATTACATCATTTCCGGTTAGCGGCATGCTGGCGCTGAGTGCGTCATTTCCGGTTCGTGGCAAGAAGCGAGAGGGTGACGTCAAGATGGCACCGAGTGCAGGCGCCGTTGAATAATTCAAGAGAGCTGACTGCTCTGTCTATGGCGAGTGTGTTTGTTGGATGTTATTTAAAGTACGTGTTTGCTTCAGCACCAGCTGCCTCTACAGGAGGCTTTAAACATTCGTTTTACACACTGTATATTCAACACGTTCTGAAGTTACTTGGCATTTTAGTATTGGGTGAGTGTGAGTGAATGAGTCTGTGTGTGTGTGCGTGTGTGTGTTTGTGTGTTTGTGTGTGTGTGTGTGTGTATGTGTGAATGAGTATGTGTGTGTGTGTGTGTGTGAATGAGTCTGTGTGTGTGTCTGTGTGTGTGTGTGTGTGAATGAGTCTGTGTGTGTGTGTGTGAATGAGTCTGTGTGTGTGTGAATGAGTCTGTGTATGAGTGTGTGTGAATGAGTCTGTGTGTATGTCTGTGTGTGTGAATGAGTCTGTGTGTGTGTGTGTCTCTGTGTGCGTGCGTGTGCGTGCGTGCGTGCGTGCGCGTGCGTGCGTGTGTGTGTGTGTGTGTGTGTGTGTGTGTGTGTGTGTGTGTGTGTGTGTGTGTGTGTGTGTGTGTGTGTGTGTGTGTGTGTGTGAATGAGTATATATATATACTAGACCAAGTGCAGACCCGTTGGGTCTGGACACCGAACGTGCTTAAGACCCCGGGGTGTGAGATCCCGAACGTGCTTCAGACCCCGGGGTGAAAATCTTTAGCGAAAAAAAAAACAGAACATTTTCAGACCCCGGGGTGAAAATTCAGAACGTGCTTCAGACCCCTGGACACTGAACGTGCTTTAGAACCCTGGGTTTTAGAGTCCGAACGTGATTCATACGGGGTGAAAATCGCTAGCGAAAAAAAGATGGCGTCGTTTACGGAGCAGAGGCGGTCGACAGCAGCCGTTATGGTGGCTGACCAGCAGGAGGAGACAAAATGAGTGAGTGGGGGGTGTGATAGATATTATTAAAAAATGTGTACATAAACACGACCAAATTTAATCAGGAGTGTCTATTCGTAAAGATAAATGTAATCTCTTTAGAAATGGTAAAAAATATTGGCGTTTCCGCGTGCTGTGTGGGCCTAGGGCGGTATCAAAGGGGATTTGTGACACAAGTCAGGCGGATGGCAGCAAGAAGTCAGGCGGATGGCAGCCACAGAGTTTTAATATAATACTAGACCAAGTGCAGACCCGTTGGGTCTGGTCCCCGAAAGTGCTTGACACCCCGGGGTGTTGTTCCCGAACGTGCTTCAGACCCTGGGGTGAAAATCGTGGAAAAAAAGATGGCGTCGTTTTCGGAAAAAATCGGAGTAAATCGGCGAAAAAAAGATGGCGTCGTTTTCGGAGAAAATCGGCGAAAAAAAGATGGCGTCGTTTTCGGAGAAAATCGGAGACAATCGGACAAAATCACATGGGGGTGGGGGGGGGATGGATTTTATTAAAAAACGTGTACATAAACAGGACCGAATTTAATCAGGAGTGGCTATTCGTAAAGATAAATGTCATCCGTTTGGAAATGGTAAAAAATATGGGCCTTTCCACACGCTGTGTGGGCCAGGGGCGGTATCAAAGGCGGCGTACGGACGTACAGACGTACAGACGTACAGACGTACAGACGGACGACAGCCAGAGAGTTTTAAAAGTATATAGATACTAGACCCAGTGCAGACCCGTTGGGTCTGGACACCGAACGAGCTTAAGACCCCGGGGTGTGAGATCCCGAAGGTGCTTCAGACCCCGGGGTGAAAATCGCTAGGGAAAAAAAGATGGCGTCGTTTTCGGAGCAGAGGCGGTCGACAGCAGCCGTAATGTGGGTGACCAGCAGGAGGAGACAAAATGAGTGAGTGGGGGTGGGGGGGTGATGTATTTCATTAAAAAATGTGTACATAAACAGGAAGAAATTTAATCAGGCGTGTCTATTCATAAAGATAAATGTAATCTCTTTAGAAATGGTAAAAAATATCGGCGTTTCCGCGTGCTGTGTGGGCCTGGGGCGGTATCCAAGGGGATTTGTGACACAAGTCAGGCGGATGGCAGACACAAGTCAGGCAGACACAAGTCAGGCAGCCACAGAGTTTTAATAGTATACTAGACCAAGTGCAGACCCGTTGGGTCTGGACACCGAACGTGCTTAAGACCCCAGGGTTTGAGATCCCGAATGTGCTTCAGACCCCTGGACACTGATCGTGCTTCAGAACCCGGGGTCTTAGAGTCCGAACGTGATTCATACACCGGGGTGAAAATCGCTAGCGAAAAAATGATGGCGTCGTTTTCGGAGCAGAGGCGGTCGACAGCAGCCGTTATGGTGGGTGACCAGCAGGAGGAGACAAAAACAGCAGCCGTTATGGTGGGTGACCAGCAGGAGGAGACAAAATGAGTGAGTGGGGGGTGGGGGGGGGTGATGGATTTTATTTAAAAACGTGTACATAAACAGGAAGAAATTTAATCAGGAGTGTCTATTCGTAAAGATAAATGTAATCTCTTTAGAAATGGCAAAAAATATCGGCGTTTCCACGTGCTGTGTGGGCCAAGGGCGGTATCAAAGGGGATTTGATGGCAGACACAAGTCAGGCAGCCACAGAGTTTTAATAGTATACTAGACCAAGTGCAGAGGGTCTGGACACCGAACGTGCTTAAGACCCCGGGGTGTGAGATCCCGAAGGTGCTTCAGACCCCGGGGTGAAAATCGCTAGCGAAAAAAAGATGGCATGGTTTTCTGAGCAGAGGCGGTCGACAGCAGCCGTTATGGCGGGTGACCAGCAGGAGGAGACAAAATGAGTGAGTGGGGGTGGGGGGGGGGTGATGTATTTCATTAAAAAATGTGTACATAAACAGGAAGAAATTTAATCAGGAGTGTCTATTCGTAAAGATAAATGTAATATATTTAATGTACCACATATATATATATATGTGTATGGGTGGGTATGTGTATATATACACACACTGAATCTCGTTTATTATGTTGTTTACAGTGTACTATGTTTACATATTCTGTTGTGCTGCTGCAAGTAAGAATTGCATTGTTCTATCTGGGAAATATGACAATAAAACTCTCTTGACTTCTTGACTCTTTAAATTATCTTTGACAATTTACTGAGAGGCAAAGTTACTTCTTTTGAAATATTTTATTTTGGTTTAAAGTTATTATTCAAGGTATTAATGTAGCAGGATTGCAGGGCCATGGGTGGTGTGCCAGGGTCAGCATGAGTGTAGTGGTCATTAATTACCGCTACAGATCTGACCATTATTCAACCTTTACTTCCTTTTATATATTAGTCTACTGGATATAACTTCACCTTTCCCTTTAGCTTTTATTTTGACTGCTAGATTTTAATCATGTTCATAAATCTCTTTAAAACCACAAAATGCACTTTAACTCACTTTCTAGCTTTTCATAAAGACATAGTTATACTGCATGGAAACAGGCCCTTTGGCCTAATTTGACCTCGTTGGCCAATGTGCCTTCCTGAACTAATTTCATTTGCCTGCATTTGGTCCATATCTATCCAGCCATAACCCTGTTCAAATATATTTTAATCATTGTAATTGTATTATTTCTACCACTTGCTGTGTAGATTGTTCCATATACCCACTATCCTCCGTGTGGAAACCTGCCCCATAGATTCCCTTTTAATCTTTCCCCCCTCACCTCAGATTCCAGCATCTGCAGTTCCTTGTTTCCAAACTCTCTCTTTCTCTTTCACCACCTATTTTCAAACCAAATTAACACATTTCTTCCATATCAATATGTTTTTATGTTATATTTGTAGCCATATCTACTAATTGAAATATTTCATCAAATATTCAAATCAGGTTTGCCATCTTAATAAATTCATGCTGATACAATCTGCTCTACAGAAAACTTTCAAAGAATTCAAGTTATTTTCTACTTAATTATAAATTCAACTAATTTGCTGACCGAGAATCTACATCCATGCTGCACTTCGGAAGATTGGCTGAATTTCTCTTGATTGCATTTTCGTGTTGAAAGCAGGCTTATTCAAATCTAGAATCTTAGTAGATGTGCAACATCTTTTCACAAATATTATATACTAATGGGTAACTGTTTAGGTGATTGAACAAATTTGGCTCATTACTCATTCTGAAATTTAATTTGGCTCTCCCCTTAATGTTTCCAAAGCATGATGATGAATTAAAAAATCTAAATTGCACCATCTTTAATGATAAATTCCAATTATTCAATTAGTCATTCTGGAGAAAGAATCAGATTAATGCCCTACCGGGAGTGCAAGTTTGAGTTCTGCTGTGATTACTGTTATATAGTCAATCATTACCCATCCATCTCACTGGGTTCATCCATAAAGAGTAGATATAAAATGTACAGAACGTGCTTCAGATACCACATTTCAGGAAATGTTAGTGAGTTAGGAGCAAAGTAGAAAACCCATTGGAAATGAAATTGTGAAAGACAAAGAAAACAGAATGATTCATTGCATCAGTGATGCTGGCTGGGAATGAGTCAACGAATACATTCTACTCTTTGTAAAGGATTAATATTTACAAGGCTTAACATTAACAACATACTGATACTCTGTCCTACAAAATCAATCACCCGGTGGAATTTACTGCCTTACAGCGCCAGAGACCCAGCCATGGAGTTGCTGCCTTACAGCGCCAGAGACCCGGGTTGACCATGGGTGCTTGTCTGTACGAAGTTTGTACAGAGTTTGTACGGTCTCCCCATGACCTGCGTGGGTTTTCTCCAGGATCTCCAGTTTCTTCCCACACTCCAAAGACGAACAAGTTTGCAGGTTAATTGGCTTGGTATAAATGTAAATTGTCCCGAGTGTGTGTAGGATAAAGTTCATCGCTGGTCGACGTGAGCCAAGGGGCCTGTTTCCACCCTGTATCTCTAAACTAAACTAGTGTAAATGGTGGTCCGTAATGTTCCATTGCTGAGGTAGGAATATCAGAGGTTTTCCTTTGCTGAGGTAGGAATAGTGAAAATTGGAATTGCATCAGTCCACGATGCAACCAGGCAAGATACTTTCCACAGTGTGTCTGTAGAGGTTTGTTAGAGTATTCCGTGACATGCCAACTCTCCTTATACTTCCCAGAGGCATCATTGATTTCTACAGCCTCACACATACTCTGATCCAGCCTCTGGTCCAAAGCTTGCTCCCTTTACTTGGTCTTGCTCAGACTTGAATCACCAAATAGCCTGTTTCTATGGTGTAAGGCTCTATGGTCCGATGACTCGGTGATAGTCCAGTAGTAATGGGAGCCTCTCAGATCTGCCTAATTCCAGTAACCATGACAAGGTTAATAACCATCTGTCTGTCTGTGTTCTTCAGCATGCAGATGCCCTCACCCTAACAGGTCTTTAGTCAGAGGGTGCTGAATCTGTGGAATTATTTGCCACAAAAGGCTGTGAAGGCCATGACAATAGATATTTTTAAGGCAGAGATAGATAGATGTTTGATTAGTACAGGTGTCAGAGGTTATGGGGGGAAGGCAGGAGAATGGGTTTAGGAGGGAGAGATAGATCAGCCATGATTGAATGGCGGAGTAGACTTGATGGGCGGAATGGCCTAATTCTCCTCCTATTCCTTATAACCTTATGAACTAACAATGCGAATATACAGCAATGGGCTGCAGCAGCCCCATTTCCACTTTAATGCTCATGAGATGGGAAATGTAAGAAGTAATTGTGGACAGGTACAATTCCACTCATTTTGTTTTGCTGTTGTCAAAATTTAATTTGACATATTGATGTGCTGGGAATTTCATTTAAATAAATCTGGTGCAACAAAATGCATTTTGCATTGGTGACCCAATGACAGTCCACTAACAATTTTTGATGAGAAATCAGTACTTTCTATTTGTGAGAGTAAAAAAATTCTATCAATCTCAAATCTTGCTTGCAGCTTCCTTCTTTAGTAAAATTCATGCTTTGAATTAAATTGGTCCTTCCTGTACACATTTTTCTCTCATTGGTTATAAATGGACAGCATAAAATTGCTTTGAAGTACATCAACATTATGTCATTTGAATGTCTTTTCTCTGACAAAATCTTCTCATGTTTACCAACCTATTTGAGTGCATTAACACAAAAAAATGTATCCGGTTAATTAGTGTCAATTATTTCTAATTAACAGTCAGAAGAAACACACAGCATGGGTTTTCTCTGGCTGCTCCGGTTTCCTCCCACATTCCAAAGACATACAGGTTTGTAGGTTAATTGGCTTCTGTAAATGTCGTAAATTGCCTCTAGCGTGTAGGGTAGGGTTAGTGTATGGGGATCGCTGGTCGGCATGGACTCGGTGGTCTGAAGCGCCTGTTTCTGCACTGAATATCTAAATTAAACTAAACTAAACTAAACTAAACCAAACATGCTCTTGGCAAAATAATGAGATTTTGTGACTTCTTATCACCAAAGCAAATCATCCCTTTCATTATGTATAACTTGAGTATTCTATAGGATCTAACCAAGTGCTATAATCAGTTATGATGGCCTTTGCATTGTCGCTTTAAATGAAAAGTCTATTATTGTAAGTTGCCATTGAATATGTTTAAATCTCATAGTTTTCTGGCTCCTAATACCTTTGGCTGGAAAATGGAATGCTGATGTCAAATTATTTGCTTCCTCCAGTTCAGTTTTATTTGTCATATGTAGGTTAACACAGGGTCAACGGTACAATGAAATGTGTTTGACAAGACAACGGGTCACCTCAGCAATGATATTACAAGGATAAAATTAAGGTAAAAAAAGATAAGATAAAAGTAAAATTGGTAGATAAAAGACAATGATAAATAAAATAATCAACATATATGATGCATTTATGAGTTTAGAAGCCTGATGGTAAAAACTGTTCTTAAGTCTGGTGGTATGTGCAGCCATGCTCTTGTATCGTCTGCCTGATGGTAACAAGGAGAACAGTCTGGGTGCTGGGTGGTTGTGGTCCTTGATGATGCTGTGTGCCTTCCGCAGGCACCGCCGGTGGAAAAATGTCCTGAATGGCTGGGAGACAGTTGCCAGTGATGTGCTGTGCCACCTTCACCACTCCCTGTAGTGATTTGCGGCTGTGGGCAGAACAGTTCCAGAACCAAACTGTGATGCAGCCCGTCAGCAGGCTCTCGATGATGCAGCTGTAGAAGTTTGTGAGGATGCTGGCGTTCATGAAAAACGTCCTCAGACTTCTCAGGAAAAAGAGCCGCTGGCGGGCTTTCTTAGATACTGTGTCCGTGTGCAGTGTCCAAGAGAGGTCCTCAGTGATGTGCACACCAAGGAACTTGAAGCTGCTGACCCTTTCAACCTCAGCATCACCGATGTGGATGGGGAGGTGTCCACTCCCCTGCTGTCTCCTGTAATCCACGATCATCTCTTTAGTTTTGCTGACATTGAGAGAGAGAGAGGTTATTTTCCTGGCACCAGCTGTTTAGTGCCCTCACCTCCTCTCTGTAGGCCATCTCATTGTTGTCTGTGATGAGGCCCAGGATGGTCGTGTCGTCAGCAAACTTTAAGATGATGTTTGAGCTGTGCTTGGCAGTACAGTCGTGCGTGAACAGGGAGTACAGGAGACGACTGAGCAAACAGCCCTGTGGTGTGCCTGTGTTGGGGATCAGTGAGGAATAGGTGTGGCTGCCAATTCTCACCACCTGGGGCCTGCCCGTCAGGAAGTCGAATATCCAGCCGCAGATGGAGGTCTCCAGTCCAAGATCAAGGAGCTTGGGGACGTGTTTTGAGGGAATGATAGTGTTGAATGCCGAGCTGTAGTCAATGAAGAGCATTCTCACATATGTATTCCCTTTGTCCAGGTGGGTGAGTGTAGTGTGAGTTGCCATGGCGATGGCATCGTCCGTGGCCCTGTTTGGTCTATGCACAAACTGAAGAGGGTCCAAGGTGTCGGAGAGAGGAGCAGATGTGAGTTTTGACTAGTGGCTTGAAGCACTTCATGATGACTGATGTCAGTGCGACAGGACGGTAGTCATTTAAACAGGAGATTAATGGTTTCTTTGGAACAGGAATGATGGTGGATGCTTTGAAGGGGGTGGGAACCACAGACTGACTCAGGGAGAGGTTAAAGATGTTGGTGAACACCTCTGCCAGTTGATCAGCGCATGCTCTGAGAGCCCGCCCTGGAATACCATCCAGCCCTGGAGCTTTGACCTTTTTGAAGGACCGCCTCACGTCTGCCGTTTGTGGGGTCAGTGAGGTAGTCCCCCTGCACACCTGTGGACTCATGGTGGGCGCTGTGTTGTCCGCATCGAACCGGGCATAGAAGGTGTTAAGCTCGTCCGGGAGCGAACCGGTAGGCTGGACAGTGTCCTGTTTTTCCCATTGTAATCCGTGATGCAACATAATCCACTCCACATGCGTCTGGGGTCAGAGCTGTAGTAATTAGATTTCACTTTGTCCCTGTAGACTCTCTTGGCTTTCCTGATGGACTTCCAGAGGTCATATCTAGCTGCTTTGTAGGTGTTGGGGTCCCCTGAGTTGAAGGCAGTGGTCTGTACTTTGAGTTTGCACGAATTTCCCCTCTGACCCAGGGTTTCTGGTTTGGGTAAGTGCAGATGGTGGCTTTTGGAACAACATCATCGATGTAGCCTAAGAGAGTCTGTGTATTCGTTGATGCTGCCTTCTGCTGCATCCTCAAACATCTGCCAGTCAGTTTTGTCAAAGCAGTCCTGCAAGACCTCATCAGCCTCATTGTTCCATTTGTAAATGTTCCTGGTTTGGTTTCTGCTTGAATGCAGGCAGCAGTAGAATGGAACAGTGATCTGCCTTACCAAAAGCAGTCTCTGAATGGGGTGTAACAATGGTCTAGGGTCTGCTCTTCCCTGGTGAGAAAAGTGAGTCAAGTCAAGTTTTATTCGTCACTTGCACATAAACTGCAAGTGAAATGAATTTGCCAGCAGCGGTATAATAAAGAAAGAACACACAATACACAATAAAAGTTTAACACAAACATCCACCACAGCATTCATCACTGTGGTGGAAGGCACAAAATTTGGCCAGTCCTCCTCCATTTCCCCCTGTGGTTGGGACCTTCAACCTTCCGCAGTCGCCGCTGCGGGCGTCCAGGTGTTCAGACAAGGTAAGTCCAGGTAAGTCCTGAATCGGTGCCTCCCCACCGGAGACCACGGCTTCAAGATGGTGTAGGCCGCAGACCGGCAGTCGAAGATCTAAAGTCCCCGCCGCGCCGCAGCCAGAAGCACCGCAGATTGCAGGGCCAGTGGTCGGAGCTCTTCTCCAGGGATCCCCGGCGAGGGACCCTGCTCAGGATGGTATGTCCACGCCGTGCCCGTGGTAGAAGTTGGCCGGCAGTTGGAGCTCTTCTCCTCCCGGGTCCCCAACCAGGGAACCCAGGCCCAGGACGCCGCCAGATGGAGCTCCGCAGACCGCGGCTTCAGGCTGCCGCAGGCCAACGAACAGAGCGCTTCCCTCCGGCGACCCCCGGCGAGGGCTCGCCCACTCCGTGACGAAAGCTTCCTCGCTGCGCCTGCAGCTGAAGCCCCAGGCACGTCTCCTGGAAAGGCCGCACCGATCCTTGCTGTTAGGCCACGGGGGAGGCGACATGGAAAAAGTTTCCATGAAACGGTTTCCCCCTTACCCCCCCACACCACCCCCCACACAAGACACACCGAGAGATATTAAAAACACACATTAGGACATACTAAAAAAACAAGAAAAGTAGAAAAAACTAACATGCTGCTGGCTGGGCTGCCGGCTAGCAGCGCCCCCACCGACCCAGGTGATGTGTTGGTAATATTTTGGGAGAACCTTCTTCATGTTGGCTCTGTTGAAGTCTCCCACAACAGGGAAGTTTTAGGGTCAGCACTTGCTTTCTTACAACTTGTATAATTGAGAGCAGGTCAATTATGGGGGGAGGAGTTAATGCTGGATAGGGATGGCTAGATAGAAAGATGAGAATGGGGTAGCAGCCCTTACCTGGGATCACCTGTTCTTGTGCTGATTTATATATCACCTTTGTGACTACACATCCAAGAATGGTCAAAATGTCTGCTCCTAACCTCACACTGATGTTTCTGTGTAACAAGGTTCTGAGGGAAAATACTCAACTTCCATTTTCCTTGCCTTTGTTCCTGAGACTGCCGATAGTGCTCATAGTTCAGCTCCGACCATTGAAGAGCCCCAACAAGATCCACAGCACACAAAAATAAATTGACAGGTTTAGGCAGTGATAGTGATATTACAGGAATCAGTAGAATCTGGAGTGGTCCCAGGTGATTGGAAAATTGCCAATATTACCCGGCTGCACAAAAAGGGAGCAAGGCAGAATAGTGGGAACTATAGGCCGGTTAGCCTGACTTCGGTGGTCGGTAAGATTTTAGAGTCCATTGTAAAGGATGAGTTTATGAAGTACTTAGATGTCCACGATAAAATAGGCCAAAGTCAGCATGGCTTTGTGATGGGGATGTCTTGCTTGACAAATGTGCTGGAATTCTTTAAAGAAGTCAATAGCAGGACAGACAAAGGAGAGTCAGTAGATGTTGCTTCCTTAGATTATCAGAAAGATTATCAAAATTATAAAGTGTTAAAGAAGGAACTGCAGATGCTGGAAAATCGAAGGTACACAAAAATGCTGGAGAAACTCAGCGGGTGCAGCAGCATCTAGGGAGCGAAGGAAATAGGTAACGTCAAATATCAAAATTATAAGGTGTGTTATGCGCTCCCCCTCCTGGTCAATGTTATGTATTAACCTTTCTCTGTTTCTTTCCCGAGTGCAGGCTAAAAGGCTCCTGTACCCGATTGGCCAAGCTGCGTCAGGTGACGGGTGACTCATCTGAAGTATAAATATGAGAGTTCCCAGAATTCTCTCTCTCTCTTCGACAACCCTGCCTCGTGAGCTGATTGCTGGTGCGAGCTGTGGAAAGGCCTGGCCAAATGGCATAGAACTTCGTGTGATTTCAACATTACGTCATACCAAATATTGAATTGGGCTGTCCTTAGAAGTTATCGGTATTTTGTTTCAGGGATAGCTTTCTTTTAGGCAGGTTTAGAGTCTCAGGTTCGACGGTCCATCGCGTGGCTGTCCTGAGCACTTTAAAGTTGTTTGTTAATCCATTCATATCCTTGTCTGGGTTGTTTGAATCAGGTTTGGGTTTTGGGTGTGTTATTGAGTAATTAAAAACTATTATTGAACTTAAACCTGTTTTTTTTACTTATGTTACGCGACTCTGAAGTACCTGCTTTCAGGAGTCGTAACAAAATGGGGGCTCGTCCTAAGCTTTGAGGACCCTTGACGTTTTGTGGGGGGGTTTTGGTAGGCTTCTGGTGACTGAGGAAGTCTGTGTGTAGTGAGGGAAATTTTTCTTCCCTGTTTGTGGTAGCTGGTGCTTTGGCTACATTTGATATGGAGTCTAAATGGAAGGACTTTATTGAGGCTCCTAGTCGGGAGTTGTTTCATCGAGGTACAAAGGAGCATTTGATTTTTCTGGCAGGGAACTATGAAGTGCCTATTGACCCACATGCAAAGAAACAGGTAATTAAATCGGGGTTGTGGGCTGCGTTGGTGGAGAAGGGAGTTTTGCCTGGCTGTACAGACAGTCCCACACCTTCTGTTCAGCCTGGTCAGGACATGAAGGCAACCATTAGGTTGAAGGAGTTAGAGCTGGCATTGGAGACCAAAAGAGCAGAGGAGGAGACCAAAAGAGCAGAGTTTCAGCTGGCAATGGCTGAGGAGGAAACCAAGAGGGCACAGATTAGGCTGTGGGAGAAGGAATTAGATATGATTATGGAAGACTTTGGGAACTGTCTCCCTGAGAGGGTTACTGCTTACCTTAATGAGCAGAAAGTGAATGAGGTGTCTAAGGTGTTGGCAGATGAGTATGTATGGACTCATAAGGCTGATTTTGTTGGGCACTCCTGTAGTTTTGGTGCACGGCCGGTTGATCATGGTGGTGTCGACGGTGGCAGTGTCAAAGGTGTATCTGTGCCTGCAAGTGGCAGCACGTTGATACAGGGGGAGGTCCGAGCTAATAGGGTGGATGGAAATTTGAGGACTAGCGAAGGTCCTGTGTGCTACTATTGTAGAGGGAGAGGGCACATGTTAAAGGCGTGTCCCGTTCTGAAGCAGAAAAAGGAAAAGACTGTGGCTTTGGTGGGTACACAGAAGGCACCTGTGGTACCTGAGGTGCCTGAGTCTGATAAGTGTAGGGATGATTCTGCGTTCAGCATGAATGATTTTGTTTCTCTGGAGTATGGGGGCGATAGAGTTCCAGTATCCATCTTGCGTGATACTGGTGATACTCAGTCCTTTATATTGGATAGTGTACTGCCGTTTTCTGCGGAATCATCGGTTGGGTCAAGTGTCCCTGTGGTAGGATTCGGGATGGATGACATGGTAGTGCCTTTGCATACCGTGAATCTCGAGACCGAGTTGGTTTCAGGCCGGGTAACTGTTGGGTTACGGCCGTGTTTTCCCGTTGAGGGAGTTTCAGTAATTTTGGGGAATGACTTGGCAGGAGATGGAGTTTTAGTTACTCCTGAGGTAACGGCTGTTCCGATGGTGCAGAGTCCTGATGGGTTGGCTATGCAGCATCCGAAGGTCTTTGCAGCTTGTGCTGTCACGAGGGCTATGAGTGAGAGCCAGGCGAAATTTGAGGATGTAGTGGACCTGAGTGAGAGCATTTTTGGGGATCAGAAGGAGGGATCCTGTGTTGTGGAGGGTGTTTCTACATCTCAAGATGAAATAGTGTCTGAAAATGGGCCGGTGTCGCTGTCAAGTGACCGGCTGGTTGAGGAGCAAAAGAGTGATCCAGGTTTATCGGAGCTGTTCGACCGCGCGGTGCCTGAGGGGGATATGAATCCCACAGCAAAGGGTTTTTTTCTAAGGGAGGGCTTACTGATGCGAAAGCGGTCTCCCTTGGATATATCTGGGCATGATGATTGGAGCGTGGTTGATCAGATTGTGATACCTCGTCGGTATAGGGACGAGATACTCTGTTTGGCTCATGATGGTCCTCTGGGTGGACATTTGGGGGTCAATAAGACGTATGACCGTATCTTACGGAATTTTTTTTGGCCAGGGTTGGAGAAGGACGTGAAACAGCAGTGCAGGTGTTGTCACATTTGTCAGGTGGCAGGAAAGCCGAACCAATCGATTGTTCCTGCGCCTTTATATCCAATCCCTGTGGTCGGTGAGCCGTTTGGGCGGATTCTACTTGATTGTGTGGGTCCTCTACCTCGGACAAGGGTGGGCAACAAGTTTTTATTGACAATTATGTGTGCGTCTACCCGCTTTCCGGAGGTGGTCCCTTTGCGTAGAATTTCTGCCCCTACCATTGTGAAGTCTCTCACTACGTTTTTTTCGTTGTTCGGTTTGCCCAAGGTGGTGCAGAGTGACCAAGGTTCCAGCTTCATGTCGAAGGTTTTTGGTCAGGTAATGAAGTGGAGCGACAGGAAGGCTTCTAGTAGGAATTTTTCTCCAGGTGACAAAGTCCTGGTGTTGTTGCCTATTCCTGGTTCCAGTCTGCAGGCTCGGTATAGCGGTCCCTATCAGGTGGTTAAGAAGGTTGGTGAAAGGGATTATATTATTGGTACCCCTGATCGAAGGCGTAAGACCCAGCTCTGTCATGTCAACATGATGAAGCAGTACCATGAGCAGGAGCCTGTGGAGGGTGATGGGGAGGTGCTGTGTCCTTCGGTTTCGTCTAAGCCTGTTTTGGCTGCAGTAGTGCTGCCCCTGACACGGGTGGTGATGTGGGTGAGGCACGGTTGTCGGTGGCAGTGACGCAGGGAAGGCTGTCTAACTCTGAGGCTTTGGAGTCGCTTCCCTTGCGGTTGTCGCCATTGACTGAAAGTCAGCGGGGTGATCTGCTTGCTTTGGTGAAGTCAAATGGGTCACTGTTCTCGGATGTGCCTTCTCAGACGTCTGTGCTGCAGCATGACATTGACGTGGCCGGTGCTGCGCCAATTAAACAGCATCCGTATCAGGTCAACCCTGACAGGCGTCATCGTCTAGGGAGTCAGGTTGACTATATGCTGCGGCATAGCATTGCTGAAACTAGTTGTAGTCCGTGGAGTTCTCTGTGTCTACTGACTATGAAGGCTAATGGGGAGGACAGGTTTTGCACGGACTTTCGGAAAGTCAATGCGGTAACTAAGCCGGATTGCTATCCTCTCCCACGAATGGAGGATTGCGTGGATCGTGTGGGAAGTGCATCGTTTGTGTCCAAATTGGACTTGTTAAAAGGGTATTGGCAAGTTCCCTTGACTGGGCGGGCGAGGGAGATCTCTGCGTTCGTTACGCCTGATAACTTTCTGCAGTATACGGTGATGGCATTTGGGATGCGCAATGCGCCGGCAACCTTCCAACGGTTGGTGAACATTGTATTGTCTGGTTTGACCTTCTGTGAGGCATACCTTGATGATTTGGTTGTGTGCTCCAGGTCGTGGATCGAACACATCGGTCATCTGAAGGAGGTATTTCATCATCTAACGGAGGCAAAGCTAACTATCAATCTGGGGAAGTGTGAGTTTGGCCAGGCCACGGTAACGTATCTGGGTAAGGTGGTGGGCCGGGGTCAGGTTCGCACTCTCAAGGAAAAGGTGGAGCATATTGTCGCATTTCCTGCTCCAACCTCGAGGACTGAACTCCGTAGGTATCTGGCTATGGTTGGGTACTATAGGGGATTCTGTCCAAACTTCTCTGCGGTGGCTGCCCCTTTGACGGATTTGCTGAGTCCGAAGGTAGATTTTGTGTGGTCTGCAGAGTGTCAACAAGCTTTTGAGCATACTAAAAGTCTTCTGGTGCGCGCACCTGTGCTGGCGGCACCTGATTTTGAGCTTCCATTTAAGCTGGCAGTGGATGCTAGTGATCGTGGGGTTGGGGGAGTTCTTCTACAGGATGATTCAGATGGGGTGGAGCATCCAGTTTCGTACTTCTCTAAGAAGTTTAATCAGTATCAGAAGTGGTACTCCACCATTGAGAAAGAGGCCCTTGCTATGTTGATGTCGCTGAGTCATTTTGAGGTTTATGTTGGCTCCTCGAATGTCCCTGTCATCGTACTCACGGATCATAATCCGTTGGTATTTTTGCATAATATGAAGAATAAGAACCGGCGGTTAATGAGCTGGAGTTTGCAGCTGCAAGACTACAACCTGGAGGTCAGGCATATCCGTGGCAAGGATAGTGTCTTGGCTGACGCCTTGTCGCGCCAGTGGAGTTTAGCTCCTGAATAGTTTCTGGGATTTGGTGGTGTTTTTTCTCTCTTCTTCCGAAATGTATTCAGTATCTTTGGGTGGGGGTGTTATGCGCTCCCCCTCCTGGTCAATGTTATGTGTTAACCTTTCTCTGTTTCTTTCCCGAGTGCAGGCTAAAAGGCTCCTGTACCCGATTGGCCAAGCTGCGTCAGGTGACGGGTGACTCATCTGAAGTATAAATATGAGAGTTCCCAGAATTCTCGCTCTCTCTTCGACAACCCTGCCTCGTGAGCTGATTGCTGGTGCGAGCTGTGGAAAGGCCTGGCCACATGGCATAGAACTTCGTGTGATTTCAACATTACGTCGTACCAAATATTGAATTGGGCTGTCCTTAGAAGTTATCGGTATTTTGTTTCAGGGATAGCTTTCTTTTAGACAGGTTTAGAGTCTCAGGTTCGACGGTCCATCGCGTGGCTGGCCTGAGCACTTTTAAGTTGTTTGTTAATCCATTCATATCCTTGTCTGGGTTGTTTGAATCAGGTTTGGGTTTTGGGTGTGTTATTGAGTAATTAAAAACTATTATTGAACTTAAACCTGTTTTTTTTACTCTGAAGTGCCTGCTTTCGGGAGTCGTAACAAGGTGCCATATTAGGAAGATGAGAGCCCACGGTATCAAAGGGCAGATACTAGTATGGATAGCAGGTTGGCTGGATGGCAGAAGCCAAAGAGTGGCAATAAAGGGGGCTCTTTCTGGTTGGTTGCCAGTGACTAGTGGAGTTCCGCAAGGGACAGTGCTGGGGCCGCTACTCTTCACGTTGTATATTAATGATTTGGACGAGGGGATTGAAGGCTTTGGGGCAAAGTTTGCGGATTATATGAAAATAAGTGGAGGGGCAGGTAATGTAGAGAAAGCAGGGACTCTGCAGGAGGACTTAGAGTTGTTGAGTCATAGAGTGATACAGTGTGGAAACAGGCCCTTCGGCCCATCTTGCCCACACCGGCCAACATGTCCCAGCTACACTAGTCCCACCCGCCTGCGCTTGGTCCATATCCCTCCAAACCTGTCCTATCCATGTACCTGTCTAACTGTTTCTTAAATGTTGGGATAGTTCCAGCCTCAACTATCTCTTCTGGCAGCTTGTTCCATACACCCACCACCCTTTGTGTGAAAAGGTTACCCCTCAGATTCCTATTAAATCTTTTCCTCTTCACCTTAAACCCATGTCTTCTGGTTCTCGATTCGCCTACTCTGGCCAAGAGACTCTGTGCATCTACCCAATCTATTCCTCGCATGATTTTATGCACCTCTGTAAGATCTTCTAAATTAATGGTAAAGCTGCATTAAATTGACATCAATACTTGCTGACTGGAAAAGGAGAAATAAATCAGCAGCTTTTCTGATTCCAGTGGCGAGCAAATGACGCATAAATGACGGAGGCATGATTATACAACAGAGGAGCGCAGGATCTGATTCCTCGATGTTGTCAAGGCTTGTTGCCTTGGCAACATTGTTCAGGTTTGCACATAAAGGACACTTGGGCCAAATGTCAGATACCAAGAAATAATGCAGCTTCACAAGATACCTGGCTTATGGCAATCATAAAAGTTAAAATATACTTGAAACATGACGTCAGTTCCGAAGCAAGTTAAGGTACTTAGTGTAAACAATCAAGAATTGTCTGAAGAAGGGTCTCGACCTAAAACATTGCCTATTTCCTTCGCTCCATAGATGCTGCCTCACCCGCTGAGTTTCTCCAGCATTTTTTATCTACCTTTGGTTTTCCAGCATCTGCAGTTCTTTCTTAAGCTAGTGTAATCAATGAAGCTGCTTTGGGTGCTGACACAAGAAACTACAGTTGCTTGTGTTTGCCCCATGCAAAGACATACAATGCTGGAGTAACTCAACAGACCCGCACTTTGAGTCCTTCTTTGCAAACCAATATCTGAGATCCTTGTATGTATAAGAAGGAACTGCAGATGCTGGTTTAAACCAAAGATCAACACAAAAAATCTGGAGTAACTCAGCGGGACAGGCAGCATCCCTGGAGAGAAGGAATGGGTGACGTTTTGGGTCGAGACTCTTCTACAGACAGATCCTTGTTCTGGTCTGAAGAAGGGTCCTAACCCGAAATGTCACCTATCAATGTTCTCCAGAGATACCACCAGATCCACACTGAATTTCTCCAGCACCTTTTGTCTTAAGTTACTTTGGAATATTTAGTAAAAGCATTACAAACTCATATCACTATAACAAAGGCAAGAAAAACAAACTATTGCCTATTATGAACACTGACTTTGGTTTCCAATTCTGAATTTCTTGGTGCTTAGTTTCTAGGTACCAGAGACATTTCCACTGACTGAGTACGTGCTTATAGCATATTCCAATTCATTAATATGCATCGTGTAACAGGCAGAATGCAGATGATATTTGTTCATTGCTTTATTTCTCAATGAATATGTAAAAATATCCTACTTCTTATGACGAGAATATTCATATTTGGAAAATTCATGTTCATAAGTTCTAGTCGCAGAATTAAGCCATTCGGCCCATCAAGTCCACTCCGCCATTCAAGCTGATCTATCTTTCCCTCTCAACCCCATTCTCCTGCCTTCTCCCCATAACCCCTGACACCCAGCTGAGAGAGCTGTCAGAGGAAATGCACCAATGGGGAGAATGCTGATGTTTAAAATAAGTTTAGACAGGTACTGGGGAGGAAAGGGTGAAGATGCATGGGGCAAACACAAGCAAATTGAACTAGCTCAGTTATAAAAACTGGTTGGCATGGATGAGTTGGGCAGTGGGGTGGGAGATTGCAACCTTCACGTGGTCCACCCTGTTTCGACGAATGCAATCAACCTGGCGTGAACAAATGGAAGATCAAACAGAACAAGTTGTCTTACAACTTTAGGCTGTGCACGCCATACACAAGAAGAAGAAGAAGATGTTGGGCAGACAGTTCTGGTCCCATGCTGCATGATGCCACAACAGCACCATTGAGGCTTGAGCTCAATGCAGTCATCTTTCTCATGTTAAATAAATGATTCCCCCTTTATCATTTCCCATGTGAATAATTTCCCATAATTTACCTATGTAAGCAACATTATATTTTAACTTTAGTTTAGTTTAGTGTATTTTCTTGTCACATGTACCAAGGTACAGTGAAAAGCTTGTGTTGCGTGCTGACCAGTCAGCTGAAATATTGTACATGATTACAATCTGGCCATCCGCAGTGTACAGATCTGTTGCAGTTGGGGTTTAAAAGGGTGGAGCGATCGTAATGAGTGTTTGCAGATAAACTTCTGGGATCAGCAGGCAGAGAGTGGCCTGGCTGGACGCCATCTTGGAAAAAGATTAGTATTCCTTTCTGAAATATGTATGCCACTGGTAAGATCAGCATTTATTGTACATCTAGATTTGCCTACGGACATAGGTTGGGGCATCTTGGTTGGCATGGACAAGACAGGCCAAAAACATCTGTGTCCATGCAGTATGAGTCTATGACTCTAGGTTCCCTCCTCCCCCCCCCCCCCCCCATGGGCAATTTACTGCAATCTACTAACCTGCTTTGGAATGTGGGAAGAAAATAGAGTATGCAGAGGAGACCCATGTGGTCAAAAGGAGAATGTGCAAACTCCACACAGACAGCACCTGAGGTCAGGATTGAACCAGGTTCAATTTGTGCCTCCGTGCAACCCCTGAAATATAATCTACTTAAGGCAGGGCCAGATTTACGCATAAGCTTCACAAGTTTAAGCTTAGGGCCTCGAGATCTAGGGGGGCCTCGGCAGGGCCGGATTTACCTACAGGCCTCATAGGTTGAAGCCTAGGGCCTCAAAATCTAGAGGGCCTCCATCAGTGTTTCCACTTTGATGGAAATTACCCGAAATTCTGGTTCCGGCCGCTGGAAGTTTTGGGGGAAAAAATTGCGACCAACCTGCGCAGTTGGGGGAAGCCGGTAACGCAGTAGCCACGCAAAATGACGCTGTCTCTCCGCACGTGCGCAGTGGGCCCGGGCGGGTTCAGATCTCCATTTGGACTCCACACAATCACCTCGATGCCTCGTGTCTACTCCAGGTAAGTAGTGGAATATTGCGTTGCAGGAGTGCCCGTTTCTCCGGGCCGGGGGGGGGGGGCTGCGCTGTCTGCGATATGGAGTCGGAGCCTCGCTGCATGGGAGGGAGAGTGAGGGGGAGAGGGGGAGAGAGAGAGGGGAAGGGGAGAGGGGGAGGGAGAGAGAGGTGGAGGGAGAGGGAGGGGGAAGGAGGAGGGGGGAAGGGGGATTATCTTTAGTGAGATTGCAAAATTAAGGTAGGTTTTAGAGCAATTATATTTCTCCTCCATATGAATAATATCAAACAATTGGAACTGCTTTCTTTTCCTTGATAACAATACTGAAAAATATGAATTCCATAGTTTGCGACTTTCATTTTGCATCATATTTTTAATGTGCACACACTGACACAGTCGAACAGTAACAGGCAATCAAATCAACACACAAAACATTTTCTAAAAAAAGTATTATTTTATGCAAAAACTTACCGTATTTTATTTGCAGTGTTTGACTGCTCCTTTATAACATTTTACAGTACAACTTGATTATTAAAACAAGAACAGCTTCAATTCTTGATTTAAAAAAATGTATACAACAATGACCCCAATCATCCCATTCCACCCACTCATTACTCTTGACTCAACCAAAATTATTTCTGAAATATTGGTCATAAATTTGGTGCAAAAATGCTCCAAAATAAGGCTCAGAATGCACCGGAGCGCATTTAAAACCCCAGAGCTTAATCGGGCCCTGGATCCCGGCCGCAAGGGTCTTTCAGCTTCGCGCTTGTGATATGCGCTGCATGCACTTATTTCACATACATTTTTTGTAATCCTGCCATGCCACCCCCCTTTTTGAAAAGCTTTGTACGGACCTGGTGTATAATATTTTTGACACTGTAATAGGCCTTTCTTACATTTGCTGTCACAATGCACTGTAGTCTCTAAACAACACCAGTAATTTTCCTTGCCCTCCATTTCAGAATAATAGTGTTTTAAGCCGATAACTCGACACTAGTACTGGCAATAAATAAAAAGCGCAGCTTTCCAGCCCTTATCTCATTGGCCAAGCTCGGCTGCACATCGGTGTCAATCTGGTGGACTCTTCCATCTTCCTCTCGTCGTGGGGGTGGGGGATTGGGAGGGGCCTCATAAGTGGAATAGCCTAGGGCCTCTCTTCATCTAAATCCGGCCCTGACTTAAGGCAACCATTTTATGAAGAGTACATGAGATGCTCTTTTTCTTTACTTTGTTTTTCATCTTAAAATTACTTTGAAAATGAACCATAGTTAAATTCTGGATATTATATAATTTATTTAAATAGTATCATCATAGTTTTGAGACAAGCCAGCTACAGAATTCGTGAGTTCTGAACGATGCCCAGTGTTGTACTTGAGGTTATATAATATCTTGTTTATACTGTACCTCCGCACCTGTCAATAGTTCTTTCTATGAATGTGCGTTTTTCGTGATCACTTTATAGTCTTGTGAACTGACATGAGACATAGCGGGATTTCTATGTAACGTTTGGTAGCAGTAAAGCCTTCTTAGCTTGCCTGGAGCTAATAATACCAGTGTGATAGTCACAGAAAAGTGGGCAAAGGAATGGCAGATGGAATTTAATTCAGACAAGCATGAAGTGATGCAGGCCGGGACACACACAGCGGATGACAGGGGTGGGGTGGTGGGCAGGGGGAGGTTATGTTGAACAGAAAGACATTGCTGTATAAGTTCATGGTTCACTGAAAGTAACACCACATGTGGACAGGGTGGTGAAGAAGGCATTTTGTGGAACCCCCTACAATCAGTCTGAAGAAGCGTCTCGACCCGAAACATCATCTATCCATGTTCTCCAGAGATGCTGCCTGACCCGCTGAGTTACTGCAGCACTTTGTGCCTTTTTTTTTTTGTAAACCAGCAACTGCGGTTCCTCGTTTCTACATTGAGTATAAGAGTTGGGAGATCATGTTACAGTTGTACAAAATGTGTGGGTTTGAACTTGGATTGCTGTATTTCTGGTTGCCATGCTACCCAATAGATGGATTAAGCTAGAGAGAATGTAGAAATGTTTCACAAGGATGTCGAGCAAAAGCCAAACTTCTGGAGGAAACATTGAGGGTCAGAGGCAGGTAGTGAGTCAACGTTTTGATCAACTCAATTCATTGGTTTCTGAAGAGATGTTCTTCAATAGGAACCTACAGTTTATCCAGTAATGAGAAGAATTCCAAACTGAAACGTCTGCCCATTTCCTTCCACAGATGCTGTTTCATAAATTCATGTTCATTCGACATAGGAGCAGAAATAGGCTATTCAACTAATAGAGTTTGTTCGACCATTCAATCACGGCGGATCTATCTTTCCCCCTCATTCTCCTGCCTTCTCCCCATAACCTTTGACCCTGACTAATCTGCCTGACCCACTGACTTCCTCTGACAATTAGCTTTTTCCTCCAAATTCCAACATTTTCAGTCTCTTATGTCTTCACAAGGATTTTGCTAGGTTTGGAGGGTTTGAATATTCAAGAGTGTTTGGATAGACTAAGTCTGTTTTGCCTGAAGTGAAGGATGCTGAGAGATAGCATGATAGAAGTACATAAAGTTATGAGAAGTAAAGATGGAGTGAGTCTGGTTCCCATGGTCGGGTTGTCTGAACAGGTTTAAGGTGAGAGGGAGGTTTAAAGGTAAATCTTTCACACAAAGCGTAATTGCTATCTACAATGAGTTGCCAGAGGAGATGGTGGAGGCAGGATCAGAAATAACAATTACGAGGCATTGGGACAGGTACTTTAATGAGCTGGGCATAGCAGGATATGGAATTAATGTAGGCAGGTAGGATTAATACAGATAGGAATGATGTTCGTATAGTTGTAGTGGGCTGAAGGGACTGTTTTCTTGGTGTTCAACTTTATGACCTTCTATTTGACCACAAGTAGTGTTTTGGTCCATCTGGTTATAGCAGTACCAAGGACAACCATATGCACAATAGCTTCACCTGATTCAGCTCATCTGCTACAGAACCACCTTACTTGAGGGAAATATTCCACCTTGTGAAGTTACATTTTGATGGATTTTGTATTGGGAATGATATTACCATCTGTAACCAGATTCTCCAGGCCTTGTCAGAGGGTGGTGAATCTTTAGTCAGAGGATGGTGAATCTGTGGAATTCATTGCCACAGACAGCTGTGAAGGCCAAGTCAATGAATATTTTAAGGCGGAGATTGACAGATTATTGATTAGTAAGTGTGTCAGGGGTTATGGGGCGAAGGCAGGAGAATGGGGTTGAGAGGGAAAGGTCAATCAGCCATGATTGAGTGGCAGAATAGACTTGAGGGGCCGAATTACCCTATTCTGCTCCGAGAACATATGAAGTTATGAACTTGTTAACAATCGCAGTTTCAAGGGAATGTCGAGAAGGGCAGCATGCCTTTGAATAAATACTTTATTGTCACATGTGACAAACATGGAAAACTAGGTTCAGGAGTAGGCCATTCGGCCCTTTGAACCAGCACTGCCATTCAATATGATCATGGCTGATCATCCAAAATCAGTACCCTGTTCCAGCTTTTTCACCATACCCCTTGATTCCCTTAGCCCTAAGAGCTAAATCTAACTCTCTCTTGAAAACATCCAGTGAATTGGCCTCCACTACCTTCTGTGGCAGAGAATTCCAGATTCACAACTCTCTGGTGAAAACGTTTTTTCCCATCTCAGTCCTAAATGGCCTACCCCTTATTCTTAAATTGTGACCCCTGGTTCTGGACTCACCCAACATCGGGAACATTTTTCCTGCATCTACCCTGTCCAATCCTCTAAGAATTTTATATGTTTCTATAAGATACCCTCTCATCCTTCTAACTTCCAGTGAACACAAGCCCAGTCGACCCATTATTTCATCATACGTCAGTCCCGCCATCCCGGGAATTGACCTGGTGCAGTGTTACAAGTCACAAGGCGCAAGTCACAGTGAAATTCTTTGCTTGCATGAACCTTTACAGGGTCTGGCACATACTGTCACAACCTAGAAGGTATAGAAGGCTATGACCTAGTGCAGGCAAATGCTAATATGGTAGATCGGTACATCAGGTGGAGTGGATATGGTAAGCCGAACACCCTGTGTCTGTGCTGCATGACTCTTCGAGGCCCTCTAACACGTTTGTTTCCGTATCATACTAGTAACACATCCATATCTTCTCTGCTACTTCTTCTTTCCATAAACCTGTGACCATATATTGCATTCCTTACACCTACTCAAGCGACTTTGAGTCCTGAAAAGCGCTATATAAATAAAATCTATTATTATTATTATTATTACTACTTCATGAAGGCATAAAGTATCTGGCAAACTAAATGTAATGTCACCGTATGCTGAACCCCTGTATTGTCAAAGATCTGAGAGGAGATGGCACAAGAGGTGGCAGATGCTGGAATCCGCTACATAAATGGAGAGCTGCTGGAGGAACACAGCGGATCATGCAGCGTCTGTGGATGGAAATAAACAATCAATGTTTCGGGTCCGGAAGAATATGTCAACCTGAAACGTTTTTGTTCATTCCGCTCCACAGATGCTGCCTGACCCGTTGACTTAACCCAGCAATTCTCCTGTTTTTTGCATCTAGTTTAGTTTTGTTTAGTTCTACTTTAGAGATACAGCGCAGAAACAGGCCCTTTGGCCCACTGAGTCTGCACCGACCAGCAATCCCCGCACATTAATGCTACCTTACACAAACTAGGGAAAATTTTGCATTTATACATTTATACCAAGCCAATTTAACCTACAAATCTGTACATCTTTGGAGTGTGGGAGGAAACCAGAGAAAACCCACACAGATCACGGGGAGAACTTACTAACTCCGTACAGACAAGCACCCATAGTCAGGATCGAACACAGGTCTCCGACACTGTAAGGCAGTAGCTCTACCATTATGTTACCATGCCGCCTGAGAGGAGAAAGTTGACAAAGCAATTAGTTTGCAATTAATAAATCTAGAGAAGCAACAATTCAAATCAAAATGACAATTGTCGAATTAGCATTTCACCCAGGCACTCATATGCATCGTCATCTTGTCAAATTAAATGAGAAGCAAAATCATTTTCAACCTGGCATAGAAAGCATGTGTTATGCCCGCTTTCATGTGTTGGGACATTGAGTATAAGAGTTAGGAAGTTATGTCGCTGCTTTATAGGACTTTGTTTAATCCATATTTGGAGCATCACATAAGTTCATTTGCCCCATTACAGGAAGAATGTGGAGGCCTTAGAGAGGGTGCAGAAGAGGTTGATCAGAATGCTGCATGGAATAGGAGGTATAAGCTATAAGCAAAGGTTTGACAAACTTGGATTGTGTTCTCTGGAGCATCGAAGGGTGGGGGGAGAGCTGATGGAACTATATAACATTATGAGAGGCATACATAAGGTAGACAGTCAGAATCTTTCTTTTTTGAGTGTGGAAATGTCAAAGACATAACTTTAAAGTGAAAGGGACGAAGCTTAAAGGAGATGTGCGGGGCAAGTATTTTTACACAGTGGGTGGTGAGTGCCTGGAACACATTGTTGGGGGTGGCGATGGAGGCAAATAGAAGAGTTTCATTTAAGAGGCTTTTAGATGTACACATGGATGTGCAGAGAATGGAGGGTTTGGATTAAGTGCAAATAGATGAGATTAGTGAAGCTTGGAATCACGTTGCACACAGAGATTGTAGACTTTTCAATATAACTGGAAATTGTTATCCATAACTTCATGTTATAGGAGCAGAATTAGGCCATTCGGCCTATCGAGTCTGCCATTCAATATCTATAATTCCCTCTTAACCCCGTTCTCCTGCCTTCTTCCCATTACCTATGACACCCTTACTAATCAAGAATCTGTCAATCTCCACTTTGAACCCATGGCGATTTTACAATTAGACACTAGGCCAATGAAAATTTCTCAGCTCCCAATATAATTTGTTGCCCTGAAAGAGCTCTTATTAAATAAACTGTAATTAAAGAAGTTGTTGATCAACATTTCATAAATGAGCATCTGCCCCGAGTAAATAAATGAAGATGGTTTTTAATGCATTCAGTGATAATATGATTTAGGTACTCACCTTGTCCAATAAAGTAGCCTGGCAAATTACAGGATTATAAACCAATTAAGAGCCCGAAAGAAGATAGTTTGTGGTAATGGATGTTGCATGCACTTTTAAAAGGGCATATTACTTAAATTCAAGTGGATTGAGGAAGTGAAAGACTAATCCAAAAACATTAACATTAATTAACCACTACTCTGTACTAATCTTACTTGTGATGGTGCACTGGACTGTGGGCATTTTACGATTAGACACTAGGCTTTGAGGTACTAGGCAACCAACAGATCATCCCAGGAGTGTAAGCATTGCTTTGCTGAGAAACATAATAAATGTGATTACAAGTCCTTCTAAGGGCAATTAGGGATTGGCAATAAATGCTGCCTTTTCTAGTGATGCCCAACTCCTGAAAAATAAACCAAAATGTTCATCAGTAAAGTAGAACAAATTAGTTAAGGTGTAGGAAGGAACTGCAGATACTGGTTTACACCAAAGATAGACACAAAATGCTGGAGAAACTCAGCGGGATAGGCAGCATCTCTGGAGAGAAGGAATGGGTGACATTTCGGATCTGAAGAAGGGTCTTGACACGAAACGTCACCCATCTCTGCTCTCCAGAGATGATGCCTGTCCTGCTGAGTTAATCCAGCAATTTGTTTCTAACCAGTTATGGTAGTTAGTCAAAGAATAACTTACTAAATTAGATGTTTAAAATCTATCAAGGGGGTACAGAAACCCAGTTAAATCTCAAAAGCAACGACAACTTGCCATAACAAGTGACTTTAATGTCATAAGACAACAATGTCAGAGATTGATGCATTAGATGCAGAGGCTGCCGGGGTGAAAGGCAAAGACCATTTTTGCTTTCAGCCTCCCTCTCTCCAGAAAGAACAGGGATAAAGTTGGGAAAACATCATAAAAATTGCTTAAAGATTGTTATGTGAATAGCACCATCTGTGGTGCAGTACCCATGATGCAATACCCATGAGGCAGTAGCCAAGATGGCTCCTGAATAAAGATGGCTGAACCCAAGGCACGAGTGTAAAGCCTCCTTTAGTTAGTTGTGAAGCTGTAATCGAGCAGTTTACAGTAAGGAAACACAATATTAAAACATGGTGTCAGATCGTGGCCTGTTTCAGGATTCGTCAAGAGTTTTGATCGTATGCACGGCAACGGCGGACGACGTTTGTGAGTGAGTGCATGACCGAGAGACATCCATCGGGGAGTGTGCATGTTGAACTTGAAGGTGCCGAATTTTGATGTCTATTGACTTTGTGACAGCCTGAAGGAGACACAAAGTAGATATTTTCGGGAGTGACGGCGCAGAATTGGGTGCTGATATACCAGATGATTGTGCGGCCTACATTGTTTCCATCGATAGAGGGGCTGATCATGAAAATGGAGCAGCTAAAGCCCCGTAGGCAAATGAATTTTGAGGCAAGGGACCTGCCAATGGAGTGGAGACAATGGAGGGAGAGTTTGAGCTCTATGTTGATTTGAGCATGGCAGGGAAGGATGACAAGACATAGAGGAAAATGCTCATGTACCTAGTTGGACCGCAAGGGAGAGAGCTCTACCAAATGATAAAACCGCTGGAGACACAGACGCCGGATGGCAACGTACAAGAAGTGACGCTAGAGCAGGCTCTCGATGCTTTCGAACAGCATTGTCAACCCGTGAGGAACGAGACCATCGACAGGTATAGATTCCTTATGAGAAGCCAAGAAAGAGGGGAGACTTTTGATTCGTTTTTAATAGAATTGATGCTCTTGGCAGCTCATTGCAATTTCAGAGAGTTGAAGGATTCACTGATACGTGATAGAATAATATGCGGTATAAGAGATGATATGCTGCGGGAGAGACTTCTCCGAGAAACCTCACTTGACTTAGAAAAGTGTGTGAAGGCATGCCAGGCTTCGGTGCTTTCTAACGCAAGAGTTGATGTCCTGGTAGGTGGCCAACGACAAGATGTCTGTGCAGTGAGGCAAGAGGGGACAAGATACCAGCCAACCATACAGTGCAAATACTGCGGAAAAACTTTTTCACACAGAGAGTGGTGAATCTCTGGAACTCTCTGCCACAGAGGGTAGTTGAGGCCAGTTCATTGGCTATATTTAAGAGGGAATTAGATGTGGCCCTTGTGGCTAAAGGGATCAGGGGGTATGGAGAGAGGGCAGGTACGGGATACTGAGTTCGATGATCAGCCATGATCGTATTGAATGGCGGTGCAGGCTCGAAGGGCCGAATGGCCTACTCCTGTACCTATTTTCTATGTATCTATGTATCTATGAGAGGAAGAAGGAGAAGTGTCCAGCATATGGCCGGGAGTGTTTCAAATGCCATAAGAAAGATCATTTCGCATCACAATGCACGGAAAAGCAGGTGCAACAGAAGAACCAGAAGAAAAGAAAAGGAAAACACCTGTGCATGCAATGGAGAGTTCCAATGATGAGTATGATGACAGTCAAGAGGATGATGAAATTCACACAATGGAACTGCAACCAGAAGCAGTAAAAGCAGAGAGTGTGCACAGTGTTGAGGAGACTCAATTCCCAAAGAAAATCTTTGCGACCATGATGCTGAAAGGGAAGGAAGTAAAATTCCAGGTGGACAGTGGAGCCACATGTAACATCATTCCCAAGAGGCATGCAAAGTGTGTGGATGAAACCAAGCAAGTATTGTCGATGTACAACAATACGACAGTGGTACCTCTTGGGAAAAGCAAGGTGAAACTAGTGAACCCAAAGAATGGAAGGAAATACAAAGTAGAGTTTGTAGTCCTGGAGGAAGACTGCATTCCAATCCTGGGAAGCAGGGCAGCCCAGAAGATGGGGCTCATCTCAGTGTGTAAAGAAAACATAATGACATTGAATGGCAGTGAAATCCCTCTAAGGAAAGACTGATGGCTGAGTATGCTGATGTGTTTGAAATGACAGGTAAATTCGAGGGCAAGTACCATCTGCAGGTAGATGACAGCATAACGCCGGTGATCCATCCACCACGAAGAGTGCCTGTAGCCTTACAGAGTAAGCTGAAACAGGAGTTAGGCAGACTAACAGAAGCTGAAATAATTGCCCCGGTAGAGACCCACACTCCATGGGTATCCAGCCTTGTGTGTGTAGAAAAGCCCAATGGAAAGTTGAGAGTGTGTTTAGACCCGAGGGATCTGAACAAGGGGCTGAAAAGAAGTCATTACCCAATGACGACAATCGAAGATGTCCTCACAGACCTGAATGACGCCAAGGTCTTTAGCACGTTTGACGCCAAGAATGGGTTTTGGCATGTGGAACTGGATGATGAGAGTTCTCAGCTTACGACATTTAACACACCATATGGCAGATATAGATGGAGACGCATGCCATTTGGTCTGTCCACGGCCCCTGAAGAGTTCCAGCTACGACAGAACCAAGTGCTGGAGAGCCTGGAAGGAGTGAGATTTGTTGCTGATGACATCCCAGTGTTTGGAAAAGGGAAAACTGCAGAGGAAGCAGAAAGAGACCATGACAGGAAGGTCAGAACTCTGATGGAGAGATGTTGTGACAGAAACCTGAAGCTGAACATAGAGAAGGCAAAGCTGAAGGTGAAGGAAGTCACTTTCATAGGACATAGAGTCTCTGCTGCAGGACTGAAACCAGATCCATGGAAAGTAGAAGCAGTGCTACAGATGCCTAACCTAACGGATGTCCAGGGAGTTTAGCGATTTATTGGTGTAATGTATTCATGCATATTCATGAATATGTTAATGAGTTGGTGTTGTATATAAGTAGGGATTGTTGGGTAATAAATCTCTCTCGTGATCCAGTCAGCCTGCGTGTAAGTTGTTATTCATTCTGCTGTCCGGAATATAACAAAATTGGCGATGAGGATGGGATAGAGTTTGTGAACTCATCCTTTAAATACAGTGCAGGACTGTTTTGCAACACACAGTATTGTTTAACAGTTTAAACAATAAATACGGAGTTGTGTCGCAGTTGTTTGCGAGCTGGACATGAGAGGCCGCAGATAATTCTATGCAGGGGACTGTAGTTTAAAACAGCAGCTGAAAAAAAATCGGCATGTGTTTGTCACTATCATCTCTATGTTGTGTCTATGTGGCAAGATGTCGTCCTTGGGATTGTATAACATTTTAGACTGAGTTTTTTTTGTCGAATTCCTCAAGCTGAATAGCCTGTACAGCTATGTTTTAGGTGAATTGTTACACCAGAACAGACAGGAATTTGGGGGTTTTGAACAACACGATGGCAGCGTCCACGGGCTACATCGGAAACCTTGCCACTTTTGACATGAGTAGAGAGCCCTTCAGCTCCTTTATGGAGAGAGCAAACATGTTTTTCACGGCAAACAATATATTGGAGATTAATGGTGAAGGAGAGATAAGGCCATTTGCAAACGCATGAAAGCGATTCTGCTCATGGAGATCGGTCCTGAAGTGTACGGCACACTCATGAATCTCCTTGCACCCTTAAAGGCAAAAGACGTGCCATTCAATGACATTATAAAGAAGCTGGAGGAGCACTTCAACCCAAAGCCTCTGGAAATTGCAGAAAGCTATAAATTTGGCATTAGAAACCAAAAGCAGAATGAGACAATCAATTAGTACATTGTTGCTTTGAAAAACGTAACTTTACACTGTAACTTTGGAACCTTTCTCGGACGTGCACTACGCGACAGATTTGTTTGTGGTCCAGTGGATGAACAAATTCAGTCCAAACGTATGAACACTCCAGATCTCACATTCGAGAAAGCATCCAAGATTGCTACCACAATGGAGATGGCATCAAAGAATGCTCACGAGTTTCGTCCACCACGAACTGCAGTGGCCGTTTACAGTCACAAGGCAGTGCCTATGGCCAAACCAAGAGGCGCTAAACCAAAACCAAAGTATGGCGGGGAGCTGAGTTCAGCCAGTTGTTATCGTTGCAACGGTCATCACTCCTCCCAATTTTGTCAGTTCAAGATGGCCAAGTGCTATAACTGCCAGAAGAAATGCCATATCGCCTCAGCATGTCAGGCAAAGCTTAAAACAGGAAACCAACAATCTGCGGGAAACAAGCGACAACACCAGAGAGGAGTTCACAACTTGGAGGTGAACCCTGATGGAAATGAACTTGGGTTGTACACCATTTATGCAACCAACATCTATAAGCCTACAAACAGTCAAGGCAAGGACTTTCGAACAAAACTATTGTTTAATGAACAGTTAATTGATATGTGTATTGACACGGCAGCAGATTATTCAGTCATGAGCAGAGCCCTTTACGAAACAAAGTTCCCACAGATACCATTGTTTGAGAGTAAGGTCAAGCTGAGAACCTACTCCGGCAAAGTAGTGGAGACATGTGGACAAATGAACTGTAAAGTTCAGCATAATGGTCAGTCAGTAACACTGCCCACCATAGGGGCCAGTTACAGAAATAAACCAACCCTCCTTGGAAAGGATTGGCTGAGTAGAATAGAATTAGACTGGAAGAACATTTTCAGTGTCGATTTGTCCAAATCACGTCTTGAAAATGTCATAAGCAAACATGCAAACATTTTTGCTGACAGTGACACGGGAATAACAGGGTACTCTGCACACATTCGACTTAAGCAAGAGGTGAGACCTGTGTATTGTCGACCAAGACCTGTACCATATGCACTAAAGCAACAAATGGAGGTAGAACTCGACAGATTAGAACAGAATGGAGTACTCGTGAAGACAGACCAGAGTAACTGGGCAACACCAATTGTGGCCGTACCCAAGGCTGACAAAACTGTTCGACTATGTGGTGACTACAAAGTCACAATCAACCAAGCCGTTGATGACGAACAATATCCGTTACCAACCTCGCAAGATCTGTACGCAGAACTTAGCAGAGCAAGAGTCTTCACTAAACTGGATTTGACAATCAACACACATAAGGGCTTGTATTCATATACAAAGCTGCCCTATGGTGTAAAATCCTTCCCGAAAATTTTTCAGTCTGTCATGGACCAAATATTACAAGGCATTCTGCACTGTGTGTGCAACCAGGATGACCTACTGATATTCACAGAAGGCATGATAGAACATCTGGAAATCCTCGAGCAAGTTCTCACACGATTGAACTGCCACAATGTCAAACTGCGACAAAGTAAATGTGCATTTGCGCAGTCAGAGGTGGTCTACCTTGGACTCAAATTAGACGCCAACGGACTTCGCCCTGTGAAGGCGAAAGTGGAAGCAATAGTGAATGCTCCAAAACCCAACAATGTGTCAGAGTTACGATCATTCCTTGGGATGGTGCAGTTCTATGCACGATTCCTTCCAGATTTAGCAACTGTGCTAAAGCCACCATCATCTGCTACAAAAAGATGTGAAATGGACGTGGGGAAAGGAACAGCAACGTGCATTTGACATCTGCAAGGAACACTTGACAAGTGACAAACTTCTTGTTCACTACGATACGACACGGGAGATGAAACTTGCTTGTGATGCTTCAAGTTATGGTGTAGGTGCAGTGATCTCCCACGTAATGAATGACGGACAGGAAAAGCCTATTGCTTTTGCATCCCACACCCTGTCATCGAGTGAACGCAACTATGCGCAGATAGAAAAGGAAGCACTCAGCATCATGTTCGGAATCAAGAAATTCCATCAGTTTTTTCTCGGCAGACCATTCACCCTAGTGACTGATCACAAACCACTACTAGTGATACTTGGTCCCAAGTCAGCTATACCTTCCATGGTGGCATGCAGCGCTGGGCAATTTAGCTGTCCCAGTATGACTACAAGGTGGAGTACAGAAGCTCCAAGTGCAATGCAGTTGCAGATGCGTTATCCCGGTTGCCCCATGAGAACTCTGACGTGGGAAGTGGGAACTCAATCTACACACTGCAAGTTGTAGATGAAGACTTTCCAGTGACTGCAACAGAAATTGCAGCAGAAACAAAGAAAGACAATGTGCTGAAGTGTGTTTATGAACAGACATTGAATGGATGGACTGAAATCGATAGTGGATTGAACTCGGTTCTGAACTCAGAGCTCAAGCCTTTCCATAATCGACGCCATGAATTATCATGTGAGCAGGGATGCATTAAGTGGGGTTACAGGGTGGTTGTACCAGAGTCTTTGAGAAACAAATTTATGAACGAACTTCATGCCGAACATCCTGGCATAGTAAGCATGAAGTCAATTGCCAGAAGTTTTGTGTATTGGCCTGGTATTGACAGTGACATCGAGTCACTGGTGAGAAAATGCAGCGTCTGCCAAAATTGCAGGAGTAAACCACCAAAAACACCACTGCAACCCTGGTCATGGCCAAGTAGACCTTTTCAGAGAGTTCATGTAGATTTTTGTGAAAAGGGTAATGATCACTTTCTGGTGCTGGTAGATAGTCATTCCAAATGGATTGAGGTTAAGCATATGGGGTCAAGCACTACTACTGAGCGTACCATAGATGAGTTGAGATCCATTTTTGCAAGACATGGTTTACCAGAAGAACTTGTTTCTGATAACGGGCCTCAGTTTCATTCAGAACTGTTCAAAGAGTTTATGCAGCGGAATGGTGTAAAACACACACTTGTTCCCCCATACCATCCAGCCTCCAATGGGGCGGCGGAAAGGCCTGTTACAGTTGTAAAAGATGCTTTCAAGAAACAGGTTTTGCAGGGTTCAAAGCTCAGCATGAAACATCGTTTGGCCAGTTTCTTGCTGAAGTACAGATCCACACCACACACAACGGGTTACTCACCTGCAGAACTGTTCATGAAAAGAAGGCTAAGAATACGCCTAAGTCTAGTTCAACCCAATTTGGCTTTGAGAGTTGAACAAAAACAATTAAGTCAAAAACGCCATTTTGACTCCCACAAAAAGGAGAGGTACTTCATGCCAGATGAGCAGGTTCGTGTTCTCAGTCCTCCCAACAAGTCCAGTTGGGACAAATGGGATATTGGGAAAATAGTGGAAGTGTGTGGAACAAAAAGATACTTAGTTGAAGTTGGAGATAGCATCAAAAGTGTTCATGTTGATCAAATGATTCCAGCCAAAGATGAACCAACAACTGAGCATGAAGTCCTAATCCCTGAGTCTTTGTCTGAAAGTGAGCTGGAAGAGACCACTGTGATTGAAACAAAGTTCAGTCAGTACAGACAGAGAAACAGATTCCTCTGGTCAAAGTCAGGGTACTAAAACAGAGCCAAACAAGCCAACAGTTGAGTCAACACCTAAACCTGTTACACCTGTTACTGTTAGATGATCAGGTAGGATCCGTAAATCAGTAGTCAGGTTAGGTTTGTATGTTAAGTAATTCACTGTATAAGTACAATGAAAATGTGTAAATATGTTAAATGATAAACATATGTTATGTTTATCATTTAATATTTCATAAATACCCGTTTAAATCAAGTATCAGAACAACAAAATTGTAACTGTGTACATAGATTTAATACTTAAAAAAGGGAGAGCAGTGTAATGTATTCATGCATATTCATGTATATGTTAATGAGTTGGTGTTGTATATAAGTAGGGAATGTTGGGTAATAAATCTCTCTCGTGATCCAGGCAGCCTGCGTGTAAGTTGTTATTCATTCTGCTCTCCGGAATATAACAATTGGATTTGTTAACTACTTGAGCAAATTCCTTCCTGGACTAAGCGACCTATGTGAACCACTACGCAAGCTGACACAGAAGGATGTAGTTTGGTGGTGGGCAGAGGTGCATGACAGGGCAGTGATGGAAATACAGGAGCTAGTAACTGCAGAGCCAGTACTCAGATATTATGATCCATCCAAGGAGCTGACATTACAGGCTGATGCGTCAGAAAACGTGGTGCGGCGCTGATGCAGGAGGGCCATCCAGTTGCCTATGCCAGCAGGGCCCTGACGGATGCGGAGACCAGATATGCACAAATAGAAAAGGAATTGCTGGCAGTGGTGTTTGGTCTAGAGAGGATCCATGTGTACACATATGGAAAGTCAGTGAATGTGGAGTCAGACCATAAGCCACTGGAGATAATCACCACAAAACCACTTCATCGTGCACCAAAGAGATTGCAGAGGTTGCTGGTGAGGATGCAGACCTATGATGTGACAATAAGATACAGACCAGGGAAGGAGATGCAGCTTGCGGACACGCTGAGCAGAGCATATATTCAGACTGACAATACTGACAAGACCATGAGAGAACTGGAGACTGTAAACCTAGCAAGGCACATCCCAATATCACAGCCTCTGCTAAATGGCATAAGGGATGCAACAAAAAAAAATGAGAGACTGCAAGAGGTGATCTGGCTGGCCAGAGAACAAGAAGGATGTTGACCCAGAACTTATCTCCTATTTCCATGTGAGGGAAGAGCTGAGTGTTGGAGATTACCTCATATTCAGAGGAGAGAAAGTAATCATTCCTAAAGCCAGGAGACGAGACATGACCACACGAGTACATGATTCCCACATTGGTGTGAATGGCTGTCTAAGAAGGGCAAGTGAATGGCTGCACTGGCCCGGAATGAGTGCAGGAATCAAAGGCTTTGTACAGAAATGTGAGACCTGTCAAGCTCAAGGGAAAGAGCAACCAAAAGAAACACTGCATTCTCATGAAATTCCAGAGAGGCCATGGGCGAAGGTGGGTGCAGATTTGTTCCACTTGGATGGAAGGAACTATTTGATCACTGTGGACTACTTCTCATGATATTGGGAAATAGACTATCTAGAGAAAACACTGGCAGTTAATGTCATCCAGAAAATCAAAGGCCAGTTCTCAAGATATGGAACACCAGATCAGCTCATCACAGATAATGGACCACAGTTCAAGAGATTTGCCAAGAAGTGGCAGTTTGAACATACGACCGCATCACCCCATTATCCACAGAGTAATGGAAAGGCGGAGAGCAATGTGAAAGTGGCGGAGGCATTGCTGAGGAAGGCTAAGGCTGCAGGACCCATTGCTGAGGAAGGCTAAAGCTGCAGAAGCTAACCCTTACCTGAGCATACTAGCTTTTCGCAACACACCAACACCTGGCATGAGTAGCAGTCCAGTACAAAGACTGATGAACAGACGTACCAGGACCATACTACCAACTACTTAGAGGCTGCTCAAACTTGAAATTCAGAAAGAGGTAGGAGCTGAGTTGAGAGCAGCTAGAGACAGACAAGCAGACTACTACAACAGAGGATCCCAAGATCTGATTCCCCTGAAAGCTGGTGATCCAGTTCGAGTGAAGCCGACCAGTGACCGACATCAGCCCTGCAGGAAGGCTGTGGTTGTATGCCGTGCTACGCAACCCAGATCTTATGAAGTCAGAACCGAGGACGGCGTCATCTATCGTCGGAATCGGCGCCATCTGAGGAAGACCAAAGAGGCATTTCATCGCGCTGATGTTGACCTGGATGACCTGGTGACGACGCCTGAACCAGAGCGAGACAATCGACCTATAAGCCGACCACCGGTCCCCAGGGAGAATCATACCCTGACAACAAGATCTGGTAGATGCGTTCGAGAACCACGCTATCTGCAGTATTATGTGCCCAAATAAGGATATAGCGCCTGTACATGTAGTTGATTATAGATTTAAAAGGCTATTAGGTTATGTTAAAATGTTAATGTTATATTGTTCATTTACAGTTTGATATGCATAGTTTTATTTATAAGTAGTGGTAATGGCCATTTTAAAACGAAACAAATTAATTAATAAAAAGGGGAAAGGAAATGAGGAACCAGACATGTATTGTTCATAGTTTAGATAATTCCGAGCACTGAACTGTCGCAGATCCAAGGAATGAGAATTTGAAAGCTACCACAGAAATGGACTGTCAAATGCATGTTGGAAAATGGACTGTCGAACACATGTTGGACTCAGTGAAATAAAATGCCATGGAAGAATTTAATTTATTGCTATACATGTAAAGTTCCAGTACATATGTGTTTTGTAAACAAAGGGGGATGTTATGGGAATAGCGCCATCTGTGGTGCAGTACCCATGATGCAGTACCCACGAGCAAAGATACTAGAGGAGCTCCTCTGGTATCTTTGCACACGAGGCAGTACTCAAGATGGTTCCTGAATAAAGATGGCTGAACCCAAGTCACGATTGTAAAGCCTCCGTTAGTTAGTTGTGGTGCTGTAATGGAGCGGTTCACAGCAAGAAAACACAATATTAAAACAAAGATCACAGCAGTTAGTTGGACAACAGTAGTGGTCACAGCGTGATCTTTTCACAACATTATTTGCCTTCATCTGTAAAAGAAGTATTGAAAAAGAACATAAAAAGAGCAACTGGAACAAAAGCCCAGTGAGTTTAAAAGGTTCTATTGATTTAAACCAAAACCTCTGCCAGTAAAAAGCTCCTTCAAGGAACATAGAACAGGAAGTAAATGAATAGCAAAAGTATTTTTGGTAATTTCTTTCTGTTGGCTGATTTACTCCAGTAAGTAGAAGCATGGCAGAGTGCGTCAGATCCATACGATAAGATATGGTACGATACTTCTGGAATTTTTTTGAGGATGTGACAAGTAAAATGGATGAAGGAGAGCCAGTGGATGTAATATATCTGGACTTTCAGAAAGCCTTTGATAAGGTCCCGCACAGAAGGTTAGTGGGCAAAATTAGAGCACATGGTTTTGGGAGTAGGGTATTGACATAGATAGAGAATTGGTTGGCAGACAGGAAACAAAGAGTAGGAATAAACGGGTCCCTGTCAGAATAGCAGGCAGTGGTGAGTGGAGTGCCGCAAGGCTCGGTGCTGGGGCCGCAACTATTTACAATATATATTAATGATTTGGATGATGGAATTAAAAGTAACACTAGCAAATTTGCAGATGACACAAAGCTGGGTGGTAGTGTGAACTGCGAGGAGGATGCTAGGAGGTTGCAGGGTGACTTGGACAGGTTGAGTGAGTGGGCAGATGCATGGCAAATGCAGTATAATATAGATAAATGTGAGGTTATCCACTTTGGCAGCAAGAACAAGGAGGCAAATTATTATCTCAATGGTGTCAGATTAGGAAAAAGGACAGTGCAACAAGACCTGGGTGTCCTTGTACACCAGTCACTGAAAGTAAACATGCAGGTACAGCAGGCAGTGGAGAAAGCTACTGGCATGTTAGCCTTCGTAACAAGTGGATTTGAGTACAGGAGTAAACCAATGTTGGGGGAGTCTTGAACCACGGGCCACAGTCTAACAATAAAGGGGAGGCCATTTAAAACTGAGATGAGGAAAAACCTTTTCAGCCAGAGAGTTGCGAATTTGTGGAATTCTCTGCCACAGAAGGCAGTGGAGGTTAAATTCATCACTGGATGAATTTAAAAGAGTGTTAGGTAGAGCTCTTAGGGTGAGGGATAAGGGGAGAAGGCAGGCACGGGTTACTGATTGTGGATGATCAGCCATTATCACAATGAATGGCGGTGCTGGCACAAATGGCTAAATGGCCCCCTCCTGCACCTATTTTCTATGTTTCCATGTTTCTATGACACGATACGATAGAACTTTATTTATCCCAGGAAGGAAATTGATCTGCCAATGGTCATAAAAACACAAAATACATGAAACATGAAATTAAAGTGACGAGTGGAAAAGATTGGGGATGTGCAAAGATTGGAGGGGTTGGGGCGGGTTGGGGGAGTCACTCTCAGTCTACCCCATGCCAGAAGGGGGAGAAGCTGTACAATTTGACAACCAGAAGGGAAGAAGGATCTCCTGTGGCGTTCTGTCCTGCATCTTGGTGGAACCAGTCTGTTGCTGAAGGTGCTCCTCAGGTTGACCAGTGTGTCCATGCAGCGGATAATGGACTTTTTACATGTTCTGGACAACAAAACGTACAGAAAGTGCCATCATCTAGAGGAGTTTGAAGGCTTTTAGAGCTTAAGTGATAGCGTATGTCGCTGCACTCCATCTGTACAGGAATCAGTGCTCCTTGGATAGGAAGCAATCGCCCAACAGCTGATGAGAGCACAGGTTAAATGGGAAAAGATGTCTAGCCCCTAGACATGAAAGAGCAGGCAGGTATTTCAGGATAACCCCTCGGGCATTTCACTCTCAAAACATAATTCATTTTTGAGTTCTGATGGGGGTAACCCAATCTTATCGAGAGGGAGGAAAAAGAGTCATGCAGCACAGAGGCAGGCCCTTTGACCCAACTTGTCCATCCCGGAACCTTTCTTACCCATGTATCTTCCCAAATGTCTTTTAAACGCTATAATTGTACTTGCCTCTACCACGTCCTCTGGCAGCACAAGAAATGGTTAAAGGACAAACTATAAGGTTGCAGACATGTGTTTTTTTGATTGCAGAAGAGATACCAGGATGTATATTGCCAAGATGGTGCCAGGGTTAGGAATATTAAGGGCCTGTCCTACTTAGGCGATTTTTTTCGGCGACTGCCGGCGACTGTCATAGTTGTAGCAGGTCGCCGAAAAAACGGTGGCTGGACCCCCCTACGACAATGTCGACAACAACCTACCACCTAGTCGACATCAAGCTATGGCAAGCTACCAACATCCGGCGATCTATTAGGACATCTACCTACGGCAACCTACGGCCACCCGCGACAAGGTACGACCCTGTCAGCAACAACTGAAGACAACTTAAGACAATTCAGTCGCCGGTACCTGTTGCCGGTTGACGTAGGTTGACATAGGTAATGGAATTCACCGAAGTCAGCACCGGCGACAACCTACGACACCACCTGCGTCAGGAGAAGTCAAGCTACGCTCATTGGCGTCAAGCCAACTGTCGCCGACTGTTGCCGAGCATTTCAGCAGGGACCAGAAAAATGCCACGATTCTTTGGGCGACTGAGGAAACTACTCACGACCATACAGGCGACACCCCGGCGACCATGTGGCGATAGCCTAGTCGCCTAAAAAAAATCGCCTAAGTGGGACAGGCCCTTTACTCCAGCACTTTGTGCCCTTTAAATTAAAATACACTTCTCACACAGGTTTGATTTCCCACACCCACACCTGATGTATTGTATTCACATCACTGCAATCTCACAGGACTTCCTTCCTCACATTTCAGACTGCCCTTGACTGCTTTCCTCACTTGTACATTGGTCGTTTATTATTACTGAAACATTGGAAACTACTGTTAATAAATTAAGACGCACAAGGAACTGCAGATGCTGGTTTACAAAGAATTATATTATTGATTCTGCCAGATAATTTTAATAGATTATTCCAGTTTGTACTGATTCAACGTGAGAGTTAATAACATATTTTATTATTGTACATACTGTAATGCTTGATGCATTGAACATGTTATTATACCAGCAGATTGATGACTAACACATACCTGGTACACTGTAAAATTTAGAGCAGTATGAATTCAAAACATGACTTAAATTGCTAGTCATTAATCAGTTCAATTGGCAATCAATAAAATCCTTTAGAAAAATAAATCTGCAGTCTGTACCTTATCTGGCACATAGATGATTCTGTCCCTCAGCAGTGCTGATTAGCTGTTGCTTGCTTTTGAAATGACCTTATCATAGTCAATTATTCAAATCATACAAAAAATAATGCTTCAATATAATGGGCAAAATGAGAAATATCAAATGAAATCAGAGTTAATATTTTCAGCAAATTGAGGATGAGGCAGAGATGTTGACAGACTTCACAATGAGTCCGTTAAAAATCCTTGGCTACAATGAGCTAGGAAAATAAATGAAGTGAACTAAAACCCTTGGGATGAGTGACTAATAATGACTCATCTCGTATTTACTGCTGGGTTTAGTGACACATTATCTGCTTAATGCGATTACCATTAATCCACATGTAAAATAGTATTAACAGAAAACATTTATTCGTGGCGCGTTGAGTATGGCTGCCCCGCCTGCAGCTGTTCGTCCTTTCATCCTTTAAAAAAAAAAATTTAGTCTGTCAAAAAGTTTTGTTTTGGAGGTCTTTTAGTCTTTTTATGTGGGGTATGGAGGGATGGGGGAAGGGGGAAATTGTTTATCTTAGTCACTACCTGGTCGAGGATGCGTCTGCCCTCCAAGCCCCCTCCTCGCGGCCTGCCATCTGGATTGGCGCGGCCTTTCCTGCCGAAGACCGGCCAGAGCTTCAGCTTCAGCAGCGGTGCAGTACTGAAGTACCATCACGGAGCGGGCGATACCATACCGGGGTCGTCGTGTTGGAGCTCCGGAGTGCTGGGACTGCCAACTCTAACACCGTGGAGCTGTGGTCTGCGGAGCTTCCAGCCGCGGGCGGCGCTGACTTTAACAACGCGGAGCCCTGGGATCTTTTGCCGAGGATTGCCGTGTGGAACTCTGCCCAGCTCGGCCTGTGGATGTCGGGAGCCGCAGTCTCCGGTAGGAAGCGGCCGATTCGGAACTCCAAGCCGCTGACAGTGTTCTTCCGACGCCGGAGTTCCATCATCCAGCGAGAGGGCCTGAACATTGGGCCGCTGTTGCGGCGACTGAGCAGGTCTCAATAGGCCCCGACCACGGGTGAACATAATGGCAGATGACTGAACTTTTATTGCCTTCCCTCACAGTGGGAAACGTTGATTCCGCTGTGTGGGGATGTTCATGTTAAATTCTATTGTGTGTCGTGTTCTTTTTATTGATTTGTATGGCTGTATGGCAACCCAAATCTCGCTGTACCAATTGGTACAGTGACAATAAATGTAAACTTGAACTTGTATTGTTGCTTGCTTTTTAAAATGTGCTCTCATGGAATTTTCATTTGGTGGCCATTGGCTCATACACTGGAAGCATTCAGTTCCAGAGCACCTCTATGTCCACAGCTAGTTTCAGGTGTGATAAATGGCAGTACAGTAAACCCTTGTTATAACAGGCCATAGGGGGGCAATGATGTCCATTATTGCTGATTGTCCCGAAAATCATGTAAGGTATCACTGTATAATAGTAAGATTAAACGAGAACTTACCAGTTTGAAGTTTGATCTCTATTTTATGAGGAGTTACGGTGAGCGATTACGTGAAGAAGCCCCGCCAGTCCGCATGCGTGTCAATCTTCAAAGCAGCGGTGTGAAATCACAGATAACAGCAGTCGAAGTAACATAGTAAGACTTAGAGAAGACTAGAACTACCGAGTGATCTTTATGAGAGAGGGCAGGGAGCGGTGGGCACGTAATCGCTCACCGTAACTCCTCATAAAATAAAGATCAAACTTCAAACTGGTAAGTTCCCGTTTAATCTTACTATTTTACTTCGGAGTCACGTGAGTGATTCCATGAAGATTTCAAAGCTCTGTGATTTCATGCCGTGAGAAACGAGTCTCCACAACCACAACTGCTTCATTGACAGATGAGGGAAACATTCATAATGAATAAATAATAGTAACTCCTCTCATTCGGGAGTAAACTAACCGCTGAACCTAAAATAGAGTTGGCAAATACCCCTGGTCTGGCAATAGGTTATTATGAAATGTTCAGAAGTTCGTTCACCCATCCTGCAGTCGCCAGGATGTGGTCCAGCGGAACGTACATAACCTTTGTTGCTGATGTTGTAGCAGCCCTGGTGGAGTGAGACTCAAAAAATATCAGTATCTACTCCTGTATGAGCCAAACCCCGTTTCAACCACCTGGAGATGGTCCAAACCAATACCTTTTTATAAAGTTTTTTGTAATTAACAAACATTGCTAGTTCAGAGCCTCTAAGGCTCTTCGTGACCTAGACGTATTGTTGTATATGTGTGACCATACACAACCGAAGGTTCATGAGGTATGCCATGAAACTAGTTTGAGACTTCACGTCTGCTCTGCTTAACTAAACATTAAAATATATTATTTGCAGATGTAACCATCCTATCCAGTCACAATACGTAGTGACTGAACCTGTTGCGCTGAGACCAGCGCCATGAAGATAACTACCTTATGAGAGCCGAGCCAAGCTAAGGATGTAGCTGGAGCCCCCTGGTGAAATAGTGTTAATACCACATCAATATCCCATACTGCGCTGTGCTTGTCCTGGGAGAACTTGTGTGAAAGATATCCTTTATAACTCGGTATCAGAGGGTGAAACCCGACAGAGTGGGTCCCTTTTGCTGCAGCAAATATGATGGGAAGATACGTTGGGCACAGTTAATAGTCCTATAACTTAATTTATTGTCAAAGACCCATTTGAAACGAACTCCAAGACGTCAGTTATCTGTACCGTATTAGATATAACTTAAGTATTTAAACAAACGCTTCCCATCTCCTGAAGAGGAAATGTAATGCTTTCTTTACTTGGTGCTATCCCTGTATTTTGCAGCGAGCACATACATGGATCGGTCTAACAATCCGAGCCGCAGGAGAGGTCTACTCAGAATCTATAAGTCAATAATTGATTTATCATGCAGAGGCTGGTTTCCCGAGCCACAGGCTGAACCAGCAAGTTTAATGTTTAGAATAACCGTAAAAGGTTGTATTATTATTCCCGACAAAGCGGGAAGCATAGCTGCATAGACCAGTCAGACAGAACGACTGCCTAGAGCGGGATCATGCTGACTTTATTGCAAGACCCGACTAATGAGGCAAAATGAAGGGAGACAAACATAACTTCTTTCTCCTTGTAGCGAGAGTGTATTTTTTGCCACTGTTATGCCACATATTTTTGCAACCGGTAAATGAGCCTGGAAACAAACATATCAATTTGGTATTCCATCGAGCCATAATTTCATTAAATGCTTTGTGATCCAACACCCATTTTGTGTTGTCATTGATTATACGTGATGATATTCCAGCGTAAATTGAGACTAGGTAGATTATTACAGGATATTCTGTCTTGATCGCACCCATGTGACTAATATACGCCACCACCATAGTGTATCAACTTAACGTTGAGCATGCAGATTATGCATATTCACTCAATAACCCTTTAACCGATAGAATGCACCTAGTGTGTATAGGTAGTTCATACCAATAACTGAATTGTTAATTGATGCAAAGCACCTCCGCCTCTGAACTAGTCGGCATTCATAATTTTCCACCTTAGAGCCCCATCAGTTTATAATATAAGTGAATTTTCACTGACCAGATTACTGGAGCAATGCTGAATACTGTTCGTCTACCATAATGACCTTGGTAGCTTCAGCTGGTAATAGCATAATGTCTGTCACAAGACCTACACGGCATTTGAGAGATTACTACTTTGCACAATGTAAGTTCCCCCACTTGCGCAGCTGAATTACAGCCACTATATTGCCAATTATACTTAATGAAGAGAAGGCTGTTTTATCACAACAAGATTGTTCGAGGCTCCTATTAATTCCAATCTCTTACCCCCAGGGCGTAGTCATAGGCTAATTAATAGTTAAAGGTAAATCCCAATGATGAACAAATCTAGTTGGTATCACCTTCATTTACTTAAACATAGTTTGAGGCTGAAACAGTTGATTTTAACAACATACAGCGTTAGAATATCCTCAGACAAGACATAACAAATGTTTTTGAGCTCTGAGCAGTCCAAGCATCGGTTTTAGTAATCTGGTAAATAACCTGGGAACTGGTTAACCCATTTTGCTATGTTTTATCATTGCCTTATCCAGATAAATTATCAAAATGTTTCCGGTGATCTCTGTAAATGGGAGCATCCTAAGGAAAGTTTCCTTTTTTGGGAAAATTTATACTGCACATGCGAGTTAAACGACATTCTGCATCTTTTCCACGCCTGTGAATTACGTACCTGCTCGAGCAACAACTCTGGCCCTTTTTCCGAGCCAGTCCCAAAATCCATTCCTGGCCATAATACTGAGCCTGCCTCGAAAGACAACTCTGGACATAATTCTGAGCTTGCCTGTAAAGACAAGTCTGGCCCAATTCTGTGCTTGGAACCTTGGTATTGCACAGTTTTACATGGTTAGATGCCAACCATTTGTGTGTTGTAAGGCCACTAGGACCCCTTTCATCCTTATCAAGGGGAATGCTATTTTCATATAACACATAAACTAAACACATGTTATCATTATCATTAGTACAAAAACAAGTGTAAATATTACCAACTTGTAGATGGTCCCATATTTTTCCTGAGCCCGACTTGGGTCTCGGATTTAAGACCTCTGTCCAGCTTTCATGCTGCCACCAACTTCAGTGAACTGCTTACTGCCAATGAAGGCGTGGGGTGTGTTGTTGCCGCAATGATGAAGCTTTGCTCGTTATTGGTACCTCGATTGGTCCGACAGGTTTTGCTTCCTTATCCAGGTTTAACCTGTTGAATAGGTCTTACCTCAAGAGAAGGTTCGGCGGCTTGTCTTTAATGTCACCCCTGAAGCGTTGTTCATTGCTGGCATTTATAGCATGAGGGGAACTCAAGCCCCTTCCGGGTATTCTGACCTTCGTTTGCGATAACTCCCTTGAATCCAACGCATGAATTCCAGTACGTTCCACAGACATACTTTAGATTTTTGAAGTCAGTTACACTGGCCACTCGCACTCCCCTCCACAGAGAGGGGGATTCTTGGACAGCCATGAACAGGTGTTGCCGCAGGCCCCTGCCTCGTAGTATGCTCACCATCTATACCTCCGATCTCGGAGTCAGACGTGTGTTCACTTCCTCCAAGAAGGAGACATCATGCAGCCCTTCTATAGGTGCTGCTGCCAGAGGCTCCCGAGGAGACCCCCGGATATAAAGCTCCTCTTGCTGGAGCATTTCGTGCTGGAACATCCTTTCCATCATGAGCTCTTTCCAGACAGCCCTTCAACAGGTGCTGCTGCCACGGGCCCCCGAAGAGACCCGCGTATATAAAGCTCCTTTTGCTGGAGCATATCATGCTGGAGCTCTTTGTATTGGCTCACCATTCCTTCTTGGCTTTCATGCCTTGGGGTATGCTCCGCAATACCTCCAACCTCACGATCAGAATATAACTGCCCTGGTAAGCTCACCTCTTCACTGAGGGAGACATTATGCAGCCCTTCGAGAGGTGCTGCTGCCATGGGCCCCCAAGACGACCCGCGGATATAAGGCTCCTCTTCCTGGAGCAGATCTTCCCTATACAGCCCTCTAGTAGAAGCTGCTGCCATGGGCCCATGGGGTGACCCACGGATATAAAGTTCCTCTTGGAACATATCACGATGGAGCAATCTCCCTATTAGGTGCTCCACCTTTACTAGACGTCCAGAGACGTCCCTGATAGTGGGAGGAGAATCCTCCTGGCCCGACTCATCGGAGTCCACGGGCTTACTTTTAAATGGTTTTCTTCCCCACAGGATTAACCACGGTGCTCCCAGTCGGCACCCTGATACCGCCTTCCTCATGGACTTACCGCCTTCCTCATGGACTTACCGGTCTGGAAGCCGCTGACCACCTTGTCAGCGGCTGGAGTAACGCACCCGACATCCGCCGGCTACCCGCGTTCCGCGGTCTGGACCAGAGTCTCTTCACAGCCCAAAGCCGGTTTGCTCGCGGCCCGTCCGGACTGCGCTACAACATCCAGCAGGAAACCTCTGTAAGAAGAGGTTCCTGCAAGAAAACACAACCTGGTAAGAAATAAAAAACTTACCTGTAGGTTTAAACTTACCGCTGGCAGGAGGGCTGAACCCGTTGCGCTGACTAGACTGCCAGTCCGGTGCTTCGCCCTGCGAATGACGTAACGGCACGCATGCGGACTGGCGGGGCTTCTTCACGGAATCACTCACGTGACTCTGAAGTAAAATTAGTAGCAACAAAAAACTGCAGATGCTGGTTAATACACTAAAGGACACAAAGTGCTGGAGTAAACTCAGCAATTCATGCAATATCTCTGAAGGACATGGATAGGTGACGTTTTGGGTCGAGATCCTTCAGTCTCTTGGTCCGGAACTGGGTCCTGGAATCCAGGTGAGTTGACGGTCCCAGCTTACTGGCGGCGGGGAGAGAGGTGAGGATCGGCTGAGTCACTGGTCGTGGGATGAAGTACAGGTAAGGGTCAACAGCACCAGTGGCAGGTGAGTACTGGATTCAGCTGAGGAAGGTGTTTGGGCCCACAGTGGCAGCAGTAGGTCTGGTCTGGAAGCAGCACGAGCCAGTGGGCAGCCAGCAGTGCGAGCGCCGGTGGAGGTGGCACGAGTCTAAGCGACGGGGAAGCCGGCTCTGCAAGCGGTGGGGGAGACAGCGTGAGCTGGGGTTGGCACAGCCAGGCGACGCTCTAAGCATGAGGGGAGGTGGCGTGAGCTGGGAGTGGCACAGGAAGCTATCACTACGTCAGTCCACTATAACCAAAATCTGTTATGAAAAGGTCAGTTAAAATGAGGGTTTACTATACCTTATTTTACCCGAAGCCTCCTGATCTTCGAGCCTGCACCATTTATACATCATTATACATTTCCTGCATTTGGGGACAAGTGTAGCATTGTGGTGTGAGAAAACGGACTGATTCCGTAGTACATTTATAAAGTAAAAGGAGGGTATGGTGAAAAGCACTTCAGTAATCCCGAATGAATAACGAGACAAATGGCTTTACCTCTGCAGCAACAATTTATGCAGAAACACACTGATTCTGGAAATTGTTAGATTTTACCTTTGCACCCATAGCAAACCGAAATACAGCTGAAGAAACGATGGATTATTCTAAACTTGTTACCAAGGTTATATTGATGACGCAAGAACAAAAAGAGACTGATGTAATTAAATATTAACAAATGGTGTGTTTTGGCCAAAAGTTTTTTTCTACTTGTCAGAATTTAGTTTGTTCACTTCATAGTTAAACATGTTATAAGTTCTTCAGTCTGTGCTATTGGACTAACATTGAGGCTAACTGAGCTGGATGTTTTTGAAATTTCTTTCAAAGGGTTTTAAAATATTTTTTGTGGTATATTAATTCATTCCATTGAATTCCATCAAAGATCTCCAATGTTCCAATACAGAGTAGGTATGTTACAATACTTACCTTCAGCAGCGCTGCAATTCTGCCACTGGCCATGTGCGCGATTTTGGCACCTTTAAGGGGGGAGCGAGGTTAAAACACGGGTTTCTCCTACCTTGCCCTGAATTATATTTCGTTGGAGTGCAACCTTTTGCTGAAAAATCTTTCCTACGGGTGTTTTGTGTATTTTTTATTTTTATTCGATCAACAATTTCAGCGCTAGAGTCATTTTAAAATCAGCTTCGAAAGCCGTCAACGCCGACGACGGGGACGGATTTCACGCACGGGACAGGTAAATAAAAGCAGTTGTTTTTTTTTGTATAAAAGTGCTTCTTAAGAAGCCTTTAATTCACATTTTTTTATGCGAAACGGTAATTCTTTTCCCCGAACTAACGGCAGAATTTTTCATGCCGATACGGGGTTAAATTCACCGCAAATCAACGTTCCAAATGATCGCGTTCCAGAAATCCCCACTTGCAAGATGATTTAAATGGCCATTAATTTACAGGTATTAAACATTAAATTCCTTCCATTTGGTCTGTAAATCCATGACAATGAGATAAAAAAATTATGTTATATTGTGAATTCTTGTGTGAATGTTATTTGGACACTTAGGCTATTTAAAAATGTTAATCTATTCTTACAAAATTGATAGATGTTTAGATCTAGTAATTGAATTTTGTAATTAGCTACAATTAGGTAACTAACTAATTATATGCTTTAATTTCATGTCATCTAAGTAAGATTGTTTCATATTTGTTTCAGAATGCTTCAATCTATAATAACTGAAAATGTCTTTCAGTTCTCTTAATTTTTAAGAAAGTTATGGGCTTTTGACTGTCCTCGATCACAGCTTTTGTGTTAAGTCAATGGAAAAGCAATAGGGAACAAGATGCTAATTTCCGAGTATGAAAATGGCCATAACTTTTTTAATACTGAAGATATGAAAGTGAATTAGGGGTCAAATTAAACTTCTTTTTATGCTTTATCTGATGGGATAAATTGCAGACTTTATTTTTAAAATTTCAACATTTTATAACATTGTAACAGAACGTGGGAAATTGCAGGGTGATTCTGAATCCAGTCAAGTCTAAACTGACGGCATGAAGCAAGTGGGAATGATGACAAACTGGTAGAATTTTTCTCCAGAGCCACGACACTTTTTCCCTGAACCAAGCTGTGCCACATCAAATGCCACCGGAAGAGTAGGTGGCACTGTCTGCAAATCTCAAGGTGATTCTTTGAAGGAGAATTTCAATTTCAAATAAGGGAACAATCAATTAAATAAGAGTTGGGTGTGAATGCTAGTAAGCAATGGGTTGTACTTTTAGTTTAGTTATGTTTAAGGATACATCAAGGAAACAGACCCTTCGGTCACAAGTCCAGGCCGACCATCGATCACCCGTCCACTCAAGTTCTGTGTTATCCGTTCACACAAGCTCTACGTTATCCCACTTTCACATCCAATACCTACACGTTAGGGACAATTCACAGTGGACAATTAACCCACAAACCCACATGTCTTTGGTATGTGAGAGGAAACCGGATCACCCGGAACAATCCTACACAGTCACAGGGACAACGATCGGTTCAGTTTAGGTTATTGTCATGTGTACCAATGTATAGTGAAAAGCTTTTGTTGCGTGCGTATTGCATACATTTACAGTGTATAGATACGTAGATACATGATAAGGGAATAACGTTTAGTGCAAGGAACATGCCACCTCCACAGAGATGTCACCCAAGGTCAGACACTGTGGTGCAGCGGTAGAGTTGCTGCCTTACAGCGCCAGTAGACCCGGGTTCGATCCTGACTACGGATGCTGTCTGTATGGAGTTTGTACGTTCTCCCCGTAACCGCGTGGGTTTTCTCCGAGATCTTCGGTTTCCTCCTACATTCCAAAGACGTACAGGTTTGTAAGTTAATTGGCTTTGTATAAGTGTAAATTGTCCATAGTGTATGTAGGGTAGTGTTAATGTGTGGGGATCGCTGGTCGGTGCGGACTCGGTGGGCCGAAGGGCCTGTTTCCGCGCTGTATCTCTAAACTAAACTAAGGCCAGGCTCAAACCCAGGGCTCTGGCATAGTGAGTTGCAGCTCTACCAGCTGCACCACTGTGCCACCCATGGGTTATAAATCACAGTCCAGCTTCCCAACATCAGCAGATAAACAAAAAAACTGAACTGAACTGAAAAAGGAATAGGTGATGTTTTGGGTCAAAACCCTTCTTTAAACGTTCTGACCCGAAACATCACCTATTCTTTTTTTTCAGAGATGCTGCCTGACCCGCTGAGTTACCCCAGATTTTTGTATCTATCTTCAGTATAAAGCATCATCTGCAGTTCCTTCCCACACATCTCAACGTCAGCATCCAGTATGAGATGAAACAAGCCCCTGTATTTTAAAGGACCCAGCACACAACCAAATATCCAATGTTGTTTTAATGGATAACCTGCATTCTCTAATAGGAGGAATCAGAAAGATGGTGAAAGTAGCCTACAATCAGATGCACAGAGTGGATCCAATGACAAATGTGCAGAATAAACATTGCCTTATTGCATATGCTAACAGTCAGGTTTCCACTGCTGGCTGGAGGAAACTCAATGCCAAATCTTCAGTGGTTGAAAAATGAGTAAGTTATTCATCTTCTCAATGAAGGTTGAGATACGGAGTCCAAGCACGGCAGAGTCCAAGACCCTCATGCTGGATATGGGCAATCACATGTACTGTATATGCTGGAGAATGAATGTGGGAGCAATTAGTTACAATTACCTTCAAGCCGTCCACAGTGTATAGATATAGGGCAAGGGAATAATGTTAAATGCAAGATAAAGTCCAGGTAAAGTCCAATGCAAGATAGTTCGAGGATCTCCAAAGAGGTAGATGGTAGATCAGGGCCGCTACAAGTTGGTGATAGAATAATTCAGTTGCTTGATAACAGCTGGGAAGAAACTGTCCCTTCCTTGTAGTTGAGATGACAATGGTGCCATTAGTTTGCATTTCCTACCGAGAAACAGTGTCATTATAGCCAACAAATGCCTGAAGCGTGCCTGGTGATGTCCAGACACACATTCTGCAGTTAACACAATTACTGGCTGAGCGCTTTTGTACATGTATATTATTAGCTGATCTCATGTTTATAAGAGATAGGTGCAGAATTAGGCCATTCGGCCCATCAAGTCTACTCCACCATTCAATCATGGCTGATCTATCTTTCCATCTCAAACCCATTGTCCTGCCCTCCCCATAACCCCAGACACGCGTACTAATCAAGAATCTATCAATCTCTGCCCTAAAAACACCCATTGGCGGCCTCCGCAGCCTTCTGTGGCTATGAACTCCACAGATTCAATTCCAGCTGACTAAAGAAATTCCACCTCATCTCCTATTCGAAGGTGCGTCCTTTTATTCTGAGGCTGTGGCCTCTAGTCCTAGACTCTCCCACTAGTGTAAACATCCTCTCCACATCCACTCTATCCAGGCCTTTCACTATTCGGTAAGTTTCAAAGAGGTCCTCTCTCATCTGATTAGATAGCATGCAAAACAAAGATTTTCACTATACCTTTGGTACATGTGACAATAATAAAGCTACTTTAAATCTACGATATACATAGAATCAAGCTTTGATTCATTTATGTTTGAATAATATTTTCTTTTGTTTTCTTTCATTCTTTTTTTTCAGTTAACCTGGGATGCTTTAAGGTTTGATTTGACAAAGTGTGATTTAGCTCCCATTATGTTTTAGCTGTTAGCAAGCAGTGTACCATTAATGTTCCTTGCTTTATTTTCAATGCCACACTGGTTACCAATTATTTGGACCCTTTGAAATAAAAAATGGGGCAATAGAAAAAACAAATGAAAACAGTTGTTCTCTATTGCTTTGAAGTAAATACATTTGTTAAGAGGGGGTTTGTTCACAACAATGTCATGCTTTATGTGATGAACAAGATAAAACTGGTGGGAAACAGATTGTAACAAGCCAATGCCTTCATTAACAAAATTGTAGAGATTTGCAAGCTTAGAAAAGAGATTCACGGTCCCCTAGATAACAATCTATTCCACATTCGTCCCCTATAATGTCTCGTTTTCATACCTTACATATCCATATCTCTGTGTCTCCCTCTCCCCTGACTCTCAGTCTGAATAAGGGTCTCGACACGAAAAGTCACCCATTCCTTCTTTCCAGAACTGCTGCCTGTCCCGCTGAGTTACTCCAGCATTTTGTGTCCACCTTCGATTTAAACCAGCATCTGCAGTTCTTTCCTACTCTTTATTTCTCTACATGTTTAACTTTTTTAAAGATATTATTTAACATTTTACAACCAGTCATCACTCATCAGAATTTACTGAGCCAGGAACTGGAAGCCTCATTCTACTTGTGCAGATGATCCTGGTGTCAAGTGACAATGCTCAGAGTGCCCCGAGACAACGTAATAAAGTAGCAGGGATGGGCAACAAAAACCCTAACTTAACTTATACAACGAAAATCCTTGTATATGGCTATCAGGCTGTCAAGGCTATCAGAACTTTTCACTCATGGAGTCATAGAGTGATACAGCGTGGAAACAGGCCCTTCAGCCCAACTTGCCCACATCGGCCAACAATGTCCCAGCTACACTAGTCCCATCTGCCTGCGCTTGGTCCATATCCCTCCAAACCTGTCCTGTCCATGTACCTGTCTAACAGTTTCTTAAACGATGGGATAGTCCCAGCCTCAACTACCTCCTCTCCTTTTCCATTCTTAGTCATAAATTCATATAGCTTAGAAACAGGCCCTTCGGCCCAACTTGCCCACACCGACCAACATGCCCCATCTACACCCGCCCCATCTGCCTGCATTTGGCTTTCTCTGATATTTAAGAATAAAATAAAGGATAAAAAAAACGTTATAAAATTTTATAAAAATCAAAAATTAATATCGTCAAAACAGTAAAATACTCTTAACTAAGGAGTAAATACATATACAAATATATACATCTTAATTATTAGCGGACTATTCTCTTCCCCACAGCCCTGCAATCCGCAATAAAATCAATATGTTCCCAGGCTTGATTAGAGTGGATGTGGAGAGGATGTTTCCATGAATGGGAGAGTCTAGGACTAGAAGGCATAGCGTCAGAATTAAAGGACGTTCATTTAGGAAGGAGACGTGGAGGAATTTCTTTAGTCAGAGGGTGGTGAATCTGTGGAATTCTTTGCTTCAGAAGGCTGTGGAGGCCACGTTAGTGGATATGTTTAAGGCAGAGATGGATAGATTCTTGATTATTACTGGTGTCAGAGGATATGGGGAGAAGGCAGGAGAATGGGGTTAGGAGGGAAAGATAGATCAGCCATGATTGAATGGCGGAGTAGATTTGATGGGCCAAATGGCCTAATTTATTTTTAGTTTTAGTTTTAGAGATACAGCGCGGAAACAGGCCCTTCGGCCAGCCGGGTCCATGCTGACCAGCGATCCCCACACATTAACACTATCCTACACAAACAAGGGACAATTTTTACATTTACACCAAGCCAATTTACCTACATACCTGTACGTCTTTGGAGTGTGGGAGGAAACTAAAGATCTCGAAGAAAACCCACGCGGTCACGGGGAGAACGTACAAACTCCATACAGACAGCACCCGTAGTCGGGATCGAACCCGGGTCTCCGGCGCAGCAAACAATGTAAGGCAGCAACACTACTGCTGCGCCAGCGTGCCGCCAATTCTACTCCTATCACTTATGGTCTTATGATCTCTGCGAAAATATTGGGTGATCTTTTGCAAGACTGAGCTCTCTCCCTTTGTATCATTGGGATTCCAGTGTGGAATGCAGCCAGGGCATGGCTGGCAAAGCTTGATCAGTAAGTTTACGATTCCACAATCACAAAACTCTCTAATTTGTTTCAAGTTCTGTATATCAATATTTAAGGCCAAGGCATGGTTATGTGCCTCATGCATTGCCTTAGCCACCTGCAAAACATAGCTACTTATATTGAAGACGTTAAGATTACAAGCTCCACGACTTCAGGTGCAAGGCACAACATTTTCCAACATGTGTGTGCAGCTGAAGGCACAGATTTTCTTGCCGAATAGAATGATTTAAACTTTCCGAAGGACTAATTTATTTGGAACTTCTGAATGAGTACTTGATGAAGCAGCATTTAGGATTAATGTGGAGCTCAGCATTTCCTTCAACCTTTGGATCGCTCAACCTTCAAAAAAACATGTAATTTATTGAAGATCATGAGCTTCTCGTATTTAATGCACCTATTCTGGAAAATAATGGTACTGGTGCTCTGATTTATTCATCTTGACTGCGTTATTTTATTGCATTTAAATAGCATGCTAAACTACCTTCTGATCATAAATCCTTGCACTTGTCAGGTCAATAAGAATGCCTTATTATTCAATTCATTTGTTTAAGTAATTGTTCATCATGGTGCATTTTTTAGTGCGGGTTATATAGATAGATAGATAGATAGACATTTATTGTCACATACACCAATTGGTGCAGTGAAATTTGACTTGCCATGCAGCACACAAATAAAGATTACATCAAAGAATTTAACAATAAACATAAAAACATCCCCCCACAATGGTTCCCACTGTGGGGGAAGGCAGCAAAGTCCAGTCCCATCCCCAGTTCACCCATAGTCGGGGCCTATTGAGGCCTCTGCAGTCGCCGATACGGCAGCCCGATGCCTCAGGCCCTCTCGCCGGATGATGAAGCTCCGGCGTCGGGTGAACACTCTCAGCGGCCCGGAGTGTCCGGAGCGGCCGCCTCCTCCCAGTAGAAGTACTTTGCAAAGATATCCAAGATTACAATGAATGTAGGTGCTGTGTTTTTGTTTTAATTCCTTTGTGGAATGTAGTCTTCACTGGTAGTTCAGTACTTATTGCCCATTCCTAATTCTCCTTGAACTGTAATAAACGCACTTGCATCTTGCGTAGGCTGGACCAACTAAAAATGGCAGATTATTTTCCCCAACTGGATCCAGATGAACCCAGCATTCTAATGATAACAAGCTCGTCAGGAAGGCTGCCTTCGTCCTGGGGGCAGAGTTGGATTCATGGAAGGTGGTCTTGGAGGGGAGGATGCTCCTCAAACTGCGGAGCATCCTGGGCAATACAGCTCATCCCCTCCATGACACACTGCTCAAACTGAGGAGCACCTTCAGCAACAGACTGGTTCCACCTAGATGCAGTACAGAACATGACAGGATGACAGGAGACCCTTCTTCCCTGTGGCTATCAAACTGTACAATTCCTCCCCCTTCTGTCGTGGAGTAGACTGACTGCAACCCCCCCAATCTTTGTACATTCCCAATCCTTTCCACTCTTCACTTTAATTTGGGTGGTATTGTACCCAGCGAAGATGGTTATCTAAAATTACAGCAGGATGGACTGAGGAACGGTTAATGGAGTTAAATGAAGATAAGTGCAAGGTGTTCCATTTTGGAAAGTCAAACCAGTTCAGGAGCTACAGAGTGGACGATAGAGCCATGGGGACTATTGTAGAGTAGAGGGAACTAGGAGTGTGTAGATGATATATGCATGTGCCTTTAACATAGTGACCTCATACCTACTAACCACTCCCCATATCACAAGTATAACTACAACCTCCCCACCCACAGATCGCTCTCTAGTTCCTGTGACAGACCACGTACAGCTAGTGCAATATGTAATGCTCCAGTATGAATAAAGATAGTAAAGTAACGATGCCTCGTTATAGATACTTTACATGGTGTCAAACCACTTACCTTGCGCCTCCTGTCTATCGGGTTATCATTTAATTTTGTCCCAGTTTTTTGTTTCCCCCGCCCTCCTATTTCTTTGTTATGGCCACTTCTGCCCGTAAGCCTGATGTGCTCGTTTTCGATTTAGACATCGGCCTTCGATGGGATGTATTCAAACGTGACTTTGAACACTATGTCACGATCGCTCATCCTGCCACCACCGCTGATCTCAAAGCCTCTCTGCTTCTCAACTTGGCTGGTCCCGAGGCCCTGACTCGCTCTGACTTCTTCGTCTACGCTGAGGGAGAATCTGCTCGGGACCCGGTATGTCTGGTGGCTAAGTTTAATGCTATTTGCGATATTCCAACAAACTGCATCTTAGAACGTTTTAAACTGTTCGCGCGGCGTCAGCTCCCTGGGGAATCTGCTGAGAACTATGTCGCTGCGCTGCGGCACCTGGCCAGGCGCTGCCGCCTTCACACGTGGACCCCCGATGAGATCATCAGGGACCTTCTGGTTTACGGTCTCCGCGATGATAAGCTCAGGGCAGAACTTCTGCGGAGGCCCGATCTGACTTTCAACGATGCGATGCACGCCACCCGCTTAGCTGAAGCTGTCACCTCGGCGGTGTCACCGGCTGAACAGGCGATTAACTTTGCCAGCACTTCCAGTCGTCTGATGAACACGCCCCGGTCGCGGCCCCGGGGTCACTCGCTGCTCAAGGGGGACGTGCCCCGGGGTTCGGTACTGCTCCCGGGGGAGGTGCCCGGCAAAGGTTCCCTAATTGCAACTTCACCACTCATCAATACAATGTGTGCCCTGCCTTGGGTAAAACGTGCAATGTCTGCAAGAAATTGAACCATTTCGCTGCGGCCTGTCGCTCCCGTGGGAAGCCTGTCGCTGCTCCGAGGGGCAATTTAAACAACCTTTTACAAACTGATAGTGGGCTCAGCTCCCAGTGCTATTTCGACGAACAGTCTGTTTCTGAATCCGACTCCTCTCAGGGGAGAACAGCTTGTATACTGTGTTGGGCGCACCTGCTATGATAACGGACCCTTCTGTGCGAGTCACTGTGAACAACTCGACCTTCACTGCTAAGATTGACATGGGGGCAGTTGCGAACGTTATGTCAGCATCACTCTTCAAACAGATAAGGACTAATGAGCAGATTTTTTCTCAGAACTCAACCTTGCATGCCTACGGGGGGGGAGATTCTTACTCCTGTGGGCAAGGCCACGCTAAGCTGTAAGATACTACAAACCTCTCGGCCCCTCACCTTCTATCTCCTCGATCAAAAATGCATTCCCCTGCTGGGTATCCGGGCATGCCAGGAAATGGGCCTGGTATCCTTCCACCGTGACATCCACCAGGTGCAGGCCCTCATGGACCCGCTGGCCGAATATCCCGACCGCTTTCATGATGAGCTAGGCCAACTACCCTGCAGCTACAAGATTGTAGTGGACCGTAAGGTCGATCCAGTGGTCAATTCACCTCACCGTGTCTCCTTCGCCATGAAGGCCAAAGTGCAGTCGACACTACACAGTATGGTAAAAATGGGCATCCTAAAGGCGGTCATCGAGCCCACCAGGTGGGTCTCTTCCATGGTTGTTGCCGCGAAAAAGGACAAGAGCGAGATACGCATCTGCATCAACCCCAAAGACCTCAACCTGGCCATTAGACGCCCGCACTACCCTATGAGAACGGTAGAAGAAGTCGCTGCACAGGTTGGTCCGTCAACGTTTTTTTCTGTCCTCGATGCCAAAAGCTCCTTCTGGCAAATACCACTGGACGAGCAGTCGTCCATTTTGACAACTTTCGCCACCCCCTTCGGAAGGTTTCGGTTTCTCCGAATGCCATTCGGAATCAACTCTGCAAGCGAGGTATTTCAACAGACAATGGAGCAGCTGTTTTCAGATCGACCATGCGCCATCATCGTTGATGACATCCTCGTGTACGGTAAGGACGTTGCCGAACACGATGTCAACCTCCGCCAGGTCCTGGACCGGGCCCGGGAAATCAACTTGAAACTGAACCTCAAGAAGTGCCGATTCCGCGTCCCGGAGGTCACCTATGTTGGACATGTATTCACCGCCGAGGGGTTAAAACCAGACCCGCAAAAAACGGCTGTCATTTCCGGGATGCCTTCTCCTACTAATGTGGCAGGCCTACAACGCTTCCTGGGCATGGTAAACTACCTGGGGAAGTTCATCCCCGACCTCAGCGAGCTCAGCGCTCCCCTGAGGGATTTGATAAAAAAGGACACGTCCTGGGCTTGGTTCCCCCACCACCAGAAAGCATTCGACATTCTTAAGTCCAAGCTAATCAGCACCCCCACTCAAGTTTTTTGACCTGCAGCGTCCCATTGTCCTCACCTGCGACGCCTCTCAGTTCGGACTCGGTGCCGCCTGTCTCCAGGTCCATGACGGCCTACAGTTGCCTGTCTCCTTCGCATCCCGCACCATGACCGTCACCGAACAGCACTACGCGCAGATTGAGGAGCTACTGGCCGTGGTGCTTGCCTGCTCCAAATTCAAAGACTACATCCTGGGCAACACTTTCACCATTGAAACTGACCACCAGCCAATTGTCACCATTCTCAACAAGTCGATCCATGCCGCCTCGTCACGCCTGCAGCGCATGATGCTGCAGCTCCAACGCTTCACGTTCAATGTGGTTTATCGTAAGGGCAAGGACATGTTCGTGGCCGACACGTTGTCTCGCGCCCCGCTAACGTCCACCGTTCGCCACCCATATGAGATGTCTGATCTAATGGTGCTCCAAATGAACATCGTCCCTTCACAGCAGATGAAGTCCCTGGTTGAACACACTACCAATGACCCTGCCCTACAACAGCTGTCTGCCGTCATCCAGCGGGGCTGGCCCGACCGTCATTCCGCGCTGCCGGCTGGCGCCGTGCCCTACTTCCTGGTCCGTGACGAGCTCGTACTACACGACGGCGTGGTGGTGAAGGGTCACAAGGTGGTCGTGCCCGCTGCGCTGCACGACCACTATTTTCAGGTCGCTCACCGCGGTCATCCTGGGGCCGAAGCCACCGTGTCTCTCGCCCGGAGCCAGTTCTATTGGCCGGGTATGGCCAAATACATCCGGGAGAGGGTCTCCTCGTGTTCCACCTGCAACAGCCTTGCCCCCCACCAGCAGCGTCAGCCGCTTCTGCAGCAGCCCGCGCCCGAACTGCCCTGGATGGCGCTTGCCGCCGACATTTTCGAGTGGCGAGGCAAACACTTCCTGGTTCTCGTTGACTCCTACTTCAGCTGGTTTGTGATCGACCGGCTGAACTCCCTAACCTCTTCGGCCATCATCGACAGGTTATACCCTCATTTTGGCACTTTTGGCCCCCCGGCAAGCCTGCAGTCGGACAATTGCAGCCAGTTCACGAGCTCCGAGTTTAAAGCGTTCGCTTCCAGATGGAACTTCCGCCATTTCACCAGCAGCCCGGAGTACCTGCAAAGCAACGGTCTGGCCGAGCGTGCCGTCCGCAGCGCGAAGCACCTGCTGGAACAGTGTGGTGGCATTAACTCCGATTTCCATCTGGCCCTCCTCAACCTCCGCAACATTTCCCGCGACTCCGCCATGGGTTCCCCTGCTCAGCGGCTCATGTCTCGCACTACCAGGCTCCCGCTCCCGGTGGCCCAGCGCTCCCTCATACCCTCCATCCTCCCACCTGCGGCGGTCCAGAAACGCATTGCCTTCAGGCACGATGTCCAAAAGCGTTCCCATGACAGGTCCTGCCACCCGCTGCCGCGCCTCTTCCCCGGTCAAGTTGTCCGTATGCAGACCCCTTCCGGTCACTCCAAGCTCGCTACTGTCGTCGGCTCTGCGGGGTCGCCCAGGTCCTATCTCGTCGACCATGCGGGAGCCATTTACCGACGGTCCCGCCAGCACCTTCGGCTCGTCAACGAGCCGCGTCCTCCTGCCGCGGACCCCTTTGCTCCCCCACTGCCAACTTCGCGTCCGGGCGTTGATCTGCCCGTCCTTCCTAACATGCAACGGTCTACACCACCTCAACTCCTTCCGTCCCACCCTGCTCCGACTAGTCCTCGCTCGCCTGCCCGCGCTCTGCCCGCTCCTGATCCCGCATCACCTCCGGGTTTGGTGCCGCGGTCTCCTCTGTCTCCTCCCGTTTCCCCCTTTCAGGTTCGTCTGCCCCCATCGGTGCCTCTTCTTCCTGCCGGAAGGGAGGATGGCGAGATGCGAACCCGGTCGGGTCGTCTTGTCAAACCGCCTGTCCGCTATGGCGATTTTGTTTAACTGTCCTAGCGCATGAGCCGTGGTCGCCCTGTCACCATTGTATTTGCCTGTCGTTTGAACTCCAGAAATTGTTCATCCGTCTCTGGCAAACAAAAACAAAACGGGGAAGGCGGCTCAACTGTGGCTAACGAGGGAAATCAAGGAAAGTGTTAAAGCCAAGGAAGAGGCATATAAATTGGCCAGAGGAAGCAGCAAACTGGAGGACGGAGAAATTTAGAACTCAACAGGAGGACAAAGGGGTTAATTAAGAAGGGGGAAAAAGAGCATTAAAGAAAGCTTGCGGGGAATATACAAACTGATTCTAAAATCTTCTTTAGATATGTAAAAAGGATAAGATTAGTGAAGACAATGTAGGTCCCTTACAATCAGTGACAGGTGAATTTATAATGGGAAACAAAGAAATGGCAGAACAGTTAAACGAGTACTTTGGTTCTGTCTTCACTAAGGAAGACACAAACAATCTCCCGGAAATACTAGGGGACCGAGGATCTAGTGGGGAGGGAGAAACTGAAGGGAATCCACATTAGTCAGGAAATGGTGTTAGGTAAACTGTTAGGACTGAAGGCAGATAAATCCCCAGGACCTGCTCAAGGAGGTGGCCCTAGAAATCGTGGATGCATTGGTGATCATTTTCCATTGTTCTCTCAACTCTGGATCAGTTGCTGTGGACTGGAAGGTAGCCAATGTAACCCCGCTTTTTAAGAAACGAGGGAGACCAAACGGGGAATTATAGACCAGTTAGCCTTACATAGGTAGTGGGGAAGATGCTTGAGTTGATTGTTAAAGATGTTATAGCAGCGCATTTGGAAAGCAGTGACAGGATCGGTCAAAGTCAGCATGGATTTATGATGGGGGAAATCATGCTTGACTAATCTACTGGAATTTTTTTTAGGTTGGAACAAGTAGAATGGATAAGGGCGAGCCAGTGGATGTGACTTTCAAAAAGCCTTTGATAAGGTCCCATATAGGAGATTAGTGTGCAAAATTAGAGCACATGGTATTGGGGGTAGGGTATTGACATGGATAGAGAACTGGTTGGCAGACAGGATGCAAAGAGTAGGAATTAATGGGTCCTCTTCAGAATGGCAGGCAGTGACTAGTGGGGTGCCGCAAGGCTCAGTGCTGGGACCTCAGTTATTTACAATATATATTAACAATTTAGACGATGGAATTTAATGTGACATCTCCATGTTTGCGGATGACACAAAACTGGGTGGCAGTGTGAGCTGCGAGGAGGATGCTATGAGGCTGCAGGGTGACTTGGATAGGTTGGATGAGTGGGCACATGCATGTCAGATGCAGTATAATGTGGATAAACGTGTGGTTATCCACTTTGGTGGCAAGAACAGGAAGGCAGATTATTTTCTGGTGTCAGATTAGGGAAAGGGGAGGTGCAACAAGACCTGGGTGTGCTTGTACATCAGTCACTGAAAGTAAGTATGCAGGTCCAGCAGGCAGTGAAGAAAACTTCATTACGAGAGGATTTGAGTTTAGGAGCAAGAAGGTCCTACTGCAGTTGTACAGGGCCCTGGTGAGACCACACCTGGAGTATTGTGTGCAATTTTGGTCTCCTAATTTGAGGTGGGACATTATTGCTATTGAGGGAGTGCAGCATAGGTTCACCAGGTTAATGCCCGGGATGGCGGGACTGACATATGATGAAAGAATGGGTCGAGTGGGCACATGCATGTCAGATGCAGTATACTGTGGATAAACATGTGGTCTACTCCTGCACCTATTTTTCTATGTTTTTGTGTCCACACCGACCAGCGATCCCCATATGCTAACACTATCGTACACACACTATGGACAATTTACAAGCTTACCAAAGCCAATTAAACTACAAACCTGTACATCTTTGGAATGTGGGAGGAAATCAGAGCACACGGAGAAAAACCCATGCGGTCACAGGGAGAATGTACAAACTCCGTACCAACAGTACCCATAATCAGGGTTGAACACAGGTCTCAGGCACTATAAGGCAGCAACTACCGCTGCACCAATGAAGCAATAAACAAAACAAACTTTGACCTTTTTAATATTCCCTTCACATGGATTTGGATGCCACTTGACAAAACAGCATTTATTACCCTTCCCTAATCGTATCGGTGTTCACTGGGCACTTAAGTGTTAACCATATAGTTACATCTAGACCAGGCTGGGCAAGAATTGCCAAGTTCTTTCCCTAATGGACATTTATGAACCAGATGGATTTTTATGGCAGTCTGTTATTTGTCTTTCATTCCAGATTCAACTATTTACTGGATTTTAAATTCCCCAGCTGCTGTTAGAGGATTTAAACTCATATCTGCATTTAATCAGAGCAGGTTTCAGTCCAGAAAAAAAACTATAGTGTACTACAGGCTGGGCAAGGATGGCAAAATGGCGGAGTTGCTGCCTTACAGCGCTAGAGACCAGAGTTTAAACCCGACTACGGGTGCTGTCTGTATGGAGTTTGTACGTTCTCCCCGTGACCGTGTGGGTTTTCTCTGAGAACTTTGGTTTCCTTCCACACTCCAAAGACATACATGTTTGTAGGTTAATTGGTTTGATATATATGTAAAGAATTGTCCCCGTTGTAGGATAGTGTTAATGTGCGGGGATCGCAACTTGGTGTGGACTCAGTGGGCCAAAGGGCCTATTTCCGCGCTGTATCTCTAAACTAAACTAAACTACAGGCCAGGCTAACATCAGTGAAATGAAATGCAGAGACCAACATATTGTTCTAGGAAGGGGTGGATGGACAGACAGTAGCAAAAGAACAGAAACAAGTGATATCCAATTCACTGTTTCAAGATCAGTGTTTCAGAGTCCCCAGGGCTTGAGAAGCAACACAAGTGTTTGTCTTCCTTTCTTCTTCCCGCCTCCCCCCCACCCCACCCTCACATCAGTCTGAAGAAGGGTCTCGACCCGAAACATCGCCTATTTCCTTTGCTCCATAGATGCTGCCTCACCCGCTGAGTTTCTCCAGCATTTTTGTCTACCTTCGATTTTCCAGCATCTTCAGTTCCTTCTTAAACAAGTGTTTGCCTTAATTGCCAGCAGTGATTTGTGTTTAACCAAGTCAGAGAAACATTCCATCACCTAGAGGACATTAATGTTAGTGTTAGCTGAAAAATGCAGAGATTAAAAACAAAGTCAAATAGTGAGCATTGTGTTCACTGGCTCATGTTAATGTTGCTGTCAAGCCGTTTGTATTGTTAGCAGTAACTCTCTCCATACCACATGCAGGAATTGTAAGGGTGATGTCCGCAGCTGTTGGCCATTCAGTTAGCAGTAAGCTGACGTTTCGTTTAGAGATAGTGTGGAAACAAGCCCTTCGGCCCACCAAGTCCACACTGACGGTACACAAAAATGCTGGAGAAACTCAGCGGGTGCAGCAGCATCTATGGAGCGAAGGAAATAGGCAACGTTTCGGGCCGAAACCCTTCTTCAGACTGATAGGGGGTGGGGAGAAGAAAGGAAAAAAGGAAAAAATGCGGAGGAGGAGCCCGAGGGCTGGGGGAGGGGAGGATACAACCAGAGGGCTGATGAAGGGGAGGGGACAGCAAGGGCTAGCAGAATTGGGAGAATTCAATGTTCAAGCCCCCAGGATGTAGACTGCCCAAGCGGAATATGAGGTGCATTTCCTCCAATTTCCACACTGACTGTCCACTGACAAGTCCACACTGACTGTCGATCACCCATACACTAGTTCGATGTCCTACACTAGGGGTAATTTAGCAGAAGCCAATTAACTTACAAGACTGCACATCTTTGGAATGATGGAGGAAACCAAAGGACCTTGAGAAAACCTACACGGTCATAGAGAGGCCGTACAAACTGCGTACAGACAACATCCATAGTCCGGATCGAATACAGGTCCCTAGTGCTGTGATGCAGCAGCACTACCGTTAATCGTTAGGTTACCATTAATCAATAGGTTAATTGGTGCCTGGAAATCAATGGAGAAAATCAAAGCCAATGCAGGCTCTGTATCAGCAGGTAACCCATGCTATTGTATGGTTTATGAAAGGTTAAGGCTCTCAAGATGAAGCCATGAGTCATTGTCTTTCTGGAGTCACAGTCCAATTTGTCCTGTTTGAAACATGGATGTACATTTTGCCTCAAGTGCATGAGTTGACTATAAACCTCGCATCCAGTGGTCATCCAGCACGATTTTCATGTGTTATTGTGTTCCGTTCTCAAAATGATTGATTTCCCAACCAATGCCTCAAACGCGTTTCTCAACAGTTCTTCGACCACAAGAAGAACATTTTCCATACTTTAGTTTAGTTTAGAGATACAGCACAGACACAGGCCCATCAACCCACCCAATCCCCGCCGACCAGCGATCCCCGCACATTAACAATGTCTACACACAACTAGGGACAATTTTACATTTATACCAAGCCAATTAACGTACAAACCTGTACATCTTTGGAGTGCGGGAGGAAACCGGCACCCAGAGAAAACCCACGCAAGTCACGGGGAGAATGTACAAACTCCGTACAGAGAAGCACCGTAGAGTCAGGATCTGGCGCTGTAAGGCAGAGATTCTACCAGTGGCGCCATCATACTGCCGTATAAAGGCCAAATTAAGAACATTTTCCAAGCAGGCTTATCAATTTGGAAGAATACAATCTGGCATTAAAAGGAAATGTTGCTGTAGTCAAGTGGCTGAAACATCATGTTCATAAGTGATAGGAGCAGAATTAGGCCATTCTACCCATCAAGTCTGCTCCGCCATTCAGTCATGGCTGATCTATCTCTCCTGCCTAACCCCATTCTCCTGCCTTCTCATAACAATAGACAATAGACGTAGGAGTAGGCCATTCGGCCCTTCGAGCCAGCACCGCCATTCAATGTGATCATGGCTGATCATCCACAATCAGTACCCCGTTCCTGCCTTCTCCCCATATCCCCTGACTCCGCTATCTTTAAGAGCCCTATTTAGCTCTCTTTGAAATTATCCAGAAAACCGGCCTCCACCACCCTCTGAGGTAGAGAATTCCAGACTCACAACTCTGAGTGAAAAAGTATTTCCTCATTTCCATTCTAAATGGCATACCCCTTTTTCTTAAACTGTGGCCCGTGGTTCTGGACTCCCCCAACATCGGGAACATGTTTCCTGCCTCTAGCGTGTCCAAACCCTTAATGATCTTATATGTTTCAATACTCGGTCGGTGGGGGCGCTGCGAACCGGCAGCCCTGTTTTTTCTACTTTTTTTGTTTTTTTAATGTCTCTCAATGTGTGTTATTAATGTTTCTCTGTGTGTCTTGTGTGGGGGTGGTGTGGGGGGGTAAGGGGGAAACCGCTTCGGTCTCCTCCTCCACGGAGAGGCCACTTTTTCCATGTCGCCTCCCCCGTGGCCTAACATCAAGGATCGGTGCGGCCTTTCCAGGAGACGCGCCAGGGGGTTCAGCCGCAGGCGCAGCGAGGACTCTTTCGTCGCGGAGCGGGCGAGCCCTCGCCGGGTGTCGCCGGTGGGGAGCGCTCCGTTCGCTGGCCCGCGGCAGCCTGAAGCAGTCTGCGGAACTCCAGCTGGCGCGGCGTCCAGAGCCTGGGATCCCTCGTCGGGGATCCCGGAGAAGAGCTCCGACCGCCGACCCGCGGCATAGTTCTACCGAGTGCGCGGCAGGGACTTACCATCCGGAGCGGGATCCCTCGCCGGGGATCCCTGGAGAGGAGCTCCGACCGCCGACCCTGCAGTCTGCAGTGCTTCTGGCTACGGCGGGGACTTTAAATCTTCGACCGCCGGCCTGCGGCCCACACCATCTTGAAGCCGCGGTCTCCGGTGAGGAGGCACCGATTCGGGACTTACCAGGACTTACCTTGTCTGAACATCTGGACGCCCGCAGCGGCGGCTGCGGAGGGTTGAGGTCCCGACTACGGGGGAAAATGGAGGACTGACCAAATGTTGTGCCTTCCACCACAGTGATGAATGCTGTGGTGGATGTTTGTATTAAATTTCTATTGTGTATTCTGTGTTCTTTTTTTATTGTACCGCTGCTGGCACATTCATTTCACTGCACTTTATGTGCAGGTGACGAATAAGACTTGACTTGAATTGAAAAAAAAAAAAACCCTCTCATCCTTCTAAATTCCAAACTATACAAGCCCAGCCTTGACAGTCCCTCCATCCCGGGAATTAACCTTGTGAACCTATGCTGCACTCCCTCAATAGGAAGAATGTCCTTCCTCAAATTTGGAAACCAAAACGGCACACAATACTCCAGGTGTGGTCTCATTAGGGCCCTGTACAACTGCAGAAGGACCTCTTTGCTCCTATACTCGACTCCTCTTGTTATGAAGGCCAACATGCCATTCGCTTTCTTCACTGCCTGCTGTACCTGCATGCTTACTTTCAGTGACTGATGAACAAGGACCCCCAGATCCCGTCGTACTTCCCCTTTTCCCAACTTGACACCATTTAGATAATAATCTTCCTTCCTGTTTTGAATATGAATACCATTTTATTGTCACTATACACATGTACAATGAGATTAAAAGCAGCTCGTACTCAGTGCAGACATGTAATTAGTTCAAAAAACAAAACAAAAAAACAAAACAAAACAAAAGGGGGGGGGGGGATAAGGTGCACAGTTCTGCGGCGCTATATACATTTCTATAAAAAGACAATGGGTAAATAGAGTGAATAAATAGGATTCCTATATACAGTATGGGTTATTGCACATATTAAAAATTACAGTTACAGTACAAATTACAGTAGGTGGATAGATGGAAGTCCGGGGGTTAAGCTGTGAAGTCAGTGCATGTGTGAGTTCAGAGAGGTTATGGCTTTTGGAAAGCAACTGTTCTTGAGTCTATTTGTCCTTGTTCTGATGCACCTATAGCGCCTCCCTGAGGGCAGCAGGTCGAACAGGCCAAACGCAGGATGGGAGCTGTCCTTGATGATGTTCTTCGCCCTGCTGAGCCAGCGGGAGGTGTAAATGTCCATCAGGGAGGGTAGAGGGCAACCAATGATCTTCTGTGCTGCCCTAATTACCCTCTGAAGCCTCTCCCTGTCTGCCATGGTGTAGCTGCCGTACCATGCTGTAATGCAGTATGTAAGCAGGCTCTCAATGGACGAGCGGTAGAAGGTCAGCAGCAGGTTGGAGTCCAGGTTGTACTTGCTGAGGACCCTCAGGAAGTGCAGCCGCTGCTGAGCTTTCTTGATGATCGCTGTGATGTTGTCTGTCCAGGAGATGTCAGCGGAGATGAGGACGCCGAGAAACCGGAAGGTGTAAACCCTCTCCACACACTCGCCGTTGATATATAGGGGGGCTAAGTCGGTGCTGTGCCTCCTGAAGTCGACAATGAGCTCTTTTGTTTTCTTGGTGTTCAGAGCCGTTGTTTTCTGAGCATCAGGCTGTCAACTTCAGGACTTCCTCTCTATAGGCTGCCTCGTCTCCCCTTGAGATGAGTCCGACTACTGTAGTGTCGTCAGCAAACTTGACGATGCGGTTGTTGTTGTGGGCCGGACTACAGTCGTGGGTGTAGAGACAGTATAGGAGGGGGCTTAGCACACAGCCCTGTGGGGAGCTGGTACTGCTACCAAAGTGGATATCCACTGCTACCAAAGTGGATAACCTCACATTTATCCACATTAAACTGCATCTGCCATGCATCTGCCCACTCACCCAACCTGTCCAAGTCATCCTGCATTCTCGTAGCATCCTCCTCACAGTTCACACTGCCACCCAGCTTTGTGTCATCTGCAAATTTGCCAATGTTTTGTAATCCCTTCATCTAAATCATTAATATCTATCTATCTATCTATACATAACTAAAATTCTGATCTTGCTATCTTCCGATTTGCGCGGTCTTTCTATTTGCGCAAAAACGGTACACGATAGCGCTACGATTTTTGCCAGCATACTCACTGTTCTCCTCTGCCGCGAGTACACCAAGTTTCGTTCCGATCGGGGGTCTAATGTAAATGTTAGTGGGGTTTAAAAATCGCGTGTGCGCAGATCGATCTCCTCTCCTGCCAATCGGCGACACGTGGATTGGTCTTTTCTCCCGTCACTCCGCGGGACGGTCCACCCCTTCCTGCGCCATCGCGTCTTTACTGGAGCTGAGGGACGCACTGGATGGCCGGCAGAGGTTTCCATCGCGTCTTTACTGGAGCTGAGGGTGGCTCTGGATGGCCTGCGGAGGTCTCCAACCAGACACAATTTTCGGAGTGACCGGAAGCGGCCCGGCCCGACCCCAACCCAGCCCGGAGTCGGAGAAGTCGCCGATGTCGCCAGACGGAAAACAGAGACTCTTATCCCAGTGAGGAGAACGTCCTGCGACAAGCCCCCGCCGTGAGTTCTCAGCGCACCGTCAGCTACAGCCCCTTCCCCTCTGGTCCACCTCGCTGGCTCCTGCCCACTTCTCCCGTGATACCCCCCTTTGCCCCATCTTTTCTCTGAGCTCTCTTCCCCCCCCCCCCCCCCGCCTCACACCCCCCTCCTACACTCCCCTGCCCACACACACACACCCTCCCCTCCAACCCCACACCCCCCTTGCCACATACCCCCCTTCCCTCCCCTCGTCCCGTCCCACACATGAAGAGGAGGGGGAGGGAGTGCTGGGGGATGAGGGGAAATGAGCTGCACCTGGAGTTAGGGCTTTGGGTGAGTGGTGGAATATTGCGTTGGGGGACCAGGCCTCCCGTGTGACTGGGACCCAACGCGTCCCACTTAGCCTAGTATATTGTAAATAGCTGCGGACCCAGCACCGAGCCTTGTGATACCCCACTAGTCACTGCCTGCCATTCTGAAAGGGACCCGTTAATCCCTACTCTTTGTTTCCTGTCTGCCAACCAATTTTCTATCCACGTCAGCACTCTACCCCCAATACCATGTGCCCTAATTTTGCCCACTAATCTTCTATGTGGGACCTTATCAAATGCTTTCTGAAAGTCCAGGTACACTACATCCACTAGCTCTCCCTTGTCCATTTTCCGAGTTACATCCTCAAAAAATTCCAGAAGATTAGTCAAGCATGATTTCCCTTTTGTAAATCCATGCTGACCTGGACCGATCCTGTTACTGCTATCCAAATGTGCTGCTATTTCATCTTTTATGATTGACTCCGGCATCTTCCCCACCACCGATGTCAGGCTAACTGGTCTATAATTCCGTTTTCTCTCTCCCGCCTTTCTTAAAAAGTGGGATAACATTAGCTGCCCTCCAATACACAGGAACTGATCCTGAGTCTATAGAACGTTGGAAAATTATCACCAATGCTTCCACGATTTCTAGAACCACGTCCTTAAGTACCCTGGGATGCAGACCATCAGGCCCTGGGGATTTATCAGCCTTCAGTCCCATCAGTCTATCCAACACCATTTCCTGCCCAATGTGGATTTCCTTCAGTTCCACCATCACCCCAGATCCTCTGGCCACAAGTTCATCAGGAAGATTGTTTGTGTCCTCCTTAGTGAAAGATGGATCCAAAGTACCTGTTCAACTCATCTACCATTTCCTTGTTCCCCATAATAAATTCACCCTTTTCAGTCTTCAAGGGTCCAACTTTGGTCTTAACTAATTTTGTCCTCTTCACATACCTAAAGAAGCTTTTTCTATCCTCCTTTATATTCTTGGCTGGCTTACCTTCGTACCTCATCTTTTCTCCCCGTATTGCCTTTTAAGTTATCTTCTGTTGCTCTTTAAACGTTACCCAATCCTGGGTAACCAGACATAACCCCTGACACCCATACTAATCATACCATGATAGCAGATTAACAATTAAAATGTTAAACATTTATTTGATTAAAGTACATAATATAAATATTGTACTATGAAATGTTCTCCCAGTAGCTTATCAATCATATTGATTGCTCTCTGGTTCTTTATTCTTCTTGCGCCCAATATCATCAACAAGCCCCTTCAGGTGTTTCAGGTGGCTGAGTGCCCTGATGACAGAAAACAATGCGGTCATCATCACACTTTAACATACATCCACACTCACTCAGATGCTTTTAAAACAAGACTTACATTAAGTAGTGCCTTTCACATAAAATTTTACAACTTCCCAAAGGGCCTAATGTCAATCAAGTGCTTTGCAGTTGGTCTTCTAAAATAGAAAGATAACATATCGACTAATTAACAATCTAATTATAACCTGTTAATCTATTTTAGTCACACAATGCTGGAGTAACTCAGGGGGACAGACAGTGTCTCTGGAGAGAAGATGGGTGACGTTTTGGGTCGAGTTACCCTACTTCAGGCATCTCCAGAAAGCCATTCTTCAGAGATGCTGCCTGTCCTGCTGAGTTACTCCAGCATTTTGTGTTTATCTTCAGTGTAAACCAGCATTTGCTGTTTCTTCCTACACATTCGATCTATTTAAGTGACGTTAGTGCGGGACACCTATTTACCTTTCTTCAAAACCCGCAAAGAGTTTTATTTTGTCCTGTAATTTGTTTTTAGGGGCGAGGATAAAGTCCGATGGATCAGCAAATGTTGCCCCAAATGCAGTCGAGGTTGATGCACATTTTAAAACTATGTTTGCAATTTTTACACCAAGATATCTAGAATGTGTTATTAACTGTTATTAACAAATGAAATACTGTAGATAGTTAATTGTAAGAGCAGATTTGGCCATTGGGCCCATCAAGTCTACTCCGCTATTCAATCATGGCTGATCTATCTTTCCCTCTCAACCTTCATTCTCCTGCCTTCTCCCTATAACCCCTGACACCCGTACTAATCAAGAATCTATCAATCTTAGACAAACCTTTTAAGAAGATAGGCAAAAAAGGCAATCTATGCGTGGAACTTAAACACGTGGACGAAGTGTGAAAACGCACACCAGCAGATTTAGGGACAGTTTCTTCCCAGCTGTTATCAGGTAACTGAACCATCCTACCACAACCAGAGAGCGGTTGTTGAACTACTATCTACCTCTTTGATGACCCTCGGACTATCCTTGATTGGACTGCTGGTTTTACCTTGCACTGAACTAAAGTCTGCAATGAATACTGCTCATCCATATTCACCAAGGACTTCAGGAAGGAGGCAAGGATATTCTAGACCACGTGACATTGAAAAGCATCTGATGACTTTGTGGGCTTACAGGTGGATAGGTCCGCAGAGCCTGATGAGATGGAATATATCCTAAGTTTCTATGGGAGACAAAGGAGATGATTTCTGGGGCTCTGACCAAGATCTTCAACATTTGCTGGCCAAGCTTAAGATGCCAGACGTATGGAAGACACCAATATGGCACAGTTAGTCAGGACGTGCGGCAGGATAGGTCGGGTAATTACAGGCTAGTGAGTCAAACATCAGTGAAGGGGAAGTTATTGGGAAATATTCTACAGGACAGGGTGGATCTAGACTTGCAATCTCGGGGATAGTCAACGTGGCATTGTTGGGGAGGAGGGATCATATTAATGACTAACTAATTGGGTAGTTACTTGGAAGAAGAAACAAAATATTAGCAAAAGGTTCTGAATCAGGTGGTATGAACTTAAATAATTGGTATGATTTAGAGGCAAGTTGAGGAAAAATCATTCAGAGGGTAGTTGGGGGTCTGGAACTCATTCTTGAAAATGTGATCTAGGCAGATACCCCCAGCACACTTAAACACTATGTGTAGGATGGAACTGCAGATGCTGGTTTACACCGAAGATAGACGCAAAAAGCTGGAGTAACTCAGCGGGTCAGGCAGCTTCTTTGGAGAAAAGGAATAGGTAACATTTCGGGTCAACTCAAAACAAAACATTCACCTATTCCTTTACACTTAAATACTACTTGGATGCACGGTGATCTGCAGAGCACAGGGTCATATAGCACGGAAACAGGCCCTTCAACCCAGCTTGTCAATGCCGACCACAATGCCCACTTTAAGCTAGTCCCATTTGCCTGCGTTTGTCTAAGCCTTTCTATATCCTTGCTGCACCCCAACGTTAAATCTCTGGATCCAGGCACATAAATGCACTAAGTTACCTTTGTAAGGACTTGCTGCCAGGTGCCTCTTCAAAATCCAGGCTCTGGTTTTGAGATGTAAAGTTTTCAGGTATCTGGTCAAAAGAAAAGCGTTACTTAGCAAGTGAATAACAATGACAATAATTATACTTTATATAAAAATAAATCTCAGACATTGATTTTTCTGCAGAAACACAGCATTAACTTGAAGCTCAGGCACCGAAGACTGAAAAGCACAAAAGCACAATTGTCGGAAGAACTTGGCTGGTCAGTCAGCATCTGTGGAAAGAAAGGCCGGTTAATGTCCCAGGTCGGTACCCCTCCTCAGAATTGGGGGAAAGAGTGGATGGTTTATGGTTTTGAAAGCAGAGTTTGGGAAGGAGATGTAAATTTAAAGACCATATGGAGATAAATCAAGACAGATCGGGTGGTAAGGAGCATCAGTACCTACCATTAGCAAAGTATTTTTAAAGAAATAGAGTGAGCTCGATAATGGAAACAATGAGAAACAGTTTACTTGAAGTTGGTATATTCAATGTTCATTCCAGAAGGCTGCTAAATGCATAGATGGTATTGGTTGGAATATGTGAGGGATTGAGAATTAAAGTGCTAGTCAAGTGTTGTCTTGTCACATGTACCAAAATGGAACAATGACATTCTTACTTGCAACAGCAACACAACAGCAAAACAACAGCAACAACACAGAACCCTATAGATAACATGATAAACAAATAATAACAGTTCAATATTTTTTTTTAAACGAGGTAGTGCAAAAACTAAACAAAGTCCGAAGTCCCTACTGCAACCAAGACAGATCAGAGAATAGTTGGAGCTCATAGTGTTCAATAGCTTAATTGTAGGGAACAGGAAGCTCAGTCACCCCTACAGACTGAGCATTGCTGCTCTGTGAAGTGATCCCTCAATCTGACTGGTTTTGCCAACATTGAGAAGGCTACACTGTGAGCACTGAATGCAGCAGTCTAGACTGGAAATGTGTGCGGACGTGGCGTCGAAGGACGAGAAGCCGAAGCAAAGAAGTGGAAGCCAAATAACCGAACAGAAAAGAAGCCGAAAAGCCAAATAACTAAAAGCGTACAAAGCCGAAAAGCCAACTAAACGAAAGGGCGGGAGGCCTAAAAGCCAACTCACCGGAAGGCCGCAATGCCGAAACGCCAACTCACCGAAAGGCCGCAACGCCTAGAAGCCAACTCCCCGAAAGGCCGCAATGCCAAAAAGCCAAATAATCGATATGACGTCGCCAGGGAGGTCGGGACTTGTCAGCGATTGGTCCAGACCCCCGCGTCCATCACATCACTGGCCGTGTAAAACGGGAGGGTCATTTTCCCCACACAAGACCGCCCGGGGCTTGAGGGTGACTGGGCACTCTGGACCCGAGCACCAAGGTGTAAGCGGCTGAAGGAGTGCATCCCTTGGGACAGCCCCCACTCTCCCACGGCCACGGCCGCCCTCCGCCTCGTCTCCCCCGTGCGGCCGCACTGTGATGGGCTGTGGGTCGGCAGCGCACACACACACGGGGCCGGGTGGAGCAGAGTTGGGGACAGTCTGGTCCCTCCGCCCCCCCAGAGTCACTGACCGCGATGCACCGCCACAGGACCCCGACCCCCACACCAGGGTGATTCACCCCCCCAACCCCTGGACCTCAACCCACACCAGGGTGATTCACCCCCCCCCCCCCCCGGCTGCGGGGACAGACGGCTCGGAGCATTGGCAGCCATAGTAAATCGCTTTTAAAATATGGGGGGGGGGGGGGGTGGGGGGAATACAAATTCCCTGGCTGGGCCGATGACAAGTGTGCATGACAACGAACAATTTTATCTCCTCGCACTCCCCCCCCCCCCCCCCCCTTGACAACAAGAAGCACAATTTATTTATTGTTTAAACACAGTAATACCGTCTGGTTTCCCGCGTAACGCACACAACAAGGTCCCACGCACAAAACACCAAATAATCTGTAATCTGTTTTAACCGAAGATGGACACAAAAAGCTGGAGTAACTCAGTGGGACAGGCAGCATCTCTGGAGAGAAGGAATGGGTGACGTTTCGGGTCGAGACCATTCTTCAGACATGAAGACTGAGTCTGAAGAGTCTCGACCCGAAACGCCACCCATTCCTTCTCTCCAGACGTGCTGCCTGTCCCACTGAGTCACTGGGATGGCATGCGACTGAATCACTGCTTCACCTGGGAGTGACAAGTAAGGAAGAAGTGAAGGAACATATGTTGCATCTTCTCCAGTTGTATGGGAAGCAGCCATGGGACAGGCAGTGGTGGCATGGACAGAAGAGTGGACCAGGGAGTCACAAAGCAAGCGCTCCACTCAAAATGCAGAAAGGGAAGTAGAAGGAAGATGTGAGGAGTGTCATAGAGTCATGTTTCTGGGAAAAAGGCCGTTCGGCACATCACTTCCATGCCAGCCATTGGACACTCATCTGTATTAATCCAATCTTCCAGCACTTATCCCAAAGCCTTCAAACTCAGGTGATTCAAATATTCAGTTAAACACCTCTTTAAATCCTGTTAGCACCTCTGCTAACGTGGAAGTTAATAATGATTTAAAGATACAAAATGGATTCCGCTGAAACTAAGACAGGCTTTCACCATCTTCTATTAAATTGCAAAGCTAGCGAAAACGCACTAACCTTTGCTTACATTAATAAAGCTAGCAGACTGTTGATGTTCCCTTTCCAATTACATAAGCGAGATAACAAGCACAACTTCACGAATGTCTCCTCTACAACATAAACATGGGAGAGAATTCAGACTAACCCTTGTTCCACAAGATTATGATGTGCATCATAAGTAGAAAAAAACAAAAATGCTTGTTCTGCAGAAATATAACCTCCTCGTATAACCATATATGGCTAACCCCTTCCTCTGTCAGAAGAACCTGTCAATCTTCTGATGCTGTCAATCTTAAGGATCTGTCAATCTTAAGAAGCAAGAGGCTGTACTAAACTTTATAAATAACTTATTGCTGAATCGTCGAATAGTGAAGTATATATACATGTACTGAAATCAGCGTCCCTTTGTGTGGGACTTCTCTGTATAGTCTGTTGTCAGCATACTGTAAAGAGTTTTTACCACACCCGCCTGGCTTAATAAAGAGATTACTGCTTATACCGATTTTATTTGCATTTCTGTCTATTTAAGAATATTTGAACCATGACACTACCACACTGTTTCTGGCAGTGCATTCCAGGTTATCACCATTCATGGCAGAAAAAAAGTCTGCCTTAAATCCTCTCTATCTTCCCCTAATTCTATGTTTCCCCTTCTAGTTTTATTCACCTCTGAAAAGGGGAAAAGATTGCCTACCCTTTATATATTACTCACAATTGTTTATACCTCATTCATATCCCCTCAGCTTCCTCCGTTCCAGGGAAAACACATCTATCTTCTTATCTTTGCTCGCAACTAAAATGCTCCGTCCCAGGCAACATCCTGGTGAAAATCCTCTGCATCCTCTCCTGCAGTATCACATTATCTATCTGCTCTGCCACCATCAAAGATCTTTGGACTTGCACTTTAAGCGGTTAGATCATGTTGGAGCTGGAGGAAACTGCAAAAAGATTTTACTAATTTGACTCGATAGCATGCAAAACAAATTTTCAGTTTCTCGGTACACATGACAATACTAATCCAATACATGTGAATGTGACGGCTAGTAGGATGGCAGGTGAGCACCTTTGTCCCATCCAGGAGCGGTGGGCGAGAGTACAGAAGCAGTAAACAGAGGAAATGTAGATGAAAGCTACATAGCCTGTGGCAGAGGTTGAGCCACATGTCAGGAAGAAGAACGTTTCAGAGGCACCAGAGCAAATGGCCTTATCCCTGGAACAAACGCAACAGAGATGAAGAACTAGGAAAAGGGAATGACATCCTTACAGGAAGCAGGGCAAAAGGATGTGCAGACACAATAGCTGTGAGAGACTGTGGACTTGGAAACGATATCGGAGACAGAGAAATCCAGAAAGGGAAGTGTCAGAGATAAACCACGTAAATGTGGAAGCTACATGGAAATTGGTATCAAAAGCATTGAAACTGGAGTTCTGTACATGTGCAGAATCAAAAAACCATCAATATGCTGGAGAAAGAGTTGGGGGAGTGGTCCCAAATAAAAATGAATTAAGGATTCAGTTAGTCTAACATCGGTAGTGGGGAAACTGCTAGAGTCAGTTATTAAAGATGGGATAGCAGCACATTTGGAAAGTGGTGAAATCATTGGACAAAGTCAGCATGGATTTACGAAAGGTAAATCATGTCTGACGAATATTATAGAATTTTTCGAGGATGTAACTAGTAGAGTGGATAAGGGAGAACCAGTGGATGTGTTATATCTGGACTTTCAGAAGGCTTTCGACAGGGTCCCAAATAAGAGATTAATATACAAACTTAAAGCACACGGTATTGGGGGTTCAGTATTGATGTGGATAGAGGGCTGGCAGACAGGAAGCAAAGAGTAGGAGTAAACGGGTCCTTTTCAGAATGGCAGGCAGTGACTAGTGGGGTACCGCAAGGCTCAGTGCTGGGACCCCAGCTATTTACAATATATATTAATGATTTGGACGAGGGAATTGAATGCAACATCTCCAAGTTTGCGGATGACACGAAGCTGGGGGGCAGTGTTAGCTGTGAGGAGGGTGCTAGGAGGCTGCAAGATGACTTGGATAGGCTGGGTGAGTGGGCAAATGCATGGCAGATGCAGTATAATGTGGATAAATGTGAGGTTATCCACTTTGGTGGCAAAAACAGGAAAGTAGACTATTACCTGAATGGTGGCCGATTAGGAAAAGGGGAGATGCAACGAGACCTGGGTACACCAGTCATTGAAAGTAGGCATGCAGGTGCAGCAGGCAGTGAAGAAAGCGAATGGTATTCATAGCAAAAGGATTTGAGTATAGGAGCAGGGAGGTTCTACTGCAGTTGTACTGCATTGAGGGAATACAGAGAAGGTTCACCAGACTGATTCCTGGGATGTCAGGACTTTCATATGAAGAAAGACTGGATTGACTCGGCTTGTACTCACTAGAATTTAGAAGATTGAGGGGGGATCTTATAGAAACTTACAAAATTCTTAAGGGGTTGGACAGGCTAGATGCAGGAAGATTGTTCCCGATGTTGGGGAAGTCCAAAACAAGGGGTCACAGTTTAAGGATAAAGGGGAAATCTTTTAGGACTGAGATGAGAAAAACATTTTTTACAGAGAGAGTGGTGAATCTCTGGAATTCTCTGCCACAGAATGTAGTTGAGGCCAGTTCATTGGCTATATTTAAGAGGGAGTTAGATGTTGCCCTTGTGGCTAAAGGGATCAGGGGGTATGGAGAGAAAGCAGGTACAAGATACTGAGTTGGATGATGAGCCATGATCATATTGAATGGCGGTGCCGGCTCGAAGGGCCGAATGGCCTACTCCTGCACCTATTTTCTATGTTTCTAAGGATTGTTACCGCATCCAACAAAAAGAAAAGGCATATCCAGGGCCCTTGTGAGTTCCCATAGCTACACCTTTAATCAACTAGAATTTAATAAAAAGGAGACTGGCTCTAGCAGTGTGGCCATTTTGGCAGTAGTTTGGCTTGAGATCCAGCTGCAGTGTCTGAGATTAAGTGATGAGGCTTTGTTAGGGGAGTCTTCAGCGAGGAGGTTGAGCAAAGGAAAGGCAAGATAAAGTAAAATATATTCAACTGTCCTCTTCAGCCTTATTGTAGTCAGGAGCAAGTTATGGCAGTAGCATGAATTGATTGATTGAAAGATAAAGCACGGAAACAAGTTGTTTGGCCCACAGAGTCCACGCTGACCATCGATCACCCTTTCCCATTAGTTCTATGTGATCACACTTTTAACACCCAGTCCCTACACAAAAGGGGCAATTTTACAGAGGCCAAATAACCTACAAATCTGCACGCCTTTGGGATGTGGAAGGAAACTGGAGCACCTGGTGCTGGGGTGCAGGAGACAGGAGATCCCGCAGAAAACCCACGCAGGTCACGAGGAGAAAGTACAAACTCCAGACGGACAGCACCCGTGGTCAGGATCGAACCTGGGTCTCTGGCGGTGTAAGGCAGCAACTCCACTGCTGTGCCACCGTGCCGCCCACTGTGTTAGTGAGCGCAAGCTCAGGAGTGAGTCGACATTGACGACTGCTGGCTTTAATATACTTGTAAAAAAATTGTAACCTGGCAGCACTCCTGACAAAGCTGAGAAATTCCCTTCCACTTACTGCCATTGATCATGTTTATTTCATATTATGTGGTGATCAGAGATGAAACAAATCTGGCTGATTTATATTTCTCTTGCGGAAGAATCTGTCAAGATGTACAAAAAATATTTCTGGAATTGAGACTAAATGTTAGCTTTGAAAGTTACCGTTTTATGATAAGAAGAGAATTGAGAAGTAAGTTTGGAGTCTGTAGTGATGTCAGGTCTGATTTTACATTCAGTAAATCAGTTGCTGAAAGTGAACCTCTCTCTAGCCTGTTGTTTACAGATTTTGTTGATCACCAAATGTAGAAGAAAAAAATGACATTCCATTACTTATCATCTGGTGCACTTTGGCAACAATCCAAAATGTACATAACTTATAAATTTGTTCCCATGTGTCTGAACCTTTTGTCCTTTGTGGTGGACCAAGTTACAGATTTGGGAGGTTACTGTGTGTCCCAATTAGTTCATCCAATGCATTTTGTAGATAGCACACACTGCAGCCACAGTGCCATAACGGTGGGTGGAATGACTGTTAATGGCAGTTGATAAGAGGCAATTGAGCAAGCTGCAGTTTTAGATTGAGTCAAGGTTCTTGAGTGTTAATAAAACCATATAATCATTACAGCACGGAAACAGGCCATCTCGGCCCTTCAAGTCCGTGCCGAACATTTTAATTTTTTAATTTTTATTTTTTAAATAAATACTTCCCCCTAGTCCCATCTACCTGCACTCAGACCATAACCCTCCATTCCTTTCTCGTCCATATACCCATCCAATCTATTTTTAAAGGATAAAATCGAACCTGCCTCCACCACTTCCACTGGAAGCTCATTCCACACAGCTACCACTCTCTGAGTAAAGAAGTTCCCCCTAATGTTCCCCCTAAACTTCTGTCCCTTAATTCTCAAGTCATGTCCCCTTGTTTGAATCTTCCCTACTCTCAATGGGAAAAGCTTATCCACGTCAACTCTGTCTAACCCGCTCATCATTTTAAAGACCTCTATCAAGTCCCCTCTTAACCTTCTGCGCTCCAAAGAATAAAGACCTAACTTGTTTAACCTTTCTCTGTAACTTAGTTGCTGAAACACAGGCAACATTCTAGTAAATCTCCTCTGTACTCTCTCTATTTTGTTGATATCCTTCCTATAATTAGGCGACCAAAATTGTACTCCATACTCCAGAAGTGGCCTCACCAATGCCTTGTACAATTTTAACATTACATCCCAACTTTTATATTCAATGCTCTGATTTATAAAGGCCAGCACACCAAAAGCTTTCTTTACCACCCTATCTACATGAGATTCCACCTTCAGGGAACTATGTACAGTTATTCCTAGATCCCTCTGTTCAACTGCATTCCTCAATTCTCTACCATTTACCATGTACGTCCTATTTTGATTTGTCCTGCCGAGATGTAGTACCTCACATTTATCAGCATTAAACTCCATCTGCCATCTTTCAGCCCACTCTTCCAAATGGCCTAAATCTCTCTGTAGACTTTGAAAATCTACTTCATTATCCACCACACGACCTATCTTAGTATCATCTGCATACTTACTAATCCAATTTTCCACACCATCATCCAGATCATTGATGTACATGACAAACAACAGTGGACCCAACACAGACCCCTGAGGCACCCCACTAGTCACCGGCCTCCAACCTGACAAAACTACTCACAATTCCCAGCAAATAGAAAGTGCTCCGTCATTTTCTGACTTTGACCCCTGAAAATCTCTGGAGTGTCACAAAGTGATTCACTTATCAAAGTCCCTAAGCTCTTGCCTGTTCTTGCAGCCACAGTTTAGTTCAGTTTAGAGATACAGCGCGGAAACAGGCCCTACGGGCCCACCAAGTCCGCGCTGACCAGTGATCCCCGCATATTAACACTATCCTACATACACCAGGGACAATTTTACATTTACTAAGCCAATTAACTTACAAACCTGTATGTCTCTGGAGTGTGGGAGGAAACTGAGGATCTCGGAGAAAACCCACGCAGGTCACGGGGAGAACGTACAAACTCCGTACAGACAGCACCCGTAGTTGGGATCGAACCCGGGTCTCTGGCGCTGTAAGCAGCAACTCTACCACTACTCCACCGTGCCACATTATTTATGTGGCTGGTCCAACTTATTTTCTTGTTGGTACCGACCTTCAGGATGTTGATGGGGGGGGATTCTTCTTAATAATGCCATTATTAATAAATGGATAGATTCTCACTTATTGAAGATAGTTATTTCCTGGTAATTTGACATTTAAATGTTACTTGCCATTGATCAATCCATATGAAAGTGTTCACCAAACGGCTGCACGAGAATTACGGGTCATTTTTAGTTCACCATCTGACCAGCAGTGACCAGAGTTCTAGGAGAGCTCATTGTGTTCATCACATGCCCCATTTAACCATGTTGCTAATAATGCTATAATGTGGAGCTAAAGCAAAAAGATCAGTACCAAAACATTTGGAAATTAGTTTTGACATTGCAAACAGAACACAAGAAATGCAAACCTCTTGCAGACGGATATTTTTTTAAGGCAGAGATAGATAGATTCTTGATTAGTATGGGTCTCAAGGGTTAATAGGAGAAGGCAGAAGAATGGGGTTAGGAGGAAGAGATAGATCAGCCATGATTGAATGGCAGAGTAGACTTAATGGGCCAAATGGCCTAATTCTGCTCCGAGAACTTATGAACCTCTGAATGGGTGTCCTGCAATATTCTTGATAACTTGATGTAATAAAAATCCATAAGACCAATGTTGGAATGTGTGTTGTTTCTGCAGAGTTCAATTTTAACTCCACCACGCATGAATGAAGTAAAGATAATGGCAGCGAGGAAGCAAAGTGGATAAATTTAAACCAGCTTGCGAGAAGCATGACACACATGTTCAGGGTGCAGGGTTATGTAAAGTCTCTCCAGTAACACTTTGGCAACATCGCACTATTAAATCGCCAAGCAAGTAACTCAGTTGTAAAACTCTATAATGCTGTAGTTGTACACTCAAAATCTTTTCAATTTATTCTTCTGACCTCTTCCTGCTGTTCGGTGGGTTCCTCGTCAAAGCCTTGTTGCACTGTTTGCAAACTGAACAACATCTGTTTGAGTGCTTCAACTGGCCCATGGTGCTTTCTTCCAGAAACTTCTGATGAGCCCGGATGATTTTTCTAAAGATCAAGAAGAATAAGATGTCATTTTGGTAGAAACAAATTGCTGGAGTAACTCAGCGGGTCAAGCAGCATCTCTGGAGAAAAGGAATAGGTGACGTTTCGAGTCGTTCCAAGTAACCCTTACCATCCCGGTTTAATTATCTGTATAATAAGTTAACACTTAGCCCACAGCCAAAAATGAACGGTTTACTTGATCACCATTATGTTTTTGCATACCTTTCATTCATTTGTTCTATATCTCCCTATATCACTATCTATATCTCTTATTTTCCTTTCCCCGATACTCAGTCCGAAGAGGGGTCTCGACCTGAAATGTGATCACCTTTTCTCCAGAGATGCTGCCTGACCCGCTGAGTTACTCCAGCTTTTAGCGTCTAAATTCAATTTAAACCAACACCAGCAGTTCTTTCATATAAACATAGAAAATAGATGCAGGAGTAGGCCATTCGGCACTTCAATATGATCATGGCTGATCATCCAAAATCAGTACCCTGTTCCTGCTTTCTCCCCTTTCCCTTGATTCCTTTAGTCCTAAGAGCTAAATCTCTCTCTTAAAATCATCCAGTGAATTAGCCTCCACTGCCTTCTGTGGCAGAGAATTCTACAGATTCACAACTCTCTGGGTGCAAACGTTTTTCCTTATCTCAGTCCTAAATGGCCTACCCCTCATTCTTAAACTGTGAACCCTTGTTGTGGACTCCTCCAACATCAGGAACATTTTTCCTGCATCTAGTCTGTCCAATCCCTTAAGAATTTTATATGTTTTTATAAGATCCTCTCCCATCCTTCTAAATTCCAGTGAATATAAGCCCAGTCGATCCATTCTTTCATCATATGACAGTCCTGCCATCCTGGGAATTAACCTGGTGAACCTACGCTGCACACCCTCAATAGCAAGAAAGTCCTTCCTCGAATGAGGAGACCAAAATTGCACACAATACTCTCACCAGGGTCCTGTACAACTGCAGTAGGACCTAGGGAGAAGGGTTTCTGAAGAAGGGTTTCGGCCCGAAACGTTGCCTATTTCCTTCGCTCCATAGATGCTGCTGCACCCGCTGAGTTTCTCCAGCTTTTTTGTGCAGTAGGATCTCCTTGCTCCTAAATCCTCTCGCAATGAAGGCCAACATGCCATTAACTTTCTTCACTGCCTGCAGTACCTGCATTTTCTACACAAGATGTCACTTTGATTTGGTTTTGTGATTGAAGAGGTTGAATTACCCGATTACATACTTCAAATACAAAACTGGTAATGTACAGTAGCTATCCATACTGGGAAGAAATAACTGGACTCGTCAACAATTTTTAAAATGTTTCCTTTCTTCTTCAGAAACTGACTGGCCAGCAATCTGCTGACAGCTTTTATTTCAGATTTGCATTATTCACATTTTTCCCTTTATCTTCAGCATTTCACACACAACAGTGCATTGCTCCCTTTCATAACATCCAACAGCCCTTCTTCAAAAGCCCTTTCAGCCTCCTCTGATCTGGCAGTGTTGTCCAATACGCTAATTTCCTTTCCTTTTCAGACTCCTTAACTGCGTGGGAGTGAAAGTAATCTGCATCTATTTGTTCTACAAGTTGTAGCTGAAGAATTGGCTATGTCACTTGTCAGTGTGCATATGCTCACAGCACTATTCTGCTTCACCAATTGGGATTGTCACAGATACAGCATTGTTTGAAGAAGAAAATGGGAAAATATATAACCAGTTACTTTTGTAAAAACACTCTTCTGTCGTTGTAATCGAGGGTTTGGAATTGACGGTATTTACGGTGAAGAAATGAAGAACCTCAGATGCTGGTTTATACCAACGATAGACACAAAGTGCAGGAGTAACTCAGCAGGTCATGCAGCATTCTCCAGAGGTGCTGCCTTACTCGCTGAGTTACTCCGATTTGCGTTCGTCTTTTGTTGTGATGTTTTGTGTTTGGAATGAAGGCAAAATATAAAAAAGATCTTTTCCCCTGAATCAACACCTTTCATTTCAATACGTATGATATTCATACATTTCAATGTGTGCAGTGTTTGTACATTAGCTGATTCACCGATTACGTGTCTGGGGTTATGGGGAGAAGGCAGGAGAATGGGGTTGAGAGGGAGAGGTAGATCAGCCAAAATGGAATGGCGGAGTAGACCTGATGGGCCGAATGGCCTAATTCTGATCCTATAACTTATGGACTTATTAAATCAAATGTTGAGAAACAGGCAGGGCATGTACAATTTGGTGAATTTTCTCCAGATTAACCATTCAGTTACACTGACCTGATTGTAAGTATTAAAGTGGCTATGGTGAATGTCATTGTCCTGAGCAGGGTTAGACACTTCAAAACAATCTTCTCCACTGTTGCCTACAGGCACTGGGGATTTGCTGAATAAAAAGGTAAAAATGGTTACAAATAAATTAACAGCAAACTTATCACAAAGCTTAATTTCTCAGGTTATCCCCTTCAAGAGCATCAGATTTAGGCTTAAGTTTATTATTGTCACGTACTAAAATACAGTGACATTTTTTTGTTTTGCATGCTGTACAATCTAATCAGATAATACCATAAATAAATACATATGGACCAAACTCAAGTTCCATGGGTAGAGTGGAGGGAAAGATAGAGAATGCAGAATATAGTTAATGGTATTAGGTTTACAGGTAGAAGAGATTTAAAGGAGTCGCTGGTGTAGTAAGGAACTGCACATGCTGGTACTTACCGTAGACACAAAGTGCTGGAGTAACTCAGCGGGTCACACAGCACCTCTGGAGAAAAAGGATGGGTTTATTTAGAGTCGGGGGTCTGAAGAAGGGTCCCGACCCGAAACGTCACCCATCCTTTTTCTCCAGTGTTGCTGCCGGACCTGCTGAGTTAGTCCAGCACTTTGTGTCTAGCTAAAAGAGTAGGCTGATTGCATTGGATAATAGTAGATCCTCCTGTAGAGTCACCACATTAAAGGCATCAAAGGTTACGGGGAGAAGGCAGAAGAATCAGGTTGAATGGAAAAAATAGATCGGCCACGATCGAATGGTGGAACAAACTTGATGGGCCGAAAGGTCGAATTCTGCTCCTATGTCTTATGGTGCCTGGGCTTCTTGCTAATGGAGGATCATGGATGACACCTTATACAGTGCAAATATCTGTGAGGGAATAGCATGGTCAAACCTTACAACTTTTAGTTGTGTATACATAGACACATAGAAAACAGGTGCACGAGGCCATTCGGCCCTTTGAGCCAGAACCGCCATTTAATAGGATCATGGCTGATCATCCTAAATTAGTACCCCGTTCCTGCTCTCTCCCCTTGCCCCTTGATTCCTCTAGCCCAAAGAGCTAACTCTAACTCTCTCTTGAAAACATCCAGTGAATAGGCCTCCACTGCCTTCTATGGCAGAGAATTCCACAGATTCACAACTCTGTCCGTGAAAAAGTTTTTCCTCATCTCAGTCATAAATGGCCTACATCCTTATTCGTTCTTAAACCGTGACCCCTGGTTCTGGACTCCTTCAACATCGGGGATATTTTTTCTGCATCTAACCTGTCCAATCCCTTAAGAATGTTATATTTTTCTATAAGATAACCTCTCATCCTTCTAAATTACAGTGAATATAAGCCCAGTCGATCTAGATGGTGTCGGTTTTAGGGCAGATCAAATGAGGATTGTATAGCCACTTAGCAGATTAATCTAATTTTGTCTACTTCCACAATCCTGGCCTTCACTCGCTTTGTTTAATCAACTGATCTGCCCATTACCACCCTGAGCCTTCCATTTTGGCATAAGAAAAACATTTCAGGAATGCATGTAGGGATAATGGCCTAATACTTATTCAGTGCTACGGTCCAGCTCTTGCAACAATGTCCAAGTGGAATCGGGCTAATGGGGAATTTCAAGTTGCACCCTTCGTCATGAATCGTGCATGCGTTATTCACATGTTTTGCATATTTGGCACGCAGGGAATGATATAATTTCTCATGCAACACACCTTTGGTGCATAACCTGCGGTTGGCACGGCTCAGTGACGCAACAGAGATCCTGGCTTAATCCTGACAACGGGTCGGGGCTGAGCGGGAGAGGTAGATCAGCCATGATTGAATGGTGGAGTAGACTTAATGGGCTGAATGGCCTAATTCGGCTGCTATCACTTATGGACATGATTGCGGGGGTTTCGACCGCCGGCTGCGGGAGCTTCGATCGCCCCGACTGCGGATGGTTTGATTGCCCCGACCACGGGAGAATAAAGAGGAAGAAGATTAGACTTTATTGCCTTCCATCACAGTGAGGAATGTGGGGAATCCGCTGTGGTGGATGTTTAGACTTTTATGTAGTAGTTGTGTGTCTTGTTGCTTGTTTTTAGTATGGCTGTATGGTAATTCGAATTTCACTGTAGCTTAATTGGTACAAGTGACAATAAACTGACCTTGAAACCTTGAACTATGGGTGCTGTCTGTACATTCTCCCTGTGACCGCGTGGGTTTTCTCCACTTGCTCCGGATTCCTCCCACATTACAAAGACGTGCAAGTTTGTAGGTTAATTGGCTTCTGCAAATTGCCCCTAGTGTGTAGGATGCAAAAGTAGGATAACATAGAACTAGCGATGGTCTGTGTGGACCGAAGGGTGCTTGGTTTTGTTGACTACTTTCCTGAGGCAGCATGAAATGTAATGGTGTTGATGGTGGGGAGTTTGGCCTGTGTGATGGGCAGTTGTGCAATTGCTCCTAATCATTCTTGCTCACTTTGGAACAACCTTAACCATGCCTGAGCTATATTAGCAAAGGAATCAGTTGGCACAGCTCTTCAGATGATGCATGTAAAAATAATTCATCAATAGCCTTTGAAAGGTGATGAAGTCTACATGTCTTGCTTTGATTAAAAAAAAAAAAACTTTCCAGATAGTCATCAGAGGAAAAGGTCATTGCAACATGAATACAGGATCAGAGCACAATACGTCAGCTTTGAATCATTATGTTTCCAGAAGATTAAAAAATGAGTCAACAAAATCTTTCCTCATCACCAGATGGCTCTGCTGCACTGCACACCATTTCTTCAAAAGCTTCAGAATAAGAGCAATTATTGTGCTGAATGTTTATGCTTCCAATTAGCTTAGAATGTTTAAAGATATAATCAAATAGATCACAACATGAAAACAAAATCAATATACGGATGAATAAACTGCTGCTTAATTTATCATGTGTTCCAAACACACACCAATAGACTAACAGTGAGAGACTAATTACTCAATATGTACTAGTTACTCAATATGTATGAAGATGTGAAATTGTCCGTATAGTTTAGTTTAGAGATACAGTGCGGAAACAGGCCCTTTAGCCCACCAAGTATTCGCCAACCAGCAATCCCTGCACATTTTCATTTATATCAAGCCAATTAACCTACAAAGCTGTACATCTTTGGGGTATTGGAGGATACCAAAGATCTTGGAGAAAACCCATGCAGATCAAAGAGAGAACGTATACACTCTAGACAGACAGAACCCATAGTCAGGATTGAACCCGGGTCTCTGGCGCTGCAAGGCAGCAACTCTACCGCTGCGCCACACTGGTAGGCAAAATGTTAAGGGGCTGTCCCACTGTACGAGCTAATTCAAGAGTTCTCCCGAGTTTCCCCTGATTCGAACTCGGAGAATTACGTTAATAGCCACTCGTAGGTACTCGGGGCTCTCGTGGACATTTTTCAACATGTTGAAAAATCTTCACGAGTCTTCACGAGCTTACTGCGTTTCCCGAGTACCTGCCGTTAGCGTTACAAGCCGCTAAGAGACGTCCCAAGCCCCGACGTACCCGCTACATACATTCTACTTGCTTACCACGACTTTGATTTTTTTTTTTACTCGTGAGAGCTCTTGAATTACCTCGTACAGTGGGACAGGCCCTTTAAAGCGCAATATCTAATTAGGAGATCACAGAACTCTGCAATACAGAGTAACCTGAGGGACTCTGTAATTTGCAAAAGGTTGGTATACTCAGGTAAAGTAAGGAATTAAGAAAGCTGGAGTTTAAATACCACTTTAGACCACCAGAACAAAAAGAATTCATTAAAGTTCAACATCAGCTTCAACCTGGTAAATACTTTGCAATGTACCACCAGCTCCAAATATTTTCTGAGCTTCAGGGTTTCCAATACATTGCGGTCTGGCTTTCACCCTACTTCATCAGAAAGGACAGGAGAAATTTGTGTTTAACTTACAAAGTAATTGGTGGATTGTCCCAAGATCGATCAGCATCCAGGACCTCTTCAGTACCAGGACTTTCTGGGTTCTCTTGTTGGCTCGTTATTTGCTGCGAAAGTGCATCGAGAACATATTCGGCCTTCTGGATTAGCAAATCAATGTGCTCTTCTAAACAAGACAGAGGAGGAGGAGATTCTTTAACGAGAAAAAGATATTCATTCCATGGCTGCACATTTTTTAAATCAATATAACCTAATAAAATATAATAGTAAGATTAAATGAGAACTTACCAGTTTGAAGTTTGATCTTTATTTTATGAGGAGTTACGAGGGATTACGTGAAGAAGACCCCGTCCAGCCGCACATGCGTCAATCTTCAAAGCAGCGGTGTGAAATCACAGATAATAATTACTGAAGTATGATAGTAAGGTGCATGAAGACTAGAACTACCAGTTGACCTTTATGAGGGGTGGGAGTAGTGGGCACGTAGTCCCTCATCGTAACTCCTCATTAAATATAGATCAAACTTCAAACTGATAAGTTCTCGTTTAATCTTACTATTTTACTTCGGAGTCACGTGAGTGACTACGTGAAGATTTTAAAGCTCTGTGATTTCATGCCGTAGATTCAAATCCAGGCGTCTCACTGCATTGATTGACTCTAAATGAATTAAAGCAATCAACAATGCATAACCATAACATAGATGCAATTAGTTAATGGCTTGTTTATCACAACAATAGTAACCCCTTTATCCCAAGGGGGAACTTAATACTGAATCCAAAACAGCACCACCAAATATCCCAGGTTCTGTAATCTCCTCATGGTAATACTTGTGAAACATCCGTTCACTTGCCCATCCTGCGGCCGCGAGGATATGGTCTATTGGGACGTCCAAATCTTTGGCCGCCGATGTTGATGCCGCCCTGGTGGAATGAGATTTAAATTTGTCAGTATCAATACCTGTATCAACCAACACCTGCTTCAGCCACCTTGAAATAGTCTGAACTGACACTTTCTTATGCGTTTTTTTATGGATGATAAGGAATGCTGATTCTGCACCTCTTAAGGTTCTGGTGGCTTCAATGTAACATCATAAATGTGATACTACACATAGACGTGGATCCATAGGATATGCTGAAAACCAATTTACATCCTGTGTCTCCAGGTCTACTCTGTTTGAGTAAATCATAGACATAGAACATAAAGGCATCTGCTGCTATTTTCATCCTGTCTATTCGTAGTTTCTGCAATGTTTGCACTCTCTGTGCTGAAACCAGTGCCATGAGCATGACTACCGTCATGGTAATTTTGGCCAAGGACAGAGCTGCAATAGGAGTCCATTGACGAAGGAGCATTAGCACATCTCTTACATTCCAGATTTCTGTATACCTGGGTCTAGGAGGTTTGGAATTGAAAATTCCCTTCATAAACCTACAGACCAAAGGGTGTGACCCTGCAGGATTTTGTTCTGATTCCCTCCATAGATATGCAGAGAGGGCACTCCTTGCAGTACTGATCGCACTATAGCTTAACTGCAAATCAAAATAAAGAGTTGACAGAAAACTCTAACACGTCTGAGATGTCTGCAGTGTGATATGTAATATTCTGCCTTAAGCACAACACCTCCCATTTCCTTATGTAAGAAATGTACTGCTTCTGGGTATTATCCCTCCAGGCTGTCGCAATAACATCCACAGTACGATCTGATAGTCCTCTTCCGAGATATGGCCTCCTTAGAATCTGCAAATCAACAAACCAATACGATCATGTAAAGGATGCAAATCACCAGTTACAGGGTGCACAAGCAGGTTTTCCTGTTTAGGAATAATCATAAGGGGCTTTGTGATCATTTTTAACACCAGAGGATACCATGGTTGTGTAGGCCAGTCTGGTACCACCAATACTCCTGACACGGAGTCCTGTTTGATCTTCCGTATATACCGACTAATGAGGCAAAATGGAGGAAATGCATACAGAAACATTCTACCCCAATGCAGCGAGAAAGCATCCACCGCTACTGCATCAGAAGGTTCCCATGACACATATTTAGGTAATTGGTGGTTAAGTCTGGATGCAAACAAGTCAATCCCTGGCATCCCGAACCGTGCAACAATTTAATTAAATTTGTCACGATCCAACATCCATTCTGTATTGTCATTGAATTTACGTGACCTTGTGTCTGCAACTATGTTGAATCTACCTGGTAGGTAGATTGCCGAAAGCCAAATGTTTCTGGTAATACACCAGGTCCAGATCACGTTTGCCAATTTATCACAAGATTCTGACTTGATACCACTCATATCTTTAACATGCGTTACTGTTCCGTAGTGTTGTCAATCTGTACCTGAATACGCAAATTTTGCATATTAGAGCAATAAGCTTTAAGCCCATAACATGTTCCTAAAAGCTCTAGGTAATTGATCCCTTGTTCTTGGAGCAAAGGTACTTCCTCCACATTCCATCTACCTCCACAGCTGAAAATAGTATTAGTAGCGCCCCAACCTAGAGCACTTACATCAGTCTGTACAATAATGGAAGGTGTTTCAACCAGAATTTCTCTGGAAGCATTTGAGACACTCCTGATCCACCATTGTATTTTAGTAATAGCTGCAACTGGCAATTGCATGGGCCTGTCAAAATGCCCTGAATGTATCCTCAATGTCTGTACCTTTGCTCGCTGTAATTGCTGATAATGCAGTGGTCCAAACTGTACAGCCGGAAATGAAGTAATTAGTTTGCCAAGCAAGCTTGCTACCTGCCTAATTGAGGGTTGGTGCTGTATAATGAGCTTAATACAACCTTCAATTAACTGCAGCCTTTATCCTTGGGCAGAGTCACTACCATGTGTTCTGAATTAATAGTGAAACCCAAGTAATCAATTAAGAAGATTCAATTGTTGGGTATTAATGGTGGAGTAGCAAGATGGATTCAACAGTGGCTGAATGGGAGATGCCAGAGAGTAATCATGGATGGCTGTTTGTCAGGTTAGAGACCAGTGACTAGTGGGGTGCCTCAGGGGTCTGTGTTGGGTCCACTGTTGTTTGTCATGTACATCAATGATCTGGATGATGGTGTGGAAAATTGGATTAGTAAGTATGCAGATGATACTAAGATAGGTGGTGTTGTGGATAATGAAGTAGATTTTCAAAGTCTACAGAGAGATTTAGGCCATTTGGAAGAGTGGGCTGAAAGATGGCAGATGGAGTTTAATGCTGATAAATGTGAGGTGCTACATCTTGGCAGGACAAATCAAAATAGGACGTACACGGTAAATAGTAGCGAATTGAGGAATGCAGTTGAACAGAGGGATCTAGGAATAATTGTGCATAGTTCCCTGAAGGTGGAATCTCATGTAGATAGGGTGGTAAAGAAAGCATTTGGTGTGCTGGCCTTTATAAATCAGAGCATTGAATATAGAAGTTGGGATGTAATGTTAAAATTGTACAAGGCATTGGTGAGGCCAATTCTGGAGTATGGAGTACAATTTTGGTCGCCTAATTATAGGAAGGATGTCAACAAAATAGAGAGAGTACAGAGGAGATTTACTAGAATGTTGCCTGGGTTTCAGCAACTAAGTTACAGAGAAAGGTTGAACAAGTTAGGTCTTTATTCTTTGGAGCGCAGAAGGTTAAGAGGGGACTTGATAGAGGTCTTTAAAATTATGAGCGGGTTAGACAGAGTTGACGTGGATAAGCTTTTCCCATTGAGAGTGGGGAAGATTCAAACAAGGGGACATGACTTGAGAATTAAGGGACAGAAGTTTAGGGGTAACATTAGGGGGAACTTCTTTACTCAGAGAGTGGTAGCTGTGTGGAATGAGCTTCCAGGGGAAGTGGTGGCGGCAGGTTCGATTTTATCCTTTAAAAATAGTTTGGATGGGTAGATGGACGGGAAAGGAATGGAGGGTTATGGTCTGAGTGCAGGTAGATGGGACTAGGGGGAAGTAAATAAAAATTTTAAAAACATTTAAAAAGTGTTCGGCACGGACTTGTAGGGCCGAGATGGCCTGTTTCCGTGCTGTAATGGTTATATGGTTACTGTGCTTAGTAATAGTTTGGACTTAAGTGGATGGATAATAAATCTCAGCCTCTCGAAAGTGAGCTTGATTCTTGACACTGATGCTTCTGTTGTAGCCCAAGTGTCTCCCACAATCAGAATATATCCAAATAGGCCATTACCAAATGGCCCTGAGCTCTTAGTAGTGCTAAGATCGGTTTTAACAATTTGGTAAATAGTCTCGGAGCTGAGGTTAAACCATTAGGCAATGCTTTAAATTGCCATAATTGACTCATCCAGCTAAATTTTAAGTATCTCTGATCATTACCATGCACAGCCACAGAGTAATATGCATCTTGAAGATCTATGCTAGCCATATAGCATTTTCTTGAAATTAGCTGTATAGCATTGGCAAATGTCTCCATTTAAAAAATGTTTATACTGTACAAAAGGGTTAAGACTTGTCAGATCTAGAATAATTCTACACCCACCATCCTTTTTTGCTCTAGGAAAAATACTTGACACAAATTGACGGTGTTGGTGAACTGACTTCTCAATTACCCCTTTTTTACACAATATTTCAAGTTCTGCCTGAATCTCCATATTCTCTTCTTTTGAGAAAATACGTGCCCAGCTTGAAATATGCTGAGTAGGAGGATCCAAATATGGGTAGAATTCAATTCTAAACCCCACAATACTGCACAGTATAAATGCAATAGATGTTATTTTTTGCCATTTTTAGGAAGAATTGTAATCTTCCTCCAACTTGTAAGTGTGAAACATTTAATATGTCTCTTACAGGACCAGACCCACCTACCTCGGGGTTTGCCGATGGCAATTGTTGTCCCCTGCTCTTAGTGGGAATACTGTAACCTCCACAATATAGATCAATTAAAAAAAAGTCTCAAACCTTTGTACATATGGAGTAAATTGATAATGATCTCCTTGCAAAGCTTTGTCACAGTTGCACTAATCTGATGTGGTAAATAATGATAAGATTACCGCTGAAATGTTGTTAAAGGCAGCAAGTTTCAACTTTGATTTATTTCGGGTCTCAAAGTTTGAAAGGAATTGTGAGACTAGTCAAGCATAAAGCAGTCCAAAGTATCTAAATTGGACGACACCGTCAAAATCTTTCGTCCCCTGCAGCATTAGTTGGTTGAAAGGAATCAACTTATTTCACAGTGATTATATTGTGAACGTTTCATTTCCATTCCTTATGCTAATTACGAGAACCCCTCCCCTTGTCACTGCACAAGTAAAGGGTCAGTTGTCCTCGCCAGAACTAATAAACAGTTATTTTTCAAGTTTAAGGGATTTAATAGTTAGTATCGGAAGTCTTTTACTATATGTCTCAAAATGAGAAAAAAAATCTTATAGGATATATTATTTTACAAAGACCAGGTCTCCCACCATTGACTCCATTTACACTCCATGCTGCCTCAAAATATATATAATCAAAGACTTGTCCCATCCCGGTCATTTCTTCTTCTCCTTGCTCCCATCCGGCGGGCGGTACAGATGTTTGAAAGCGCGCACTCCCAGCCTCGGGAACAGCTTCTTCCCCTCTATTATCAGGTTTCTTTAAGGTCTTTCTATAACCGAAGGTACTGTCCGATTCACCTCTGCCTCATTACGGACATTTGGACTCTCTGTGCAACTGGTGCGGTGCAATGCTGAGAACTGTATTCTGCACTCTGTATACTGCACTTCGTTTCGTAATTGAGTTTGACTTCATTATAATTAAGTATAATATTATTTGATCTCATAGAGTCAGTCATACAACACGGAAACAGCTTATTTGGTCCAATTTCTCCATGCCGAACATGGCGCCCCACATGCCAGCGTATGGCCCATATCCTTCCAAACCGATGCTATACTTCTGATAAGATAGTATGCAAAACAAAGCTTTTCACTCCGTACACATGACAATAATTTATTTCAATTGTTGCTGTATTTTATTGCTAACCTAAATTTAGCAAGCAATTTTAAGCCATTCCCAGGCAATATAACTACATTTCACTTGCTATTTTAATTATTTCCGAACAAAATTCTACAGCTAGAGTAACATTTGTAAAATATATAACGTATACACTCTTTTTTTTGATAAATATATGTAGAGTAGTAAATAGATTTTCTGCCAGCAGATGTTAAAAAGTGACATAATCCTGCATATTTCCTTTGGGTTGTTTTTTTTACCAATAGTTTAATACATTAGACCACAGTTATAAAATAAATAGTTAAAGACTATAAACTGTAGCCAAAGGAACAATATTTTGAGAGTTTGCTATATTTGTAGAATCGAGCATTGCAATGTACCTTCTCGTGAATTAACGCGGTGCTTTCTTATTTTGATTGAAAAGCAAGAATCCAGTCACTGATAATAGAGGGCAGGTAATATTAAACTACGCACCCCCTGTTTCTGCAACGGATATTGCAAAAGTTCTGCTTCACCTGGAAAACTCGTTATCAATTCATAGGATATCATATGAAGGAGAAACTAGATTTGAGACACCAAATCAGCCGTGATCTACCTGGACGGCGGAGAAGACCCAAGGATTGCTTACTCCAGCTTAAATTTATTACGTCCTTATTAACGGCCAGTATTTGTAAGGTTATCCTTTAAATGAAATAGTTATTGCCATTCCTAAAGGCTTTTGCGAAAACTTAAACTGTGGTTTATTATTAAGATACTTGAGAATGTTGTTGCATTAACAAATGCTCCTGCAGTTACTGAGATCAATTTAAAAACACAACAGTGCCTTCAGTGGATTTATTTCGAAAAAAAAATGTTATTCATAAAAAGATGTACAGGATATGCAATACACCAATGCCATGTGTAATTTCAAAAATAATCTTTCTCCTGAATAAAAATATGTATAAAACAAAAACCGTAAAATCGTTTCATAGATTCTCAGTGGTTAATGCCTTTGGTATTTTTCTAAAATAAACTTTACTCAGAATAAGAAATGTGCACAAAACAAAAACAGTGCAATGCATTATCAGTGTCTATACATTCAATAGTGTCAGGACTGTTTCCATCTATATTTAAACTAAACTCTCTTGTCGCTATGTGCCCCTTGGGGTGATATCCCTACCCTTGTCTGACGGGTGTCCCCATTTCAATATCCTGCAGCGGAAGGGCCATAGACTGTGGTCCAAATGAACTGCATGTAAATGCAATGCAGATACAAATATTCTGCGTCTGTGTCTGCCATTTCCGTCTTTATGGCTTTCATGTCACGATTGCCAGTTCAATGAGTAATTCGGCTTAATTCAGATTTTATATGCGGATGGGAATAGTTTAATTATAAAGTTTAAATTCTATTAAATATGTTACAGGAAAAATCGTCCAGCAATGAAAAGACATCCCTGTATTTAAATAGCGCCCATCACAAACTCAGGAGGTTCCAACGTCTATTACAGTAAAGGAAGTACAGTGAACGTACTTGGATAAACATAATGTTGAGCATGAATATTGTTTTGTTTAAAAACGGTGGTAACAAGGCTTGTAAATATGAAAAGGCAGACAAAAAATGCTGGAGAAACTCAGTGGGTGAGGCAGCACCTACGGAGAGAAGAGATATGTGATGTTTCGGGTCGAAACCCTTCTTCAGTAACACTGTTGCTTATTAAAACAGACCTTCATTCACGTTTGGCTCAAGAGTACCTCGGGAGAGGAACTTGATAACTCGGGAGACGAACTTGGAACATCGCAGAAATGACAGGTTAACGACAAACGTAGTCATACCCGTGGGAACTCGGTTAAACTCTTGATCATACACTTGGAATCTCGTACACAACCACGAGTCTTTCACTCGGGGTACCTCGTGGGTCAACTCGCACCGTGAGACAGGGCTTTTAGGGTGTATGTTAGGTCTTATAGCACTTTTACGAATACAGTTTATTTCAAAGTGCGCACTACACATGAGTGCTAAGGCATCCTGTTGTGATGCAGACACATGCTCCCCATCCAAGCCTCTGGCGAAAGCCGTAATGCCTGACCCCAGCAATTTCAACACCCGCTGTAATTTCATTTCTTGTGCGCGTACTGTAATGCCCAAATAACCCCATATTACATTATTCACCGCTGGGACTGCCAGCAGTGCGCAATTCTGCGGGGTTTCATATTTTTTGACAGTCTCATCCATGGTCAGTTCCTGGAGTGACGGGAGAGCAAGTAATTTATTGTCATTGCTAATTTATCTCCCAATGGTCCCCTGATAGTCTGGGAACGGCAAGTTTTTGTGCCAGACCTGGTATTTTAGGCTCTGTAATTGGGCTCTGGTCCTCATATGATTCGTCATCTGAATCTTGCTGCCCCGTAAAATAGTCCTCCTCATGGAGGGGGCGATCTGGCATCCTGCTTCAGGTGTTTCTAGCGCTGGCTCTCCCACAGGCCCACGCATAGTAAACCCTTTTTCAGGTGCTCGCCGCGCGGGCTCTCCTGTAGGCCCACGCTTAGGCAGCACTCTTTCAGGTGCTGCTGGCGCTGGCTCTCCTGTAGGCCAACGCCTATACTGTCTTCCTTTAGACATTGTTGGCGTTGGCTCTCTTGTAGGCCAACGCATAAAATGCCCTTGTTCAGGCATTGCTGGCGCTGGCTCTCCTGTAGGCCAACGCTGAGCCAGACCTTTCCCAGGCATTCCCTGCGCTGGCTCTCCTGTAGGCCAACGCTGAACCGGACCTTTCCCAGGCACTCCCTGCGCTGCCTCTCCTGTGGGCCAACGCTGAGCCGGACCTTTCCCAGGCACTCCCTGCGCTGGCTCTCCCGTAGGCCAACGCGGACCCGAGTAGACAAAATGTCTGCCTGAGGCGGGGAACCTCATGGTCTGACTCCTCAGAGTCTACTGGCCGCACGGACTTTTGACTGGCCTTGCGCCCTAATGGCGCTGCAATGGTACTTATTTTAACCGTTTCTATAGTCGATTGCCTTGCTGCCACCGACTCCTCTACTCGCAGACCCGCGGTCTTCTCGAGATTTACCTGCGGTACGCCTCCCTTACGCCCTTTCTCCATTCTAACTTGTGTTGTCTCACAACTACAAGTTTCTCCGAAGAAGGCGACCTGAAAGCGAAAGTGAACCACTTCAGGCTTTTTAAACTTACCGCTTGGAGGAGCTCTGCTCCTCCACACACGGTCGCTGCGCTATGCGTCTGACGATATGACGCGTGTGCGGCTGGACGGGGTCTTCGCGGCTGGACGGGGTCTTCTTCACGTAGTCACTCACGTGACTCCGAAGTAAAATTCAATATTACTGGCCTTTTACATGGCACTAAACGTTATTCTCTTATCATATAGTGATACACTATGAATGGATCGATTGTAACATGTATTGTCTTTCTGCTGACTGGTTAACACGCAACAAAAGCTTTTCACTGCACCTCGGTACATGTGACAATAAATTAAAATGAACTGAGCATAACCTCCTTTTAGCACTATTTCAATCCCAGTAGACTCCAGACACGTCCTTGAGATCTTAGTTTTGGTATAACACTGTCTCTACAGATTTTGACTGATCTCATTGCAGTTTCCGACTGGTCAATTGTATTCCATTCATGACCAAATTTCCGAAATGATAATTTCCCTCTGTACTTTACCTGTTCAAGTCAAGTCAGGTCGGGTTCATTGTCATATGCACAAGTTCGGTAATGTACAGGTACAATGAAGAAACTTGCATACAGCAGCAGCATCACAGGCACAGGACTCAGACAACAAACAAAAACAGAAATTATACACAAAATTGTACATCATTTACACATGAATTGTGCAAGACAGTAAAATGGAAAACAGTAGGGTTGAAACATAGAGTCTCTTGCCCATAGTAGTGGAATCGAGAACCAATGGACATCGGTTTAAGGTGAGGAGGGAAAGATTTAATAGGTAACTGTGGGATAACTTTTTCCACACAATGGGCGATCAACTGATCGGTGTATGGAACGAGCCGCCGGAGGAGGAAGTTGATGCAGGTACTATCGCAACATTTAAGAATTATTTAGACAGGTATATGGACAGGAAAGGTTTAGAATCTGTTGCTGGCCCACCCACTATCAGTCTGTAGAAGGGTCCGAATCTGAGAGGTCACCTAAGATAGACATTGGTCACCTATCCATATTCTCCAGACATGCTGCCTGACCCGCCGAGTCCAGCATTTTGTGTCTATCTTTGGTACTGTGGGTTAAGTCTGAAGAAGGGTCCTGAGATGCTTCCTGAACAGCTGAGCTACTCCAGCACTCTGTCTTCTGACAGGTCATGGTGTGTGGCACAGTGGTAGAGCTGCTGCCTTACAGCGCCAGAGACCCGGATTCAATCCAGAATATAATAATTATTCCATAGGGGTGCTGTCTGTATGGAGTTTGAACGTTCTCCCCGTGACCTGCGTGGATTTTCTCCGGGAGCTCCGGTTCCTCCCACACTTCAAAGACGTACAGGTTCGTAGGCTAATTGGCTTGGTAAAATTGTGAGTTGCTCCAAATGTGTGTAGGATAGTGTTAGTGTGTGGGAATTGTTGCTCTGCGTGGATTCGGTGGGACAAAGGGCCTGTTTCCACGCTGTATCTCTAAACTAAACTAGAAGGATACGGGCCAAACGCTGGCAGGTGGGACTATTGTAGATGGGACATGTTGGTTGATGTGGGCAAGTTGGGCCGAAGGGCCTGTTTTAATGCTGTATGACTATGACTATGAGTGAGGTACTGTAAAAGGCCTGTCTCACGAGTCTGCGGTCATTGGCGGCGAAACAAGAACTATCTACCGCTCCTGGGCCACCAGAGACCGCGGGCTCGGTCAAACGCACAGTGCCGGGGCCGTGCAGCGTTGTTCCCAACACCGCACGGTGCTAAAAAAAACCCAACAGTGTCCAAAAATATGTTCCTACCGCACAGCCGCCGCCAGTGAGGCACGAGTGCGGCACGGTCACCGCCACAGCCGCCGCCAGTGCGGCACGAGCACCGTGAGTCGAACCTGCACCACCACAGCCGCCGACAGTGAGGTACGTGTGCGGCACGGCCGCCGCCACAGTCCCGCAATCCGAAAGACGTCATCAGCCGAAACCGCAAGCTCGTGGAACCGGCCGTACTTGGCCCCCCGCGCAGCATCCGTGCGGCGATCTCGTGGTTGCCGTGCGATCCCCTCTTCCGGCGACGCCGCGCTTCACCGCCAACGACCGCAAACCCGTGGGACAGAGCCATAAGACTGAAGTGTGCTAATGTTGTGCCTTTATTTAAGAAGGACTGCAAGGAGAAGCTCATTCCACACAGCTACCACTCTCTGAGTAAAGAACTTCCCCGTAATGTTACCCCTAAACTTCTGTCCCTTGAGAATTAAGGGACAGAAGTTTAGGGGTAACATTAGGGGGAACTTCTTTACTCAGAGAGTGGTAGCTGTGTGGAATGAGCTTCCAGTGGAAGTGGTGGAGGCAGGTTCGATTTTATCCTTTAAAAATAGATTGGATGGGTATATGGACGGGAAAGGAATGGAGGGTTATGGTCTGAGTGCAGGTAGATGGGACTAGGGGGAAGTAAAAATAAAAAAAATAAAAATTAAAAAAGTGTTCGGCACGGACTTGAAGGGCCGAGATGGCCTGTTTCCGTGCTGTAATGGTTATATGGTTATATGGATGATTTTGTGTGCTGTGCCTGTGCCTGTGCCTGTCAGTCCGTGTACAAGATGGCGGTCGGAGGGGAGAGTGGATGCTGGCGCGAATTGGTCGCCGCTGCTCTCTCCTCAAATTGTGTTTCTTATTTTCTTTTTGGTGCTTTTGAAATTGAATTCTGTCCTTGATTTGTGTACTGTGGTGTTTTTTTATTTAATTTATTCTGATTATTTTTTTTTTTTTGTTTTGTTGTGATTCTATGCATTGTAAGGTGTCCTTGGGTTTTAGAAAGGCGCCATTAAATAAAATGATTATTATTATTATTATTATATGGAACCACAGGCCAAGTCAGTGGTGGGAAAGATACTCGAGGGGTTTTCTGAAAGATAGGATCGATCTACTTGGACTGATCAGCAATAATAGAAGAATAGAATAGAATAGAATTGAATGCCTTTTATTGTCATTCAAACAGCTTGGTTTGAACGAAATTGCATTTTCTAGTCTTAACAATTACAAAAAAAAACAAGACCCACACTTAACACAGTTTACACAAACATCCATCACAGTGAATCTCCAACACCTCACTGTGATGGAAGGCAAAAGTCTTATCTCTTCCCTTTGTTTTTCTCCCGCGGTCCAGCAGTCCAACTGCAACGTCGTGGCGAACTGGGCTCCTGATGTTAAAGCCCCCGGAGGGCGATGGTAAGTCCAGCGGCCGTTATGCCGCGCCGGGCGATGTTAGGCCCCGCTCCACGTCATTTCACCCCGGTATTCCAGCGGGAGAAGTTGCCGTTGCGGGAGCTCCGAAAAGCGGTCTCCCACCAGGGACCTGCGAGCTCCCGATGTTACCGTCCACCGGGCCTGCGACCGGAGCCTCCGAGCCGGGTCGCAGCCGCGCGCCACCACAGCTCCTCCTGCTCCGAAGTCAGCCAGCTCCGCATTGGCGAGTCCGCAGGCTCCATGACTGGAGCCCTCAGGTTGCTTCCGGCCGGTGCCGCGACTCCACATGTTAGGCCCAAGCACCAGAAGACCCACAGGGAAAAGTCGGGTCGGCCCCGAACGGGAGGAACGGTATTCCCCCCCCACATACACAGCTAAAAATTAAAACTAATCAAACATACACATTAATGATAGACAAAAAAATTTTAAAAGACAGACGGACTGCAGTCGAGCCGCTGCCGTTAGCCACCGCCACACCACAATAATCAGCATGGCTTAGTGCATTGAAAACTGTGTCTCATGAATTTGATTTAATGTTTTGTAGAAATAACCAGGAGGATTGAGTCTTGTTTATTTAGACTTTAGTAAGGCTTTTCACAAAGTCTGAAGATAGACACAAAATGCTGGGGTTACTCAGCGGGACAGGCAGCATCTCTGGAGAGAAGGAATGGGTGACATTTCGGATCGAGACCCTTCTTCAGGTCCCACCGACTAGGCTGGACCAGGGTAGGAAGGTGAAATCACATGAGATCCAGAGTAGGCAAACAAACTGAATATAATATTGGCTTGGTGGAAGGAATAAGAGGGTGGTAGTGGAGGTTTGTTTCTCAGTTTGGAGGCCTGTGACCGGTGGTGTGCTGCAGGGATCAGTGCTGGCTCCCTTGTTGTTTGCCATTCATATTAACGATTTGAATGAGAATGTAGGTGGCATGATTAGTAAGTTTGTGGATGGCACTAAAATTGCTGGTGAAAGATGTCAATGGATCAACAGGATCTAAGTCAAATGGGAAAGCAGGCAAAGGAATGGTAGATGGAATTTAACACAGACAAGTGCAAGATGGTGTATTTTGGGAAGTTAAACCAGTGCAGGACATACACGGTAAATGACAGTGACCAGGGGGAGCGTTGTCGACCTAGGGGTACAAGCACACAGTTCCATGAAAGTGGAGAAGGAGGTGGACAAGGTAGACATAAATAATGTGTAGGAAGGAACTGCAGATGCTGGTTTAAACCGAAGATAGACACAAAAAATTGGAGTAACTCAGCGGGACAGGCTGCATCTCTGGAGAGGAATGGGTGACCCGAAACGTCACCCATTCCTTCTCTCCAGAGATGCTGCCTGTTCCGCTGAGTTACTCCAGCTTTTTGTGTCTATCTTAGACAAATATGGCCTGGTCAATATACTACAGGAAAGTTGTGATTAAGAGAGAAATACTGCAGAAAAGTTTCACAAGGATGTTGTTTGGATTGGAGGGCTTGGATTGAAGGAGAGATTGGATGGCCTGGGACTATTTTTCCTGGAGAGAAGGAGGCTGAAGTGTAATAGACAATAAACAATAGGTGCAGGAGTAGGCCATTTGGCCCTTTGAGCCAGCACTGCTATTCACTGTGATAGACAATAGACAATAGGTGCAGGAGTAGGCCATTCGGCCCTTCGAGCCAACACCGCCATTCAATGTGATCATGGCTGATCATCCCCAATCAGTACCCCGTTCCTGCCTTCTCCCCATATCCCCTGACTCTGCTATTTTTAAGAGCCCTATCTAGCTCTCTCTTGAAAGCATCCAGAGAACCTGCCTCCACCACCCTCTGAGTCAGAGAATTCCACAGACTCACCACTCTCTGTGAGAAAAAGTGTTTCCTCGTCCCCGTTCCAAATGGCTTACTCCTTATTCTTAATCTGTGGCCCCTGGTTCTGGTCTCCCCCAACATCGGGAACCTGTTTCCTGCTTCCAGCGTGTCCAAGCCCGTAACAATCTTATATGTTTCAATGAGATAACCTCTCATCCTTCTAAACTCCAGTGTACAAGCCCAGCCGCTCCATTCTCTCAGCATATGAGTCCCGCCATCCCGGGAATTAACTTTGTAAACCTACGCTGTACTCCCTCAATAGCAAGAATGTCCTTCCTCAAATTAGGGGACCAAAACTGCACACAATACTGCAGGTGTGGTCTCACTAGGGCTCTGTACAACTGCAGAAGGACCTATTTGCTCCTATATTCGATTCCTTCCTCTTGTTATAAAGGCCAACATGCCATTCGCTTTCTTCACTGCCTGCTGTACCTGCATGCTTACTTTCATAGACTGATGTACAAGGACCCTCAGATCCCGTTGTACTTCCCCTTTTCCCAACTTGATGCTGATCATCCACAATCAGTTCCCTGTTCCTGCCTTCTCCCCATATCCCCTTGACTCCGTTATGTTTAAGAGCTCTATCTAACTATCTCTTGAAAGCATCCAGCGAATCGGCCTCCGCCGCCTTCTGAGGCAGAGAATGCCACTGATTCACAACTCTCTGGGTTGAGGTTTATAAAATCACGAGGGGGCATAGGTAGGGTGGATGGTCACAGTGTTTTTCACCCAATGGAGGGGGAGTCTTAAGCTAGAAGGCATAGTTTTAAGGTGTTTGAAGGGGACCCGAGAGGCAGTTTTTTTCACGAGCAGTTATATATATGGTACTCGTTGCCACAGGCAATGGTAGAGGTAGATCAGATGACAACATTTAAAAGACAGTTGGATAGGAAAGGTTTAGAAGGATATGGGCCAAATGCATGCAAAAGGGAAAACATGCCTGTGAGAGGCATTTTGTGGGTTGCAGATAAACAATTCTTGGTAAAGTTGAAGGAAATTGTGGCTGACTAAAGATGTACTTCACATTCTGAACAGCACAATTTTATATGTCAGTTAACTATGCAACTGTTTGAACATGCCCAGTTAATGTACAAAATAATGTGATTATCCTATTTCCTCACCAAACACAATGCAAGAAAATTCAATTGCCATCTACAGCCAAAAGATATTTTAATCCCACATGTGGATTCACCGCCCTCTGACTAAAGAAATGTCTCCTCATCTCCTTCCTAATAGAACGTCCTTTAATTTAATGTTGACATTACCATGTAATTAAACTTGTTGGTTTGTAGTCACGTTTCTCACAATTAGATCACTTTTGCACGATCATTATTTTTCTTGTTACACACTAGAGAAACAGCAAGGCCACATTGTACTTTTTAAATAGAATCAGTTTATATAAAAATAATTCCTCAGTTAAAATACTCTCTAAAGAAAACCCTGAATGTAAATGCTAATTGCTCCTGTCACATGCAAATTTTACAACCAAGCAGATGTAAATGCTACCAATCTGAAAGAATACAGAAAAGTCTGGAAATGGTTTGTTCTGTATTCATGAAGAGAAAATGTCACCTTTTGGAATGCCAGGTACTGTATATCACTTATGTTTGGCTAAGATCAATAGACATTTTATAAAGTAGGTATGTTACAATACTTACCTTCAGCGGCGCTGCAGTTCTGCCACTGGCCATGTGCGCGACTTTGGCGTCTTTGAGGTGGGGGGGAGGGGATTAAAATGCCGTTTTCTCCTGCCTGTCCGAGATATATTTTCTCGGGCTGCTAGCTGATGCTGAAAAATCGTTCTGACTTCTGTTCTCAGAAGTTTAAAAAAAAATATCACAAAACAATTTAATTGCTGGAGTAAAATAAATAAGCGACTTCTAACACCGTCAACGCCGACAACGGGACGGATCTCATGTAGGGGACAAAACATAAGGTAAGTTGTTTATTTTACATATAAACTTGCTTCTTAGGATGACTAATCAAAATTTCCTTGGTGAAAATGTGATTTTGGCCCCATACGAACCGGCAGTGTTTTTCCTGGCGATATGGGGTTCAAATTCACTGCAACCACAACATGCCAATCGATCGAGTTCCACAAAAACCCACTCGCAAGATGATTTAAATGGCCATTAATTTACGGGAATTAAACATTAAATTCCTTCCATTTGGCCTATACATTCATGACAATGAGATTTAAAAATCATGTTATATTGTGAATTCTTGTGTGAATGTTATTTGGACACTTAGGCTATGTAAAAATGTTAATCTTTTCTTAAGAAATGGATAGATGTTTAGATCTAGTAATTGCATTTTGTAATTAGCTACAATTAGGTAACTAATTATATGCTTTAATTTCAGGTCATCCAAGTAAGATTGTTTCATATTTGTTTCCAAATGCTTCAATCTATAATAACTGAAAATTTCTTTCAGTTCTCTTAATTTTTAAGAAAGTTATGGGCTTTTGACTGTCCTCGATCACAGCTTTTGTGTTAAGTCAATGGAAAAGCAATAGGGAACAAGATGCTAATTTCCGAGTATGAAAATGGCCATAACTATTTTAATACTGAAGATATGAAAGTGAATTAGGTGTCAAATTAAACTTCTTTTTATGCTTTATCTGATGGGATAAATTGCAGACTTGATGTTTTTTAAATCTGAAAATTTTGTAACATTGCTATAGAAAGGTTGAAAAACAGAATGACAGAATGACAATGATCATGTTAAATGATCTAGACAGCTTAATCAAAAAGTTAATGATTTAAAAGATATTTCATAAAGGACAAAATAATCTTCATGTTGAGACAAGGCTAAGCAAGGTGCAAGAGAGATCAACACACATTACAAGTATAAGACAAAGCAAGTTTAGCTTGCCGCTCTTGTCTGGATGGGTATTGAGTTTGAGACATCTCTAATCTTGTACATTTGACGGAGTGCAGAAGAGATTCACTGGGATTGTACTTGGAATGGTGGCCTTTAAAAACAAGGAGAGTTTGGATAGGTTGGGATTGTTCTCACTGTAGAACAGGAAACTGAGGAGTGATTATACAGAGGTTTATAAAATTCTGAAGGGTATAGATAGGGTAGAGAATCAGTCTTTCTTCAAGTGTAGGAAGGTTCTAAAACTCAGAGGGCATCGGCCACAGGTGAGATAGGAAATATTTAAGAATTCTGAAATGTTTCACCGACAATGGTGGGAAGATGGAACAAGTTTCTAGAGGAGGTAGTAGAGGCAGATACGATCACAGCATTTAAAATACATTTAGACAGATACATGGATAGGAAAGGAAAGAGGGAAACCATAAGGAACTGCAAATGCTGGAATCTTGAGTAAATCCCAAATGCTGGAGTAACCCAGCGAGTCAGGCAGCATCTCTGGGGGGAATGGACAGACGACTTTTCAGACTGAAGGAGGATCCTGACCCCCAAACATCAATCTGACCATTCTCTCCAGAGATGCCACCTGACCTGCTGAGTTACTCCAGCTCTTCATGTTTTACTCGGGAATGGAGCGATATGGGCCAAATGGGAAAGATGGGATTGGTATCTTGATTGCCATGGACACATCGTTCTATGAATCATTCTATTAACCTTTATTCCCACACTATAGGTTACTGTACCTCTGAAAGGTTTACTGCCGCGGGAATCCTCCAACTCTTCAGTAGGACACTGGGTTAATGCACAGTGCAGCCTGTGCCAAGGTGACCTTTGCAAAAAGCCACGAGTGCCTGGCCGTTGAGTGTGGTTGTGAAACTGTTGATCTTCACTTTGTGAGTAATGGGCAAAATGTTCATGCCTTTGCATACTTTTAGCAGCACTGGAGTGTAACTTGAAGTCTACAAGCTCAGTCTCACAATGAGTGTCCCGGGGACTTCCATTCAGTGCAACCGGGTGATTTAAATCTGAGCCAAGGTCACAATCTTGAAGCCAGCCGGGGTACTTCAGCTCAGGAATGCTGCTTATTCCAGAAACACCCAGCTCTGATTTTTGGCTGGTTAACCATCTCGGATAATTCTGCCGGGACAGAGAGTTAAGTTTGTGGTCTCCAAATCGACAGCCTTTCACAGAAGGGCCTCCTGGAACAAAAGGGGCCTCATATTTACCTCCTGAGCTTGCCCCCCTCATTGAATGCACAATTCGAGAAGGTTTGAGACTAGTAGTCCTATTTAATGGCTTATCACCAGCTTTCCTAGAAGACAATGCAAAACTATCATTGTTCCTGCGTTGCCAGTCCTCATAAGACACTGAAGGTGGCTTTAACGACGCGTACGAGTTGTGTTTCAATCGGGTTCCCAAATGCTGTTTGGTGTCTGTCCAGCAACGTCGTGCGGAGGCTCGAGTCAGTGGTAGGGAGCCATCCGGTGGCAAATTCACAAGATCGTCAGTGGTGAGGCTCATGAGATCCGGCTCACTATCCAGCCGCCTCTGCAAAGGTCGACTGAGAAAATCCAAACCTCTGAAGGAATGTTGCTGCCTAAAAACTATAAGGAAAAAGAGTTATTTAACTACAATTATACTTAACACCCTCAGTGGCTAGAAATAACGATAGCAAATACTGCAGCATATAATGGCTTATCGACAAACTCCAGCCTGGATGATTGTTTAGTTTAGAGATACAGCGCGGAAACAGGCCCTTCGACCCACCGAGTCCGCACCGACCAGCGATCACTGCAGATTAACACTATCCCACACACACTAGGGACAATTTTACATTTATACCAAACCAATTAACCTAAAAACCTGTATGTGGGAGGAAACCGAAGATCCCAGAGAAAACGGAGGGGACATGCAAACGTGGTACAGACCGTAGTATGGATTGAACCCGGGTCTCTGGCGCTATAAGGCAGCAACTTTACCGCTGCGCCACCGTGTCGCCCTGCTGGGGGGTATGGGAATTATCCCGTAATCCCAAGTTTTGGTCTAAGTGTGAGTGGTTCCAAAATGGACAATAACTGGTGTTATGAAATACACAAGTGAGGAGGTGCGAGTTTGGATGTAGCTAAGGAGTCTACATCTGGTCACCCGTGGTATTGTGCCCAGCCATGTCACTCCCTACAGAAGGGAAAACAGAGATGGGAAAACAACATGTAACCATGTGATTCACGTGTGCTGCTCTGCATTTTACAAGAATGTGGATTTGCTCAGTACAAGACTGAATTTTTAAACCTGAAGATACCTGTAAGCATTATTTTAATAATAATAATAATAATAATAATAATAATACATTTTATTTGTATAGCGCTTTTCAGGACTCAAAGTCGCTTTACATTGAGAGTCAAGAATAAACAAAACAAAATAGAGCAGTAAGACAGAGATGCAAAGGCGAGGGGGACATGGGACTAAGGGTATGCAGAGGTGAAGAGATGGGTCTTGAGGCGGGACTGGAAGATGGTGAGGGACTCAGAATTTCGGATCAGTTGTGGGAGGGAGTTCCAGAGCCTGGGAGCTGCCCTGGAGAAGGCTCTGCCTCCAAAAGTGCAGAGGTTTGATTTCGGAGTGGAGAGGAGACCAGCTGATGTGGATCTGAGGGACCGTGAGGGTTGGTAGGGGGAGAGGAGGCCAGTGAGATAAGGGGGGGCCAAGTTGTTGAGGGCTTTGTAGGTGAGGACCAGGATTTTGTAGATGATCCGGTGGGAAATGGGAAGCCAGTGAAGTTCTTTAAGAACTGGGGTGATGTGGTGCCAGGATTTGGTGTGGGTAATGAGTCGGGCGGCTGCATTCTGGACCAGTTGGAGTCGGTTGATGTTGATTCCAAAGAGAAGAGAGTTACAGTAGTCCAATCGGGAGGAGATGAAGGCATGGATGAGTCTTTCAGCAGCGGGGGGTGTGAGAGAGGATCTGATTTTGGCAATGTTGCGGAGGTGAAAAAATGATGTTTTGACAACATGGCGGATGTGAGGCTCAAGGGAGTGGGTTGAGTCAAAGATCACGCCAAGGTTGCGTGCCTGAGGAGATGGGGAGACAGTGGTGCCGTCAATAGTGAGAGTGGGGTTGTTAATTTTAGTGAGTGTTGATTTGGAGCCAATGAGGAGAAATTCTGTTTTGCTACTGTTTAATTTAAGGAAGTTGAGTTGCATCCAAGATTTGATGGCTGATAGGCAGGAGTTGATATGGGAGAGAGGGGGGTGGTGGGGGGACTTGGTGCTGAGATAGATCTGGGTGTCATCAGCATAGCAGTGGAAGTCCAGGTTGAAGTGACGGAGTATATGACCAAGGGGGAGGATGTAGATGATGAAGAGGAGGGGACCAAGAACGGAGCCTTGGGGAACGCCTTGAGTGACAGTGGCTGTGGCAGAGGTGTGGTTATGGAGAGAGATGAAGTGGGATCGGTTGGAAAGGTAGGAACGGAGCCAGCTGAGTGCAGAACCTTCAATGCCAAGGTCCCTAAGTCTGGTGAGCAGGATGTTATGGTTGACGGTATCGAAGGCTGCACTCAGGTCGAGGAGGATGAGGATATTGAGGGAGCCAGTGTCAGCAGAGGTAAGGAGGTCATTGAGGACTTTGAGGAGAGCAGTTTCTGTGCTATGGAGGGGGCGAAAGCCAGTTTGGAGGGATTCGAATAGGTTATACGCGAGGAGGTGGGAATGAAGTTGTGACGCGACGATACGCTCCAAGGTTTTTGAAAGAAAGGGGAGGTTTGAGATAGGCCGGTAGTTAATGAGAGAGGAGGGATCAAGACCAGGTTTCTTTAAGATTGGTGTGACAGCAGCAGTTTTGAAAGCAGAGGGGACAATTCCTTGGGACAATGAGGAGTTGAAGAGATTAGTGAGGTTGGGGCAGAGAGCGGGGAGGCAGGACTTCAGCAGGGGAGTGGGGAGAGGGTCGAGGGAGCAGGTAGTGGGTTTGGAAGAGCTGATGAGTTTGGAGATTTCAGTAGGGGTGACCGGGTCAAACTGGGAGAGGAAGCAGTGAGGGGGAGGGGTATGGAGATCAGCGGAGATGTTGAAAGGAGGGGCCTTGGTAGGTGGTGGAGTAGATGCTGGGGAGTCGGGTACAAGGGATAAGGATTGATAGATGGTGCTGATTTTGTCAGCAAAAAAGTGGAGGAATGAGTTGCAGAGATCCGGAGTGGAGGTAGGGAGAGTGTTGGCTCGAGGCTTGAGGAGGTTGCACACTGTGGAGAAGAGGGTTCTGTGGTTTAGGCAGGGGTCGGTGAATATGGAGGAGAGGTATGCAGATTTAGCAGCAATGAGGGCATCTTTGTAGGCAGTGAGGTGGAGTTTGTAAGCTTCATGGTGGACTGTGAGAGGTGATTTCTTTATGAGTCTTTCAAGTCGGCGACCAATCTGTTTCAGCTTACGAAGTGCAGGTGTGTACCAGGGTGAGGATTTATTAAAAGTTACGGTTCTTGTTTTGAGGGGAGCCAGAGTGTTAAGGGAGGTAGACAAGGTGGAATTGAGATGGTTTGTGAGATCATCAGGTGAGATGTGGGTTGAGTCCAGGGGGAGAGTGGTGGAGAGCAGGTCAGAGAGATGGTGAGGGTCGATGGATTTTAGATTACGGAAGGTGATTTCTCGGAGGAAGCGGGGACGAGGTGTCGGAGAAGGGATGGTGAACCGTATAAGCTTATGATCAGAGAGGGGGAAGAGGCATGGATGGAGGTCGAGTACCGGTTGATTTGTGGAGCAGACCAGGTCAAGGATGTGACCTTTGTCATGAGTGGGAAAGGTGACGTGCTGAGTGAGAGAGAAGTTGTCAAGTAGAAAAGCGAATTCAGATGCGAACTTGCAGGTGGGGGAGTCCATATGAATGTTTAAGTCACCAAGTAGCAGCAGACGTGGGGAGAGAGATGAGACAAGTGTGAGGAATTCAGTGAAGTCAGATAGGAAGGAGGGGTTTGGTTTAGGTGGCCGGTAAATGAGGATGACTGTCATCGAGGAAAGGGCTTTGAAGGCAAGGAATTCAAATGATGCTACTGGGGGGAGGGGGAGTTCAGCGATCGGAAAGTTATGGTTGAAAATAACAGCGAGGCCGCCTCCATGGCGGGAGGGGCAGTGATTAGCACTCCTACCTTTGTTATTGGATCTCAAATTACTTTTTAATCAAAGTAAACAAAAAGTTAAAATAATTCATGGTAATTTTGCTACAGAAGGAATCCATTGAGTGCCTGTCTGCTCTGTGTTCAGCAATCCACTTATTTCCCAAGCTTTCCCTTCAGCCCTGTAAATATATACCCACCCAATTCCATCTTGAAAGCCCAGGTTCAGGAATAGCTACTTCCCCACAGCCATCAGGCTATTAAACTTGGCTCGGACAAAACTGTGAACATTAATAGCCCATTATCTGTTATTTGCAATTTATCAGTTTATTCATTCATGTGTGTATATATTTATATAATGATATATGGACACACTGATCTGTTTTGTAGTCAATGCCTTCTATGTTCTGTTGTGCTGAAGCAAAGCAAGAATTTCATTGTCCTATCAGGGACACATGACAATAAACTCACTTGAACTTGAATATCAGTGTTTCCACTGCCCTTAAGGCAGCAATTGTGGGTCATAAAGAACTGTTAATAAAAAGATATTTCTCATCACAATTTATTTCATCTTTTCTCTTTGAATTCTTTCAATTCATTATTTCTGGCCTTTATGTAATCCAATAATACGAACTGATCTTTACCCTATACAAAGCAGACATGAAATGGTGCATCTCAATCACATCTCCCCTCAAACTTCTTTGCTCCATGGAGAACAACCCCAGGTTCTCCACTTTAACCTTGCAAATGAAATAGACAATAGACAATAGGTGCAGGAGTAGGCCATTCGGCCCTTCGAGCCAGCACCGCCATTCAATGTGGTCATGGCTGATCATCCCCAATCAGTACCCCGTTCCTGCCTTCTCCTCATCCCTGGAACCAAACCCATAAATATTTCCTGCAACCTTTTAACGTTCTTGCTAAAATGTGGTGACCAGAAATAAGTACAATATTCCAGCTGCAGTTTAACCACTGATGCATGCTTTGAACTATCATCAATGAAGCTCAGCATCCCACATACATTCTGATTCACTCAATATTAAGACCGCTTTCAAATACTCATTCAAATATTCACATACAGTGAGTCCCTCTGTTGCTGCAGACTCTGTAGTCCACATTGTGATGCCATATTCCAACCGCCACAAGGTTTTCAAAATCATCAAGAAATGTGTTGATACGCAAGATTTTCAATACACAATAGGTGCAGGAGTAGGCCATTTGGCTCTTTGAGCCAGCACTGCCATTCACTGTGATTATGGCTGATCATCCACAATCAGTACCCCGTTCCTGCCTTCTCCCCATATCCCCTGACTCCGCTATCTTTAAGAGCGCTATCCAACTCTCTCTTGAAAACATCCAGGGAATTGGCCTCCACTGCCTTCTGAGGCAGAGAATTCCATAGATTCACAATCCTCCGTGTGAAAAAGTTTTTCCTCATCTCCGTTCTAAATGGCTTTCCCCTTATTCTTATGGCCCCTGGTTCTGGACTCCCCCAACATCGGGAACATGTTTCCTGCTTCTAGCGTGTCCAATCCCTTAATAATCTTACATGTTTCAATAAGATACCCTCTCATCCTTCTAAATTCCTGAGTATACAAGCCCAGCCGCTCCATTCAATCAACATATGACAGTCCTGCCATCCTGGGAATTAACCATGTGAACCTATGCTCACGTGACTTGACGTAACATACATAATGTACTATAAATAATCACACTAAAACACACAGGTCTTTCCCCTCTCTTGCGTTTCCAGTATTACAAGTGATAGCACATGTATTTCTTTGGCATTAAAACTCTCGGGACCTTCTGAGACTGTAAAAGGCACTATAAAATACGAGTTATGTCTCCGTTATATTATTATAAAATGAGAGAGCTTCTAGAAAAACATTGACTGAGCAATCAATGTAGAACAAATCTCAAACTAGTTCTTTCTTTTGAAGGGTCTTGACCGGAAACATTACCCATTCCTTCTCTCCAGAGATGCTGCCTGTCCCGCTGAGTTACTCTAGCATTTTATGCTTATCCTTCTTTTGAGGTATGGTTACAAATTACAACAAGCCCTATCAGCGGTCATAGATTTGGATACAAAAATTAAGTACAAATCACAATTATGGGGGTCTGCTCATAACAAAAGGGATGTTTGTAAATCTGCATGTAGAAGAGATTTGAATAAAGTCAATTATTTAAATGCATCATGTTGTGTTATATCCAAACCATATGGGATAGAAAAGCTCAGTTTGTTTTCCCAAGTTAGCTATCAGTCCCAGAGAAAGAGATTGGCTAAAGCAAATATCTATTTCCAAGAAGTGGGATGGGGGAAGGAAATTACCAGTGACTTCGAGGTGATGACCAAAGATCGTAGAAGGCTGTAGTATCTTTGGTGATGACTGCCTACCCGCCACACTAGAAAATACAGTATTTCAGTGTGTGCAGGAAGGAAATTGTTTTGTTGGACAGGTGACTAGTTGTCTGCCAATACTCACTTGTTGACACACTGCTCTTTCACATGCAGCGTCCAGCAAGTCCGTGCATTCTAGAGAGGTGGTGACCTCTTCACAGACACTACATGAAAGACCGGGTTATGAGTCAGAATCGCACAACAGGGAAACAGATCCTCCCAGCAATCACTCGTTTGCACTAATCCTACATCAAACTCATTTCATTCGCCCCACATCCCAAATTTCACATCAACTTGGCACTGGATGAGGGAAGGAAGCATTCTTACCTTCTTCTCTGTTGTGTGGAGAAGTGGAAAACAGTTTGGAGCTGCTTTCCGAATGTAGTTTGTTTGCATGATATGGAGATGACAGCTTATTTTCAAAATTGTCAATATAAGCTTCCAGAGCCTCTGATGCTGACTGGTAATTTATACCTCTATAGAGGACAGAGCTGGGAAATTGGGTGGAGCCCTGGGAACAGCCATTCCCATAACTTGTACCAGTTAACAACTTAGATAGTGTAGAGTCTGGAGAATGGAAGGACAGCCGCTGGTCCATGTTGATCGCTGTCATGACATCTTGCAACTTTATCTCTCCTTAACACACAAAAACAAAACAAAAAGATAATGTGAGAAATATAATGTGAAAAATGTGTTGATCTGCTTTTAAAGCATTTTTAACAATTAAGTATTCAGTGGATTGTACACCAATTGCATAATTGTATTTTTGGGGGGGGGGGGGTGTGGGTGTGGGTGTGTGTGTGTGTGTGTGTGTGTGTGTCTGTGTGTCTGTGTGTCTGTGTGTCTGTGTGTCTGTGTGTCTGTGTGTCTGTGTGTCTGTGTGTCTGTGTCTGTGTAAATTTGATTTATATAGCACGTCTAAATGAACTTGCATTGAAACCAAAGTGGTTTACATAGAAGAAATAATTTGGTTTCCGTACATCCATAGAAAAATTTAAAAAATGAAAAAAATAACACAACGCATTAGAGAATTTTACATGAACGTCACCCCACAGCAGAATCAAAATGTTCCACTGTGGTGAAAGGCACTAGAAAGTTCAGTCCTCTTCCTCTGTGATCACCCGAGGTCGGGGCCTATTTGTGGCCTCCGCAGCCAGTCGCCGCAACGGCAGTCCGATGTTTTCAGGCCCTCTTGCCGGATGATGGAGCTCCGGCGTCGGGAGAAACACTCCTCAGCGGCTTGGAGTGTCTGGAACGGCCGCTCGCTCCCCGGAGACCGCGGCTCCCGATGTCCACAGGCCACGCTGGTTGGAGCTCCGACTCTGATGATCTCGGCGAAAGATCACAGGCTCCGCGGTGTTTTAAATTCAGCGCCGCCCGCGGCTGGACACTCCGCAGACTGCAGCTCCTCGATGCTGGAGTCGGTGGTCACATCACTCCGGAGCTTACCGCACGGCGACTCGGGTAGGGCATCGCCCGCTCCGTGATGGTGTCCCAGTGCTGCGCCGCCACCTAAGCTGGGGTTCTGGCCGCTCCCGACAGGAGACGCCGCTCCAGTCCGATGGTAGGTCGCGAGGAAGGGGCGAAGAAGCAGCTCGCAGGGAAGCCACCTCTCCGACCAGGTAGGGACTAGGATATAAAGTTTCCCCCTTCCCTTCCCCCCACCCACCACATAAAAGACCTCCAACAATTTTTTTTTTTAACAGGACTAAAAATTAAAATTAAAAAGGGTGAAAGGACAGACTGCAGGCAGAGCAGCCATACACAACGGCGCCCCATACCTGCAGTCCGCCAAGCGACAAGTGTAGCATTTCCTGCAGTTGCAAGGGAAAGTACCAGGGGAGGGGGTGGTTTGGGTGGGAAGTGACGAATTGACCAAGGAGTCGTAACAGCTCTACATCGGTGGGACCAAGCGCAGGCTTGGCAATCGCTTTGCCCAACACCTCTGCTCAGTTCGCAATGCTACACTTATCGCTTTACCTCCCCCCTCGACTCCAACCAAGGGCCCAAGCAGTCTTTCCAGGTGAGGCAGAGGTTCACCTGCACCTCCTCCAACCTCATCTATTGCATCCGCTGCTCTAGGTGTCAACTGCTCTACATCGGTAAGACCAAGCGCATGCTTGCCGATCGCTTCGCCCAACACCTCCACTCAGTTCGCATTAACCAACCTGATCTCCCGGTGGCTCAGCACTTCAACTCCCCCTCCCATTCCGAATCCAATCTTTCTGTCCTGTGGCTGCCTACATGGTCAGAGTGAGTCCCACCGCAATTGGAGGATCAGCACCTCATATTTACACCCTGCTGGTATGAACAGTGACTTCTCCAATTTCAGGTAGTCCTTGCTTTCTCCCTCCTTCCCCTCCTCTTCTCAGCTCTCCCACAGCCTACTATCTCGCCTCTTCTTTTCTTCTTCCCCCCCCCCCTCCCCCCCCTCCCTACATCAGTCTGAGAAAAAACATTTTCACCCAGAGAGTTGTGAATTTGTGGAATTCCCTGCCACAGAGGGCAGTGGAGGCCAAATCACTGGATGGATTTAAGAGAGTTAGATAGAGCTCTAGGGGCTAGTGGAGTCAAGGGATATGGGGAGAAGGCAGGCACGGGTTATTGATTGGGGATGATCAGCCATGATCGCAATGAATGGCGGTGCTGGCTCGAAGGGCCGAATGGCCTCCTCCTGCACCTATTTTCTATGTTTCTATGTTTCTAAGGGTCTCGACCTGAAACGTCACCTATTCCTTCGCTCCATAGATGCTGCCTCACCCGCTGAGTTTCTCCAGCATTTTTGTCTACCTTCGATTTTTCCAGCATCTGCACTTCTTTCTTAAACATAAACTAAACTGAACTCAGTGGGTAATGATAATTATTTAATTTATTTAATAACTGTGGGCGGCACGGTGACACAGCGGTAGAGTTGCTGCCTTACAGCGCTTGTAGCGCCGGAGACCCGGGTTCAATCCCAACCGGTGCTGTCTGTACGGAGTTTGTACATTCTTCCCGTAACTACATGGGTTTTCTCCGAGATCTTCGGCTTCCTCCCACACTCCAAAGACGTACAGGTATGTAGGTAAGTTGGCTTGGTAAATGTAAAAATTGTCCCTAGAGTGAGTCGGATAGTGTTAATATGCGGGGATCGCTGGTTGGCCTGGACCCGGTGGGCCCAAGGGCCTGGTTCTGCGCTGAATCTCTAAACTAAACAAAATATTAAGTTTATGTTTAAGGCATTTAAAATATTTACTTTTACACACAAATATAATGATTAAATAAATAGCAGCAATAGGTAGCTCTCCACCCGAGTTAGGTGTTTTTCCGCTTAAAACTTAAGTAAGTAAGTAAGTTTATTCACATACAAGGAATTTGCCTTGGTGCTCCACCCACAAGTAACAACATGACATACAGTGACAGTTACGAATGACTCAGAAAACACTATACATTAATAATAATAAGACAATAATGATAAAAACACCATTGATCAAGCATGTGAACCAACAAAATACCAGATCAAAGGGAGGCTACAGATTTTTGGCTGTTGAGTAGGGCAACTACTCGTGGATAAAAACTGTTTTTATGTCTGGCTGTGGCAGTTTTGACAATCCGGAGTCGCCTTCCAGAGGGAAGTGATTCAAAGAGTTTGTGGCCAGGGTGAGAGGGGTCATAGATGATCTTGCCCGCTCGCTTCCTGGCCCTTGCAGTGTACAGTTCATCAATGGAGGGAAGGTTGCAGCCAATAATCTTCTCTGCTGATTGGACAATTCGCTGCAGCCTCCAGGTGTCGTGCTTGGTGACTGAGCCAAACCAGACCATGATGGAGAAGGTGAGAACAGACTCTACGATGGCCGTGTAGAATTGGACTATCGTTGCCTGTGGCAGATTGTGCTTCCTCAGCTGCCGCAGGAAGTACATCCTCTGTTGTGCCTTTTTGACTGTGGAGTCGATGGTAGCCCCCCACTTAAGGTCCTTGGAGAGGATGGTTCCCAGGAACTTAAAAGACTCCACATATGTGAGTGTGGGGTTGTTGATGGTGAGTGGGGTGAGGGGAGGGGGAGCTCTCCTAAAGTCTACAATCAATTCCAGTCTTAAGAGCATTGAGCACCAGGTTGTTGCGATGGCACCAGGACGCCAGCTGTGACACTTCCTGTCTGTAGGCAGATTCCTCCCCATCCTGGATCAGTCCAATCAGGGTTGTGTCGTCCGCAAACTTGAGAAGCTTGACAGAGGTGCCTGTGGAGGTGCAGTCATTGGTGTGGAGAGAGTAGAGGAGAGGAGAGAGTACGCAGCCTTTTGTGTTGACATTATAGGTTAATATTGGTAACACAAGAGACCGCAGATGCTGGAATCTTGAGCAAAAACAAAAGGCTGGAGGAACTCAGCAGATCAGACAGTATCTGTGTAAGGAAAGGACAGACCTCCACAGATGCTGCCTGATCCCTGAGTTTCTCCAGTCTTTTACATAGAATACATAGAAAATAGGTGCAGGAGTAGGCCATTCGGCCCTTCAAGCCTGCACCGCCATTCAATATGATCATGGCTGATCATCCAACTCAGTATCCTGTACCTGTTTTCTCTCCATACCCCCTGATCCCTTTAGCCACAAGGGCCACATCTAACTCCCTCTTAAATATAGCCAATGAACTGGCCTCAACTACCCTCTGTGGCAGAGAGTTCCAGAGATTCACCACTCTCTGTGTGAAAATGTTTTTTCTCATCTCGGTCTTAAAGGATTTCCCCCTTATCCTTAAGCTGTGACCCCTTGTCCTGGACTTCCCCAACATCGGGAACAATCTTCCTGCATCTAGCCTGTCCAACCCCATAAGAATTTTGTAAGTTTCTATAAGATCCCCTCTCAATCTCCTAAATTCTAGCGAGTATAAGCCGAGTCTATCCAGTCTTTCTTCATATGAAAGTCCTGACATCCCAGGAATCAGTCTGGTGAACCTTCTCTGCACTCCCTCTATGGCTATAATGTCCTTCCTCAGATTTGGAGACCAAAACTGTACGCAATACTTCAGGTGTCGTCTCACCAAGACCCTGTACAACAGCAGTAGAACCTCCCTGCTCCTATACTCAAATCCTTTGCTATGAAAGCTAACATAATTTTGTTTATTCATTTAATATTGGCATTGCTTTTACAAAGTAAATGCCCTATATTTCTTGCTGTGATCCTTGAGAATATTTTCCAACATTTTTCTTTGACACCATAATTCTCATTCTCACCAAAGTAGCATCACCACTATGGCACTTTTGTTGTTGTTGCCGAATCACCCAACCATTGTGCTTAAAGTTCCCTTTAAAATTAAAGGGCAGTGGGAAAGCTTAGGCAGAAAGTTCCAGATCTTTGTGTCTTATTGGCTGAGAGTAGCATATAGCAGGCAGGAAATGGCCTAAAGATCAGTCACAGGAATGTAACAAGTTAAACTTGGTTTCTATTCTGAAAAAGGATCCCAACCCCAAATTCACAAGTTATAGTAGTAGAATCAGACCATTCAGCCCATCGAGCCCATTCGGTACGTCATCGGGTGGCGCCGCGTGCGGCAGCCTCGCCAGCAGTCTGTTCGTCTTTTCAAGTCAAGTCAAGTCAGGTTTATTCGTTACATACACATACAAGATGTGCAGTGAAATGAAAAGTGGCAATGCTTGCTGATTGTGCAAAAAAACTACAAAACAGAATGGAACAGAATCACATATTCACATATTACATATTTGCGGGAGGAAAAAAAAGAAAACCAGCAATTTTGAAAAGACATCACACAACAGTAAATTGGGACAGTCACGTTAGTCGCTGGTGAGATAGGAGTTTACAGTCCTAATGGCCTCTGGGAAGAAACTCCTTCTCAACCTCTCCGTTCTCACAGCATGGCAACGGAGGCGTTTGCCTGACCGTAGCAGCTGGAACAGTCCATTGCTGGGGTGGAAGGGGTCTCCCATGATCTTGTTGGCTCTGGATCTGCACCTTCTGATGTATAGTTCCTGCAGGGGGGTGAGTGTAGTTCCCATAGGGCGTTCGGCTGAACGCACTACTCTCTGCAGAGCCTTCTTATCCTGGGCAGAGCATTTCCCAAACCAAATCGTGATGTTTCAAGACAAGATTCTTTCCACAGCCGCTGAGTAGAAGCACTGGTGGATCCTCAGAGACACTCTGAATTTCCTCAATTGCCTGAGGTGGTAAAGGCGCTGCCTTGCCTTACTCACCAGTGCTGCAGCGTGTGATGTCCATGTCAGATCCTCTGAGATGTGGACTCCAGGTATTTAAAGCAGCTCACCCTATCCACAGTATCCCCATTTATCTTCAATGGTGTGTACGTCCTCGGATGATGTGCCCTCCTAAAGTCCACGATCAGCTCCTTAGTTTTTTTGATATTCAAGAGGAGGCTGTTGTCCTGACACCAGAGTGCCAGATCAGCCACCTCCTCCCGGTAGGCCTTCTCATCGTTATCGGAGATCAGGTCCACCACCACAGTGTCATCAGCAAACTTGATTATAGAGTTGGAGCTGAACCTAGCCACATAGTCATGTGTGTACAGGGAGTACAGTAGGGGGCTGAGGACGCAACCCTGTGAGGACGCAACCCTGGGGGGATCCTGTGCTCAGGGTGAGGGACTTCGATGTATTTCCTCCCATCTTGACTACCTGGGGCCTGGCGGTGAGAAAGTCCAGGACCCAGGCACACAGGAGGGTGTTGAGCCCCAGTTCCAGCAGATTCTCCGCAAGTCTGGTGGGGACTGTCGTGTTGAAGGCTGAACTGTAGTCTATGAACAGCATCCTCACATAGCCCCCCTTCTGGCTGTCACGATGAGAGAGAGCGGTGTGCAGAACCCGGGAGACCGCATCGTCCGTGGATCTGTTCGGACGGTTTGAGAATTGTAGCGGGTCCATATTGCGAGGGAGGAAGGCGCAGATGTGTTTCTTGACCAGCCTCTCAAAGCATTTCATGACTACCGAGGTGAGGGCCACCGGACGGTATTCATTCAGACAGGCCGGGGAGGCATTTTTAGGTACAGGAACAATGATGGACCTTTTGAAGCAGGCAGGGACCACGGACTTGGCCAGGGAGAGGTTGAATATTGTAGTGAGCACCGGAGCTAGCTGCGTAGCACAAGACTTAAGTACTCGCCCCGAGATGCCATCTGGGCCTACAGCTTTCCTCGTGTTCACCCGTGTCAGTGCCCTCCTCACGTTGTGCTCGGACAACAAGAATGTGTGCACATCCCCAGCGATGGACTTCCCTTCAACTTCGATAGCCATCCCGCTGACGGTATTGTCCATAGTCGGCAGACCTGGGGTGATGTTGCCCGTCTCGAAACGAGCGTAGAAGGAGTTCAGGTCATCAGTTAGGGAGGTGCCGGCCCTTCCGGTTGAGGGGGGGCTGCTCCGGTAGTTGGTTACAGTCCGTAGCCCCTGCCACAGGCGTCTGGTGTCCTGCTGCTCCATCTGTGACTCCATCTTGTCCCTGTACCTCCTTTTTGCGTCCTTCGCCGTCCTTCGCAGTCGGTAGGACTCTACCTTGTAGACGTCCATATTTCCGGATGCCAGGCCCGAGTTGTAGGCAACGGTGCGAGCATTCAAGGCAACACGAACGGACCTGTCCACCCAGGGTTTTTGATTCGGAAAGGTGCTAACCCTTACCGTGGGGACGATGTTGTCGGCTATTGTTGCGATGAAGTCCGTGAACGCTTCCGCAAACTCACTGATGTCACTGGAACTTGCTTGGAACATATTCTGTCAGTGCATCTTGCAGCGTGGCCTCTGACTGGTCGCACCACCGTTTTACGTCCCTTGTCACTGCCGCTTCCCGAGCTATCCTGTTTATACTCCGGCAGCAGGAAAATGGCAGCGTTGTCAGATTTTCTTAAGGGAGGGAGTGAAACGGCCTTGTAGCCCTACCGGAACGGCATATAGCAGTGATCCAATGTTCTCTCCCCCCTGGTCGCACACGTGATGTGTTGGTAGAAGTTCGTCATGACCTTCTTGAGATTTGATTTATTAAAATCTCCAGCCACCACCATAGCCGCATCCGGGTTCTTGTTTTGATGTCGGCACAGCACATCGTGTAGGGCCGATAGTGCCACGTCGGTGTCCGCATGCGGTGGAATGTAGACGGCTGTGACGATCACTGAGCTGAACTCCCGGGGAAGGTAGAATGGGCGGCATGAGATCGTCTGATGCTCCAGGTCCAGTGAGCAGGAACGGGAAAGCATCTTGATATTTCCAGGGTTGCACCAGTTGTTATTGGTTATGAAGCAGACTCCTCCACCCTTGGATTTCCCAGATTCTTCTGTTCTGTCAGCACGATGGACAGTGAAGGACTCGGTTGGGCAAATGACCTGATCCGGAATCAACGAGGTCAGCCATGTTTCGACCAGGCAGAGGATGTTGCAGTCCCTTATGTCCCGCTTGAATCTGACCCTCGCCCTGAGGTCATCCAGCTTGTTTTCCAGGGACTGGACTTCGCCAGAAGAATACTGGGCAGAGGAAGACGAAAGGCTTGGGCTCTCAGCCTATTCTGAATCCCCCCCCGCTTACCCTGATGTTTTCTCCGGGTTTTCCTTGTAGACGCGCTCCCATTGTTGTTGCCGCGCTCCCATTGTTGTTGCCGCGCTCCCATTATTGTTGCCGCGCTCCCATTGTTGTTGCCGCGCTCCCATTGTTGTTGCCGCGGCGCTCTCTGTTGATCTCTGCTGGCCACGCTGGATCGGTGAGTACAGCGTTTAAAAAGTCTCAGTTTTCGTTAGTGTTTAGGTTTAAGAGAGTTTCCCTGTCATACTTTGTTAGTACTAGGGAGTTGGAACTTAGAAATAAGTTAAAAAGGAACATGAAAGTAAAAAATACGCAGTTTCCGCGGAGCTGCCATGACGGCGACTGGACAGGGCCGCGCCATCTTTGGATTCTCTCTGCTGCCCTTTTTGTTATTTTTTAGTCTGTTTAAAAGTATGTTCCTGGAGGTTTCTTAGTCTTTTTATGTGGGGGAGGTTGGGAGGGGAAGAGGGAAACCGTTTCCCAGTCACTTCCTGGTCGGGGTGCATCTATTCTCCGAATCGCATCTTCCCCCCAGCGGCCTACCATCTGGATTGGCGCGGCCTTTCCTGCCGGAGACTGGCCACAGCTTCAGCGGCAGCGCAGCACTGGATTCCATCGCGGAGCAGGCGATGCCTTACCGGGTTTCGCCATGTTGAGGCTCCGGAGTGTTGGGACTGCCGACTTTACACCGTGGAGCTGTGGTCTGCGGAGCTTCCAGCCGCGGGCGGTGCTGACTTTAACATCGCGGAGCCTGGGATCTTTGCTGAGGATCGCCAGTGTTGCATCTCCGCCCAGCTCGGCCTGTGGACTTCGGAAGCCGCGGTCTCCGGTAGGAAGTGGCCGATTCGGAAACTCCAAGCCGCTGAGAGTGTTCTCCGTTCCGACGCCGGAGTTCCATCATCCCAGCGAGAGAGCCTGAAATATCGGGCTGCCGTAGCCACGGGTGAACAAAGAGGAAGAAGACTGAACTTTATTGCCTTCCCTCACAGTGGGAAACGTTGATTCTGCTGTGTGAGGATGTTCATGTTAAATTCAATCGTGTATTGTGTTATATTTATTTGTATGGCTGTATGGTAATTCAAATCTCACTGTACCAATTGGTGCATATGATAATAAATGTCTCTTGAACTCTTGAGTCTACTCCACCATTCAATCATGGCTGATCTAATCCCATTTTCCTGCATTCTCCCCATAACCCTTGACACCCGTTCTAATCAAGAATGTGTCTATCTTTGGCTTAAAAATATCCAGACTTGGCCTCCATAGCCCTCTGTGGCAATGAGTTCCACAGATTAACTACCCTGTGACTAAAGAAGTTCCTCCTCACTTCCTTTCTAAAAGAGCACCCTTTAATTCTGAATCTGAAATGTTACCTATCCATGTCATTCAGAGATGCTGCCTGACTCACTCCAGTACTCTGTATTCTATGCAATATTCCAGGATCTACAGTTCTTTGTGTCTTCACTTGGTTTTCTTTGCTTTGTAGTCCTTGGCAATAAAATAAATATATACAATAGGCTCCCAACTCCTATTTAAGTATTATGAATATAACACCAATAATGCACATGTTTAACAACTATGAATTAAACTGGGAGCATATGTGGGAAGAATAATAACCTTGTTAAATGAGTAAATAACAAAAATAAAACTGCATAAACTAATAATCTGAAATAAAAACAAGAAACTAAACATCTAGAGGAAATCAGGCAGCATATGTGAAAATAAATAGAATCAACCTTAATTTTAACGAAGGTGATTTTTTTTTAGATTATACATACCTGAAAGGCTAACTTAGTTTCGCTTGCCATAGATACTGTGTTTCCAGCAATTAAAACTGCAACTTTATTCTTTCAATGGGCGTGTCCAAATAAATGGCAGCAGCATCAAACTGTGCCAATTTGATTGGATGATTCAAATTTAAAAGGGATGCCCTTTGTGACAGCAAAATACAAAGTTTGACGCTTCACACTTCAGTCACCCTCGGCCGGAGAAGTTCCTGTCGGCCCATGTACACTTAAAACGATAGTGAATGCATCGACAGCGCACAGACAGATCGTACAGCCTGCGGAAGGGGAGGGGGATATAATCAGCAAATATGGCCAGGGTTTAAGTCTCAAAGTTAGTTGCTGTGTCTGTTTCTGCTCCTCAAGTCCCTGTAGCCTGACCTTGGGTGGCGGTGGTCGGTGCCTGCCTGGTGGTGTGGCTCCTCGATGTCCGGTGTCTGCGGCTCCAGGCCAGTGGTTATGGAGACTCCACTCCAGGTCCTCGCCTCTCCGGCCCGGCTCCCAACCCTTTGCTACAACCCTCACAATTGCTACAGTTGGGTCACAATGCGCTTGCGCGACTCTCCCCGCCACAGCCACATCAGCGAGACTCCGACTGCCGGGCTGGGCTGGGGAGTGTTTAAACTCCGCTCTAGTATCTTTGGTTTAAACGAGAGAAAGAAAAGTTCACTATGTGTGTCTTTCCAAGCTGGAAAGAGTGCAGAGTAGATTTAAGTCTGAAGAAGGGTCTCGACCCGAAACGTCACCTATTCCTTCTCTCCAGAGATGCTGCCTGTCCCGCTGAGTTACTCCAGCTTTTTGTGTCTATCTTAGAATTAAGGGGAAGTTGCCATAAGTGATATACACACACGCACACATACAAACACGTAAACAAACTATAACAGTGACCAATATTCACCAATGTCCGAAATGCCGTATCTTACACTGAATACTTAATTGTTAAAAATGCTTTAAAAGCGGATCAGCAAATTATTTCACATCATCTTTTTGTTTTTGTGTGTCAAGGAGAGATAAATGAATAATTTAATTGAATATTTTTTTATTAGCCAAGTGTGTATACATACAAGGAATTTGCCTTGGTGTTTTGCTCGCAAGGATAACACGATGTAGACAATTAAAAATAAAACATAATTTAAACATGTGAAGAATAAAATAAAATACCAGAGCAAAAGGAGGCTCCAGACATTTGGCTGTTGAGTGGAGCTACTTCTCGTGGGGAAAAAAGCTGTTTTTATGTCTGGCTGTGGTGGCTTTGACAGTCCAGAATCGCCTCCCAGAGGGAAGTGTTTGTGGCCAGGGTGAGAGGGGTCAGAGATTATATTACCCACTTGCTTCCTGGACCTTGCAGTGTACAGTTCGTCAATGGGGGGAAGGTTGCAGCCAACAAACTTCTCTGCTGATTGGACGATGCGCTGCAGCCTCCGGATGTCATGCTTGGTGGCTGAGCCAAACCAGACCATGATGGAGAAGGTGAGGACAGACTCTATGATGGCCTTATAGAATTGGACCATCATTGCCTGTGGCAGTGGAGTATTATCATCGATGTAGCGGAGGTAGAGGTCGGGGATGGGGCCCTGGCATTGAACAAGGATTGTTCTACGTACCCGACAAAGAGGCAGGCGTAGCTGGGGCCCATGCGTGTGCCCATAGCTACGCCTTGTATTTGGAGGAAATGGGAGGAGTCAAATGAAAAGTTATTTAGTGTAAGGACCAGCTCCGCTAGGCGGAGGAGGGTGTCAGTGGACGGGTATAGGTTGCTTCTACGGTCGAGGAAAAAATGGAGGGCTTCGAGACCATCCTGGTGGGGGATGGAGGTGTACAATGACTGGATGTCCATGGTGAAGATGAGGGGGTGAGGGCCTAGAGTGTGGAATGCGCGGAGACGACGCAGAGTGTCTGAGGTGTCTTGAACATAGGTAGGGAAGGGATTGCCTGTGGCAGATTGTGTTTTCTTAGCTGCTGCAGGAAGTACATCCTTTGTTGTGCCTTTTTGACTGGAATTGGTGGCCACCTATTTTAGGTCCCAGGAGATTATGGTTCCAAGGAACTCAAATGACTCCACAGATGTGATTTTGGTGTTGTTGATGGTGGAGTAACGCAGCAGGTCAGGCAGCATCTCTGGAGAGAAGAAATGGGTGACGTTTCGGGTCATGACCCTTCTTCAGACACTCTGCCAGCTCTCTCAAGCCTTTTCCAATTCTTGGCACTGTTTCCCATAGCGCAAGACTGTAAATAGGAACAGAATTGAAAAAGTTTGGGCCTTTTTAAGAATGACATTTAGAAAAAAAGTAGACCACTGCTGTCAAGCTGGAAAGAGTGCAGAGAGGATTTAAGGGGGTGTTGCCATGACATGAGGGTCTGAGCTATAGGGAGAGATTGAGCAGGCTAGGACTCTATTCCTTGAGGACGGCGCAGGAGGATGAGGAGTGATATTATAGAGGTGTATCAGATCATGAGGGGAACAGGTAGGGTAGATGTACAGAGTATTTCATCCAGAGTAGGGGAATCAAGAACTAGAGGACATTGGTTTAAGGTGAGAGGGGAACGATTTAATAAGAACCTGAGGGGCAACTTTTTCACACAGGGTAGTGGGTATATGGAACGAGCTGCCAGACAAGTTAGTTGAGTTACTATCACAACATTTACATTTGAACAGGTACATGAATAGGGTAGATTTAGAGGGATATGGGCAAAACACAGGTGGGACTAGTTAGCTGTGGCATCTTGGTCAGCATGGGCAAGTTGGGCCGAAGGGCCTGTTTCTATGCTGTATGTCTCTAACTAATTAATCTAACTGGAGTTGCTAAGCTAGATGGAAAAGTGGTGGCAGGTAAAATGTATACATTGCTTTTACTTAATTTTAAAAAAATTATTTATGCCACTTAAATGTGTTTAAGGGAATTTGTCATTTTAAAAAATAAATTCTTAATGATTTATAACAAACAGTACAAAAGCATTTGCGAGCAGTGAGTTATTCAAAGGTGACCAGGATGGTCTGGGGCATTACCTCATGATTCATCATCCTAGGCCTAGTTCTGGCTTGTGGATGGCTCTGCTTCATGGGACAGCCACAGCAGCAAAGCCTGGAGAAGAATTAAACCCACGGGGCATTAGACCCACTTACCCGGCAGGGGAGAATCCGTGGTCACGATGGCCGCTCTCCCAGGACGAGTCCATCCCATTGCACTTTGTGTGTGCTGACGCCTGGGATGTCCCCAAATGCGGATTCTCTACTGCAAGATTTGTGGAGGTGGGGGACTGCGTTCGCGCTTAGCAAAGCAGCGGCATGGTGGCGCAGCGGTAGAGTTGCTGCCTTACAGCACCTGCAGCGCCGGAGACCCGGGTTCGATCCCGACCATGGGTGCTGACTGTAAGGAGTTTGTACGTTCTCCATGTCACCAACGTGGGTTTTCTCCGAGATCTTCGACGTCCTCCCACACTCCAAAGACGGACAGATATGTAGGTAAATTTGCTTGGTAAATGTAAAAATTGTCCTTGAGTATGCATAGGATAGTGTTAATATGTGGGGATCGCTGGTCGGCGCGGACTCGGTGCTGCTGAAGGTCCTGTTTCCACTCTAAACTGTATCTCTCTAAACTAAACTCTAAACTAAACTAAACAAAAGCTCGAATGCACGCTGGGAATAGCAGGTTGGATAGGACACGGTCTTGTTCCCTAAAGTTACCGGATAATAAGAAATAGTCGCAGAATGGTGGCTGCAGAAAATCATTATAGTGGGAGAGGAATGGCATGATCAATGAATTACAAATATTCAAAATCCTCTCCTCATTTACAACATTCATCAGAGCTTGCAATTTCACCTGGATATTAGTGCACACAGAAGCGCCTGATCTGCCTGTGCTGTTCTGTACATTGCCCATTGCTGAAGTGGTAGCAAAGCTTTACATCTTCTTCCTGCTAAACTTGGAAATCTCTTCCTAAAACATGTTTTAATCTTAGCCTCTCTTTTACACTGTTAATAACCCATTTTGCAAAGTAGGATTGCATTCTACAAACCCATTTTTATTTTGTTTTTCATTCAGATCTGTTGTGCTGCTGCAAGTAAGAATTTCATTGTTCCATTTCGGGACATACGACAATAAAACACTCTTAACAATCACGAATCTTGACTCCCACATCAGTACTTTTACTTTGATATGAACAATCTCGCTCTGCTTTCTCACAGTTACATCATTGGCACCTGTGCCTTACACTGCCCAGCCCCTCTTTATGGATCTTTATTTTCTAACTTCCTCTGCCTTCTAATTTTCTTTCCTCATTTGAGATCCTTAAAGATGAAAATGCTGGGAGCGTTCAGCAAATTGGATAGAATCTGTGGAAAGAAAAAATAAAATGTTGGGTCCAATACTGGGTATATTCTCCTGACCAGCCCCTCCCCATCTCCACTGCAACTTAAAACCAACGTTTCCAGTTATGTCAAAGAGCCTATGACCTGAAACATTCTGCTTATCTGCTACACTCTATTATCTGCTACAAAATGCAGCCTGATCTGTTTAGACAATTTTCTGTTTCTTTTTTATATTTCCAGCATTTGCAGATTTTAGTCTTAGCTCTTTTATCATAAGCTCATCATTTTAAAAGTAGTGCCAGTGCTGCTACGCAAATGCAAATTGAAGTTTTTGTTTTATTTATTAAACCCACTCTAATCTCGAGCCTGGGACAAAAAGGAAACATATGATAGAGGAAAATGAGGCTACATTTCCCTCAGGAATCCTGCTACGTAATTGAGATAATTCAGACAGGAAGTTATTCCACCAATTGATACAATTCAATCTGATGCTGCAGATAGATACAAAATGCTGGAGTAACTCAACGGGTCAGGCAGCATGAATACGTGATGCTTCGGGTCGAGACCCTTCTTCAGACTGATCATCAGAATCTGATGCTAGATTGATGACTCTGGATCTTGAGCTACCTCCAAGACCTTGCCTGTTGTAAAAAAAAAACAAGAAAATTGCAGATATCGGAAAACTGAAGTGAAAACAGTAACTGCTAGAAATACACAATAAATCAGGCAGCATTTGTGAAGAGAGACCAATGTTAATATTACATATTATCAGAGTAAAATAATTCAAATAAAATGTTTCTTTCACCACAGTTGTTGCCAAACCTACTGAGTATTTCCACTATTTTCAGTTTTTGTTAAAGAATGTTCATACTAATGAGTTAAAATGCAGTACTTGGGTCAAACTTGAATGTTCGATTCTTTTGTTAAAAGTTCAATTAATATTTCTCGCTTCAAGGAGCAATGTTGATTGCTGCATAGTTCTTGGCTTCTTTAAATGACACCTTCCTATTACTGTGCCAGCATCGATAGAAATCAGGCCTATTCCAAGATGATGATGTTTAACCAAACAAGGAGCAGAGGAATCAATCCGAGCAATTATGTACACACTGCCATCCATGACCATCAATGTTTTTCTCAAGAAACTGTAAAAGAGTTGTATGGATCAAGAAACCTGTTCCTTGGAATTTTATATGCACTGTTACAAGCGTTACCTCAAACTAGTCTCCTGATGAAGAATAACTAAGCTGATGAAATACTCTGAATTGCAAAGGTAATTAAATAAAATGCCCAAGTAGCAGTCTAACATTAGACTCCACATTATTTAATCCTGATTCAGTGAATGCCACAAATGACATTTCCAGGGCCTCAACAGTTTTGGGACTATATCACTCAATAGATTATTTGATCTGTCATACTTATTCTACTCTCAATCTCGTTTCATCCAGGTCCTTTGTAATGTTAATGAAACTGCATTAACTGGATTTGAGAAGAGTGGTGTCCAGGAGTGCAGGCAGATTTTGTTTTAATCACTTGTCATACAAGAGGCCTTTAATTTTGAATTCATCTTTAATTCTGCAGTTATAATGTAAAAGCATTTGACATTACGGAATTCTCATTGGCAGTATGAATATATTAGCAAATATAACAGTCAGAGTCAGACAAAAGTGTTTTCATATTGCCGTCTTGAAATGTCCGTGTATTTTTACCATTAAGGTTAACACCAAGATGCTATCTTCACACGCATGTTCAAATTATGGAGATAAGGGACTGCAGATGCTGGAATCCTGAGCAAAATACACAAAGTGCTGGAGTAATCGGCAGGTTAAGTAGCATCTCTGGAGAACATAGGTAGGTGATGTTTTGGGTCGGGACCCTTTTTCAGACATTGTAGTGGGGTGGGGGGGGGGGGGAGAAAGCTGGAAAAGAGAGATGGGGGTGGGACAAAGCCTGACAAATTATAGGTGGATACAGGTGAAGGGGGTTTGACTGGCAGATGAGCGGAGTAAGTGACGAAGGTGAGAGGTGAAAAGGCTGTCAGATAAGGAGAGAAGAGGAGAAGTGTAATGTAAAGCTGGAGGAAGGGATATGGGTGGAGAGGGGGGGGGGAGGGGGAGGGGGAGGGGAGAGAGTGGGGAATAAAAGGAAACAGGGAAAGTTTACAATTACAACATAGGGTGTCTTTGGTTGTAAGATGTTAGGAAAGTGGCTATAGAAATGCAGGACGCTTCCTTTGTGAAGACCATGCTGTGTCTATGGAGTTCCTCTTCCATTACCAAAAGAGCAGATACCCTTTCCAAGAAATGTCTGGGAATTAACTGTTTCCCTCCAGGCAGCTCCTGTGAGCAGTCAGGATAAATGGCATGCCGCCCCAAAATCCAATTTTGAAAGAACTTAACATTTAAAAACTAAGATTAGACTTTGCTGTTCTCACTTTGAAGTTATACCCCCTTGTCTCTGAGAAGTGCAGGTTGGGACATTGCAACTTATACAACCGTTTGGAAGGCTAAAGATTATTCTTAGTGGCTTTCTTGCAGCTGTTGCTTTCTTCAAAAATAAATTTTGCAGAAAATGTTTGGAGACTGATTGAGATACAATCACAATGACACAGTTTATAAAACAGTACTGAATAATTAGGTTCTGTGCAGTAAATGGTATTCTGGGGTGTCTCCACTTGAGGTGCA
>CM075977.1:373656583-373707509 GCA_038087875.1 Malacoraja senta
TCATTGAAAGTAGGCATGCAGGTGCAGCAGGCAGTGAAGAAAGCGAATGGTATGTTAGCTTTCATAGCAAAAGGATTTGAGTATAGGAGCAGGGAGGTTCTACTGCAGTTGTACAGGGTCTTGGTGAGACGACACCTGGAGTATTGCTTACAGTTTTGGTCTCCAAATCTGAGGAAGGACATTATAGCCATAGAGGGAGTGCAGAGAAGGTTCACCAGACTGATTCCTGGGATGTCAGGACTTTCATATGAAGAAAGACTGGATAGACTTGGCTTATACTCGCTGGAATTTAGGAGATTGAGAGGGGATCTTATAGAAACGTACAAAATTCTTATGGGGTTGGACAGGCTAGATGCAGGAAGATTGTTCCCGATGTTGGGGGAGTCCAGGACAAGGGGTCACAGCTTAAGGATAAGGGGGAGATCCTTTAAGACCGAGATGAGGAAAAACGTTTTCACACAGAGAGTGGTGAATCTCTGGAACTCTCTGCCACAGAGGGTAGTTGAGGCTAGTTCATTGGCTATATTTAAGAGGGAGTTAGATGTGGCCCTTGTGGCTAAAGGGATCAGGGGGTATGGAGAGAAGGCAGGTACGGGATACTGAGTTGGATGATCAGCCATGATCATATTGAATGGCGGTGCAGGCTCGAAGGGCCGAATGGCCTACTCCTGCACCTATTTTCTATGTATCTATGTAACCCGATGTGCACAAACAAATTGATGTAGTGTTTTGGTATCTACAACTTTAGGCTGTGGACGCCATACGCATGAAGAAGACCTGAAGAAATAAGCTTGAAGTAAGCTCCAGCATAAACTTTGTCAGCAATGATCCAGTATGCTTCTGTCATGGACGATGTATTCTTAGTTTATTGTGTGGCATTTATTTTTGTAAAGTTTAAAATAGTACCTTACAATATATTATTGCTATAGTAGTCATTTAATGAGTCATACTATAGCAATACTATATTGTAAAGTATTACATGACTACTGATTATATTATTGTTATTTTCTAAGGTTTTGGTTAGTCAGTCAGTCCCCACATTAAATTTGGTTACTACCTACAATTGTTGTGTTGGGATGTATTTTGTGCTGAGCTGGAAGTCCGCTGGTGGACACGTGGAGACTGCATGTTGAATTACCTGCCACTGTCATTGCCTGTAATTAAAGTAAAGTAAAGAACCCAATTGTAGCCTGATTATTACCCACAGCCCATAGTTTACTGGAGTATTCAATGTCTAAAACCTGGGGTTACAACTATATACAGCAGACACTTTGAAGCACTGGAGAGATACTACCAATACAGGCTCCATAATGTTCTCTGAGCAGCATATTCAAACCAACTTCATCATCCTCTCTCAGACCATCATCCTCTGGATAGAGGTCAGCTCCAACGTGAAAGTCATGTTCATAAGTCATACAGTAGGAGCAGAAATAGGCCATTTGGCATCTTCAAGCCTACTCCACCATTCAATCATGGCTGACATATCTTTCCCTCTCAACCCCATTCTCCTGCTTTCTCCCCAAAACCCTTGACATTGCAATTAATCAAGAATATGTCAATCTCCACCTTAAAAGTACCCAATGACTTGGCCTCCACAGCCATCTGTGGCAATGAATTCCACAGATTCACCATCCGCTGGCTAAAGAAATTCCTCCTCATCTCCTCACTAAATGTACGTCTTTTTACTCTGAATATAGGAAACAGTGCCTGGTTCCAGGGTCTCTAGTAGCCCTCAGGTTGTAGACTCTCCCAGTAGTGGAAACATCCTCACCACATCCACTCTATCCTAGCCTTTCACTATTGGGCAGGTTTCACTAAAGTCCCATTACCCCCCCCCCCCCCCCCCCCCACTCAACCTTCTAAGGTCCCATTGTCCTTGTGATCAAAACTGGATTCCTGAAACAGATACTCTATTCTGAGCTCTACAATGGCCAGGGAGTACTGTTTGCGCAGAGCAAACCAGTAAAGGATAAGTTCAAAGCCTCCTTGGAAAAGTGTTACAATGCCACCAAATTGAAACGGAGAAGGAGCATTTGAGAAGGCATTTGTCAGTGCTGCCAGAAACCCACCCCTGCTCCCTTGAGCAGTTCCTGCCCCGCCTGCAGTTGCGATTGCAGCTTTCCCATTGATCTCATCAGCCACCACTGATTCGATGAAACTGGAATGAACACATATCATCCTGAGAGAAAAATTTGGGAAAATGATGGGCTGTGCCCAAAGGTGAATTGTTCAATCGCTAGTTGCCTTAGTCCAAACTAGGAACAGTTTCTGTTAACTGCTGATGGAGCCTGCTCAGCAGAATTTATGGGTCTTCTTGTCCCAGGTCCTCAGATCTTCTTAGTTTATTCTTGTGATTAGTGGTAAAGAAGGCACATGGTATGTTTTCCTTCATTGGTCAGGCATTGGGGAGACTTTAAACTAGAACGGTTGGGGGGAGGGACTCAAATAGAGAAAGCTAGTAGACAGTGGGTGAGGCAGGAGGCAGAGAAGGGAAGCACTCGGACCCAAAATGTAGGGGAGAAAGAAGAAAAAGATAATAAACAGAGAATAAGTGGTGGTGGGATTCTTAAATGTGTTTATTTTAATGCTAGGAGCATTGTAAGAAAGGTGGATGAGCTTAGAGCCTGGATTGACACCTGGAAGTATGATGTTGTGGCGATCAGTGAAACATGGTTGTAGGAGGGCTGTGATTGGAAACTAAATATTCCAGGATTTCGTTGCTTCAGGGGTGATAGAATTGGAGGGGCAAGAGGTGGGGGTGTTGCATTGCTTGTCAAGGAAGATATTACAGCAATGCTTTGGCAGGATAGATTAGAGGGCTCGTCTAGGGAGGCTATTTGGGTGGAACTGAGAAATGGGAAAGGTGTAGCAACACTTATAGGGGTGTATTATAGACCGCCTAATGGGGAGCGAGAATTGGAAGAGCAAATATTTAAGGAGATAGCAGATATTAGTAGTAAGCACAAGGTAGTGATTGTGGGAGATTTCAATTTTCCACACATGGGAAACACATTCTGTAAAAGGGCTGGATGGTTTGGAGTTTGTAAAATGTGTGTAGGATAGTTTTTTTGCAGCAATACATAGAGGTACCTACTAGAGAAGGGGCAGTGCTGGACCTCCTGTTAGGAAATGAGACAGGGCAGGTGGCGGAGGTATGCGTTGGGGAGCACTTCGGGTCCAGTGATCACAATACCATTAGTTTCAATATAATTATGGAGAGGGTCAGAACTGGACCTAGGGTTGAGATTTTTGATTGGAGAAAGGCTAACTTTGAGGAGATGCGAAAGGATTTAAAAGGAGTGAATTGGGACATGTTGTTTTATGGGAAGGATGTAGAAGAGAAATGGAGGACATTAAAGGTGACATTTTAAGAGTACAGAATCTTTATGTCCCTGTTCGGTTGAAAAGAAATAGTAAAAATTGGAAAATGCCATGGTTTTCAAGGGAAATTGGACACATGGTTCGGAAAAAGAGAGAGATCTACAATAATTATAGGCAGCATGGAGTAAATAAGGTGCTTGAGGAGTATAAAGAATGTAAAAAGAATATTAAGAAAGAAATTAGAAAAGCTAAAAGAAGATATGAGGTTGCTTTGGCAAGTAAGGTGAAAGTAAATCCAAAGGGTTTCTACAGCTATATTAATAGCAAAAGGATAACAAGGAATAACATTGGTCCATTAGAGAGTCAGAGTGGACAGCTATCTGCAGAGCCAAAAGAGATGGGGGAGATATTGAACAATTTCTTTTCTTCGGTATTCACCAAGGAGAAGGATATTGAATTATGTGAGGTAAGGGAAACAAGCAGAGTAGCAATGGAAACTATGAGATTCAAAGAAGAGGAGGTGTGGACACTTTTGAAAAATATGAAAACGGATAAGTCTCCAGGTCCTGACAGGATATTCCCTCGGACATTGAGGGAAGTTAGTGTAGAAATAGCAGGGGCTATGACAGAAATATTTCAAATGTCATTAAAAACGGGAATTGTGCCGGAGGATTGGCGTACTGCGCATGTTGTTCCGTTGTTTAAAAGGGTTCTAAGAGTAAACCTAGCAATTATAGACCTGTTAGTTTGACGTCAGTGGTGGGCAAATTAATGGAAAGGATACTTAGAGATAATATATATATAAGCATCTGGATAAGCAGGGTCTGATTAGGAACAGTCAACATGGATTTGTGCCTGGAAGGTCATGTTTGACTAATCTTCTTGAATTTTTCGAAGAGGTTACTAGCGAAATTGATGAGGGTAAAGCAGTGGATGTTGTCTATATAGACTTCAGTAAGGCCTTTGACAAGGTTCCTCATGGAAGGTTGGTTAAGAAGATTCAATTGTTGGGTATTAATGGTGGAGTAGCAAGATGGATTCAACAGTGGCTGAATGGGAGATGCCAGAGAGTAATGGTGGATGGCTGTTTGTCAGGTTGGAGGCCGGTGACTAGTGGGGTGCCTCAGGGGTCTGTGTTGAGTCCACTGTTGTTTGTCATGTACATCAATGATCTGGATGATGGTGTGGAAAAGTGGATTAGTAAGTATGCAGATGATACTAAGATAGGTGGTGTTGTGGATAATGAAGTAGATTTTCAAAGTCTACAGAGAGATTTAGGCCATTTGGAAGAGTGGGCTGAAAGATGGCAGATGGAGTTTAATGCTGATAAATGTGAGGTGCTACATCTTGGCAGGACAAATCAAAATAGGACGTACATGGTAAATGGTAGCGAATTGAGAAATGCAGTTGAACAGAGGGATCTAGGAATAACTGTGCATAGTTCCCTGAAGGTGGAATCTCATGTAGATAGGGTGGTAAAGAAAGCTTTTGGTGTGCTGGCCTTTATAAATCAGAGCATTGAATATAGAAGTTGGGATGCAATGTTAAAATTGTACAAGGCATTGGTGAGGCCAATTCTGGAGTATGGAGTACAATTTTGGTCACATAATTATAGGAAGGATGTCAACAAAATAGAGAGAGTACAGAGGAGATTTACTAGAATGTTGCCTGTGTTTCAGCAACTAAATTACAGAGAAAGGTTAAACAAGTTAGGTCTTTATTCTTTGGAGCGCAGAAGGTTAAGGGGGTACTTGATAGAGGTCTTTAAAATGATGAGCGGGTTAGACAGAGTTGACGTGGATAAGCTTTTCCCATTGAGAGTAGGGAAGATTCAAACAAGGGGTCATGACTTGAGAATTAAGGGACAGAAGTTTAGGGGTAACATTAGGGGGAACTTCTTTACTCAGAGAGTGGTAGCTGTGTGGAATGAGCTTCCAGTGGAAGTGGTGGAGGCAGGTTCGATTTTATCCTTTAAAAATAGATTGGATGGGTATATGGACTGGAAAGGAATGGAGGGTTATGGTCTGAGTGCAGGTAGATGGGACTAGGGGGAAGAAAGAAGAAAGAATGAAAAAATAAACAAATAAATAAATAAATAATGCTCGACACGGACTTGAAGGGCCGAGATGGCCTGTTTCCGTGCTGTAATGGTTATATGGTTATTGAGTCAGGAAGTCGCGACGCAGCTTTATAGGAAGATAGACACAAAAAGCTGGAGTAACTCAGCGGGACAGGCAGCATCTCTGGAGAGAAGGAATGGATGACATTTCGGGTCGAGACCCTTCTTCAGCTTGATAGGACTTTGAATATGCCGCATTTGGAGTATTTGGCATTCAATTATGGTTGCCCACTACTGGTAGGATGTGGAATGTTTGAAAAGGGTTATCAGAATGATGCCTAGATTAGGGTTTTTTAGCTTGGACAGACTTGGATAGTTTTTGCCGAATTGCTTAATCTGGAGGTTGTAGAGAGCCCTGATAGAAGTATGTAAAATTATGAGAGCCATAGATAAGGTAGACAGTCAGAACCTTTTGCCCAGGATGGAAAAATCACAATACTAGAGGGGCAAAACTTAAAGGAGATATGTCGAGCAAGTATTTTACATAGAGGGCAGTGTGTGCCTTGAACATGCTGCCGGGGGGATGGTTACTTTAGTTTAGAGATACAGTGCAGAAACGGGCCCTTCGGCCCACCTAGTCCGTGCTGACCAGCGATTCCCGTAAGTTTACACTATCCTACACACAGTAGGGACAATTTACACTTATACAAAGCCAATTAATCTACAAACCTCTATCTCTTTGAGGTGTGGTAGAAAACCGGTGATCCAGGAGAAAACCCACGCAGGTCACGGGGAGAACGTACAAACAAGCACCCGTAGTCAGGATTGAACCTGGGTCTCTGGCGCTGTAAGGCAGCAACTCTACCACTGCCCCATCATGTCAACGAGGGCGTTGAGGCATATATCAGACATTTGGATAGGCATATAGATGTGCAGGGAATCGAGTGATATAGATTATGTGCAGGCAGATGAGAGTTTGTTGTGGAATCATGTTCGGCACAGACATTGTGGGCCGAAGGGCCATTCTTTCACTGGATTGTTCTATGATCAATAATATTTCTGACAAACTCACTCCTTAGCATCAGCACATCAGATATAATTACAGTAGCTGCTTCTCTACTTATAATTTATTTGAGCAGATCAAAGGGATGAGTAATCTTTTCATGGCTCTCAGCCTTTGGCAGAAAGTAGTTTCTTTTTTGCTGTTTTCATGAAGCTGCTGACACAGCAATTTCTTTGTATGGAAAGTGCTTGTTTGATTTTCCTCATGAGTTTGTATAAATTTAAAGAGTCATGAATTTGGTGGTGAATCCAAATAGGGATATGTACTTTTAGGAGACTGATTTTTAACCCAGAATGGGTTTCAAGCAGGGAAGGACACAAAGAAATCCTAAAACTCTCACAGTTTTCAGGCCCAGAGTATTTTAACTCCAGGCTTAATTTCTTCCAGGAACACTGGGAAGACAGTGCCGAGTGCCAACTGAAAGGGAAAATGGAGCAGCTTTTGCCCAGTGCAGCACAGTAGCGCAGCAATAAAGTTGCTGCCTTACAGCGCCAGAGACATGGGTTCGCTCCTGACAATGGGTAGTCTGAAGAAGGGTCTCAACCAAAAACGTCACCTATTCCTTCTATCCAGAGATGTTGCCTGTCCTGCTGAGTTACTCCAGCATTTTGTGTTTATCTTCGGTGTAAACCAGCATCTGCAGTTCCTTCCTTCCAACACATCCGGACTACGGGTGCTGTCTGTACGGAATTTGTACGTTCTCCCCGTGACCATGTGGGTTTTCTCCAGGTGCCACGGGTTCCTCCCACATTCCAAAGACGTGCAGGTTTGTAGGTTAATTGGCTTTGGTAAATTGTCCCTAACTTGCCGGATAGAACTAGTGTACGTTTGTTAGTTTTTAGACTTTAGAGATACAATGTGGAAACTGGCTCTTCAGCCCACCGAGTCTGCACTGACCAGCAATCACCCTGTTCTCTAGCACTATCCTACACACAAGGGGCAATTTAAAATTTCTACTCCTCTTGGCCCCACTGTGCAAAACATTTGAATTTCCGGAGAGTCTCTTCATCATCTCACCAGAGCTTGAGCTTCTCTGCAGAGCTTCTAGCAGCAGGCGTGGAGCGGACTTTACCATCCCGGAGCCAGGGATCCCTTGCCGGGGATCGCCGGAGAAGAGCTCCGACAGCTGGCCTGCCTGCGGCCTATAACATCGAGAAACGTAAGAAAGTGGCCGATTCGGACACTCCAAGCCTCAAAGTGTGTTCCATCTGTCCCGACGTCGGAGCTTCGATCATCCCAACGAGAGGGCTTGTACATCGGGCCGTCCGTAGTGGCGACTGCGGAGGATCAAGGCCCCAGACACGGCTGAACAAAAGGAGGAAGACTGACTGAACATTATTGCCTTCCATCACAGTGATCACTGTGGTGGATGTTTAAGTTAAGTTCGATCGTTCTTTTAATTGTGTTGTGTTCTTTTAATTGTATGGCTGCATGGTAACTCAAATATCACTGCACCTTACTTGGTGCATGGGACAATAAATGTGAATCTGTATCTGAATGGCAGTGCTGGCTCGAAGGGCCAAATGGCCTACTCCTGCATCTATTGTCTATTGTCTATATCAGCTTCCAACCTGAGTCCAGCAGACATGTTCTTGTCAAAATCAACAGCATTATAATCAGCAGGAACAAAAAAGGGTTTGCGACTGCTTCCATTTAAATGACCAATCCACTCTCACAGAGTGAGTAAAATGCACATGCCCTTGGGAATTTGATATTATTGACAAATATGTGCTTAATTCAAACAGTGGAATATCTCTTTGTATATATTTTTCTACTCCTGTCAAGGTTCCTGTATATGTAGATTGTTCCTAAAATACGGATTCCTGGTGCTGTGGAAATGTTAAGATGCTACTGCTGCTGTTGCAGGCTCTGGTCACCTGGTAGCGCTGCAATGCAAGTTTCCCCGCTTTTATCAGCTCCAGTGACTTAAGATTAAAGAAATAGGAACAAGAATAGGCCAAATTTTGTGGATGATACGAAAATAGGTGGATGGGCAGGTAGTGTAGTGAAAGCAGGGACTCTGCAGAAGGACTTAGAGTGGTTGGGAGAGTAGGCAGATAAGTGGCAGATGGAATATAGTGTAGCAAAGTGTGGAGTCATGCATTTTGGTAGTAGGAATAGACAATAGACAATGGGTGCAGGAATAGGCCATTCGGCCCTTCGAGCCAGCACCTGAATGAATGAATGAATGAATAGGTTTATTGGCCAAGCATTCACATACAAGGAATTTGCCTTGGTGCTCCGTCCGCAATATGACATACAGTGACAGTAGGAATGACACTTAAAACATTAAACATTAACAATAAAACATTATTGATTAAAAATGTGAATTAAATAAAATACCAGAGCAACAGGAGGCTACAGATTTTTGGTTATTGAGTAGACCTACTACTCGTGGAAAAAAGCTGTTTTTATGTCTGGCTGTGGCAGCTTTGACAGTCCGGAGTCGCCTTCCAGAGGGAAGTGATTCAAAGAGTTTGTGGTCAGGGTGAGAGGGGTCAGAGATGATTTTAACCGCTCGCTTCCTGGCCCTTGCAGTGTACAGTTCGTCAATGGAGGCAAGGTTGGACAGGCTAGATGCAGGAAGATTGTTCCCGATGTTGGGGAAGTCCAGAACAAGCGGTCACAGTTTAAGGATAAGGGGGATGTCTTTTAGGACCGAGATGAGAAAATCATTTTTCACACAGCGAGTGGTGAATCTGTGGCATTCTCTGCCACAGAAGGTAGTTGAGGCCAGTTCATTGGCTATATTTAAGAGGGAGTTAGATGTGGCCTTTGTAGCTAAAGGGATGAGGGGGTATGGAGAGAAGGCAGGTACAGGATACTGAGTTGGATGATCAGCCATGATCATATTGAATGGCGGTGCAGGCTCGAAGGGCCGAATGGCCTACACCTGCACCTATTTTCTATGTTTCTATGTTTCTAAGGTTGCAGCCAATAATCTTCTCTGCTGATCAGACGATTCGCTGCAGCCTCCAGATGTCGTGCTTGGTGGCTGAGCCAAACCAGACCATGATGGAGAAGGTGAGGACAGACTCTACGATGGCCGTGTAGAATTGGACCATCATTGCCTGTGGCAGATTGTGCTTCCTCAGCTGCCACAGGGAGTACATCCTCTGTTGTGCCTTTTTGACTTTGGAGTCGATGGTAGCCCCCCACTTAAGGTCCTTGGAGATGATGGTTCCCAGGAACTTAAAAGACTCCACAGATGTGACTGTGGTGTGTTGATGGTGAGTGAGGGGAGGGCGAGCTTTCCTAAAATCTACAATCAATTCCACTGTCTTAAGAAATTTGATCAGTCCAATCAGGGTTGTGTTGTCCGCAAACTTGAGAAGCTTGACAGAGGAGACTGTGGAGGTGCAGTCATTGGTATCATGGCACAATACTCCAGGTGTGGTCTCACTATGGCCCTGCACAACTCTTTGCTCCTATACTCAACTCCTCTTGTTATGAAGGCCAACATGCCATTAGATTTCTTCACTGCCTGCTGTATCTGCATGCTTATTTTCAGTGAGTGATGAACAAGGACCCCCAGATCTCTTTGTACTTCCCCTTTTCCCAACCTGACAGGTTTCGGCCCGAAACGTTGCCTATTTCCTTCGCTCCATAGATGCTGCAACACCTGCTGAGTTTCTCCAGCACTTTTGTCTACCAATCAGATAATAATCTGCATTCCTATTTTTGCCACCAAAGTGGATAACCTCACATTTATCCACCTTAAACTGCATCTGCCATGCATTCGCCCACTCACCCAACCTGTCCAAGTCACCCTGCATCCTCTCACAGTTCACACTGCCATCCAGCTTTGTGTCATCTGCAAATTTGATAAGGCGTAGAATATTTTCTAAATGGGGAGAGAATCCAGAAATCGAAGGTGCAAAGGGACTTGGGAGCGCTGGTGCAGGATTCCATAAGAGTTAATCTGCAAGACGAATTAGTAGTAAAGAAAGCAAACTCAATGCCAGCATTTATTTCAAGAGGGCTTGTATAAAAAAACAGGGATGCCATGTTGAGGCTCTATAAGGCGCTGGTCTGGCCACATTTGGAATATTGTGAGCAATGTTGGGCACCATATCTGAGGAAGGATGTGCTGGCTCTGGAGAGGGTCCAGAGGTTTACAAGAATGATCCCAGGAAAGAGTGGGTTAGCATATGATGAGCATTTGTCGGCATTGGGCCTGTACTCGCTGGAGTTTAGAAGAATGAGGGGGGACCTCATAGAAACATACAGAATAGTGAAAGGTTTGGATAGTGGATGTGGAGGGAATGTTTCCACTAGTGGGAGAGTCGAGGACTTAAGGTTATAGCCTTAGAATTAAAGGACGTTCTTTTAGGAAGGAGATGAGGAGAAATGTCTTTAGTCAGAGGGTGGTGAATCTGTGGAATTATTTGCCATAGATGGCTGTGGAGGCAAAGTCAATGGATATTTTTAAGGCAGCGATAGATAGATTCTTGATTAGTACGGGTGTCAGAGGTTATGGGGAGAAGGCAGGAGAATGCAGTTAGGAGGGAGAGATAGATCAGCTATGCTTGAATGGCAGAGTAGACTTGATGGGCCGAATGGCCTAATTCTACTCCTATCACATGATATTATGAAGACGTCAATTGGTTATTTCATCCTCAATGCCATTTAGTAAGGCCATCACTGATCCTATTCTATGGCAGCTAGAGATGAATATTATGTACTTTACCATAATGATTCCTGTGCATAAGCTTCTGTATGAGTATTGGAGATGAGGTGATGTTCAGCAGCTGTGACAGGGCCTGCACGTCATCATTTCCCACTAGGCACAAACAATTTGCAGCTCGAACAACAGCGCGACATCATTCCCAGATAAGTTCCACATGTTCTACGCATGCTTCAAAAGGGAGGACATTGAAGTCCCTTCTCGGGCCCCCATAGCATAATTGTAATCTCAGTCATTCAGGTCGACATCAAAAGATCTTTCATGAGGGTGAACCCTCTGAAAGCATCTGGACCTGAAGGTCACAATCTCAAAACCTGCACAAACCAACTGGCTGAAGTTTTCCTGGACATCTTCAACCTCTCATTAATAAGGTCTGCATGTATACTGATAACCAAGAAAAAGTAAGGTGATATTCCTTACTTCCATACATCCCACCTCCATGTATACTGATACCCAAGAAAAAGTAAGGTGATATTCCTTACTTCCGTACATCCCACCTCCATGTATACTGATACCCAAGAAAAATTAGGTGATATTCCTTACTTCCATACATCCCACCTCCATGTATACTGATACCCAAGAAAATGTAAGGTGACATTCCTCTAAAACTGCTGACTGGTGGCACTACCGTCCATGGTGATGAAATGCTTTAAGAGGTCGGTTATGGCACTACCCTGGCAAGAACCTGGAGTCACAATTTGCCTACTGCCACAATAGATCAACGGTGAATGCAATCTCGCTGATTCTCCACTGGACCAACTGGACACCAAGAACACATCTAGACACAAAATGCTGCAGTAACTCAGCGGGTCAGGCAGCATCTCTGGAGAGAAGGAATGGGTGATGTTTCGGGTCGAGACCCTTCTTCAGACTGACGGTCAGTTGACCAGGTGGGCTGAGGAATGGTTAATGGAATTTACCAACTTCAGGGAACTCGGGCTCTGCGCATCCTTTGCAACTGGGATCATCAACAAACACAGAATCAAGGGATATGGGGGAAAAGCAGGAACAGGGTACTGATTTTGGATGATCAGCCATGATCATATTGAATGGTGGTGCTGGCTCAAAGAGCCTAATGGCCTACTCCTGCACCTCTTTTCTATGTTTCTAAACCACAATCAGTAAGAATTGGCAATAACACTTCCTCCGTTGATAACCACCAGGCTGCTCCTCAAGGGTGTGTGATCAGCCCCTCCATTTCTCACTCTCCACCCACAACTGTGCAGACAATAGACAATAGGTGCAGGAGTAGGCCATCTGATCAATGGCACCACCAATGAGGATGTCGAGGATCCATTTTTATTAAAAATACATCAATAATATCAGTTCCCCAGAAGTGATATGCCTCATTGACTACATAGATACATAGAAATTAGGTGCAGGAGTAGGCCATTCGATCCAGCACCGCCATGCAATGTGATCATGGCTGATCATCCACAATCAGTACCCCGTTCCTGCCTTCTCCCCATATCCCTTGACTCTGCTATCTTTAAGAGCTCTATCTGACTCTCTAAGAACTCTATCTAACTCTGTCTAATTCTATCTACTGTCCAACTCTATCTAATTGGACACTGTTCCAACTCTATCTTTAAATTTACCGATGACACCACCGTTGTTGGATAAATTGTGGGTAGTGATGAGTCAGAGTATAGGAGGGAGATCGATTTCCTGATTGAATGGTGCCAAAACAACAATCATGCTCTCAATGTCAGTAAAACCAAGGAGGTTACAAAAAGTCGTGGTCACCGCCTGGTCCATCATGGGTATTAATCTCTCCACCATCGAAGGGGTGTACAGGAGGTGGTGCCTCAAACAGGCAGCTAGCATCATCAAGAACCCATCATCAAGAGCCCAAGAATCAAGAACCCATGCCAGCCTGGCCTCATTCTCTTTTCACTCTGCTGTTAGTAAGTAGGTATTGGAGTCTGAACAGCATGACGTCCAGTTTTACGAACACCTTCTTCACAACAACCATCAGGCTCTTGAACACTACAATCCCTAACTCAACTAGAAAGGCACAAGGATATAGAAACAGAGAAAATAGGTGCAGGATTAGGCCATTTGGCCCTTCGAGCAAGCACTGCCATTCAATATGATCATGGCTGATCATCCAAAATCAGTATCCCGTTCCTGCTTTCTCTCCATATCCCTTGATTCTGTAAGCCCTTAGAGCTAAATCTAACTCTCTCTTGAATACATCGCAGGTTTCCCACATACATATGCAGGAAATGGAGGGATATAGATCACGTGCAGGCCAAGGAGATTCCTTTAACCTGACATCATGTTCGTCATGGACATTGTGGGCCGAAGTTTTGCTGTGTGCTTTCCTATGTTCCATGTATCACTATCCAGCAGTATCTCCTGGTCTTCATCATTAACAATGGAAATTATCACAATCAACTTTGATGCATGAATAACTCTTCACACTTCTTATTTGGACTCCTTCCCTCTGTTCTTCCTCACGCGCAGCCTACTCTATCTGTCTTTTTCTGACGATACTCTGGGTTCTTCTTTCCATCAGTTTTGAGCCTGTTCTATCCACCTCAGTGCAGTTCTACAGAAGGGCGAGATCCTCAGTTTTACATACATTTCCATGTCAATATTTGTAATGATGATAATTCGGGCAGTTAAATGTATTTTTATCAACACAGCACAAGTTTATAATAATCACAGCAACACACTAATACAACAATCTGCTGCAGTAGCAAGCAGAAGCAGCTGACATGCAATGAAACACAAATCACTAAATTCCAGTCTCCTGTTTTTTTGAAGGACACTACATGTATTGCAACACTCAGCTTGAAAGAACGTTATCTTGTCATTTTGTCTCAACATTATACTCCAAATATAGTCACTTGCATTATCTTTAAGGTAAAGATGTTGAACATTCATAAACAACAACTTCTCACTTTGTAAATTTGTATTTCTGCTTGAGGGAGAGAGTCGGCAGTTTCCTGACTTTAAGAAGGTACTTCTTGATTGGAAAACCATTATCACAGTGTGCAGGCATTTAATGGATACATTTGTGTTTATTTCCCACTGTTAAAACTTTCCAAGCTTGGTAAAAAAAATTACCATCCAAATCATGAACTGCATTGTCAATGTGTGGGAATTTCAGCCTCTGGAGGGATTCAAGGGCCATTTAATTGGAAAGATGAAGATAATCAAACACATAATACATCTTAGGGCAAGTGGTTTGGGTTTCGTCACTTTTGGCACATATTGACAGAATCAAGTACAGTATATATTGTTACATTCAGGGGAAAACACCTTTTTGTTTCAAACTTCAGAAGAATATTTTCTACTGAAATCAGAATTACCATTCTCTCCACCAGTGGTACTTGTCGCCTGTTTGAATTTTCAATCTTTCTGTTGCCGCTTATGCATCAAATATTTCTATTGGAAGAAATTAATCCTGTTTTGTGCGGTACACCTTTTAATCAAGCCCGTGTTTTACCTTTTGCTAAAGTACTTCAGAATACTGTTGGATTTCGGAGAGTTTTGAGGGTGTCTTGCCCCTGTGCTGGATTTGACTTTCTTGCCTCGTTTAGCAACATGTACCTTCAACACTGTCCTCTGCCGCTTCCAGTCTGTCAGCAGTTCTTTCTGAAGTTCAGCAGGTAATTCTGAAAACACCTTGACATCCACACTGGTGGGGAATGGCGGGGAATTTTGATCGGTGGGTGCATCAGGACCTCTCTTAGTAGATTGTAAAGCTTCACCTGGAGAATGAGGGTCTGGCACATTGGTTGACGTATCATTAAGGGCACACGTCTCTAACTGGGTTCCAAGATTGACTGACGTCCTTTTGGAAAATTCCGCACCAGGACCATTAATTGCACTAGAAATGGCTGGATTGCTCTCAGGGTCTGGGGTTGCCAAATATTTCCTCTGATCCTCTGTTGGTGACCTGAAGGTAAAATTACTTTTACAAAGTGCTTTCTCAATACCCGGTATGTGGGATCTGTGATATTTCATCTGTTCCTGTGAAGTGCTGGCATCTGTTATAATTTCCTTCTGGATATTAACTGGGAGTTCTTTAAATACGTCAAAGTCAATCTCAGGAGGTAGATTAGTATTGGATAGTTTCTGAGTTGGATCAATATCAATGACATCTTCTGTATTCACGGTAGCAGACTCCAGGTGATTATCGGTCTTTTTCAGTGGACTTGCAGTGTCTGCTAAACCAACATCATCAGACCCTTTCTGCTGACCGAGAAGTTGTCTACTTACTTTTACCTTTGGACTTGTGTCTAATTTTCCAGGCGATTTCTGTGTTAAATAGAATCCAATTGATCCTCTGAGAGGAGAAGACATTGTGGACTGAATAAGATTAGAAAAACAAACATTCAAAAGGCTTACGAAGAACGGAAATTTGGTGTCCGCCATCTTTTGAAAAAGCTTCATTAGGATATCAACCAGTGGAGTCACAAGTTCACCGGCACCTAGTGAATAACACAGAGGTATAAACTGTTGAGAAGAGTGTCATTATTAATAGAATACATCATCTGTTCCAATTCCCTACCTCCACACACATAACCTACTACTTTTACAGATTCATTCTTTCATGAAGGACATTTTTAAATGAATACTTCCTCGTTCAACTCCCACCTCTACACTCTTTGACTGTAAAACATCACAGATACTGGAAATGTCAAATAAAAAGAACCATTTCTGGTAACACTCAGCAGGTTTGGCAGCACCTTAATAAAAGGAAACACGTGCACCTTTTTGATCATTGCCATCACTTTAAGTGTCAACGCTGCTTCTCTTTCCACGGATTGGGCTAGACCTGCTCAGTGTTCCCAGCTTCCTTGGTTTTTATTCCCTTCCTCTAACCCTGGACAATCAATCTTTTCAGATAAAATCTTCCTGTCAGAGTAATGAAGGCGCTGTCACATCCGGCATTAAATTTGTCTTGGCTCAGATCCATTCTCGTCATTTGTTTTTGTATTTTCTTGCTGGTTTCTGCTTTCTGTGGCTGAGAGCGTTGATGGACTCTAGCCTCAGGCACAGGCACAGCTCCACTGCTGGAAGTCTATTTGAGATCAGAATCACAATAAGGTCCAGGTCAACCTGAGCTTTAGTGAGCGATTACCATCTATTGAACCCTGTTGAACCATGGGTGTGTGTAGATGTCAAATCAGGACTAAAATGCACTCCCCTGAATCACAGAAATCCTGCCATTACTCTTCAGGATTTCACATGAAGAATGGTGCCTTTTACCCCAGAGGTGCAGCAGCCTTTGAACTGCAGCAGTGCAAGGTGCACTCAGCAGAAGAGAAAAAATAGGGAGATGTGTAAAAATGTCGAATTTGGTTGACATTTTGACATGAAATTCATAGATTTGAAATCAATTCTCAGCTTGTTAAAAAGAGATAATAATAAAGTCACGAGCTTCAATTAATTGGTTTAGAAATCCAGCATGGAACAGGCCCTTCGGTCCATCGAATACGTGCCAGCCAACCATCGATCATTCATTCACACAAAATGTTATTCCACTCCCTACACATTCGGGGCAATTTACAGGGGCCTTTTAACCTACAAAATCTCGGATGTCCTTGGGATGTGGGAGGAAACCAGAACACCCAGAGAGAACACATGCATCCCAGGGAGAACGTGCAAACTCCACACAGACAGCATGTGAGGTCAGGATCGAACCCGTGTCTCTGGTGCAGTGAGTCAGCAGCTCTACCAGCTGCGCCATTGTGCGGTCCTTCACATCTCCCCAACGGCCCATTTTTGTTCCAAATACGAGGGAGCAACCTATTCTACTGGAGTGATATGGAAATTATATGGAATTATACTGTAATGATATGAAAAAGTATTTAGATTTGTTATACAATCGGATGACCAAATAACAAATTCAATTTAATATTCACATGCATAAGATTTTAAGAGACCGAAGCATTGTGAAGGACGTTGTCACAGAGAAAATGGAATACCCATAGAGTGAACTTGTCTAGTGGTATTACTCCCAAACTTATTCCTGAAAAGAAGCCCAGTGTTACACCAATTTAAAAAATACTCAAACAATCCAACATCCCAATAATTTAATTTGAACGGACCTGAATTTAAAAGGCCGACTAATCAATGTAAACAATCTGAGACAATGATTTCCTTCGCTCCATAGATGCTGCCTCACCTGCTGAGTTTCTCCAGCATTTCTGTCTACCAATGAAAACATAAAATCTAATCTACAAAATACTAAAATGCTGCAACAAAATACCTCAGTCTCCCCCTGAGAATATCTAGAACTGGTGAATCAAAAATGCTGTCTATATTCAGTAAAATAAGTTGCTCTCCATTATTCAGAACAAAAGAGAGAAGTCGTTAGAAGATTTGAGCTTAGAGATACAGCATGGAGCAAGAAGGAAACTCTCTCACTTTAAGCAGGACTGGGAAATGGCAAGGGGAATTTAGTGTACAATCTCCTGAGTACACATATAAAGCTGCAGCAATAGAAGTTGGGAAGTCATGTCGTAGTTGTATAAGACGTTGGTGAGACCGCATTTAGAGTATTATGTTCAGTTCTGGGCACCATGTTATAGGAAAGATATTGTCCAGCTTGAAAGGTTCATAGATTCAAAGTGAAGAGGAAAAGGTTTAATAGTAAATCTGAGGGGTAACTTTTTCACACAAAGGGTGGTGGGTGTATGGAACAGGCTGCCAGATGAGGTAGTTGAGGCTGGGACCATCCCAATGTTTAAGAAACAGTTAGACAGGTACATGGATAGGACAAGTTTGGAGGGATATGGACCAAGAGCAGGCAGGTGGGACTAGGGTAGCTGGGACATGTTGGCTGGTGCGGGCAAGTTGGGCCGAAGGGCCTGTTTCCACAATGTTTCACTCTATGACTCTAAGGGGGGGTGGGGAGGGGGAGAGAGAGAATGGAAGGTTATCTTCCCTCCTTGTACTGCAGGAGCAGGATTAGAGGGTATGCAAGAATGCCCCATCCATTCCCCATCACATCACAGCGAGACTTTGAGGGAAGGAGAAAGGATAATAGCATTTTCCATAATTCATGCACCATTTGCCATGATTAGAGGGTTTCAGCTGCAAGGAGTGTTTGGGTAAACTTGGATTGTTTTCTCTTGAACGTCAGAGGTTGAGGGGAGACGATAGAAGTATATAAAATTATGAAAGTGTTTAAGAGGCTATTAGATAGGCACATCGAAGTATGGGGGGGATAGAGGGATATGGACAATGTACAGTGCAAACATTGTGGGCCGAAGGGCCTGTTCCTGTGCTGTAGTGTTATATATTCTATCTGACAAAAATAGGGCTGGAAGACTTAAACCTCATCTTCCTTCCCTGTCTGTGGACCAGTAATCACTTCAATTGTCAGGCTATTATCATCACAGACTTCACGACCTCCGCAATTCACTGTGGAACCGAACACCATAGCCCCACCCAGCACGGACCTGCCCCGCAAAGAGTGGGTCGCCCTGAACCGGCTCCGCACAGGGGTCGGCCGGTTCAACGCCAACATGCATCGCCGGGGGCTGCGTTCATCAGCAGCCTGCGTGTGTGGAGCAGACCAGCAAACAGCGCAGCACGTCATTTTCGACTGCGCTGTCCTCCGCCCCCCTGGTGGAGGGGTAGACCTCATGGCCCTCGACAACAGCACATTGAAGCGCCTGCAGAGCATCACATAACCTCTGCTGCTTCAAAATGCAAGAAGTTCACGCGATTACACCTGCACCCTTCTACCACAAGAGGGAGTCTGGGAACCCTATAAGCTCGAGGTGCCCCACACAAGTGAATGCATCAGTGCTACTAATACATTTCTAGAATACACACCTCAGAAACGTATCAGTACTGTTAATGCATTTCACATCATTAACTCCCTTTATCCATTCTTTCCCTAACGTGACAAGACATTCATTATATTAAGATGAAATTCTTTACTCAAATGGTACAAAGTATGTGACTAGGACATTAGGGACACATAGAATACAGCTGAAACAAATTGGAATCACCGGCCTAGATTGCCTGAGAAATGCCAGCAGGTCAGCAAGGAAATGTCAGTATGTCCCTACACAACTTGATTGCCAGTAAAATAAAGATTTGCACAAGAGCACGGATGTACAGGTGTCCCACATTGCTGGAGGCTCAGCACAGAGGATTTCACAGTATCTGAACTCAAGAGTCAAGAGTGTTTAATTGCCAAGTGTACCGACAACAGAACAGTGAAGTTCTCACTTCAGCAGCATAACAGGCCTGTAAACACAGCACTCGTGGGTAACATATTAAACAAAAAACAAGCAATAAATTAAAAAAAAACAATATTAGTGCAAAAAGCGCAAAGTCATTAATGCAACTAAGATGTTTAAGAAAGAACTGCAGATGCTGGAAAAATCAAAGGTAGACAAAAATGCTGGAGAAACTCAGCAGGTGAGGCAGCATCTATGGGGCGAAGGAATAGGCGACGTTTCGGGTCGAGACCCTTCTTCAAACAATGCAACTAAGATAGTTCAATGAAATGTCTCGACACAAAACGTCACCCATTCCTTCTCTCCAGAGAGGCTGCCTGTCCCGCTGAGTTACTCCAGCATTTTGTGTCTGTCTTCGGTGTAAAACAGCATCTGCAGTTCTTTCCTACACATTGTTTAGTTAGTATTTTGTAGTGCGCAGGATCCTGATAGATGTTGGGAAGAAGCTCTTCTTGAACCTGGAGGGTCACGATTTTCAGACTTCTTTATTTTCTTCCAGATGGTAGAAGGGAAATGAAAAAAGGAGAGAATGTGGCCAGGGTGCTGTGGGTCCTTGATGATGTTGGCTGCCTTTTTGAGGCAAAGGCTCCTGTAGATCCATTCGATAATGGGGAGGCAACAGTATCCATGATGGGCCAGGCTGTGTCCACCACATTTTGTAATCTGCTTCATTCCTGGGCGTTTGAGTTGCTGAACCAGTCAATATGCTCTCTACCCATAGTGCAACAGTATTCATCGACATTCGGAATCTCCTCAGCCTTCTGGGAAGTAGAAGTGTTGATGGCTTTCTGACTAATTACTCTGAATAATGTTGAATCTCTCTTGACAGCCAGCTATGCTGAGATCTTGGCTAAGCCGACTCACAAAGTTTATTCCAGCTAACACTTGGATGGAGCTTGTCTGTCGCATGATGGGTTTTACTTCTGAAAGGCCCTGAGGCACCTCACCTATAAAATCGGAACATCTTCTGCAGGGGCGGTGTTGCCTGCACAAGGTGAATGCAGGCTTCATGGTGCAAATTTTAGACCATGTGTTTGTACGATCAATAGTGATTGCACATCATGGAGTTGGAACATATAGCATAGGAACAGGTCATATGTCATGACTAGCCTATCTCATCTAATTCTATCAAAATGGCCCTTCATTTTATCCTCTCACATTTGATTCCCTAGGTTCCCCTGACATCTATTTATCTACATTATTATCCTACAATAATTTACATGCTTCCACAATCTCCTCATTCCCTGGGGAAGCAATATAATTTTCAGTTCCCTACTTGATTTCTTATATTGGTAGCTTTTGTTATTGCTCTTCCACACAATGGTGCAGTTGGTCAAGCTGCTGCCTCACAGCGCCAGGGACCTGTGTTTGATTCTGACCTCGGTGCTGCCTGTGACCTCGTGGGTTTCCTCTGGGTGCTCCAGTTGCCCCCCACATTCCAAAGACGTGTGGGTTTGTAGGTTAATTGGCCTCTGTAAAATTGCAGAGCTTTGGGCTTGCTGGCTGAAGACACAGCGACCAATGGCAGCCAACATCTCATTCAACTCAGCATAGTCTCTGCTCCTCTTTTAAAGTTCGCATTCATATTTAAAATCAAGATCAAGCGAGCATTCTTCCCAACTGTTAACAGGCAACTGAATCATCCGATAACCAAGTAAAAAGTGCACCTAACCTCCCATCTACCTCATTGGAGGCCCTTGGACTATCTTTAATTGGACTTTACGGGACTTTAACATGTATCTGAACATTGTGGATGGCTCGATTGTAATCATGTATAGTCTTTCCGCTGACTGGTTAGCACGCAACAAAAAGCTTTCCACTGAACCTCAGTACACGTGACAATAAACAAAACTCTAAACTCGCTTTTGTCCATTTGCTCCATATCGGGGCTTTGCCCTCCCTCAGTTCATCTTGACAGCATGACAGGTATACTATTGCAGTACTTCCCACCTGCCAGTAACTGTGGGCCGAGTCATGCCCAGGAGGAGGGAGGGAGAGGGGGAGAGAGAGGGGGAGAGAGAGGGGGAGAGAGAGGGGGAGAGAGAGGGGGAGAGAGAGAGGGGAGAGAGAGGGGGAGAGAGAGGGGGAGAGAGAGGGGGAGAGAGAGGGGGAGAGAGAGGGGGAGAGAGAGGGGGAGAGAGAGGGGGAGAGAGAGGGGAGAGAGAGGGGGAGAGAGAGGGGGAGAGAGAGGGGGAGAGAGAGGGGGAGAGAGAGAGGGAGAGGGAGAGGGAGAGGGAGAGGGAGAGGGAGAGGGAGAGAGAGAGAGAGAGAGTGTGTGTGTGTGTGTGTGCGTGTGTTGTGGAGAAATAAATGGAAATGAATGGGGAAATAGTTTTGATGGGATTGCTCCAACAGCTGACATTGGCTCATTGAATTGCCTCCTTCTATGTTAGAAGAAAATGTGTGAGATTGTGAAAATAACTATAACATTACCTGTGTTAAGTTTCTGCATTAGTTGGTTTGGAACAGGGCACTGTCGACTCTCCCGGTTGAACCATTTGTTAGAAGCAGAAGAGCGTCTAATGCTTAACCTTATGGTCCGTGGTACACGCCCGTCTTTCCGCAATCTGCAAAAAATACCTGCAATGTCCTCAAGGCAAGTACATTATTCACTGAAGCACTGCTAGCATTTATATCAAGAGGACTGGAATACAAAAACAGAGATGTAATGCTGAGGCAATAAGACACTGGTCAGGCCGCATTTGGAGTACTGTGAGCAAATTTGGGCCCCATATCTGAGGAAGGATGTGCTGGCTCTGGAGAGGGTCCAGAGGAGGTTTACAAGAATGATTCCAGGAATGAGTGGGTTAGCATATAATGAGCGTTTGACACCACTGGGCCTCTACTCACTTGAGTTTAGAAGATTGAGGGGGGACCTCATTGAAACTTACTGAATAATGAAAGGCATAGACAGGTGGGAGAGTCTAGGACCAGAGGTCATAGCCTCAGAATTAAAGGGCACTCTTTTAGAAAGGAGGCGAGGAGGAACTTCCTGAATCAGAGGGTAGTTAATCTGTGGAACTCATTGTAACAGAAGACTATGGAGGCTAACTCAGTGGATATTTTTAAGGCAGAGATGGGCAATTTCTTGAATAGAACGGGTGTCAAAGGTTATGGGGAGAAGGCAGGAAAATGGGATTAGGAGGCAGAGATCAGACATGATTGACTGGCGAAGTAGAGTTGATTTTGATTTGATTCAATTTATTGTCATTGTCTTCAAGTAAGAGACAACAAAATGCTATTTCCCATACAGTCATACGAATAAAAAACCCCGAAAACACAGAGCAGTAGTCCACAACACAAACATCCCCACAGCAGCACCAAAGTTCCCCCCAGTGAGGGAAGGAACCAAAGTCCAGTCAACCTCCTCGCTGATGTTCCCCAATGTTCACCCGTGGTCGGAGCCATCGGGGAACATCAGCGAGGAGGTTGACTGGACTTTGGTTCCTTCCCTCACAGTGGGGAACTTTGGTGCCGCTGTGGGGATGTTTGTGTTGTGGACAACTACTGTTCTGTGTTTTAGATTTTTTTAATTCGTATGACTGTATGGGAAATAGCATTTTATTGTCTCATACTTGAAGACAATGACAATAAATTGAATCAAATCAAAATCAAATCTACTTCGCCATTCAATCATGTCTGATCTCTGCCTCCTAATCCCATTTTCTTGCCTTGATGGGCCGAATTCTACTCATATAACTTGTGAACTTGTGAAAAGTGGCCATGTCTTTCTGTTTAGTTGGATTGCTAATTTAGCCAGGTGTATCGACACCACATGAGTGGCACTGTTCATGACATTTCACGTTTACTCTTGATCAACACATTCTTTACTTTTAATTTATGAATATTAAAACTTGCTTATAAGTTATGCTAATGGTGGGAGAGGTCATTTTTAGCAGCTGGTGTTAGGGTACTGCAACCATGGGGGGATTGGATAGATAGCAATCTCATGTGGTTCTTATACACGGAAGTTATTTGATTTGTGATACATATTCATGGTGGCCCCCTAACTTAAAAAGCCAAAACAATACCAAATATTTTATGCATAAGAACAGAAAAGCTCATAAACAAAGACATTAACCCTTCATTTTCTCAGAATATTATTATAGGTATTTACTGAAATATAGAAAGTGCTACCTTCTTTGCAATTTTTTTAATGCATATTGAGCTCTCTCTCCCCTGCCTCACTAAACACCCCAGAAAACTAGTGTTATGCTGCTCAATTTTAATTCTAATCTATTTTATTTCTATTAAAAACAGAAATTGCGTACAGTTGTGGTCTCCAAATCTGAGGAAGGACATTATTGCCATAGAGGGAGTGCAGAGAAGGTTCACCAGACTGATTCCTGGGATGTCAGGACTGTCTTATGAAGAAAGACTGGATAGACTTGGGTTATACTCTCTAGAATTTAGGAGATTGAGAGGGGATCTTATAGAAACGTACAAAATTCTTAAGGGGTTGGACAGGCTAGATGCAGGGAGATTGCTCCCGATGTTGGGGAAGTCCAGGACAAAGGGTCACAGCTTAAGAATAAGGGGGAAATCCTTTAAAACCGAGATGAGAAGAACTTTTTTCACACAGAGAGTGGTGAATCTCTGGAACTCTCTGCCACAGAGGGTAGTCGAGGCCAGTTCATTGACTATATTTAAGAGGGAGTTAGATGTGGCCCTTGTGGCTAAAGGGATCAGGGGGTATGGAGAGAAGGCAGGTACGGGATACTGAGTTGGATGATCAGCCATGATCATATTGAATGGCGGTGCAGGCTCGAAGGGCCAAATGGCCTACTCCTGCACCTATTTTCTATGTTTCTATGTTTCTATGTTTCAAATTTAAACAAAAGAACAGCCAAAAGTCCACCAAGCAGATTATGGCAGGAGTTTGCTAAAACAGCTGGAAAGAATGCCCAGTATAAGCGATTTAGATTTTAACCATGCGTCCTAGGTTTTCTGTATAAGTTAGTGAAGGCACAGCCTTCAGCTGTCTTGGCCATGGACACTGACACAGGGAAATGTGGAGCTGGCAGAACCCAATGTCAATGTTCCCACTATCTGACTACATAAGACGCTGACATTGAAATACCTGGGGAGATGGCCAGGGCCCTGAAGATTTTGTTTTACAGAAACTGATATTAGTCAGCCTCCTTTGTTAAAAAATTATGAATTCTTTGTATAAACATGGGATAATATCATGATGTAAATGTCACCAGTTTAGAAGCTTTTTAGAAGGTCAAGTGAACAGGACTGACAAACCTGATTAGAAGACTAATCAGCAGCTCTTCAAGCTTCATTCTGATTTCAACTAATGAGGAGCATTTCCTGAAGGAATCTTCATTACTGAGGGACTGAGAAAAAAAAATGTACGTGATTAACAAAATGTTTAACTCTTGCAGGCAATTAATGTTGATCTGCATGAAAAAGTCAACATTAAATAATTTGACTGAATAGTATTTATCTGAAATATATCACAAGGACCTGAACATATTCAAAAGTCCAATTTATGTTCAATTAATTGAATCCAAATGGCTAATAATGGTGGGATTAAAGATCTTATCCAGTTATATCTGTTTGTGTAATAATCATTTGCTGCTTCAAAAACAATTGGTGTCAGTGTCTGGTGCACCAGAAATATTTAGAAGAAATAACTAGTGTTTCTGGTTGCAGTCAGAGTGATGCCTGTTTACGTGTGGATGTTTCGGGAGGATAAGAGTAATCCCAGAGAAAGTACTTAAAAAAAAAAATTGAGGTCAGGTAAGGGGGGATGCTAGTTGAAGAGTTGGTATGTCCCATTTACGTAATGCTCATAAAAATATTTGTTTCTCTCTTTTTCCTCTTTCTCTTTCTCTTTCTTTTCTAGGGTCTATTTCTTAACTCTTTTTCTTTTGTTTTTTAATTTTGCTCTTATAGGGTCTTCGTCCTTTTTTGTTGTCACATTTTCTACACTTTCACTTTTTCCTTCACTTTCTTCTTTCTTTCAATCTTTTCTTTTTCTAGTGTAAAAAATAAATGGAGTACATTAATTGTAAGAAGACATAAGTGACGAGTACTAATGTATGTGGTTGTAATGTAATGTACTTCTAATAAATAAAAATTAAAAAAAAAAAAAAAAAGAGTAATCCCAGATAACAAGGCTATTCTTTAACACGACCAGCACCACACAGATGAATTGCCTGCCAACTCTTGTACATGACCAATGACCAATAGGTTAGCAATGTCCATTCAATTAAATGGAGAAACAGGGAACTGCAGGTGCTTGTTTACAAAAAAAGACACAAAGTGCTGGAGTAACCCAGCGGATCTGAAGAAGTGTCCCGACCCGAAATGTCGCCAATCCATGTCGTCCAGGGATGCTGCCTCACCCGCTGAGATACTCCAGCATTTTGTGTCTTTTTTTTTCTGTGCATTTAAATATTAAATAAATTAAATAGATCATTATTTTCAAAGGAGGAAGAAGAAGACTGGAAATCTGAAGAAGGGTCTCGACCCTATAGGTCACCTATTCGTTTTCTCCAGAGATGCTGGTCCAGGAATGTTGAGGCCCTGTACAAGAAGGGACAGAGCCAGCTGTACTTTTTGAGAAGGCTCCGCTCCTTCAACGTCTGCAGTAAGGTGCTGCAGATGTTCTGGGACAGTAGGACGAAGGCCGTGGAGGCCAATAGCATTAATAAACTCATCAGGAAGGCTGGCTTCATCCTGGGGGTGGAGATGGATTCATGGGAGGTGGTCTTGGAGGAGAGGATGCTCCTCAAACTGCAGAGCATTCTGGACAATACAGCTCAGCCCCTCCATAACGCACTGGTCAACCTGAGGAGCACCTTCAGCAACAGACTGGTACCACCAAGATGCAGGACAGAACGTCACAGGAGATCCTTCTTCCCTGTGGCTATCAAACTGTACAACTCCTACCCCAGTTGTGGCGTAGACTGACCCCCCCCCCCCCCCCCCAATCTTTGCACATCCCCAATCCTTTCCATTCGTCACTTTAATTTCATGTATCTTGTATTTTGTGTTTTTATGACTGTTGGCAAATCATTTCTCTCCTGGGATAAATACAGTGCTATTGTATCGTATCATATTGTATGCTGTCTAACCTGCTGAGTTACTCCAGCCTTTTGTGTCTATCACTGGAAATCTAATGTTGATTGATGAGTCTTTTGTGGGGGAAAAAGAGACTAGTGAATTCATGAAATTTGCTGCACAGGGGGAGTCTACTTGGCCCACTGTTCATGCTGGTACATATATAATACAATAGCAATCATTAGAAAGTATGATACTAAACCACATCTGCTGTTTTCAATGGGTGACCTTTGATCAAGCTTGAAATCAGTAACCTGCAATCTCAAATAAGCAAATTAGATTCCTTATGTAGAATTTTCATGATGCCCTTAAAATCATTTATAGCGGTTATTCTTCAGTCTGACCTGCTATGTCATCCTCAATTTTTATTTTCAGCTGACCGGGATATGATTAATTTGACCAAATTTATCTGCCAAACATCAAGGCACTGCCTCACAAAAGGCAACATGCCCAGGTAGTTCAGCAAATGTTCTGCAAATTATTAGTGTAGGTTAAACATGGCTCTATGGATTACTTTGATGTATGACACTCCAGTTTAACAGGTTAAGGCATGTAATTCTCGCCCTGAACACACTGTTTAATCTTTGGCCAACCATTTCCTGTCAGATTGGCTCAGTAACTCTAAAACAACGTTAGTAGATGTTATATTTTAGTTGAGTTTAGTTCAGAGATACAGTGTGGAAACAGGCCCTTTGACCCACTGAGTCCGCACCGAACAGCGATCCCAGCAAATTAACACAAGCCTACGCACACTAGGGAAAATTTACAGTTATACCAACCCAAGCCAACTAACTTACAAAACTGTACATCTTTGTAGTGTGGGAGGAAACCGAAGATCTCAGACAAAACCCATGCAGGTCACAGGGAGAACGAACAAACTCCATACAGACGGCACCCGTAAACGGGATCGAACCTGGGTCTCTGGTGCTGCAAGCACTATGGGGCAGCAACTCTACCGTTGCGCAATCGTGTTGCCCGCCACCATGCCGCCATCATTTCTTGATGAAATGAAATGAACACATGAGCCAGATCATCCAAATCGATAATCTACAACAATTTTCAAGGTATTCGTGGCTGTAAAGGGCCTGTCCCACTGTACGAGGTAATTCTAGCGAGTACAAGCCAAGTCTATCCAGTCTTTCTTCATATGAAAGTCCTGCCATCCCAGGAATCAGTCTGGTGAACCTTCTCTGTACTCCCTCAATGGCAAGAATGTCTTTCCTCAGATTAGGAGACCAAAACTGTACACAATACTCCAGGTGTGGTCTCACCAAGACCCTGTACAACTGCAGTAGAACCACACTGCTCTTATACTCAAATCCTTTTGCTATGAATGCTAACAAACCATTCGCTTTCTTCACTGCCTGCTGCACCTGCATGCCTACTTTCAATGACTGGTGTACCATGACACCCAGGTCTCGTTGCATCTCCTCTTTTCCTAATCGGCCACCATTCAGATAATAGTCTACTTTCCTGTTTTTGCCACCAAAGTAGATAACCTCACATTTATCCACATTATACTACATCTGCCATGCATTTTCCCACTCACCCAACCTATCCAAGTCACCTTGCATCCTCCTAGCATCCTCCTCACAGCTAATACTGCCCCCCAGCTTCGTGTCATCCGCAAACTTGGAGATGTTGCATTCAATTCCCTCATCCAGTTCATTAATATATATTGTAAATAGCTGGGGTCCCAGCACTGAGCCTTGCGGTACCCCACTAGTCACTGCCTGCCATTCTGAAAAGGACCCGTTTACTCCTACTCTTTGCTTCCTGTCTGCCAGCCAGTTCTCTATCCACATCAATACTGAACCCCCAATACCGTGTGCTTTAAGTTTGTATACTAATCTCTTATGTGGGACCTTGTCAAAAGCCTTCTGAAAGTCCAGATATAACACATCCACTGGTTCTCCCTTATCCACTCTACTAGTTACATCCGCGAAAAATTCTATAAGATTCGTCAGACATGATTTACCTTTCATAAATCCATGCTGACTTTGTCCAATGATTTCACCATTTTCCAAATGTGCTGCTATCCCATCTTTAATAACTGACTCTAGCAGTTTCCCCACCGATGTTAGACTAACTGGTCTGTAATTCCCCGTTTTCTCTCTCCCTCCCTTTTTAAAAAGTGGGGTTACATTAGCTACCCTCCAATCCTCAGGAACTACTCCAGAATCTAAAGAGTTTTGAAAAATTATCACTAATGCATCAACTATTTCTGGGGCTACTTCCTTAAGTACTCTGGGATGCAGCCTATCTGGCCCTGGGGATTTATCGGCCTTTAATCCATTCAATTTACCTAACACCACTTCCCGGCTAACCGGGATTTCACTCAGAGGTCCCAGCCACGGTCTTTAATTTTCTTTATTTATTCTGTAAACACAGTGCATTATGTTTATGCTTTTTTGAACCTGTTCTTTTGATCTGGTTCAATGGCTGTTGTTAAAGTGGTTGAGGATCAGAATGAGAGTGAATCCAGCCCAAGATGTGAGGATGCAGAAAAAAAACTGCGGGCATCAGGAGAGGCCTGAGATGTAAAAGCAAGATGGATGGTGTGACCCTTGCAATTACCAGTTGGCTGCTCTACCTAACTATCCTGTTGAGAAGATATTTCCACCTCCTCACCGGTGGCACAGTAAGTTGCTGCCTTACAGCGCCAAAGACCCAGGTTCGATCCTGACTATTGATGCTGTCTGTACGGTGTTTGTATGTTCTCTCCATGACCCGCGTGGGTTTTCTCCGGGATCTCCGATTTCCTCCCACACTACAAAGGTGTACAGGTTTGTAGGTTAATTAGCTTGGTATAAGTGTAAATTGTCCCTAGTGTGACTAGGAAAGTGTTAGTGTGTGGGGATCGCAGGTCAGTACAGGGTGGGCCGAAGGGCCTGTTTCCACACTGTATCTCTAAACTAAACTAAACAATTGAACCAAAGATTGACACAAACAGCTGAAGTAATGGGCCTGTCACACTTGGGCGCTTTTTTAGGCAACTACAGGCAACAAGTTTCTCGCCATATGTTCGCCGGTGGTCGCCGGGAGTAGTCTCCTCCTCAGTCAAGCAAAAAGTCTCCCCTGGACTCCGCTAAATTTTCAACATGTTGAAAACATTTCACCGACAGTGGGTTTGACGCAAATGATAATAGCTTGACTTAGAAAAGAAAAAATAGAAAATAGGTGCAGGAGGAGGCCATTCGGCCCCTCGAGCCAGCACCGCCATTCATTGTGATCATGGCTGATCGTCCCCAATCAATAACCGTGCCTGCCTTCTCCCCATATCCCTTGATTCCACCAGCCCCTAGAGCTCTATCTAACTCTTAAATCCATCCAGTGATTTGGCCTCCACTGCCTTCTGTGGCAGGGAATTCCACAAATTCACAACTCTCTGGGTGAAAAAGTTGTTCTCATCTCAGTCTTAAATGGCCTCCCCTTTATTCCAGAGCCCTATACAACTGCAGAAGAACCTCTTTACCCCTATACTGAAATCCTCTTGTAATGAAGGCCAACATTCCATTAGCTTTCTTCACTGCCTGCTGTACCTGCACGCCAACTTTCAGTGACTGGTGTACAAGGACATCCAGGTCTCGCTGTACCTCCCCCTTACCTAACCTATCCCCATTGAGATAATAATCTGCCCCCTTGTTTTTGCCGCCAAAGTGGATAACCTCACATTTATCTATATTATACTGCATCTGCCACGCATCTGCCCACTCACTCAACATGTCCATGTCACCCTGCAACCTCCTAACATCCTCTTCACAGTTCACACTGCCACCCAGCTTTGTGTCATCTGCAAACTTGCTAGTGTTGCTCCTAATTCCCTTTTCCAAATCATTAATATATATGATAAACAATTGCGGCCCCAACACCGAGCCTTGCAGCACTCCACTCGCCACTGCCTGCCATTCTGTAAAGGACCCGTTCACTCCTACTCTTTGCTCCCGGTCTGCCAACCAATTTTCTATCCATGTCAACACCCTACCCCCAATGCCATGTGCTCTAATTTTAGTCACCAGTCTCCCGTGCGGGACCTTATCAAAGGCTTTCTGAAAGTCTAGATACACTACATCCACTGGCTCCCCTTCATCCATTTTACTTGCCACATCCTCAAAAAATTCCAGAAGATTAGTGAAGTGAAGCATGATTTCCCTTTCAATAAATCCATGTTGACTTGGACTAATCCTTTTACTGCTATCCAAATGCCCCATTATTACCTCTTTAATAATTGACTCCAGCATCTTTCCCACCACCGATGTCAGGCTAAACTAGTTTGTAATTCCCCCGTTTTCTCTCTCGCTCCCTTTCTTGAAAAAGTGGGATAACATGAGCTATCCTCCAATCCACAGGAACTGATCCTGAATCTATAGAACATTGGAAAACGATCACCAATGCGTCCACTATTTCTAGAGCCACCTCCCTGAGGACCCTGGGATGCAGACCATCAGGTCCAGGGGATTTATCATCCTTCAGTCCCATTAGCCTACCCAATACTATTTCTCGCCTAATGAAAATTTCTTTTCAGTTCCTCTACCCCCTTAGATCCTCTGATCCACGATCTCCTGATGTTGCCGTAGGTCATCGCCAGTATAACGTAGGTTGTGCCGGGTTTATCGGCGACCTGCTACGACTCTGACAGTCGCCGGCAGTTGCCTAAAAAATCGGCAAGTGGGACAGGCCCATAACTCAGCGGGACAGGCAGCATCTCTGGAGAGAAGGACTGGGTGACATTTTGGGTCGAGACCCTTCTTCACACTGTACCTCATTCCTTCATGTGGTCTTACTGATTTAAATGTAGTCACTATTCAGCAGTTTAGGTGCACCAGCTCACATCGCTGCTGCTTAGGTCATTGATAGAGGTTACTCTTCACCGGCGCATATACCGATGATTGCGAGTTCCGTAATGCCCATCACGGCAGCATGGCACCAACATGTGGGAAATTCAGAAATTTGCTGGTTCAGTAAAAGCTATGCAGTTCAACTAAGCTGCATAACCTCCAAACATGAAACTACATTACATGCTATGGCTGAATCTGCTGGCTGGCAGGTTGGGTGATTTTGTTGTATTTCTCCGAGTTAATAATCCACATCTCTGGATATTGGCCCAGTAACATAACCATGTTTATATAATATAACAACCGGCACTGTATCCACTAACACATAATATTTATATTTGTTAATAGAAATATTTATATAATAGAGTGCATAAAAATTGGTTTGCTTTGGCTTTTGGGCACCAACTAAATAAGAAAATGATCTATCGATTGCCATAAATTGGTCCAAAAAACAGCTCCCTTATCTGCAGTTAATGAATTTTGGACCTGTTCAGTAGCAAAACTGGTCTTAAGGTAATTAGGAGGAAGAAAGCAAATGCTTTGGAGAGAACACGTGCAGGCAAACAGCAGCTTGGATGCACAGCCAGGATCGTTAAAGTTCATAAGTTTGTATGTCATAGGAGCAGAATTAGGCCATTCAGCCATCGAGTTTATGCTGCTATTCAATCAACCAGTCCAATGAACCAGATATGATAAGAGAACTCGAGGTAAAGGAACCGCGTGATCATAATGTGATTAGTTTTAATCTGCAATTTTGAGAAGGAGAACGTTAAATCGGAAGTGGCAGTGATGCAGTTGAACAAAGGGGACTATGAAGGCATGAGAGGGGAGCTGGCCAAAGTAGACTGGAAAGGGATCCTAGCAGGAATGCCGGTGGAACAGCAATGGCAGGAATTTCTGGGCATAATCCGGGAGACGCAGGATCATTTCATTCCAAAAAGGAAGAAAGATTCTAAGGGAGTAGGAGGCAACCGTGGCTGACAAGAGAAGTTAGGGATAGAATAAAACTAAAAGAAAAGGATGTATGACACAGCAAAGAGTAGCCGGAAGCCAGAGGATTGGGAAACTTTCATAGGACAACAGAAGGAAACAAAACGGGCAATACGGGCTGAAAAGATGAAGTACGAGGGGAAGCTGGCCAGGAATATAAAGAAGGACAGTAAAAGCTTCTATAGATATGTTAAGGGAAAAAGAGTAGCAAAGTCAAATGTGGGTCCCTTGAAGGCTGACACGGGTGAAATTATTATGGGCAACAAGGAAATGGCAGAAGAGTTGAATAGGTACTTCGGATCTGTCTTCACTAAGGAAGACACAAACAATCTCCCAGATGTACTGGAGGACAGAGGATCTAAGGGGGTAGAGGAACTGAAAGAAATTTTCATTAGGTGGAAAATAGTATTGGGTAGGCTAATGGGACTGAAAGATGATAAATCCCCTGGGCCTGATGGTCTGCATCCCAGGGTCCTCAGGGAGGTGGCTCTAGAAATAGTGGACGCATTGGTGATCATTTTTAAATGTTCAATAGATTCAGGATCAGTTCCTGTGAATTGGAGGATAGCTAATGTTATCCCACTTTTCAAGAAAGGAGCGAGAGAGAAAACGGGGAAATTACAGACCAGTTAGCCTGACTTCGGTGGTGGGAAAGATGCTGGAGTCAATTATTAAAGAGGTAATAATGGGGCATTTGGATAGCAGTAAAAGGATTAGTCCAAGTCAACATGGATTTATGAAAGGGAAATCATGCTTGACTAATCTTCTGGAATTTTTTGAGGATGTGACAAGTAAAATGGATGAAGGGGTGCCAGTGGATGTAGTGTATCTAGACTTTCAGAAAGCCTTTGATAAGGTCCTGCACGGGAGACTGGTGACTAAAATTAGAGCACATGGTATTGGGGGTAGGGTGTTGATGGATAGAAAATTGGTTGGCAGACCGGAAGCAAAGAGTAGGAGTGAACGGGTCCTTTTCAGAATGGCAGGCAGTGGCGAGTGGAGTGCCGCAAGGCTCGGTGTTGGGGCCGCAATTGTTTATCATATATATTAATGATTTAGAAAAGGGAATTAGGAGCAACACTAGCAAGTTTGCAGATGACACAAAGCTGGGTGGCAGTGTGAACTGTGAAGAGGATGTTAGGAGTTGCAGGGTGACCTGGACATGTTGAGTGAGTGGGCAGATGCGTGGCAGATGCAGTATAATATAGATAAATGTGAGGTTATCCACTTTGGCGGCAAAACAAGGGGGCAGATTATTATCTCAATGGAGTTAGGTTAGGTAAGGGGGAGGTACAGCGAGACCTGGGTGTCCTTGTACACCGGTCACTGAAAGTTGGCGTGCAGGTACAGCAGGCAGTGAAGAAAGCTAATGGAATGTTGGCCTTCAAAACAAGAGGAGTTCAGTATTGGAGTAAAGAGGTTCTTCTGCAGTTGTATAGGGCTTTAGTGAGACCACATCTGGAGTATTGAGTACAGTTTTGGTCTCCTAATTTGAGGAAGGACATCCTTGTGATTGAGGCAGTGCAGCGTAGGTTCACGAGATTGATCCCTGGGATGGCAGGACTGTCATATGAGGAAAGGAAAAGACTAGGCTTGTATTCACTGGAATTTAGAAGGATGAGGGGGATCTTATAGAAACATATAAAATTATAAAAGGACTGGACAAGCTAGATGCAGGAAAAATGTTCCCAATGTTGGGCAAATCCAAAACCAGGGGCCACAGTCTTAGAATAACGGGGAGGTCATTTAAAACTGAGGTGAGAAAAAACTTTTTCACCCAGAGAGTTGTGAATTTATGGAATTCCCTGCCACAGAGGGCAGTGGAGGTCAAATCACTGGATGGATTTAAGAGAGAGTTAGATAGAGCTCTAGGGGCTAGTGGAGTCAAGGGATATGGGGAGAAGGCAAGCACGGGTTATTGATAGGGGACGATCAGCCATGATCACAATGAATGGCGGTGCTGGCTCGAAGGGCCGAATGGCCTCCTCCTGCACCTATTTTCTATGTTTCTATGTTTCAATCATGTCATGTCTATCTGTCCCATTTAAAGATTAAAAGAATCTACAAGAAGTCTGAAGAAGGGTCTCGACCCGAAATGTCACCCATTCCTTTTCTCCAGAAATGCTGCCTGTCCCGCTGAGTTACTCCAGCATTTTGTGTCTAACTTTGGTTTAAACCAGCATCCGCAGTTCCTTCATACACAAAATAATCTACAAATTTGGTTTCTGGGCCTTCATCGTGACCATTAAAAAATCCTGATAACAGACCCAAAATGCCGGAGTAACTCAGCTGGTCAGGCAGCATCTCTGGAAAAAGGAATAGGTGACATTTCGGGTCAGACCCTTCATCAGACTAGTAGCTCCAGATTAAAAACTCCTGGTTCTGCTAATTGTAGAACGAGGTACACATGAGCAGTACATATACTATTTAGATTTGTTTAGTTTAGTTTATTACCACGTGTGCTGAGGTAGAATGCAAAGCTTTTGTTTTATTCAAAGTGTTGTAGATATTTCCTCAAACATGTACAGGATCTTCCATTACCAATTTAAATGAAGCCATTCTGCTGTAGGCAAAACAGCTAAAAAGAAGGAACAAATAGCTGTGCTCTTACTGTTAGTGTAGATTGGACATATGGGTTCATGGCTAGCTTTTGCTCATGTTATACCTGACAGGATCATCTTAGAATCATCTCACATGCTGAAAAGTAATGTTCAAGAACTTACCTGGGGTGGACCTCTTGGGTAACAGGAGAGTCATCCTCTCCAAAGCTGAGCTTGTGTATCCGTTGAGCTATGATCACTCCCAGATCCTTCTCGAGCAGATCCAATGGAAAGGTTTGCAGGGCATGAATGGTGTGAATTCCAAAATACTCAAGCCGCCTGACAGTTTTAGGGCCAATCCCTGGAATGGCATGTTAAAATGAAGCAGATGAAATTAAAAGCGAATTCCAACCGCAGAAAGCCGCAGCATAAAAAATGTTCATCTGTAGGCTTGCTCGACACTCGTCCGAGCATAAGAGTGATAGAGCCGGCCGGCACTGCCCTTCATTCAATCGTACAAACAATTTATTGCAAAGCTGATTTTGACCAGATTAATTTCCAGTTTTAACCTCTTCATCATGAGATACTTTCACAAAAGGAAGAAAAAGATAAACAAAATCACAAAGCCACACCAAGCCATTCTGCATCTCCTTCAATCACAAATTTACAGGACAATTTTAATGGGGAACTGTAAAAAAGGATGCTTTACTGACAATAGACAATAGACAATAGGTGCAGGAGTAGGCCATTCGTCCCTTCGAGCCAGCACCGCCATTCAATGTGATCATGGCTGATCATCCCCAATCAGTACCCCGTTCCTGCCTTCTCCCCATATCCCCTGACTCCGCTATTTTTAAGAGCCCTATCTAGCACTCTCTTGAAAGCATCCAGAGAACCTGCATCCACCGCCCTCTGAGGCATAGAATTCCACAGACTCACCACTCTCTGTGAGAAAAAGTGTTTCCTCATCTCTGTTCTAAATGGTTTATTCCTTATTCTTAATCTGTGGCCCCTGGTTCTGGTCTCCCCCAACATCCGGAACATGTTTCCTGCCTCTAGCGTGTCCAAGCCCTTAACAATCTTATATGTTTCAATGAGATAACCTCTCATCCTTCTAAACTCCAGAGTGTACAAGCCCAACTGCTCCATTCGCTCAGCATATGACAGTCCCTCCATCCCGGGAATTAACGTTGTAAACCTACGCTGCACTCCCTCAATAGCAAGAATGTCCTTCCTCAAATTAGGGGACTGCTAAATACTGCTAAATGTATTGGCAACATTTTTAATATCTTGAAAATCCTGTTCATATAGCAAATTTCAACTTGCACTCCTTGAGTGGCCTCCGTGCATGTCCTTAATGTCATAAGACATAGCATAATCACACCATTTGGCTCATTGAGTCTGATCAGCCATTCGATTACATTTACATCTATTTTTCCTTCTCAACCCCATTCTCTTGCCTTTTCTCCGTTACCTTTGACACTCTTACTAATCAAGATTCTATCAATCTCCACTTTAAAAATACCAATTGACCTCCACCATCATCTGTGGCAATGAATGCCACAGACTCATCATTCTCTTGCTAAAGAAATTCCTCCTCATCTCCATTCTAAAGCTAAATCCTTTTATTATGAGGCTGTGCCCTCTGGCCCTAGGCTCTCCCACTACTGGAAACATCCACTCCACATCCACTCTATCTAAGCCTTCATTATTTGGTGTTTCAAAGAGATTCCCCTTCATCCATGTAAACTCCAGTGAGTACAGGCCCAGAGCCATCAAACACTCCTCATGAGTTAACCCAATCCTCCCTGGGATTATCGTGAACCTCCTCAGGACTCATTTTTGTTTCAATTTTTTATCCAAGAGCCAACCAAACATGTGGATCCTGGCGAACCGCACTCAGCCTGGCCTCAGCCTGGCCTGCCACGGAACCAGGAACACACCCAGAGAGGGAAGCCGCAGAGAGGAGGATGGAGGGTGATGGTGGTGGATGCTGGACGAACCGGAGCGGGGGGGGGGGGGGGGAGTCTTACCATCCATGCCCTTAAGGTCGATTGCAGGAGGCGCCCCCTGGGGAACAAGGACTAAAGAGGGCCATGCAAGGAGAGGGACGATTGGTCGCGGAATGACCAGAATGGAAGTGACGGCTGAAACGGGCCTTTGTGACCAGCTGCAGCTGGGACTGTAAAATGGCGCCAAGGTGCCATCTCTTGCATACAGACTCAGCGGGCTGTTCTGTATGTCCTGTACTAACCGAGGGGTTGTGCTTATGTACGGTGATAGTCTTGCTGAGTTGTATGCAAAAGGGAGTGAAGGGAGTGAATGTTTAGGACAGTGGATGGAATACTGTCAAGCGGGTTATTCTCCCTCTGTGTATGTTTTACATACAGGGAGTCACTTAGTAGATTAAAATTATAATTTATTCAGAATGTCTTTTTGAAAAGTACTCAAGGGTAAAATATTCCATGACTGTAACCTGTTAACTTTTCGATTAGAATCTTTTATCCTAGAGTACTATGTGGCAAACCTGATAATGTAAAGGACGGCACAGTGGCGCATCGGTACAGTTGCTGCCTTACAGCACCAGAGACGCAGGTTCGATCCTAACTACAGGTGCTGTGTGTACAGAGTTTATACGTTCTCCCTGTTTTCTCCAGGCGCTCCGATTTCCTCCACATTCCAAAGTACAGGTTTGTTGGCTAATTGTCCTAGTAAAATTTTAAATTGTCTCTACTGTGTGTAAGATAGTGTTAGTGTGCGGGGATTGCTGGTCGGCGTGGAGACCGTGGGCCGAAGGGTCTGTTTCCATGCTGTATCTCTAAACTAAACTAGACTAACAGATTTTTTATTAATGCAATTGCAAACGGTGAAGAGGGTGGTTCACCATCACTTCTCAAGGCAACAAAGGTAGAAAAGTTAGATAGGGCTCTTAAAGATAGCGGAGTCAGGGGATATGGGGAGAAGGCAGGAACGGGGTACTGATTGTGGATGATCAGCCATGATCACATTGAATGGTAGTGGTGGCTCGAAGGGCCGAATGGCCTACTCCTGCACCTGTTGTCTATAAAATATAGAAATACCTGGATCGCATAAATGAATGCAAACGCCCCCACCCCCCCCCCCCCCCCAACACTGAAAATGTAAGTAGCATAGTTAGGAATTCTTACCGGGTACTTGTTTGAGCTGCAGAAGGTTCCCCATACGGTCTTGAATGCTTTCTGGAAACAATGTTGTTTGTTGGTTGGGTTTAAATGTCCCTGACACCAGTTTGGCCAACAATTTATTTGACGTGATTCCTGCACTACAGGTGAGACCGATTCTATCACATATCGCTGTTCTCATTTCAGCTCCAATTTTTGATCCGAGAGCCAACCGAACATGTTTTCCATCAGCCGTATTTAATGCTGTACAAAAATTAATTAATGAAGAAAACATCAATGTCTTCGCTTCCTCATGTGAAGAAGATTGCATGATACATATGACAAAACGATGAAAATACACAAAATGTCTTATTCTTCTTCTTCTTCGAGTCCGTTGCAATCTCAGATGTCGTTCTGCCAGTATCTGGCGCAGGTCACAGCTGGTCGAGTCGGTTCAGCCAGGTCCAGGGAGAATTTCTTATTGATATGGTGATATTACAATTTTTGCATTTGCGATTTTCTTACCGGTACATTGATCCAGAAGATTAAGATACATGCAATTAACAGTGAGTTGGTCACAAGGATTCAGAACTGGCTGACTGACTGAAGACAGAAGGACAATATTCAGGCTGGAGCTCTGTGACCAGTGGAGGTGGAGATCCACAGAATCTGTACTGGGACCTCCGCTGTTGGCATTTTATATATATACTAGACTAAGTGGGACCCGTTGGGTTCCAGCATCACACGGGAGGGCTGGTCCCCCAACGCAATATTCCACCTCTCCACCAATTCCAATATTGGTGGCCAGTTGGGGGGGGGGGGGAGGGCTTTCTGGAGCACTAGTATGGGTGTTGTGGGCTGAAGGGACTGGTTTCCAGAGGGCTAGTATGGACATTGTGGGCCAAATGGATTCTTGGGCTGGTGAATCAGTCACTCAAGCCTGTTGTGCTGACAGCTCACTCACTCACGGCTGGTGGGCTGGCTATTCCTTGAATTTCCATTTCAAGCAGGGTGCTAGGCCACCAAATTCAAGTGCATTTTCTTACCACTTCAAGCAGGGTGCAAGGCCACCAAATTCAAGTGCAGTTTTATACCATTTCAAGCAGGGTGCAAGGCCACTAAAGACAGCGAGTCATGACCTCTCCCTCCTCCATCTTGCAGAGACTGAGCCACGCCCACACCTTATAGTCCCTCCCCCCCAGAAGGGGCGTGGCCTTCATGGCGTGATTGACAGGAGAGAGAATCTCAACATTTTTAAAACTAATAGCTCTTTTATTTTTCATCGATAGGAAAAATCCTCGGCACCTGATGAGCGGAGGGGGACCCTGAGTAAGATGGCCAAATATCACAGCAGAACGTAGTAGCGTTTTGTTCTAAAATCAATATAAAGCTCAAACAGGAAGTGGTCAAGATTAGACTTTTAATTATATAAAAGGTAAGGCAAGTTTAATTAGGCAAGGCAAGTTTAATTAGGCAAGGCAACTTGAATTAGGCAAGGCAACTTGAATTAGGCAAGGCATCTTTAATTAGGCAAGGCAACTTTAATTAGGCAAGGCAACTTTAATTAGGCAACACAGCTTCAGCATTTCCAAACCAAAGGCAACACAGCTTTAGCATTTCCAAACCAAAGGCAACACAGCTTTAGCATTTCCAAACCAAAGGCAACATAGCTTTAGCATTTCCAAACCAAAGGCAACACAGCTTCAGCATTTCCAAACTATATTTTCAAACCACATTAAGGGCTCTGACAGGTCAGTAAAACCACACACAGTTTGGTAGACATGTGTTCAGTGTTATTCACAGCTCAGACTGAGAGATGTGACCCTCTCACTCCCCCATCTTCCAGAGACTGACTGAGGCACTCAACACTTCCGGGTTTTATAGTCCCTTCGGAAGGGCCCTGGCCTTCAGGAGAGAGAATCTCAACATTTTTTAAACACTAATAACTTTTTTATTTTTCATCGATGGGAAAAATCCTCTTGTCCTGTACAGCGGAGGGGGACTCTGAGTCAGATGGCCAAAAATCACAGCCGTAAGTGGCTGTGTTTTTTCTAAAATCAATATACAGAACAGGAAGTGGTCAAGGGGAAAATATACAATTAATGGCATGACCCTTAACAGCATTGATGTACAGATGGACCCGAGGGTCCAAGTCTGTAAAGGGCCTGTCCCACTTTGGCGATTTTCTCGGCGACTGCCAACGTAGCAGGTCTCCGAAAATGTTGACTGGACCCCCCCTACGACAACCTACCTAGTTGACGTCAAGCTATGGCAAACTACCGACAACCAGCGACCCATTAGGACGTCCACCTATGACCACACCTACAACAACCTATGTCAACCTACGTCCACCCGCAACAAGCTACAACAAGCAACGACCCTGTCGGCGACAACTGAAGACAATTCAGTCGCCGATACCTGTCGTAGGTTGACGTAGGTTGAAGTAGGTAGTTGCCAATGGAATTCACCAAATTCATCACCCGGCGACAACCTACGTCACCTGGCGACAACCTGCGTCATCATGGCGACAACCTACGACAGCACCTACGACAGGAGAAGACAAGCTATGTCAAGCCCACAGTTGCCAAAAGGTTTTGAACATTTCAAAATCCAGCGGCAACAAGAAAAAGGTTACGACTCTTTAGACGACTTGAGGAGACAACTCATGACCATACAGGCGTCAACCCGTGACCATGTGGCGACAGCCTAGTCACCTGTAGATGCCGAAAAAATCGCCTAAGTGGGACAGGCCCTTCACTCCCTGAAATTGGCAATAAGTAGATAGAGTTGCAAAGAAGGCACATGGTATGTTTGCCTTCATTTATTGGGGCATTGAATATAAGCGTCAGGAAGTCGTGATGCAGCTTTATAGGACTTTGGTTTATGTCGCATTTGGAGTATTGCGTGCAGTTCTGGTCGCCTCAGTAAGGGATGTGGAGGCTTGGGAAGGGTGCAGAGGAGGTTTATCAGCATGTTGCCTGCATTAGGAAGTGGTTGGACAGACTTGGATTGTTTACTCTCAAAGGTTGTGTGGCCACCTGATAGAAGTATATAAAATATGAGAGGCATACTGTAGATAGGGTAGTCAGTCAGATTTTTACACAGAGGGTGGTGAGTGCCTGGCACATGCTGTCAGGGGTGGCGGTGGAGGCAGATATAATAGTGGTGCTTAAGTGAATTTTGGATAGGCATATGGATAGACAGGGAATTGAGGGATATGGATTATGTGCAGGCAGATAAGAGTTGGTCTTGCCGTCATGTTCGGCATAGACACTGTGCTGTACTGTTTTTTATTCTATGTAACAGCTCAAACAGGCTTGATTTAATTTCTGAAAAATGTCAGGTAGTTTTCAATAAAGCAGGAATTTGTAAATAAACCGAGCAAGTATATGGTGTTACAGTAAGCGGGGATTTTAAATATTTACCCTGTGCCACTTGCAGGAACCTCCCTGTCCCACTTAAGATTCTCCAATCACTGAATATCACTTCTACTTGGGACGCGTGGATGCAATGGAGTTTTAACTATGAGACAAAAACAAGCGATAATTGCCACACCCAACAAGGTTCAAATGAAAGAAAGATTACAGTTCTTAATTTTTGGTAGCAGTGAGAGGCAAGAGTTAAGCCATCTACAACTGGAGCTGGCATCAGCGAAGAAGGGATTAGTGTTGAAGTGCAGGTTTGAGCAGAATATGCCGGGGTAATTTGGGGCATGTAGAGAGGGCACAGGCTGGCTTCCTGCAAAGTAGTTTTTGTGACAATTACAAATCTCCCTTCACAGAGCCTAAACTAGCAGTGGGGACAGTACTGAGAGCGGCATGGTATCGAGATGAACTGTCCAGGGAGAAAATGTCTTTGTGGTCATGTAAGAAGAACACCAGAGCATACAGGAGGAAGAGGCCAAGTGTAGGCCTGCGATAACAATCAGTTTTTTTCTCTCTCGTTTATTATATTGTTAACAGTGTCTGAAGAAGGGTCTTGACCCGAAACGTCGCCTATTCCTTCGCTCCATGGATGCTGTCTCACCCGCTGAGTTTCTCCACCATTTTTGTCTATTATGTTTACATATTCTGTTGTGTTGCTGCAAGTAAGAATTTCATGTTCTATCTCAGACAGATGACAATAAAACACTCTTGACTCTTAAAATTCACAACTGCATCTCAGAATTGCTTTCCCTTCTAGTTCTGCAAGGCAAAGATTGCTGATACAGTTAAATACCGTAAAATATTTTCCAGATGGATTTTGAACCTTTTCTTCCCCCACACATTGCAAATTCGCTACACTTCTAAAGCGCTTCAAAAACTATGGAATGCCTTAACAATGTGAAAGGTTGCTAAAAAAAATGCTAATGCTAAAAGCCCCGTCCCACTGTACGAGTTCAATCAAGAGTTCTCCCGAGTTTGCCCTGAATCGAACTCGGAGATTTACGGTAATGGCCGCTCGTAGGTACTCGGGGCTCTCGTGGACATTTTTCAACATGTTGAAAATTCTTTACGAGTCTTCCCGAGCTTACCGCATTTCCCAAGTACCTGCCGTTAGCGTTACAAGCAGCTAAGAGACGTACCCACTACGGACATTCTACGTGCTTCCACGAGTTTGATTTTTTTTTAAACTCGGGAGAGCTCTTGAATGAACTCGTACAGTGGGACAGGGCTTTTAGTATGTCTTCCTTCTTGTAGAAAATGCTACACGATTGTAGCAATAACTTTTGCATTGGGTCCTGTCAGGTTTTAAAGCAGTCAATGCACAGTAGAATGGGACTACATTTAAAGATAGAAACCAGACACACCATACCATTCACTATCCCGTACCTTGTCACACTTGACACACATAGTCAGAGGTTATATACTAAAGAGCAATATACCATCCAATGCATCATTTACCTCTTCAGCTAAAATTGATTACTCTCCACTTGAGGATACAGCATTTAATTAAAGTTAGATAAATGTTGAGTACATTTATTAAAACATTTGTTTGAAGTTAAAATATTAACTTTGCTTGTGGAAGAGTTATATAAGATAGTGCAAGCATTGTGGCTCTAGCATTTTAAATGCTTTGAGTATTTCTCTGCACTTTGAAAATAAATGGCAAGAGATTTGGCTGGAATGAATAATATTTGCTTGCAATAATCTTATGCAAAGTTTAATGCTATATTAAGGCCCAAGGAGTATGCACCTAGACTAAGCCTTTTACATTATATGAAACAAAGATTGATTGTAATTTGATTTAAACAAAAATAAATGAATCTTGGGATTGCCACTAAGAATATATTAATACAACCCTTTAATTCTGATCAAAATTTGAGATAGTCTGTGTGTAATTCACAAGGCTTCCGCATAAAGCAGTGCCATGCTGATCAATGGATGATTACAGCTTATAAGGAGACCATTCAAAACTGTTAAGTCCATACCAGCCCCATATAAAAGCACCTCAACCAGTCCTACTGTTCCACCCTCTCTCCATGGCTCAGGAAATTCTCTCCTTTCAGATACTCGTACAATTTTCCATCTGTATGGTTTAATTCAGTCTGCCTCCACTACGTCCCCTAGCAATGCATACCAGACTTTAACGCTTACTGACTGCATTATGAAGATTTTTTCACGTCTCTTTTGATTCTTTTGCTAATGCCCTTCATTTTATGTTTACCTAGTTCATCTACTAATTGGAGTAGTTTCTCTGTCCATACTCTCTTGATTTTAATTACCTCTACCAGACCCTCTCACAACAAGGAAATCAATCCCAACTTAAAGTCATGGAGAATACAGCACAGAAAAAGGCCCTTCAGCCCAACTTGTTAATGCCAACCAAGATGACCACATCTGGCCCATATCCCTCTCAACCTTTCTCATCCATGTATCTGTGCAAATGTCTTTAAAATGGTATTATTGTAACTCCCTCAACTACTCAGCTTCTCCAGCCTACTTTATAGGCCACATGCCTAGAATCATTTTAGTAAATCTCATCTGCACCCTTTCCAGAGTAATTAAATCTTCCACAAAGTGTGGTGCCTGGAACAGTGTACAATACTTTTCCAATACTTTAGGACGACAGATGGCGCAATGGGCTAAGTGTTCGGCTGGCAACCGGAAGGTAGCCGGTTCGAATCCCGCTTGGAGTGCATACTGTCGTTGTGTCCTTGGGCAAGACACTTCACCCACCTTTGCCTGCGTGTGAATGTGTGTGAATGTGTGTGAGTGATTGGTGGTGGTCGGAGGGGCCGTAGGCGCAGATTAGCAGCCACGCTTCCGTCAGTCTGCCCCAGGGCAGCTGTGGCTACAGAAGTAGCTCACCACCACCGAGTGTGACTGAGGAGTGAATGAATAATGCGATGTAAAGCGCCTTGGGTATTAGAAAGGCGCTATATAAATCCAATCCATTATTATTATTATTAATATTCCAGATGCAGCCGGCCAGTATTTTCCAAGGTTCATTGTGGTTATAAAATCCTGGATCCCATGTGTTATTTTATGTACTATCAAAAGTAAAGTCAAGAGTAACAGTGTTTAATTAGAATCATAGAATCAAACGGTGTGAAATAGGTCCTTCAGATCAACATTCTGGCAAGCAGGTTTGCTAGTGCTACACGGGTGGGTTTAAACTAAATAGCGGGAGGAGGGGGGGTGGGGAGGAGTTGACAAATTGGGAGTATAAGGATGGAGTTAAAGGGAGAGTACAGGAAAAGTTACGAAGGACACCCAAATTAATGGGACGGAAAGTTCAAGAAGGGATAAGAGAGTAAGGTCAGGTGAAATAGGAATTGGTGTGAGAGGGGAGGTGAATACTGAATTAAAAGTGTTATATATGAATACGCGAAGTATAAGAAATAAAATGGATGAGCTTGAGGCTCAGTTAGAAATTGGTAAGTATGATTTTGTGGGAATTACAGAGACATGGGTGCAAGGGGATCGGAGCTGGGAACTGAATAGTCAGGGATATAAGTTCTATCGAAAAGACAGACAAGTGGACAGAGGGGATGGGCTGGCTCTGTTGGTTAGGAATGAAATTCAGTCCCTTGCAAGGGGTGACATAGAAATCAGAAGATGTGGAGTCATTGTGGATAGAACTGAGAAATTGTAAGGGTAAAAAGATGCCAATGGGAGTTATCTACAGGCCCCCAAACAGTAGCCAGGAGATAGGGTGCAAGTTGCATCAGGAGTTAAAATTAACATGACGTAAAGGTGGTTATGGGAGATTTCAACATGCAGGTAGACTGGGAAAATCAGGTTGGTACTAGACCCCAAGAAAGGGAGTTTGTAGAGTGCCTCCAAAATGGATTCTTAGAGCAGCTTGAACTGGAGCCTACCAGGGAGAAGGCAATTCTGGATTTAGCGTTGTGTAATGAACCGGATTTGATAAGGGAACTCAAGGTAAAGGAACCATTAGGAGGTAGCGATTATAATATGATAAGTTTTATCCTGCAATTTGATAGGGAGAAGGGTAAATCGGGGGTGTCAGTATTACAGTTGAACAAAGGGGACTATGGAACCATGAGGGAGGAGTTGGCCAAAGTTGACTGGAAAGATACCCTAGCAGGGATGACAGTGGAACAACAATGGCAGGTATTTCTGGGAATAATACAGAAGGTGCAGGATCAGTTCATTCCAAAGAGGAAGAAAGATTCTAAGAGGAGTAAGAGGCGACCGTTGCTGACAAGGGAAGTCAAGGCCAGTATAGAAATACAAGAGAAGACGTATAACATAGCAAAGATGAGTGGGAAGTCAGAGGATTGGGAAACTTTTAAAGATCAACAGGAGGTAACTAAAATGGCAATACAGAGAGAAAAGATGAAGTACAAAGGTAAACTAGCCAAGAATATAAAGGAGGATAGTAAAAGCTTCTTTAGGTATGTGAAGAGGAAAAATTAGTTAAGACAAATGTGGGTCCCTTGAAGACAGAAACAGGTGAATTTATTATGGGGAACAAGGAAATGGCAGACGAGTTGATCAGGTACTTTGGTTCTGTCTTCACTAAGGAAGCTCCTCGTTGGATTGCAACCTTGTCGTGGTCGGGGAGCTTGTGTGTCTCAGTGACCCTTAGAGCTATGCCAGCGGGAGATTCATCACCTGTTAGGGTCTCCCATGCTGGACAGGTCAAAGGGTAAAGGCGAGACGAAGAGCGAGCCACTGGTCCTCCAGGTTGGAGGTTGAGCACAGGGCTAACAACCCTGTCTCGTAAAACAAATATGTTATGGAAACAGCAACTGAAGGAATCAACACTACTGGGCATGATTGACTTCCAGGGCTATCGACAGATGCTAGGAGGAAATGAAAACAATAGACCTGATCTGGGGTAGTGTCCAGAATCTAGCCCAGAACAGACAAGAGTGGAGGACCTTCGTTGCTGCCAACATGCCAGGAGGCAAAATAGGCAGTAAGTAAGCAAGTAAGTCACTAAGGAAGACACAAACAATTTCCCAGATGTACTAAGGGACAGAGGATCTAGGGTGACGGAGAAACTGAAGGAAATTCACATTAGTCAGGAAATGGTGTTGGGTAGACTGATGGGACTGAAGGCTGATAAATCCCCAGGGCCTGATGATCTGCATCCCAAGGTACTCAAGGAGGTGGCTCTAGAAATCGTGGATGCATTGGTGATCATTTTCCAATGTTCTATAGATTTGGATCAGTTCCTGTCCATTGGAGGGTAGCTAATGTTATCCCACTTTTCAAGAAAGGAGGGAGAGAGAAAGCAAGGAATTATAGACCAGTTAGCCTGACATTGGTGGTGGGGAAGATGTTGGAGTCGATTATTAATGATGTAATAGCAGCATATTTTGATAGCAGTAACAGGATCGATCCAAGTGAGCATGGATTCACGAAGGGGAAATCATGCTTGACAAACCTTATGGAATTTTTTGAGGATATTACAAGTAAAATGGACAAGGGAGAACCAGTGGATGAAGTGTACCTGGACTTTCAGAAAGCCTTTGATAAGGTCCCACACAGGAGATTAGTGGGCAAAATTAGAGCACATAGTATTGGGGTAGAGTATTGACATGGATGGAAAATTGGTTAGCAGGAAACAAAGAGCAGGGATTATCGGGTCCCTTTCAGAATGGCAGGCAGTGACTAGTGGGGTGCCGCAAGGCTCGGTGCTGGTACCTCAGCTATTTACAATATGCATTCATGATTGACAGTAGATGAAGGAATTAAAAGTAACATTAGCAAATTTGCAGATGACACAAAGCTGGGTGGCAGTGTGAACTGTGAGGAGGATGCTATGAGGATGCAGGGTGACTTGGACAGGTTGGGTGAGTGGGCGGATGCATTGCAGATGCAGTATAATGTGGATAAATGTGAGGTTATCCACTTTGGAGGCAATAACGGGAAGGCAGATTAGTATCTAAATGGGGTCAGGTTGCGAAAAAGGGAAGTACAATGAGACCTGAGTGTCCTAGTACATCAAGCACTGAAAGTAAGCATGCAGGTACAGCAGGCAGTGAAGAAAGCTAAGGGCATGTTGGCCTTCATAGCGAGAGAAGTTGAGTATAGGATCAAAGAGGTCCTTCTGCAGTAGTACCGGGCTCTGGTGAGACCACACCTGGAGTATTGTGTGCAGTTTTGGTCTCCTAATTTGAGGATGGACATTCTTGTTATTGAAGGAGTGCAGTGTAGGTTCACCAGGTTAATTCCCGGGATGGCGGGACTGTCATATGATGAAAGAACGGAGCGACTGGGCTTGTATTCACTGGAATTAGAAGGATGAGAGGGAATCTTATAGAAGCATTTAAAATTATTAAGGGATTGGACACGCTAGATGCAGGAAACATGTTCCTGATGTTGAGGGAGTCCAGAACCAGGGGCCACAGTTTAAGAATAAGGGGTAGTCCATTTAGAATTGAAATGAGGAAAAACATTCACTGGATGCATTCAAAAGAGAGCTAGATAGAGCTCTTAGGGCTAGCGGAATCAATGGGTATGGGGAGAAAGTAGGAATGGGATACTGATTGTGGATGATTAGCCATGATCACATTGAATGGCGGTGCTGGCTTGAAGGGCCGAATGGCCTACTCCTGCACCTATTGTCTATGTATCTATGTATCTGCAGTATGTAAATGTTGTGATAGTACCTGCCTCAACTACCTCCTCCAGCAACTCATTGCATATATCCTTCACCCTTTGTGTAAAAACGTTGTCCCTCAGGTTCCTATTAAATCTTTCCTCGCTCACATTAAGCCTACGTTCTTCATTTCCCTTCTCCGGGTAAAAGACTCTGCATTTACCCTATCCATCCCTCTCATGATCTTATACACCTCTAAGATCACCACACACCCTCCAGCTCTCCAAGTCCTGGTCTGCTCAATCTCTCTCGATAGCTCAGGCCCTCGAGCCCTGACAATATCTTTGTAATTCTCCTCTGCACTATTCCAGCTTAACATCTTTCCTCTAACAGGGTGACCAAAACTGAACACAAGACTCCAAATGTGGCTTCACCAATTCCTTGTATAACTGTAAGATGACCTCCCAGGTTATATACTCAATACTCTATCAGATGATGGCCAATGTGTCGGAAGACTTCTTGACCACCCTATCTACCTGTGATGCCATTTTCAAGGAACAATGTACCCGCACCTGTAGATCCCTCTGCTCTACTACACTTCCACGAAGCCGTGCCATTCACTGTGTAGGCCCTGTCCTGGTTTGACTTCCCAAAATGCAACTCCACTGCATTTTCTCAGCATTAAACTCCATCAACTATTCCTCAGCTCACCTGCCCAACTGATCAAGATCATGCTGCAGTTTTTGGTAACCATCTTCATTATCTACGATACCACCCACTTTTGTGTCATCTGCGAACCTGGTAATCATGTCTTGTACATTCTCATCCAAATTGCTGATACAAACCATAAACAGCAAAGAGTCCAGGACTGATCAATGAGGCACAACACTAGTCACAGGACATATTGTCATATGCACCGGCAATGGAACAATTACAATTTTACTGGCTGCAGCTTAAGAGGCCCATTCAGACAATGACACACTAATAAATATATGATAATTAATAATGCACTAATTCTAGGTAACCTCTGTTCAATAAAATATTTGTTGACATATCAATTCTCTTCAATCTTCTCAGGAAGTAGAGGCATTGATGATCTTTCTTTGTGATTGCTTCAATGTGATAGACCAGGACAGATCTTCAGAAATATGCATTCTCAGGAACTTGAGGTTGTTAACTCTCTGCACCACTGACGCTTCAATGAAGACAAGTTTGTGGATACTCAGCCTTCCTCTTCTAAAGTCAACAATTAACACCTTGATCTTGCTAACGTTGAAAATTGGATTGTTGTTCAGGTACCAATCAATCAATCTCCCTCCTGTACTCTGACTCATCGTTACCAGTTATTCTCCAACGACGGTGATATCTTTGGCAAATTTAAAGATGGTGTTGGGGCTGTGTCTGGTTGCATAATCATGGTTATGGGGAGGGTAGAGCAGGGGGATGAGCACACAACCTTGAGGTGCTGCTGTGTTGATGGTTATTGAGGAGGAAGTGTTGTTCCCAATTCATACTGTGTGTGGTCTGCCGACGAGGATGTCAAGGATCCATTTACATAGGGATGAACAGACACCCAGTTATTTTGTGTGTATCTTTGATGTAAACCAGCATCCGCAGTTCCTTCCTACACATTTCTTCTGCTCTGAGTTAGATGATAGGTTTGGAGGGGGTGATGGTATTGAAAGTTGTGTTGTATCGATGAACAGCTCCCTGATGTGCGTGTTCTTAATGTCCAACTCATCCAGTGCACAGTGGAGAGCCAATGAGATTGCATCCCCTGTTTATCTGTTGTGGTGGTAGGTGAAATGAAGTGGGTCCATGTTCTTCATGGCAGGAGGTGATATGCATCATAACCAACCTCTTGATGCAATTCATTACCATGGATGTTAGTGCACCCAGTTAGTGCACCCCATATAAGATTATTAACGGATTAGACACGCTAGATGCAGAAAGACTTGTTCCCGATGTTGGGGGAGTCCAGAACCAGGGGCTACAGTTTAAGAATAAAGGGTCGGCTATTTAGAACTGAGATGAGGAAAAACATTTTCAACCTGAGAGTTGTGAATTTGTGGAATTCTCTGGCTCAGAAGGCAGTGGAGGCTGATTCACTGGATACATTTAAAAGAGAGTTTGGTAGAGCTCTTAGGCTAGCGGAATCAAGGGATATGGGGAGAAGGCAGGAACGGGCTACTGATTGGGGATGATCAGCCATGATCACATTGAATGGCAGTGCTGGATCGAAAGGCCGAATGGCCTATTCCTGCACCTATTTTATATGTATCTATGTAGTCAATGAGGCATATCACTTCTGGGGAACTGATATTATTGATGTATTCTTAATAAAATGGATCCTTGACATCCTTATTGGTGGTGCCATTGGGGCCGGATGCTTTCTGAGGGTTCACTCTTATGAAAGATCTTCTGACATTGGCCTTGGTGACAGAGATTGCAGTGTCGTTGGGGACTGTGGGAGCCCGAAAAGTTACATAAACATTTTCCATTTCACAGTGAGCACAGAGACATTGAGCTCATCGGGGAGTGATGCATCGCTGTCACTTGAGCCACTACTTGGTTTTGCCTTGTAGGAAGTTAAGGGCCTGTCCCACTTGGCCGTCATTTGCGCGTCACGCAGATGGCGCTCGAAGATTTTGTACATCACAAAATCCTGGGACGCCGCGCGCGACCGTGCATCACTGCCTATGTCACCACGCACCATGCGCGCATCACATGCGTGTCACCACGCGCGCGTCATGCGTCGTGACGCGTAAATTATGTCGCGTAAATTACGCGCAAATGACAGCCAAGTGGGACAGGCCCTTTATGCCGTGCAAGCCCTGCCACAGCTGCTGAATGTCTGTCTGCTCCTCCAGTGTCTCTTCGCTTTTCTGATGGCCTTATCCAGCTTTCTCAACCTGTTCTGTCACATTCAATGAACCAGTTATGCATACCCACAGATCTGAACTAGGAAACTAAACTAAACTAGCTTGTGTATGTCCTCTGGT
>CM075977.1:373707709-374086428 GCA_038087875.1 Malacoraja senta
AGTCGCACCGGCAGTCCGCCTGAAAAATCGGCGACTGGAACGGCGACTGTCAGAGTGGAACACACACACACACACACACACACACATCGTTTCCTTCACCAGCCCGTTATGCAGGCGGAGGACAGGGCAAGAGGAGGGAGCACTGTCTGAGTGAAATTCACACGGTGCAAAGCCAACGTGATACATACACACACTGCGATGAACAGATGTAATTAAGACGGCTAAAGCACAGTGTACGGTAAGTCCTTTAAAAGATGGGGGGAGGGTGGGGGAAGAGGGGGAGAAGGAGTGGAGACAACTTTTAAGAACCCAGAGATACACGGCTGTGAAGCTCGGCGGACATTTAACATTACCGGTCGGATATCCTTGGTACTGAAAACTACTGCTTACGTTTTTTTTCCCAATGAGCCAATGAAATTCACCGGTCAGCACCGGCTACAACCTACGAGAACCTTCAACCTCCTGGCAACCCACTAGGACCTCCTGGCGACCCACCTACGGCTTGAGAATTCTCGCTACTTACTCTCCATGGCGGCTTCATTCTAGTCGGTGCTAATTTTTCAACATAATGAGGCCGCGACTAGTTCCCAGAATGCGGGAACTCCTCACGACCATGAAGGCGACTCCCCGACAACCACCCACGACCATGTGGCGACCGCCTAGTCTCCTGCTGTCGCCTAGAAAGTCGCCTAAGTGGGACAGGCCCATTACAGCGCCAGAGACCTGTGTTTGATTTTGACTATGGGTGCTGTCTGTCTGACGTTTGTATATTCTCCCTGTGACCGCATGGATTTTCCCTGGGTACTCCGGTTTCCTCCCACACTCTATAGACGCACAGGTTTGTAGATTAATTGGCTTCTGTAAATTGTAAATTGTCCCTTGACAACGCTAGTGCACAGGGTGATCGCTGGTTGGTGAAACATAGAAACATAGAAACATAGAAAATAGGTACAGGAGTAGGCCATTCGGCCCTTCGAGCCTGCACCGCCATTCAATATGATCATGGCTGATCATCCAACTCAGTATCCTGTACCTGCCTTCTCTCCATACCCCCTGATCCCTTTAGCCACAAGGGCCACATCTAACTCCCTCTTAAATATAGCCAATGAACTGGCCTCAACTACCTTCTGTGGCAGAGAATTCCCGAGATTCACCACTCTCTGTGTGAAAAATGATTTTCTCATCTCGGTCCTAAAATATTTCCCCCTTATCCTTAAACTGTGACCCCTTGTTCTGGACATCCCCAACATCGGGAATAATCTTCCTGCATCTTGCCAAGCCTGCGCTTGATCTCACCGATGTAGAGAAGTTGACACCTGGAACAGCGGATGCAATAGATGAGGTTGGAGGAGGTGCAGGTGAATCTCTGCCTCACCTGGAAAGATTGCTTGGGGCCTTGGATGGAGTCGAGGGGGGAGGTAAAGCGACAAGTGTAGCATTTCCTGCGATTGCTAGGGAAAGTACCAGGGGAGGGGGTGGTTTGGGTGGGAAGGGACAAATTGACCAGGGAGTTACGGAGGGAGCAGTCTCTGCGGAAAGCCGAAAGGGGAGGAGATGGGAAGATGTGGCCAGTGTTGGGATCCCGTTGGAGGTGGCGAAAATGTCGGAGGATTATATGTTGTATGCGACAGCTGGTAGGGTGGAAGGTGAGGACAAGGGAGACTCTGTCCTTGTTACGAGTGGGGGGATAGGGAGTGAGAGCGGTGCTACGGGATATAGAAGAGACCCTGGTGAGAGCCTCATCTATAGTCGAAGAGGGGAACCCCTGTTCCCTAAAGAATGAGGACATATCCGATGCCCTGGTTTGGAACACCTCATCCTGGGTGCAGATGCGGCGTAGACGGAGGAATTGGGAGTAGGGGAGTAGAGTAGAGTCCTTACAGGAAGCAGGGTGGGAAGAAGTGTTGTCAAGATAGCCATGTGAGTCAGTGTGTTTGCAGTAGATGTCGGTCAGTAGTCTGTTACCTGCGATGGAGATGGTGAGATCTAGAAATGGTATGGAGATGTCGGAAATGGTCCCGGTGAATTTGAGTGCCGGATGGAAGTTAGTGGTGAAATGGATTAAGTCAGTGAGTTCTGCATGGGTGCAGGAGGTAGCACCAATGCAGGCGTCAATGTAGCGCAGGTAGAGTTCGGGGATAGAGCCATGGTACGCCACGAACAAGGATTGTTCGACGTACCCTACACATATATATATATATATATATATATATATATATATATATATATGCTGGATATGGAGAGGCAATATCCACTCTTTGTCGATAAGAAGCACCTTCCCGTGTTGGAAAAAGGCAGCCCAAGTTTGTGATTTAAAGAAATAATGAGTGTGGGGGAACAAGCTTGAATAGAATGTGCCAGGTTGAGTGGAGAAGAATTGATATTCACCAAAATTTATTTTGATTGTTGGTTTGATTTAAGGCTGTGAATGTTCGGTTAGTTTCGCAGTTCTCTGTACCAACGTGTTTGCGTTTTAGCCCAACAATCCTGGTGGCCTGAGTGCAGCCTGAAGCAAGCACCTCATTGTGCATTGAACCAAAGGAATTTGCAAGCAATGTTTTGCTACTTGCTCTTTGCAAAAGCAAACTAACCCTAACGCATGTCCACACCTTGCACTTTTCGTTACTTCAAATTGAGAATTGCTCATTTTGAAGGAGAAAACTCTTCCTCAGTCAATCAACATGGAAATATACCACATTAAGAAATCTTCCATGTACAGAAATTCATCTCATCCATTCTAATGTGAAAAATTTATGTAGATGGGCCTATTTATGAATTCTCCATCCAGAGGAATAGTTTTTTTAAAATAATTATTCAATGAAAACTTGAGGACATTATGAAGCTCTATTAAATGTCTTCTTAAACCCAATGCTTTTTTAATGTTCCTGATTCCTTGAATGTTTGAGATGCCTAATTCAGGTCAGAAACTTTTGAATATTTAATTAATTGCTGCACTCAATAAAACAACTGGCAGACACACAGCCAATTGAGGCACTGACGTTACCACTGTGGAGCTAGAAGGAATACTCTTGCTTCTCCTCCACCCCCAGTCCCATCCAATACCAACAATGTCCAATCCAGCTTCCCATCAACTCCAGCCTGACATCCCGACCCAAACGAGGCCCAACAACCTCTGCAGAATCAGGGCTGATTCTCAGTATTCCTGGAACTGCCAGTTAAATCAGGATTGATTGATTTAAAGATAAAACATGGAAACCGGCCCTTTAGCCTACCAAGCCACGCTGGCCAGCATTCGTACTAGTTCTATGTTATCCCAGTTTCGCAACCACCCCTTCACACCTAGGGCAATTTGCAGAGGCCAATTAACCTACAAACTCGCATACCTTCTGGTTGCAGGAGGAAACCGGAGTATCCAAGGGCACAGGGAGAAATCGTGCAACTCCAAACACCCGAATTCAGGATTGAACCAGGGTCTTGGGTGCTATGAGGCAGCGGCTCTAGCACTTGCATCACTGTTCCTGCCGCCCCTGTGAAGTTACTCTGAACATTCAGTTCAAATGGACGACTAACTTCTCCCAATGCAGTTTGTCAGACTGCACACTGTTAACTTTCCGTTTAGGACTTAAATTCCCAGTTAAATTAAGTAGATGAGTGAGCTGGGTTGTCAACATTATGAGAATGATGGTGTTTGTAGCTACGTACAAGTAAGTTCAGAGGGGTAAGCAGATACTTCCTTGGGTTTTGTACACAATTCCAGATCAGTGATATACGTAGCAACAGAGACTTCAAGTGGGCTTGCCACAAATCTATCCATCGCAAATTAATATATAATGTGAAGCATTTCATTTAAAATTAACAAGAATGTTTTTAATTACCTAAAGGCATTCCTCTGTATTCAGGATGTCTCAATGTTTCCACCTGGGCATAGTAGCAATCCAGATCAATGTGCACAATTACCCTGAATCCGTGGATATCGGGATCTTGAAAGGCACCTGAGGGAGAAAAGCAGAATGTTCAATGGAGTTTTTCAGATTGGAAAGCAAAGGCGTCCAGGGAGATTGTGCTTTACACAGACGGAGTGGAAAGGGTGTGCTCCGAATGTAGTTTCCATGCAAAAGGAGTGAACCATACCCGTCCCTCCAGATTTAGGCACAGTTTCTTCCCAGTCATCATTCATCTGAACCATTCTCTCTACAGCTAGAGTGTGATCTTGACCGTCCATCTACCGCATTGGAGACATTGGAACTATCTTTAATCGGACTTTATCTTGCAATAAATGTTATATCCTTTATCTGTAACATGTGGGACGTCTTGATTGTAATGAAGTATAGTCTTTTCTTTGACTGGTTAGCACGCAACAAAAGTTTTTTCATTGTACACGTGACAATAATAAACTAAACTAAACACCACTGAGAAAAGGGCCATAGGCATTATTCAAAATAGATATTGATAGCAACTATGAAATGTTTCTGGTTTTAGTAAATACGTGTTTGGAGAATGGAAAGCATCAGATACATAAGGAGAGAGGCAGATTAATTTAGCATTCCTTTAGCAGTCTTACTCCTCCTGGCACACATGCAGTGCTGTGAAGTCACTCACCCGAACAATCCATTTTGTTGGGGAATGATGGCGGTAATAGTTGGCAGTAGTGATGAATGAATAAAGTTATCCCACATTTAGGCATTAGCATCCTTTGGCTAAAAGTGAGGGGAAATGGGTCTAATTGCCTCTGGTGTTGCACAGAGCCCAACGATTGGTATTTCAAATTACGGGTTTTCACTCATTTCATGCTACTGTACAAGTTCACCATTTGCTCCTGAGTACAAGTATCAAATTAGAATAAGACTAGACAATACCCCTTGCACAAACTCAGATGCATGGTTTCTAAAAGGCAGCCTAACTCAGAGAACTGCGAGATAGTCAGACTGTCTTAAAAATCGAGAAGAAAAACTGGATGTAGCAAAAATAAATCTTTACTATCTTTCAGAAAGAATAGAATCACAATCAGGCTGAACTGGACTGAATGTACTGATTCCAGGGTTGCAATGACATTGACTCCAGGGATAAACAAATCAGCAATTCTGAGCTTTTAAAGGGTTGCTTCTGTATCTACAGCAAATCATGTTGTGGCATTTTCAAGACATTCATAGGATTGAGGCAATTCTGAAAAAGCCAAATTGAAATGATTCATTATTGGTAAGAAGGTATTCTGAAGTTAATTTTCCAGTCACCAGGAAAATATTTTGTATATTTGTAAAAGTAGTAATATAAATTCCTAATGTACACTGAGTTTTAGAGCAACAAGTATCTGTAACAGAAGAGAGTAACATTATACAACCAAATAACTGTCAAAGAATAGAGTGCATAACTTTAAGGTGAGGGGTGTCAAAGTTTAAAGGGGATGTGCGGGCCGAGTCTTTTTACAAACAGTGGTAGGTGCCTGGAACGCACTGCCAGCAGTGGTGGAGGAGGCAGCTACTGAATGATACTGGCATTTAAGAGTCTTTTAGATAGATCCGTAGGTGTGCAGGGAATGGACAGATATGGATCATGTGCAGCCAGAGGAAATTAGTTATTGACTGTAGCTCTACCTTCAACACCATAATCCCATCCGTGCTCATCATTAAACTCCTGGACCTAGGGGTCAGCACATCCCTCTGCCACTGGATCCTTGACTTTATGACCCACTAACTGCAATCAGAGTGAGGATAGTGACAACACATCCTCCACAATAATCCTCAAGTATGTGTTCTCAGTTGCCGAATATACCCTACACTAAAGGCTGTGCAGCCAAATGCTCCTAACTCCTCCTACAAGTTTGCAGATGACAACATTGTGGTGGGACAGATCATGAACACTGGCGGAGTACAAGAAGGAGATGGACAACTTAGTAACATGTCGTCAGGTCAATAACCTCTCCCTCAATGTCAACAAGACAAAGGAGCTGATTATCGACTTCAGGAAGTGAGGTGGAGTACATGGCCCCGATCAGCATCTAAGTGCTGAAAAACTGGTGAGAGCTTCAAGTTCCTTGGGGTAAATATTACCAACGATCCGTTTTGGACCGATCATATTGAAGCGACTGCCAAAAAGGCACACTGTCATCTCTACCTCCTTAAGAGAAATTCAACATATCTTCAGTGACTCTTACAAACCTCTACAGATGCAACATAGAAAACATATTGTCAGGTTGCATCAGAACTTGGTTTAGGAACAATTCTGTCCAATACCGCAAGAAATTGCAGAGTCGTGAATGTAGTCCAGTCCATCACACAGACCAGACGCCCTAACATTAACTGCATCGATACTTTACGCGGCGGCCTTGGAAAGGAAAGGGTGGAAAGGGTGCAGAAAAGATTTACGAGAATATTGCCAGGACTCGAATGCCTGAGCCATATGAAGAGATTGAGCAGGCTACAACAATATTCCTTGGAGCGCAGGATGATGTGGGGTGATCTTGCAGAGGTGTATAAAATCATGAGAGGAATAGATCAGGTAAACACACAGAGTCTCTTGCCCAGAGTAGGGGAATCAAGAACCAGAGGACACAGGTTTAAGGTGAGGGGGGAAATATTTAGGAACCTGAAGGCTAACTTTGTACACAAATGTAATGAGCTGCTGGAGGATCTAATTGAGGCAGTTACTATTGCAATGTTAAAAAAACATTTAGACAGGTACATGGGTAGGTTAGGATTAGAGGGATATGGGCCAAATGTAGCCCAGTGTAGATGGGACATATTGTTTGGTGTGGGCAAGTTGGGCCGAAGGGCTGTTTTCACACTGTTTAACTTTAGAAAGACATCCCAAAGATGCTATGAGTTAAAGCGCCAACCCATTGTTTTTATCATTATAATATGCTTCTTTATGAACTATTATATGAACTTTGACAGAATGCACCACCAAAATAGTCACAAGAAATAGCTTCTCACCTCTTTTCAACTTTCCGGGTGTTCTGATACATTGTAATTTTGGTTTTATAATAATAAAAAAATATTTAAACACAAATTTCTCAACAAAGTTTTGTTACTTCTTAACAAAATCAGTTGTTCATCGTTGGTACAACACATAATAAGAGACCTCGTACGGTGTTGGGCAGCCTGGCCATAGAACAAGGAACTGCAGATGCTGGAATCGTAAGCAAAACATAATGTGTTGGAATAACTCAGTGGGTCAAACAGCATCTATGGAGTGAATGGATAGACGATGTTTCGGATCAGGTCTCTTCTTTAGACTCAAGGCAGCATGGTGGCGCAGCTGTAGAGTTGCTGCCTTACAGCACTTGCAGCGCTGGAGACCCGGGTTTGATCCCGATTACGGGCGCTGCCTGTACGGAGTTTGTATGTTCTCCCCGTGACCTGCGTAGGTTTTCTCTGAGATCTTTGGTTTCCTCCCACACTCCAAAGACGTACAGGTTTGTAGGTTAATTGGCTTGGTATAAGTGCAAATTGTCGCAAGTGTGTGTAGGATAGTGTTAATGTGCGGGGATCGCTGGTCGGTGCAGACTCGTTGGGCCGAAGGGCCTGTTTCCGCGATGTATCTCTCAACTAAACTAATTAATCTGAAGAAGGGTCCTGACCAAAAATGATGCCTATCCACTCTCTCCACAACTTCACTGAGTTACACTAGCACTTTGTGTTTTTTTTGTCCATAGAATGAGTTTTATTACTGACCTAAGCATCTTCAGCCTGAGTGGCACAAGAACCATTTAATCTCCTGATTGCTGTGTTGCAAATGGCCCATGTTGCAAATTTGCTGGAATTAATGTTCTGGGAAAGAGGTCGGTGCTTAAAGTGTAATATCTCTGTACGAATAGCCTTCTCATAGCCAACATAATGTACTGTATAGGAAAAAAACTTAGGGAAAAACAAAGGATGAGCACCATAAGGAATGAAAGCAGGAATAAGGGGAATGGTCATCAGTAGTAAAGTTATGCGATTTTTGAAAATCACAAATCAGCAGATCGTGAAATCCTGAAATAAAAAAAGAAAATATTGGGAAAGGTCATCAGGTCAGCCTGAATCCGTGGAGCGAGAAACAGAATTAACATTTCAGGTTGAAGACCCCATGTCAGAACCGGGAAAGAAAACAATGAATCTTACGGTGACCTTCATCCCATTGCCTGATCCCACCCCACCTCAGCTCACGTGTGCTACAACCCTCATCCCTTCCATTGTTATTGCTGGAATTTACCTGTTAGAGCTGCTTCATTTTGAACTACACAACCATAAAGATGACCTAACCTATTCCAACTGGCACAAAAAACGTTTACCCATTACACATGTGCTTGTTGACCTGTAGTGACTCTTGTTCTCCAAGCAAAATCTTCACTTTAAAATGTTGCTGTTTTCAATTTGCTGAAAAGATGGACTCCATTTTAATAATGTTGATTCAACCTGGGATGTAAGAAATACTGAAAGATTAATTCTTGATCCTTAATCTTTCCTTGATCTTGCAATATGCGACAGCTAGAAATTGTGGACGCATGGGTGATCATTTTCCAATGTTCTACAGATTCAGGATCAGTTCCTGTGGATTTGAGGTTAGCTAACGTTATCCCACTTTTTAAGAAAGGCGGGAGAGAGAAAACAGGGAATTATAGACCAGTTAGCCTGACATCGGTGATGGGCAAGATGCTGGAGTCAATCATAAAAGATGAAATAGCGGCACATTTGGATAGCAGTAACAGGATCGGTCTGAGTCAGCATGGATTTACTAAGAGGAAATCATGCTTGACTAATCTTCTGAATTTATTGAGGATGTAACTTGGAAAATGGACAAGGGAGAGCCAGTGGATGTAGTGTACCTGGACTTTCAGAAAGCATTTGATAAGGTACCACATAGGTGATTAGTGGGCAAATTTAGGGCACATGGTATTGGGGGTAGAGTGCTGACATGGATAGAAAATTGGTCGGCAGATAGGAAACAAAGAGTAAGGATTAACGGGTCCCTTTCAGAATGGCAGGCAGTGACTAGTGGGGTACCGCAAGGCTCGGTGCTGGGACCGCAGCTATTTACAATATACATCAATGATTTAGATGAAGGGATTCAAAGTAGCATTAGCAAATTTGCAGATGACACAAAGCTGGGTGGCAGTGTGAACTGTGAGGAGAATGCTATGAGGATGCAGGGTGACTTGGACAGGTTGGGTGAGTGGGCAGATGCAGGGCAGATGCAGTTTAATGTGGATAAATGTGAGGTTATCCACTTTGGTAGCAAAAACAGGAAGTCAGATTATTATCTAAATGGTGTCAAGTTGGGAAAAATGGAAGTACAATGGGATCTGGGGGTCCTTGTTCATCAGTAAATGAAAGTAAGCATGCAGGTACAGCAGGCAGTGAAGCAAGCGAATGGCATGTTGGCCTTCATAACAAGAGGAGCTGAGTATAGGAGCAAAGAGGTCCTTCTGCAGTTGTACAGGGCCCTAGTGAGACCACACCTGGAGTATAGTGTGCAGTTTTTTCCCCCAAATTTGAGGAAGGACATTGTTGCTATTGAGGAAATGCAGCGTAGGTTCACATGGTTAATTCCCGGGATGGCGGGACTGTCATAAGCTGAGAGAATGGAGCGGCTGGGCTTGTACACTCTGGAATTTAGAAGGATGAGAGGGTATCTTATTGAAACATATAAGATTATTAAGGGTTTGGACACGCTAGAGGCAGGAAACATGTTCCCAATGTTGGGGGAGTCCAGAACCAGGGGCCACAGTTTAAGAATAAGGAGTAAGCCATTTAGAACGGAGATGAGGAAACACTTTTTTTCACAGAGATACATAGAAAATAGGTGCAGGAGTAGGCCATTCGGCCCTTCGAGCCTGCACCGCCATTCAATATGATCATGGCTGATCATCCAACTCAGTATCCTGTACCTGCCTTCTCTCCATACCCCCTGATCCCTTTAGCCACAAGGGCCACATCTAACTCCCTCTTAAATATAGCCAATGAACTAGCCTCAACTACCCTCTGTGGCAGAGAGTTCCAGAGATTCACCACTCTCTGTGTGAAAAAGGTTTTTCTCATCTCGGTCTTAAAGGATTTCCCCCTGATCCTTAAGCTGTGACCCCTTGTCCTGGACTTCCCCAACACCGGGAACAATCTTCCTGCATCTAGCCTGTCCAACCCCATAAGAATGTTGTAAGTTTCTATAAGATCCCCTCTCAATCTCCTAAATTCTAGCGTGTATAAGCCGAGTCTATCCAGTCTTTCTTCATATGAAAGTCCTGACATCCCAGGAATCAGTCTGGTGAACCTTCTCTGCACTCCCTCTATGGCTATAATGTCCTTCCTCAGATTTGGAGACCAAAACTGTACGCAATACTCCAGGTGTGGTCTCACCAAGACCCTGTACAACTGCAGTAGAACCTCCCTGCTCCTATACTCAAATCCTTTTGCTATGAAAGCCAACATACCATTCGCTTTCTTCACTGCCTGCTGCACCTGCATGCCTACTTTCAATGACTGGTGTACCATGACACCAAGGTCTCGCTGCATCTCCCCTTTTCCTAATCGGCCACCATTTAGATAATAGTCTGCTTTCCTGTTTTTGCCACTAAAGTGGATAACCTCACATTTATCCACATAGTGGTGAGTCTGTGGTATTCTCTGCCTCAGTTGGCGGTGGAGGCTGGTTCTCTGGATACTTTCAAGAGAGAGCTGGATAGGGCTCTTAAAGATAGGGGGGATATGGGGAGAAGGCAGGAACGGGGTACTGATTGTGGATGATCAGCCATGATCACATTGAATGGCGGTGCTGGCTCAAAGGGCCGAATGACCTACTCCTGCACCTATTGTCTATAGCATGCCCAGTCTGACCTACCAAGTATATCTTCCTGTGCCTTTTGCAATTCCTACAGTATTTGCCTTACTGTTCCCATTTATTCATTAAGCAGATAACCTTGTCTCCGTGGTCACTTCAGTTTACCCTATCAGAGACTTCACCTTCTCTGAGGCGATAGATGTTTTTCTTCCAACAGATGCAGACTGACTTATTGAAAAATTCCACAATTTTCTTTGTTATTAAGTCATAGAGTGATACAGTGTGGAAACAGGCCCTTCGGCCCAACTTGCCCACACAGGCCAACATGTCCCAGCTACACTAGTCCCACTGGTCTACGCTTGGTCCATATCCCTCCAAACCTGTCCTATCCATGTATCTGTCTAAATGTTTCTTAAACGTTGGGATAGTCCCAGCCTCAACTAATTCATCTGGCAGCTTGTTCCACACACCCACCACCCTTTGAGTGAAAAAGGGTGAAAAGTTGTGTTCTTGCCTCCGTTAATATATTTTCTTAATTACCAAAATAAATAACACATTTCACATTATATTATGGCATGGTGGCACAGTGGTAGAATTGTTGCCTTATAGCGCCAGAGACCCGGGTTTGATCTCGACCGGGTGTTGTCTGTACGGAGTTTGTACATTCTCCCCGTGACCTCGTGGGTTTTCTCCTAGATCTTCGGTTTCCTCCCACTCTCCAAAGATGTACAGGTACGTAGGTCAATACCAACCCCGGTACGGGGTAGGTATTGATGGCACTGCCCTGAGCTGGTTCATCTCCTACCTCAAAGGTAGGAGTTTCTCGACTAACATAGGTAACTCTTTCTCCTCCCCAGCTAATCTCTGCTGTGGGGTTCCACAAGGTTCCATCCTTGGCCCCATTCTCTTCTCCCTGTATATGCTCCCCTTAGGCCAAGTCATTGAAAGGCACGGCATTTCCTTCCATTGCTACGCAGATGATACACAACTCTATCTCCCCCTGAAGCCCAAATAACAAACAAATCTGCTTAACCTTACCCACTGCCTCGAGGATATAAAGTGTTGGATGGCCCAGAACTTCCTCCAACTAAACGAGAGTAAGTCTGAGGTCATCCTTCTCGGCCCCTCGGACTCAATCAAAATGATAGCAGGCAGCCTTGGAAGCCTTACCCCACTACTCAAACCTCACGTCAAAAACCTTAGCGTGATATTTGACTCAGCACTGAAATTTGACAAACACGTCAATGCCGTGGTAAAAGCTAGCTTCTTTCAGCTTCGGACGATAGCTAAAATTAAACAATTCCTCCACTTTGATGACCTCGAAAAGATCATCCACACATTTATCTCCTCCTGCCTAGATTACTGCAACTCCCTTTACACTGGCATCAGCCAATCTTCCCTGTCCCGCCTGCAACTGGTCCAAAACGCCGCAGCGAGACTCCTGACGGGCACCCGAAAAAGGGACCACATCACCCCGGTCCTGGCCTCTCTCCACTGGCTCCCTGTGCGGTTTCGTATACATTTCAAGATCCTCCTCTATGTCTACAAAGCCCTCAATGGGCTTGCCCCCACCTACATTAAAAGTCTTCTTACCCACCACTCCACCTCCAGGTCCCTCAGATCGGCCGACTTGGGGTTGCTGAATATCCCGCGGTCTAGGCATAAGCTCAGGGGCGACCGCGCCTTTGCGGTTGCAGCTCCTAGATTGTGGAACAGCATCCCCCTTCCCATCAGAACTGCCCCCTCCATCGACTCCTTTAAGTCAAGACTAAAAACTTATCTATACTCCCAAGCCTTTCTTGACGTCCTCTGAGTGAGGGCTACATGTATATATGTATGTAGTTTGTTTGTTTATACTATTCTTATAACAAATGTAAAGCACTTTGGCCAACAAGAGTTGTTTTTTAAATGTGCTATATAAATAAATGTGACTTGACTTGAATTGGCTTGGTATATGTATAAATTATCTCTAGTGTGTGTAGGATAGTATTAATGTGCAGGGATCGCTGGTCGGTGCGGACTCGGTGAACCGAAGGGCCTGTTTCCGTGCTGTATCTCTAAACTAAATTAAACTATATTCCACCTGCCAAGTTCTGACATTTGACTGTGTTGTTGTTTTGATACTTATGGCTGAGGTTTTTCCAGCTTTTATCCCATATGTTCACTCCAGCTTCACTGGATGGATCATGATGTGTCAAACTAACGAAAAGATTGCGAGGAAGGCCGATGTGGCTTTTGGTTGCATTAATGTTGAACATTTTAAGTAGTTTTTGAGTAAATGAATGAATTAATGTCTGTGCTAGCCTATGAAATTGTATTTTTATAGGGTTACTCAAATTAATTTTGCAATGAGAAACTGACTAATGCAACATCTTAACAAGACCTTAAAAGATTCCAGTGTGTCTTGGCCTGCAATTCCATCTACAGATGCTGCATTCACCCAGGTAACTGAAGCCTGAAAGCTAGTTATGCTAATGCAACATTAATCTCCACATCCACTCTATCCAGGCCTTTCATTATCCGGTAAATTTCACTCAGATTCCCCCTCCTCCTTCTGAACTCCAGGGAGTACAGGCCCAGAGCCATAAAACCATCTACCGGAAATGTCACCTGCTGTATTACATTTCACCAAAGATGCTGCCTGATTCGCTGAATGCCTTATAAAGCCTCAGCATTACATCCCTGCTTTTATATTCTAGTCCTCTCAAAATGAATGCTTACATTGCATTTGATTTCCTTACTGCTGATTCAACTTGCAAATGAACCTTTTTGGGAATGCTTCACCAGCACTCCCTGGTGCCTTTTTGCTCCAATTTCTGAACCCTCTCCCCATTTAGATAACAGTCTATGCTTTTATTCCTACCAAAGTGCATGACTACATACTTTCCTATGCTGTATTCCATCTGCCACTGTTTTGATCACTCTGCCAACCTATCCAAGTCCTTCTGCATAGTCCCTGCTTGCTGTACAAGACCTGCCTCTCCACCTATTTTTGTATCATCAGTAAACTTGGTCACAGTCATCACCTCTATCATCCAAATCATTCATATACAACATGAAGAATAACGGATGGAACACCACCAGTCAACTGCAGCCAACGAGAACAATGAATGAATAAGTTTATTGGCCAAGTATTCACATACAAGGAATCTGCCTTGGTGCTCCGCCCACAAGTGACAACGACATACAGTGACAGTTAGGAATGACACATGAAATATTAAACATTAATAATGAAACATTATTGGTTAAGAAGCCCCCTTTATTCCAACTCGGCCTTCTGCCAACCTTCTATTCATGTTAGTATCCTCCCTCTAATATCTTGGGCTCTCCTGTTGTTTAACAGCCTTGCGTGTGGCACCTTATCAAAGGCCTCTGAAATTTCAAGTAAGGTGTACAATAGACTAATACTTCACCTAAGATAGACACAAAATGCTGGAGTAACTTGGCGGGATAGGCAGCATCTCTGGAGAGAAGGAATAGGTGACATTTAGGGTCGAGCCTGCTTCACCTATTCCCTCGCGTAAATAATGCTCAATTAATTACAAGTCACCTTTGAGATCAGCAGCAACGTGATCGAGTGCAAATGATCACGTTATCATCTAACCAGTTTCCCATGCGCGTTTGAGAGGGAGAACTAAACATTCTTAATCTGGGATTCGGGCTTTATGAGATTAAGTTATTAAAACGACTCAATGTTAACATGATAATGAATGCAAGTGTTTTAGCTTGTTTGCAGCAAAGCAAACGTCAGAGATCGAGCTCTTCCTGTTTCCTTGCCCGTGTTTGTCGCGGACTCGCCTAAAACTGTTCATTAAGTTCGCTGTATTGTGCTTCTGACTTGTTAAGTCTTGCTACAACTCCAATTTGACAGTTCGAAACTGCCTTTCAGATTCACTGGTACCTGTCAATTCATTACTTGCTGCTGCAGGACTCAGAGGGCTGCTATCACTGTCTTCAATGGTGCAACACCATTCTCTTTCTTCCTCCTCCTGCTCCTCTTGCAAACTGAAGCGATGGTCAGCTGCAGACCCACTTGCATTTAGCTCCATCAACGGACAGCAGCCCCCCCCCCCGACGTTGCAGACCAGGAACCCGACTTTACCATAAATAAACCAGGAAACCGCACGATAGGTGGACAACCAAAATATTTCACAAACATTGAATCTGTGATGGACGTTGCTGTGCTGGCGAATTTGGTAGCGGCATAAAACGCGAGGCAGAAAACTTATTAGAGAAAGCATTTATTCAAAGTCAATGAAGAGGCAACGATTGGATTCATCGACAGAAAGGGATATAAATTAGACACACACACACCCACAAAGTGTTTGAATACATTTGTAAATGAACCAGAAGTAAAATGAAATTGTTTGGTCTCTTTTCACCCCAGTATTTGTACACAGCATAGTAAACCCTCCATAGACACAAAAAGCTGGAGTAACTCAGCAGGACAGGCAGCATCTCTGAAGAGAAGGAATGGGGGACGTTTCGGGTGGAGACCTTGTTCCTTCCATAACAGTGACTCTGCTGAGCAAGTTAAACTACAGTACAGTAATCAAATCAAGAGATTCCCATGAAATTCGAAACATTAGGACTGAGTCTGAGAAATATTCGGTGTCACATTAGGCATGTTTTTGAGATACAGCAATGTGCTATTCAATATTAATCTCTGATTTGCAAACTCATACCCATGGTTCTGGTAACACATATCATCCACTGAGCCTGATTTGTACCTTTGATGTCTTAAGTAGGCCTGACCAAATGTTTCTATGCTAACAAATTAGACACTGTTTACGGGTGGAAAATGTGTTGCAGATTGCTTCTTAGTTTACTTATTAGTCTCTTTGACTAAAGAGGTTGGGCCATAATACTGAAGTGTTTCCTGGAATTAATCCACTTCTCGGAATAGATGAGGTAAGCCTGTGGTGAAATGCAGCATTGATAGCTACCAAAGCAAGCTGTATCTGCAGCAGCCTTTGCCACAACATATCACACACTTTTGCCACAATACTTTAAAAAACTGCTTGATTATTTTTGGCATCTTCTAATTCATGAGATTGCATGAGAGGAATATATCAGGTAGATGCACAGAGTCTCTTGCCCAGAGTAGGCGAATCGAGGACAAGAGGGCATAGGTTGAAGGTGAAGGGTGAAAGATTTAATAGGAATCTGAGGAGTTAACTTATTGGGGGTGTATGAAACAAACTGCCAGAGGAGGTAGTTGAGGCAGGGAATATCCCAACATTTAAAAACAGTTAGATAGGTCTGTAGAACTGAAGAAGGTCTGAAATGTAGCTGGAAGTCAGTGAGGAAGAAGTGGTTGGGGGACAAGAGTGGCTGGGGAGGGTGTGTTGGAGGCAAGGTGAAGAATGGATAGTAGATGTTGAAGTGGGAGGGTGGTGAAGGATTGGTCAAGTTCACAAGTTCATGAGTCCGAGGTAGGGTCTCGACCCGAAACATCACCCATTCCTTCTATCCAGAGATGCTGCCTGTCCCGCTGAGTTACTCCAGCATTTTATGTCTAACATGGATAGGACAGGTTTGGAGGGACATGGGCCAAACGCGAGCAGGTGGGACTAGTGAAGATGGGACATGTTGGCCGGTGTGGGCAAGTTGGGCCAAAGGGCCTGTTTCCACACGGTATCACTATAACTCCATGTTGTTTTTATTTTGACATATTCTTACAGATAAGGCATGGAATCAAATTAATAGCACAAAAATAGGTCATTTTGGTCTAATAAAATAACCATGTGGTTGAAACCACTCTCCAATTTTCAGTCCATTGGCATGTAGCTTTTGGAAGTTCAAGAGCTTATCCAGATGTTTTTTGAGCATGGTGCGAACTTCTGCCTTCATTGCTCTTTCAAGCAAGAGGTTCTAGATGCCACACACTCTTTCTCAGCTCCAGGTCTAATCCTTTGAAACCTATCTTAAATCTATATCACTCAATTATTTGCCTCTCTCCAAATGGAAATGGATCGTTCCCGTTCATCATATTTTGGCACTTCATCATTCTACATTCCTAGATTAAATCTTTCCTCAACATTATTTGTTCCACAGAAAACAAACCAAGCCTAGCAAATCATCATCATAACTAAAATTCCCTAGCCTTTGTGTCATCTTCACAAATCCCAAATGAATAATTTCTTGCGCTGTCACATTTTCGCTGTTCTCTGATGATCTGATGTGCACACTGTACTCAGCCAGTCCAGTGTTTCATTTTAGCATGAACCCCTTGCTACTACAGTCCATGACTCTGCATAGAAATGCAAGAATTCCGCACACATTCCTAACTAACTTATTTACCTCTCCCAGGATGTGTGGTTACGCACTCCAAGATCTCTCTGCTTCGTAGCTTCCCATTTATTGTAGTGTAATAAGTGCTTCAAAGTTGGTATAGACTGAGTGGGCCAAAGGGCCTATTTCTGTGCGGTGTGATTCTATGACTCCACTGTTGTGGCCCTTGCTCCCCCCCCCCCCCCGAAACCTTGCTAATTCTTAATCATGGTCCCCACATTGAAACAAAATCAATTCTATATATCATGCAAAGCCCTGTGGAATCCCACTCCATGCAGTTTCCAGTTATTAAAACATCCATCCATCATTATAATTTGCTTGTTGGCAGAGGTAAATAAGGCCAGTAAAGATGTATATGGAATCCCTGCTTTCACAGAGGTTATGGCTGTGTTGAAGATTTATTTTATTAATTTTCAAGATTCATTTATGAGTATAGAAGTTGGGAGGTCATGTTGCAGTTGCATATTACGTTGGTGAGACCGCATTTAGAATATTGTGTTCAGTTCTGGGCACAATGTTATAGGAAAGATATTTTCAAGCTTGAAAGGGTTCAGAAAATATTTACGAGGATGTTGCCAGGACTAGAGTGTGAGCTATAGGGAGAGGTTGAGTAGGCTGGGTCTCTATTCCCTGGAGCGCAGGAGGATGAGGGGAGATCCTATAGAGGTATACAAAATCAAGAAAGGAATAGATCGGGTAGATGCACAGAGTCTTTTGCCCAGAGTGGTGGAACCAAGGACCAGAGGACATAGGTTCAAGGTGACGGGGAAAGGATTTAATAGGAATCCAAGGGGTACCTTTTTCGCACAAAGGGATGTGGGTGTATGGAACAAACTACCAGAGGAGGAGTTGAGGCTGGGATTATCCCATCTTTTAAGAAACAGTTAGACAGGTACATGGATAGGACAGGTTTGGAGGGATATGGACCAAGCACAGGCAGGTGGGACTAGTGCAGCTGGGACATTGTTGGCCGGTGTGGGCAAATTTGGCCGAGGGCCTGTTTCCACACTGTGTCACTATGACTATTTTATGTCATAGTCAAAGCTAGAATCTGTTGCCCATCTCTAATTTCCCTTGAGAAAGTGGTGGTATAGCCCTTCCCGTGAAGGTATTCCCACGGTGCTATTTCAGAATTTAGACAAAATGGCGAGAAAAGAACAACAATATATTTCCAAGTCAAAATGGTGTGCAACTGATGAGGGGAATCTGAAGTTATTGGTATTCTCATGGGTCTGCTACCCTTGTCTTTCCTTGTGGTAGAGGTTGCTGGTTTCAGGAAAACTTTCAGAATAGTCTGAGCAGGCTACAGTGCATTTTGTTGATGGTACACACTGCTGCCACAGATTAAAGGGAATGAATGTTTAGGGTGGGGATTTATCACTGATGAAATGGGCTGCTATGTCCTGGATGGTGCTGAGCATCTTCAGTTGTTAGAACTTTCTATTCTTAAAAAGTCATGAAATGGGTTTTTATAAGACATCCATGGATTCACATTTATCACCGTCAATATCAGCTTTCCAGATTTATTTAAAGATATCAATTCAATTTCCCAAACTGCCACAATGAGAATATGAGCTCATATCTCCCTTTTATTAGCCTTGGTCTCGAGATTTTCATTCAACAACAAAACCACAGTGCATGGAATCCCATCTTTGTTATTGTAGCATGTATGTTCGGTACTTGGTATCCAAGGGTAAACACTGTCTATGCAACCTCAGTCCACCGTGAAAAAGGGGAGAGGAAAACATGGGCAAATAATGATGCAATTGTGAATGAGAAAATGACAATAAATATAACTTCCAAAGCAGGCTGTAAGTTCCTGATCTGAACCACACCAAATGGAAAGGTGTCAAGTACAGTCAGTAGCACTTCTTTATAAATTAGCAGGAACAGTATACTCTTGCCAACACTTGAGAGTACCTGTAAGGACAAATTGCAACAGAGAAAACTAAGTGCAAATTTTAGCTTACTTTTTTTTTTACGATCAAATGCAGCCCAGACATTTAGCTTCCAAAGGAGAAAATGAGCTGAACATTTAAATGTTGCATATCCAAACTATAAATAGAATCAGAATCTGCAAGCAATAACTGATGAAGCACACCCACTCTAAATTACTTTTCATTCTAGACATTGACCTTCTTCATATCTCCATCCATATATCCAGCAGAATTCTATGTTAAATAGGTTTGCAATCTGTTTCACTTTTTCTTTTGACTGAGTTTTCATTCATAGGAATTCCTTCTTGTTGACCTCTTTGTAAAAGATCCGAAGTCTATCATTTACTACCCATGAAAATAATTCACATATTTCCTAATTTAAGTTCTATGTTTATGCACCAACGATGCGAGGAATTACCCTAGGAGCTCACAAATTCTAATCATTAAAGAGCCAGCACCTCCTATAAAGTCCTCAGTCAGATGTTTTCTTGTTTTAAGATAACATTTTGGAAACCGTTGCGTAAAACTTTATGCAGTAGGATAAGCCAAAGTATCTGTTATAAAATGTAAACATTCAGAGGCAGCCAGCCCAATGCTCAAAAGAGAGAGAGGTAGAGGAGAGAGAGGGGAGAGAGAGAAAGAGAGACAGCGAGGCACAGAGATGTGTTCTTGATATGAGAGCCACTAGCTTTAGGAGCCCGATGGTTAGCAAATGAGCAGAATAGGTGTCAAAAGTGTTAGCCACCGAGACATTATGCACATCCTGCCTTAAGTGTGACTCAGGAAACAAATTGTGCATTTAGCTTCGACTTTGTTGGGTGTAGTGAGATAGTTTGAAGAACATCTGAGGATCTCCTAATCATTTGCACGTTTGGCCCTAATTGTTGGTATGAACTATTCACTGCTGAACAAGTTACTTGTTTTACAGAAATTCACTTCATCCTGTACATAGGGTTTCTGGAATTTATATGAATCATTTCCCTGCATTGCTTGTGAAAATAAAACCAAATAGATTTGCTGGAAACTCTAAAATAAGTCCAGAAAATGCTGGAAATACTCAGCATGCCGGGCCACATCTGAAATGCAATCAGATGCACAGATGTATTTCCAGCATTGTTTCTTTTTACCCCTGCATGGCTTATCCATCAGGGGTAAAAAGTATAGTGATGTATTTTGTCAAATGGTAATGGTGAGGACTTTGTAAACCCTTCCTGCCACACAGCCAGCCTGATGAAGGAAATGTTGCACGGAACCGTGACAACTGATATCTACCCATGTCTGAACTGTCATTTTGGATATTCCACTATTGCATGGATAGGACAGGTTAGGAGGGATATGGGTCAAGCATGGGCAGGTGGGACTAGTGTGACTGGGACGTGTTGGCCGGTAGGGGCAAGTTGGGGCAAAGAGCCTGTTTCCACGCAGTATCACTCTATGATGACTCTATGACTATTCTGAGGTTGAGATAATGAATCTTACATACAATGTCAGAGGTTCCAGTCTTTATTTTACCACCTCTACTTCAGGCTAAACTTTTCTTCAGAATGTTTATCTTGGATCATTGTGCTGGATGAACAAATGAGAGAACTTAGACAAAAAATGCTGGAAAAACTCAGCGGGTGTGGCAGCATCTATGGAGAGAAGGAATAGGCGACGTTTCGGGTCGAGACACTTCTTCATGAGAACTTGGTAGGTATGCTCCTGAACCTTGCTAATCTGCTATCATAGGTACAGACAGAACAGATCACTATAGTAAAATCTTTTAGTAACTCTTTTACCCTTATATTGGTATCTTTTGGTTCATTTTGAAGTCATTGCACATCAATTATGAATAATGGAACGGTTGCATCTCAGCTCCAGTGATCCTGGTTCATTCCTGATCCTCTGTGCTGTCTGTCTGGAATTTGCACATTCTCTGTGTACATGCGTTTCCTCCAAGTGCTGCGATTTTCTCCCACATCCCAATGGGTTTAAATAACTCCTGAAAATGACCCTCGTGTTTAGGTGAGTGGTACAATCTGGGAAGAGTTGATGAGAATGGAGAGAGTAAAAGGGGATTAATGTATACATTATGTAATCATGTAAAGGCAGATGAGATTAGTTTAACTTGGCATCATGTTCGGCACAAACATTGTAGGCCGAAGGGCCCTTTCCTGTACTGTTCAATCTTCTATGTAACAATATAACATGGATATTTTCGTGACAGTCCCCTTTACTTTCAGATAATGGGGTTGTGAAATCTCCAAGATGGAATAGATGAGATTGACAATAGACAATAGGTGCAGGAGTAGGCCATTCGGCCCTTCGAGCCAGCACCGCCATTCAATGTGATCATGGCTGATCATCCACAATCAGTACCCCGTTCCTGCCTTCTCCCCATATCCCCAGACTCCGCTATCTTTAAGAGCCCTATCAAGCTCTCTCTTGAAAGTATCCAGAGAACCGGCCTCCACCGCCCTCTGAGGCAGAGAATTCCACCGACTCACAACTCTCTGTAAGAAAAAGTGTTTCCTCGTCTCCGTTCTAAATGGTTTACCCTTATTCTTAAACTGTGGCCCCTGGTTCTGGAGTCCCCCAACATCGGGAACATGTTTCCTGCCTCTAGCATGTCCAAACCCTTAATAATCTTATATGTTTCATTAAGATCCCCTCTCATCCTTCTAAATTCCAGAGTATATAAGCCCAGCCGCTCCATTCCCTCAGCATATGACAATCCCGCCATCCCGGGAATTAACCTTGTGAACCTACACTGCACTCCCTCAATAGCAAGAATGTCCTTCCTCAAATTTGGAGACCAAAACTGCACACAATACTCCAGGTGTGGTCTCACTAGGGCCCTGTAAACCGCAAAAGGACCTCTTTGCTCTTATACTCAACTCCTCATGTTATGAAGGCCAACATGCCATTCGCTTTCTTCACTGCCTGCTGTACCTGCATGCTTACTTTCATTGATTGATGAACAAGGACCCCCTGACCTTGTTGTACTTCCCCTTTTCCCAACTTGACACCATTTAGATAATAATCTGCCTTCCTGTTTTTGCTACCAAAGTGGATAATCTCACATTTATCCACATTAAACTGCATCTGCCATGCATCTGCCCACTCACCCAAGTCACCCTGCATTCTCATAGCATCCTCCTCACAGCTCACACTGCCACCCAGCTTTGTGACATCTGCAAATTTGCTAATGTAACTTTGAATCCCTTCATCTAAATCATTGATGTATATTGTAAATAGCTGTGGTCCCAGCACCGAGCCTTGCGGTACCCCACTAGTCACTGCCTGTCATTCTGAAAGGGTCCCGTTAATCCCTACTCTTTGTTTCCTGTCGGCCAACCAATTTTGGATCCATGTCAGCACTCTACCCCCAGTACCATGTGCCCTAATTTTGCCCACTAATCTCCTATGTGGGACCTTATCAAATGCTTTCTGAAAGTCCAGGTACACTATATCCACTCTCTCCCTTGTTCATTTTCCTAGTTACATCCTCAAAAAATGCCAGATTAGTCAAGTATGATTTCCCCTTCGTAAATCCATGCTGACTCGGACCGATCCTGTTACTGCTATCCAAATGTGCCGCTATTTCATTTTTTATGATTGACTCCAGCATCTTCTTCACCACCGATTGTTCCAAAAATCTACTAAACAGGAAACAAGAAAACAGAGCATAGAAGAGTATAGCATAGGAACAGGCCCTTTGGACCACAATGTCCCTTCCAAACATGGTGCCAAGATCCTCTGCCTGCACATGATCCATATCCTTCATTTCTTTACATATTAATGTGCCTCTCCTAAAGCCTCTAAAACATGACAATCAAAATAGTTATTGACATTTTATTTTTCTTAACAAAGTAAAGATGTAGAGGGATATGGGCCAAACAAAGGGAAGTGGGACTCGCTCAAGTAGGTACCCTGATGGGCAGGAACCATTTGGGCTGAAGGGCCTGTTTCTCTATCAAGGATAAAGGAGGGAATTTGTGCTTGAAGTCAGGGGTTGTAGGCGAGGTACTAAATAAGTATTTTGCATCTGTTTTCATGAAAGAGGACATGGCAGGCTGATCCAGAATATTAAGATGCATGGGATTAGCAGTGATATGGTCGCATGGATTCAGAACTGTCTTACTGATAGAAGACAGAGAGAGGGTTGTGGTGAAAGGACAATATTCAGGCTGGACGTCTGTGACCAGTGGAGTTCTACAGGATCTGTGCTGGGACCTCTGTTGTTTGTAATATATATATATATATATATATATAAATGGCCTGGACATAAACATAGACGGGTTGGTTAGCAAATTTGCAGATGACACCAAGATTGCTGGGGTTGTGGACTGTGAGGAAGGCTGTCATAGTATACAGTGAGATATATAAAGATCAGCTAATGAAATGAACGGAGCAATGGCAGATGGAGCTCATCCAAGCAAATGTGGGGTGGTTGCACTTTGGGTGGTCAAATGACAAGAGTCTTAACTGCATTTATCTATAGAGGGATCTTGGGGTCCAAGTCCATGATTTCCTGAAAAGTTTAAAGGTTTCAAAGGTATTTTATTGTCACGTGTACCAATTAAGGTACAGTGATGTGCGAATTACCATACAGCCATACTAAAAAAAAGCAACAGGACACACAACTACATAAAGGTTAACATAAATATCTACCACAGCGGATTCCCCACATTCCTCACTGTGATTTAAGGCAAAAAAGTCCAATCTGCTTCCTCTTTATTTCTCCCGCGGTCGGGGCAGTCGAACTATCCGTCGGGGCGATCGAAGCTCCTGCAGCCGGCGTTCGAAGCCCCCGCTGCAGGTCGATTGAAGCTCCCGTGTCAGGGCGATCGAAGTTCCCATGTCGGGGCAGTCGAAGCTCTTGCGGCTTGGAGTTCCCGAAGTCGGTCCCTAATCAGAGACCGCGAGCTCCGCGATGTTAAAGTCCACAGTCTCCCGCGTCGGGGTAGTCGAAGCTCTTGCGGCTTGGAGCTCCAAAGTCGATCCCCGACAGGGATCGCGAGCTCCATGATCTTAAGTCCGCAGGCTCCCGCGGAAGAGCTCTCGAAGTCGGTGTCCAGCGAAACGGTCTCCACGATGTTAGGCCGCAGTGCGGACGGAGATCCGATACGGAAATAAATCGCATCTCCTTCGAGGTAAGAGATTAGAAAAAGTTTCCCACCCCGCCCTCCACGTAAAACAAGCTAAAGAACACTAAAATCATCCATTTAACACATAAAAACAAACAACAAAGAAGGAAGGGACATGGACGGACTTGGATTGTTTCCTCTGGAGTGCTGGAGGTTGAGGGGAGACCTGATACAAGGAGATAAAAAGACGAGAGGCATAGATAGGGTAGACAGTCTGAACCTTCTGTCTGAGGGCATAACTCTAAGGTGAGAGGGGCAACATTTAAAGCAGATGTGCGAAGCAAGTTTTTTTTTTACACACGGGTAATGTGCCCGCCTGAAGGCTCTTCAGGGACCGGGAACCTGCCCAAAGGCTCGTCGGGACCCGCCCAAAGACTCGTTGGTCGGCGGGACCAATAACCCACCCGAAGGCTCGAGGGACGGTGGAACAGGGAGAGAGCTGGAGATGTTGGGCACTTGAAGCAAGGGCCGATAGGAGGGTGAACTGGGTTCACCGGAAAAGATGGCCAATGGAAGAGAGGAGAGGGATGTTGGATTGTGGGAACTCCTCCAGTACATGAAGCGTGTGGGCTGACTGGACTGAATAATGGCACCAAAAATAGCAGCGCTAGCATGCGTAATACATGCAAAAATAATTTCACTGTGCAGTTGTATATGTGACAAATAAAACACCATTGAACCCTTAAGTGGCATCGGCGGTATTGGTGGGGGTTGGATTGGTTATTCCAACAGTTTGTGTCTAACCTTGGTATAAACTGGCAGTTTTGTTTCCAGGTAAAAGATGTACTTTGCATCAAGTTCAGCACGGACACTGTGCCTATCCCTGATCCCGCGCTGTACTGCTCTATGCACAAAATGCTGGATGCTGCCTGTCCCACATTTTGTGTCTCCATCTTCAGTGTAAACCAGCATCTGCAGTTCCTTCCGACACACAGGCTGGTGAATCTGTGCAAATCTTTGCCACAAAAGGCTGTGGAAGCCAAGTCGATGGATATTTTTAAGGCAGAGACAGATTATTGATTAGTACGGGTGTCAGGGATTATGGAGAGAAGGCAGGAGAATGGGGTTAGGAGGGAGAGATAGATCAACCACGGTTGAATGTCGGAGACTTGGTGGGCCGAATGACCTAATTCTGCTCCTATTACTTATGACACTTGTATGCACAGTTTGACTCCACTGGTACTGGATATTTTGTTTTTGATAACAATCATTTTTTAAAAGACCAATGACGTTAAGTGCTGTGGAAGTGAACAAGGTGACTCCCCGCTGGATGGATGGATGGTGTTGTGTTGCTGGATTCTTAAAGGATTGTACAGGCTAGATGCAGGGAAAATGTGCCTGATGTTGGGCGAGTCCAGAACCAGGGGTCACAGTTTTAGAATAAGGGTTAGGCCATTAAGGATTGAGATGAGGAAAATCATTTTCACCCAGAGAGTTGTGAATCTCAAGTCAAGTCAAGTCAAGTTTATTTGTCACATACACATACGAGATGTGTAGTGAAATGAAAAGTGGCAATGCTCGCGGACTTTGTGCAAAAAACAACAACAAACAAACAAGCTACAACAGAATGGAAGAATAGAATCACATATTCTTTTACATATTAAATATTGTGGGTGGAAGGAAAAAGGGGAAAAAACAGGGATTCTCTGCCACTGAAGGCAGTGGAGAGAATTCACTGGATGTTTCCAAGAGAGAGTTATAGCACTTACGGTTACGGAATCAAAGGATATGGGGAAACATGCAGGAACGGGGTGCTGATTGTGGATGATCAGCCATGATCATATTGAATGGCAGTGCTAGCTCGAAGGGCTGAATGACCTACTCCTGCACCTATTTTTCTATGTGTGTCCCTGGGGCAGGCAGCTGGAGCCCGGGGGGGGGGGGGGGGGGTGGTTAGGGGGCAGCTGGAGCCCGGGAGGTGGGGGTAGTTAGGGGGCAGCTGGAACTGTGTGTGTGGGGGAGGGGGGGGTAGTTAGGGGGCAGCTAGAGCTGTGCGTGGGGGGGGGGGGGGTAGTTAGGGGGCAGCTGGAGCCCGGGGGGGGGGGGGGGGGTAGTTAGGAGGCAGCTGGAGCTTTGTGTGGGGGGGTGGTAGTTAGGGGGCAGCTGGAGCTGTGTGTGTGGGGGGGTGTAGTTAGGGGGCAGCTGGAGCTGTGCGTGGGGGGGGGGTAGTTAGGGGGCAGCTGGAGCCCGGGGGGGGGGGGGGGGTAGTTAGGGGGCAGCTGGAGCTGTGTGTGGGGGGTGGTAGTTAGGGGGCAGCTGGAGCTGTGTGTGTGTGGGGTGTAATTAGGGGGCAGCTGCCGCCCGGGGGGTAATTAGGGGGCAGCTGGAGCCTGGGGGTAATTATGGGGGCAGCTGGAGCCTGGGGGGTAATTAGGGGCAGCTGCAGCCTGGGGGGTAGTTAGGGGGCAGCTGCAGCCTGGGGGGTAATTAGGGGGCAGCTGCAGCGGGGGGGGGTAATTAGGGGGCAGCTGCAGCGGGGGGGGGGTAATTAGGGGGCAGCTGCAGGGGGGGGTAATTATGGGGCAGCTGCAGCCTGGGGGGTAATTATGGGGCAGCTGCAGCCCGGGGGGTAGTTAGGGGGCAGCTGGAGCTGTGTGTGTATGTGTGGGGGGTAATTAGGGGGCAGATGCAGCCTGGGGGGTAATTAGGGGGCAGCTGCAGCCCTCGGCGCCTCCTCTCCGCTCGCAGCGCAAACCGCGCTCGGCCACCACCCTCACAGCGCAGGGATATCCATTCAAGAACTTGCTGCCTAACAAACAACAACCTTCCAAGTTTTGAGCGGCGTTCAAACGTGGAAAAGTGTGACCAAACATTTAGTTTGCTATTTCCCCTCCCCCCGTTTCAAAGACGTAATGGGGGTCCGCGGGATTGCCGCGACTCCTGTTGCCTGTCGGCCGGCGGACTACTTTGCGGTGGGTGTGTCGGTGGGTCGGGGCGGAAGGGTCGGCGGCGGTTGCTAGGAGCGCTGTGGCACCGCCGGCTTCGGTGGGAGGGACGGGCGGCCGTGTCGTGGAGCTGGATGCGGCGGAGGAGAGGGCCCCAGCGCAGAGCGCTGGGGGGCACAGGGTCCCAGCACGGAGCGGCCGCAGAAAGAGAATGGGTCCCACTGCGGAGCAGAGGGAGAGCGCGAAAGGAGCCCTGTGCGGAGCAGCAGGAGAGACGGAGAGGGAGAGGGCCCCAGGGCGGAGCCGCGGGAGAGTGAGGAAGAGGATCCCGGTGCGGAGCAGCCGGAGGGAGGAAGAGAGTCCCAGCGCGGAGCGGTTGGTGACAGAGGGTCCCAACGCGGAGCTGGATGAGACGGAGGGGAGGCCCCAGCGCGGAGCGGGAGGAGCCCAGCCTGGAGAGGGAGGGGTCCCACTCAGTGGCCTCGCCTCGCCAGCTCACCCCCGCTGTCAGCTTCACTCTGACCGGCTGTCTCTCTTACCGGAGGCCACCACCATGGAGAGGAAGCGAACGACTTGCCCGTGTCTGCCCCCCGGGTGGAAAAAGGAGGAGGTGATCCGGAAATCGGGGCTCAGCGCCGGCAAGAGCGACATTTATTACTACAGGTAGCTGGGCTGGACTGGGCTGGGCTGGGGGGCAGAGGAGTGGGTGAGAGGGATTGGGGCAGACAAGCTTGGGAGGGATAGAAGAAGTAGGGTACTGTGGTGGCAACAAGTAATTGGGAAAGTGAGGGGTGAAGGAGCTGGAAGTCAGTGGGGAAGAAGTGGTTGGGGGATAAGCGTTGCTGGGGAGGGTGTCTTGGAGGCAAGGTGAAGAATGGATAGTAGATGTTGAGGTGGGAGGGTGGTGAAGGATTGGTCAAGTTCACAAGTTCATGAGTCTGAAGAAGGGTCTCGACCTGAAACGTCACCCATTCCTTCTCTCCAGAGATGCTGCCTGTCCCACTGAGTTACTCCAGCATTTTGTGTCTACCTTCACAAGTTCATAGACTGTTAGGGATAAGGAGGAGTTGGAGCGGAAATTGAGATGTTGAGGGTGGGAAACTGGGAAGAGGTGTGTGAAGGACTTGAGGTGGTAGTATGGAAAGTGGGTGCTGAGTGGTAAAAGTATGGGAACCACTTTAATCCACCCGCGACCAGTGTCCTGCTGAATCTATAGTCGAAGCTTTAAACGATAGCTTTGAAGAAAGAAGTTTTAAAACAAAGGAAGTTTTTGGTTAATGGGTTTTCGAAAGACAGTAACAGAGGAATATCCACGTTTTTCCAAGTATCAACTGGTGTACAGTCAGGTTAAAGTGTATTGAATTCCAAAATTGCAATTAGAAAATGGCAGTTTTAGCCAGCAAGCATTACAAGAAGGCATTGACGGGTTGTAATTTAGGATTTAGTGGCAATGAATGAAGTCGGGTAGGTGGAGGATGTATCAGTGGGAGAATATGTTAGTGTAGTCATCCTAATCAGTTTAGAACAATTTATGAAGAAGGACAAAGATAAGTTTGGAGTAAGGGTTAGTACATTAAAACATAAAGTACAGTACAACACAAAAACAGGCCCTTCGGCCTACAATGTCCGTGCTGAACATGATGCCAAGACCATAACCTATCTGTCTGCACGTAACTTGTATCTCTCCATTCCCTGCATATCCAAATGCCTATCCAAAAGTCTTTTAAATGCCATTAACATGTCTGCTTCAACCGCCACTCCCGGCAGTGCGTTCCAGGCGTTTGCTATCCTCTGTGTAAAAACAAACGTTGCCCATCTCGTCTTAAAGCTATGCCCTGTAATATTTGATATCACCATCCTGAGAAAAATGTTCTGATTGTCTACCCTATCTATGCTTCTCATAAATGTATATACTTCTATCAGGTCTCACTGCAAACTCTCGGGTTCCAGAGAAAACAATCCAAGTCTACCAATTTCTTCCTGTAGCTAATACCCCCTAATCCAGGCATCCTCCCAGTAATGGGACAACCAGAACTGTACGCAATATTCCAAATGCGGTCTAACATATGTCCCATAAAGCAACATCATGACTTCTTGGCTTGGAAGTAAACATAGACAGGTTGCTTAGTAAGTTTGCAGATGACACCAAGATTTCTGGGCAAGGTTGGTCAAGGTATACAACGGGATATAGACACAAAATGATGGAGTGACACAGCGGGTTAGGCAGCATCTCTGGAGAAAAGGAATAGATGACGTTTCGGGTCAAGACTCGTCGAAGGGTCTCGACCTGAAACGTCAACTATTACTTTTCTCCAGAGATGCTGCCTGACCCGCTGAGTTACTCCAGCAATTTGTGTCAATATCCCGTTGTATTCCGTGACAGCCTTGCCCAGAAATCTTGGTGTCATCCGCAAACTTACTAACCAACATGTCTATGTTTACTTCCAAGTCATTTACATATATCACAAACAACAGAAGTCCCAGCGGACCCCTGCTGAGCTCCACAGGTCCCAGACCTGCTGCCTGAATGTTTTCTTTCCACCTCAGCTGTCTCTCTCTCTTCTAGCAGTAAGTCAGTTCTGAATCCATATGAGTAAGTCACTTTTTCAAATGCCTTGCTAAAGTCCATGTCGACAACATCCACTGCCCTATCCTAATCAATCATTTTCATCTCCTCAAAAAGTTCTAAATATGACTAATTTTTACGATATTGAGAAATTATTTTGCAAAAAATGGGCAGGAGACCAGTACTCGAAGGTAAATAAGTTTCAGAATTAAGGGGCTTGGGGTGAATATGTTCCTACAAAGAAATGAGATGAGTGCCATATCGGGATGGCAAGATGCATTTGGGAGGCAGGATAAGATGAACGTTTGTTGAGGAAGTGATAGTGATTGATGAGGGTAGGGCAGTGGATGTTGTCTACATAGAATGTAGTCATGCATTTAAGCAACATTTGGACAGTTACATGGATAGGAAAGGTTTAGAGTGATTATGGGCCAAATGTGGGCAGGTGGGACAAACATAAATGTGGCCTCTTGGTTGGCATGGGCAGGCTTGGCTGAAGAGCTTGTTTCCGTGCTATATAACTCTATTTGACAAGGTCCCTCATGGTTATAGAGTCATAGAGTGACACAGTGTGGAAACAGGCCTTTCGGCCCAACTTCCCCACACCGGCCAACATGTCCCATCTACACTAGTCCCACTTGCCTGCGTTTGGTCCATATCCCTCCAAACCTGTCTTATTCATGTACCTGTCCAACTGTTTCTTAAATGTTGGGATAGTCCCTACCACAACTACCTCCTCTGGCAGCTTGTTCCATACACCCACCACACTTTGTGTGGTTGGCCAATCCGGAAGATTAGATGTAATTTTGATCTTTTAATAAAAGATGATTTGGTAATTTGGATTCAGAACTGTCTTACCCATTGAAGACAGAGGGTAGTGGTAAAAGGGTTTTAGTTTGAGGTCTGTGACCAGTGGTGTTCTGAGGAATCAGTGCAGACAACACAAAAAATGGTGGAGTTGCAGACAATCAAGAAAGGTTTTGAAGGATATAGCAGTATATAGATCAATTCCAGATATGGGCAGAGAAACAGCTGATGGAATAAACCTGGGCCACTGCACTTTGGGACAGTATACAGTTAATGGCAGGAGCCTTATCAGCATTGACGTATAGAGGAATCTTGGAATCCAGGTACAAAGCTCTCTGACAGTAGCAACTTGAGTCAAAGAAGGTGTGTGGTATCATCGACCAGGCATTGAATTGCCTCACCATAGTTTCTGACTCCAGTCCAGGCCCACAGCCTCCATGCTGTCTGACTTTCCTGGGTCCTACTGCTCCCCTCCTCGTACAGGGAACCTCAGTAATGATTCCACTTGAACTTCCCCTTTCCCTCTTTTAACCAGGTTACCCAGACTACTCCACCTCCCCTTCACCCTCCGCCCCCACACCCATACACTACTCTTCATACCCCTACCATCCTCCCACAGGACATCGCCTCAACCTCCGTCCACTCCCCTGCCCCCCCTCTGACTCCAGCTCCCACCCTTATCGTGCTTTCACCATCCCCCCCCCTGACCTCCCCCTTTCCGATACAGAATGATCTGTCCTCAACAGAGGCCATACTTTTGTTCCCCTCCGTCCCCACCTTAACATTTTCCGGGTCCGCCATGACATAGAGCTTTTCTTCTGTTGCTTCCGTCTCCATTACTTTTTTTATGGGAAAGAGTCCTCACCGCCCAGTAATGACCCCTTCTCCCACCTCCACAGGCCCCCCTTCTCTTGGACTCCTCCGGACGGTCCTCTACACTCTAGACCTTTTCATTTCTAACTGCCGGCGTGACATCAACCATCTTAACTTTTCCACTCCCCTTACCTAATCTAATCTCACCCCCTCTAAAAGTACAGCCCTCCGCTCACTCTGCTGCAACCCCGACATTATCATCAAACCTGACTACAAGGGAGGTGCCGTGGCAGTCTGGTGAGCTGACCTCTAATAAGCTGAGGCCAGGCACCAACTTACGGGCACCTCCTCCTACTTACGCCATAACTATGACCCCACAGATGAGCACCGGGCCATTATCTCACAGACCATCTTTTATCACTTCTGGCTGTCTACCCTCCACAACCTCCAACCATATTGTTCCCCATCCCTACACAGCCCAGTTTTACCTTCTCCCCAAGATCCATAAACAGAACTGCCCTGGCAGACCCATTGTTTATGCCTGCTCCTATCTCACGGAAATCATTTCCACGTACCTCTACTCCATCCTATGCCCCCAGGTCCCAACCCTCCTGACGTTTGTCTAACCTCACACGCCCGTTGTCTCTTCAATGACTTCCATTTTCCTGGCCTCCATTCCCTCATCCTTACTATGGCCGTTCAGTCACTCTATACCTCCATCCCCAACCAGGAAGACGGCAGAACCAGCCAATTTCCCTCTACGAACACTCCACCGCCTGGCGGAGCTGGTCCTGACTCTCAACAACTTCTCCTTTGACTCCTCCCACTTCCTCCAAATCAAAGCATAGCCATGGGCACTTACATGGGCCCTAGCTATATCTGTCTCTTTATAGGGAATTCCCTTTCCAGGCGTACACTGGCCCTATCCCCAAACTATCTCTGTTGCATTGACAACTGCATTGGGGCTACCTCTTGCACCCATGCAGAACTCGAACTTCATTAACTTCACTACTAATTTCCATCTTGCACTCAAATTCACTTGGACCATCTCCGAACCTCCATCCCCTTTCTTAATCTCACTGTCTTCATCACAGGAGTTAGACTATCGACTGACATCTATTACAAACCCACTGATTCCCACGGTTATCTAGACTACACATTTTCCCACCCTGCCAGAACTGTCTGCATCCTGATCACAGTGCAACATACCTTTGGCCTTGGCAAATCTAGAAATACTATTTGGTATTCTCATCTAAGTTGTTGATTTCACTGCGAATACCTGAGACGAAGGCACTGATCCCTGTGGTACACAACTGGTCACTGTCTACTGCTCTGAACTTGCTGATTGTTTGCGAGTAAGAAGGAATTTCTTTAATCAGAGGAATAGATAATAGACAATAGGTGCAGGAATAGGCCATTCGGCCCTTCGAGCCAGCACTATTCAATGTGATCATGGCTGATCATCCACAATCAGTACCCTGTTCCTGCCTTCTCCAAGATGTGGATGGTACAATCAGTTTGGCAGAAAGATGACAGATGAAAATTTAATCTAGATGAGTAAATTAATACATTTAGGGAGGTGCAACAATGCAAGGGAATATACAATAAATAGTCTAGTCCATCACACAAACCAGACTTCCCACCATTGACACCATCTACACTTTACACTGCCTTGGAAAAGCAGCTATCATAATCAAAGACATTCCACCCCGGTCATTTCTTTTCCCTGCTTCTGTCCCGGAGAAGGTACAGATGCTTGAAGGTATGCTGCACTAGACTCAGAACAACTTCCTCCCCTCCTTTATCAGGTTTCTGAACAATCCTTCCATAAGCGAGAGTAGTGTCCAATATAACCTACACTCCATTGGGAACATTGGCCTGAGGAACTGATGCACTACAATGCTGAGAGCTATATTCTGCACTCTGCATCTTCCCCTTTGCTTTATCTATTGTACTTGAGTTAGAACTTATGCTATCTATGTATGCTATATCTGACCTGTTTGGACAGCATGTCAAAACAAAGCTTTTTACTGCACCTCAGTACACGTGACAATAATAAACCTAAACCTAAATAGGATATTGAGTGGCATGGCTACAGATGCTTAGAAATAGCAAGTAATGCCAATAACATGGTGAATCATATATATAGAATGCTTGTTTTTACAAGATCAGCCATCTATACATAACTAAAACTCTGAGGTACACAAAAATGCTGGAGAAGTGTTTCGGCCCGAAGCGTTGCCTATTTCCTTCGCTCCATAGATGCTGCTGCACCCGCTGAGTTTCTCCAGCATTTTTGTGTACCTTCGATTTTCCAGCATCTGCAGTTCCTTCTTTAACACTAAAACTCTGATCTTGTTATCTTCTGGTTTGGCGGTCTTTCTATTCGCGCAAAAACGGTTCGCGATAGCGCAACAATTTCTTGCCAGTTCACTCACCGTTCTCCTGTGCTGTTAGTGCACCAAGTTTCATTCCGATCGGTTGAATGTCGTAAAAGTTAGCGAGGTTTAAAAATCTTTAAAACCGTGCGTGCGCAGATCGATCTCTTCTGCTGCCAGTCTGCGCCACGCGGGTTAGTCTCTTCCCCTGTCACTCACCGGGACGGTCCCCCCCCCCCCTTCCTGCGCCATCGCGTCTTTACTGGAGCTGAGGATGGCCGGCGGAGGTTTCTAACCTGACTTTCGGAGGGAGCCGAAGCAGCCCAGCCCCGCCCCGCCCCAAGCAGCAGCCCAGCGTCGGAGACCCGACCCAGTCCAGCCCAGCGTCGGAGACCCTATTCAGCCCAGCCCAGAGTCGGGAGCCCAGCCCGGAGTCGGAGATGTCACCGATGTCACCAAATGGAAAGCGGAGACTCCGATCCCGGCGGAGGAGAACGACCAGCGCCCGCTGTCAGTCCCCATCGTACCGCCAATTCCAGCCACTACCCCTCTGGTCCCCCTAGCTGGCTCCTCGCAAGTTTCTTAAGAACTTTGTGTTAGAAACATATGTAACCCAGGTCCCTCTTAATACCAACATTCAAACTATTTAAAAAATATCTTTCTACTTTTAATGCTGAAATGGATGACTTCACATTTATCTGCTTATATTTAATCTATTATTTCTTTATCCATTAATTTGCATCCATTTGAAGCTTCTATGCATCCTGCATACAACATGCCATCCAGTTTTGTATTATCAGAAAACTTGGACATACTGGAATTGATGCTCTTGCCCAAATCTTTGATGTAGAACAGAAGAGACACCAGCGCTGATCCCTAAAGCAGGGGTTCCCAACCTTTTTCGTCCTGTTTACCCCTGGCAACTTTAATAGCACATAACAATGTTATTTCACTTATTTATGAACAACTAATGATGAGCAGATACCAAACACAGTCAGTCAATGAGAAAAAATATGTACAAATCCAGAATCAACAAATTTACCCCCTGGGTAGGTGAAATTTTCCCCTCGGTGTAAATTTACCCCAGGCTGGGAACCCTTGCTCTAAAGTATCACACAAGTTATAGACCGGAAAAACAGAACACTTTATTTCTGCAGTTTTTTGGGTAGTTAAGTAATCCTCAATACATCAATCAATACCAACCCTGACCACATTCGTCCTTTAGTTTTAGAATCTCTTGTGTGGCACTTTAAAGAAAGCCTGCTGAAAGTCCAAATCCATCACATCCACTGATTTGCCCGTATCCTTCTATTAGCTACAGCCTCAAAAAAAATCCCAACAGATTTGTCAAACTTGATTTTCCTTTCATAAACCTATGTTAATGAATCAATCCTATTATTGTTTTTTAAATGCCTTGGTAATAGATTACAATAGCTGGGCAAATTATTACAATAGCTTTTGTTCTACTGATGTCAGGCTAATTATAGATGTTTTCTCTTTACTCTTTCTTAGATTGTGGGGTTTTACTATTGTTCACTGCTTGGGAACTATTCTAGAATCTGAAATTTTGTAAGGTGTCAACTGTTGCACCCACTATCCTCAAAATCCCTGCTTTCAAAATCGTGGGATTTAAATCATCAGTTCTGAGGGTTTATTTGTTTTCATTCTCATTATTTTTTTCCTTTGGCAAGGAATACAGATTTTTTTTCAGGCTCCCATTTACTTCAATCCTATTGTTCTCCACTATTTCTTATTGAAACATAACATTATTAAGGGTTTGGACACGCTAGAGGCAGGAAACATGTTCCCGATATTCGGGGAGTCCAGAACCAGAGGCCACAGTTTAAGAATAAGGGGTAAGCCATTTAGAACGGAGATGAGGAAACACTTTTTCACACAGAGAAATGTGAGTCTGTGGAATTCTCTGCCCCAGGGAGGCCGGTTCTCTGGATACTTTCAAGAGAGAGCTGGATAGGGCTCTTAAAGATAGTGGAGTCAGGGGATATGGGGAGAATGCAAGAACGGGGTACTGATTGGGGATGATCAGCCATGATCACATGGAATTGCGTTGCTTGCTCGAAGGGCCGAATGGCCTACTCCTGCACCTATTGTCTATATCTACAGTATGTTAATGTTGTGATAGTACCTGCCTCAACTACCTCCTCCAGCAGCTAATTCCATATATCCTTCACCCTTTGTGTAAAAACATTGCCCCTCAGGTTCCTATTATATCTTTCCTCGCTCACATTTTCTGCAGGTTTTTATGTCTGCCAATGTTAATTTATATAAAATATTTGTTTAATTTCTCTAGCATTTTATTATTTCCCAATATAATTTTCTATCTTGGTCTGTAAGGGAACTCATTAACTTTTGTTAACCTTTTGTCTTTGTGTGTTTGCATAACTTCTATCTTTTTAAAATCTTTACTGTATTAATCTTGTATGCATTTTCCACTCATGCTTACCTTTTTTTTTTTGCTAGTGTAATACTCTCTCTTTTGTATAAAATTATTTTTACTCCGGCGGGGTAGTGGTGCAGCAGTAGTGTTGTTGCCTCACAGCGCCAGCAATCTGATCGATCCTGACTATGGGTGCTGTTTGTACGGAGTTTGTATGTTCCTCCTATAACCTCATGGGTTTTCTCTGGGTGCTTCGGTTTCCTCCCACATTCCAAAGACATGCAGGTTTGTAAGTTAATTGCCTTCTGTAAATTTCCTTGGTCTATAAAAAGCAAAAGTGGTAGAACATAGAGCTAGTGTACGGGCGTTCGATGGTCAGCGTTGATTCGTTGGGCCGAAGAGCCTGTTTCCATGCTAAATGTCAAAAAAGCATGTTAGCCGTATTTGGACCACCATTCTTAGGCTTTTTGAGAGTTAAGGTGATTGTTTTTTGTTGCTTTATGACTTAACTGTGTTCATTCATTACATGTTATCAAGTCCACTGTCATTTCCTTTAATGTAAGATTGCAATCTATCTTAGCTAACTCATGCCTTAAACCTCCAAATTAGCTTTGTTTCGATGTAAGACCCAGGCTTCTGATTGAACTAAATTAGTTTTAATCTTCATATAAACATTCTACCATGTTGTGATCACTCTTCCTTGAAGTTGCATAACTGCATGATTATCAATTAACCCTCCCTCAATGCATGTATTGGATCTGAAATACCCTGCTCTTACGTGGATTTCACAACATACTGATCTAGAAACTCATATTGTATACACTCCATAAATCCCCTGCACCACTATTGTTGATAAAGGTTTACCCAGAATATGTTTAGATACTGTAAAATTCAGTCCTTCAGGAATATTGCATTACCTCTGTTACATGCACCTCTAATTTCCTGACTATACTGTATCTTGCTTGTGTATTCAGATGAAGCCTTCAGTTTGATCTTTTTCCCCCCATTTTGTTCCCAATACTGACTCTGGAAATGACCCCACCGATATTTTCTGCTCCTTTATTATCTTCATCCAAACTGATTCTTCTTGATTTTCTGACCAAGGTTCCTTTCTTTCAACTGCATTAATCCCCTCCTTTTATCAGAACTACCCCTTCTACTTTTAAATTTGCCTAATCCCAATTTCAACTATTTTGCTGTAATATCTCCTTAATTGCTATACTGCTTGCTTATTTTCATTGTGCCATTAATTATGACACCTAACACTTGGACAATATATGGGCAGGAAAGTCAGTGAGGGATATTGGCCAGGCGCAGGCAAGTGGACTTATCTCAATCAAGCGAGTTGTGTCGAATGGCCATCTTTCGGTGCTATATATATTCTGTGACTTTAATTCATCTCTCTTGTTATAAATACTGTAGCACAGATAAAGGGCTTTCAATTATGTCTCTTTTTAACCATGTTTTCCAACTGATGAAAATTGGAGGTATACTCTTATGTTTGTTTGGTTTGATCCTTCCTGATGCACAGTGGTTAATATTGCCCTACTTAATTTAACTTAATTTCCCTTCACGTGAACCCTCTACTCACTGGTTTGTTCAAAACCTAATCTATAATTTCAGCTCAGATCAAGTGAAGTCCATTCCATCATAATAGCTTCCTCTTTCCCCGGTGCTGGTGCCAGAGTCCTAGGTGTTGAAACTTTTCACTTGCTCAGATCTTTGAGCCATGCATTCAGCTCTGATCGTATTTAGTGTATGTAAATTTGTATTTGTTAAGGCAGAAATCCAGAGTTTTTTTTTTTTTTTTTAATTTTTACTTATTAGAAGTACATTACATTACAACCACATACATTAGTACTCGTCACTTATGTCTTCTTACAATTAATGTACTCCATTTATTTTTTACACTAGAAAAGGAAAAGATTGAAAGAAAGAAGAAAGTGAAGGAAAAAGTGAAAGTGTAGAAAATGTGACAACAAAAAAGGACGAAGACCCTATAAGAGCAAAATTAAAAACAAAAGAAAAAGAGTTAAGAAATAGACCCTAGAAAAGAAAGAGAAAGAGAAAGAGGAAAAAGAGAGAAACAAATATTTTTATGAGCATTACGTAAACGGGACATACCAACTCTTCAACTATCATCCCCCCTTAACTGACCTCAATTTTTTTTAAAGTACTTGAAATCCAGAGTTTATGATCTTTGTAGTTTAGCCTTTAGTTTAGTCCCGAGCTGGTTGAACTTGTCCTGCAGAACCTTCTTAATCCCATACCTATTGCTGATTCCCCCAGTTGACTCGCCCTCCTCCATTCTTATTCCTGGTTAGGTTTAATGAGTATATGTTCAACGTGGTCACATCATCCATGAGCAAAGTGCCATCTTCCTTGATTCTGCTCTGCTGATAGACTGCCTATCTAATTAATGTGACAAATTTTTATCAAAGATTGTTTCCAGTTGCACCCATTATGATGGCCGCCAATCCAAATTTCACATGATTAAAGTCAACCCCTAGGTTATGTAAGGGTTCTGTCCCTGAGAACTATCCATAAGCCGATTTATCCGTGTCAGAAACTTCTTTTTTATTGTAACACATACCCTGTTGCTCTCCACGTACCTCCTGTAATCCTCTCATTTCATTAAATATTCACCGTAACACTAACCATAATTAAACATGGAAAATATACTATCCAGTCATTAATGAATACCACAAAACATATTATTATTATTATTACTTGCTTGAAAAATATATTAAAAATGTCTAGAGCATTTGCATAAAGCCTAATAGAATGAGAGGCACAGATAGAAGAGACGGTCAGAATCTTTCTCCCAGGGTGGAAATGTCAGACTAGAGGGCACAGCTTTAAGCTGCGAGGGGCTAAATTTAGATGAGATATACAGGGCAGGTTTTATTAAACAGACAGCGGTGGGTGCCTGGAATGCACGGCTAAAGATTGTGGTGGAGGCAGACACGATAGCGATGTTTTAGAGGCTTTTTGTAGGCACATGGATATGCAAGGAATGAAGGGAGATAGACCATGTGAAGGAAATGGAGGGGAGGGATATGAATCATGTACAGCCAGAGGAGATTAGTTTAACTTGGCATCATGTTCGGCACTGACATTGTAGGCCTGAGGGCCTGTTCCTGTGCTGTACTTTTACAGTTCTATTTCTGTAAATCAGGTCATCTGCAAGTTGGGGTGCCTCTATAATATCTTTACAACATTTTGATATCCTATTTGATCCAGAATTGAATTTAAGCTGCGGAGCCTGTTCATATCCAAAATGGCTGATTTCCATCTGAGCAACATTGCTTCATCCTTAATTCTAGCATCAGAATCTATATCCATATTATTCTTGTCATAAAAGCATAAGAATTAGGAGCTGAAATAGGCCGTTTTATCCAGCAACACTACCCTGCCGTTCAACAAGTTTATGGCTGATCTTCTACCTCATTCTTTTGTCTAATCCTCATATTCATTTAATATCCTGAATCATTTAATATCCTGAAAATCATATTCATTTAATATCCTGAAAATTATTTAATATCCTGAAAATTAATAATCTGTTTTGACCACAATCAATGGCTTGTCCTCTATCACCCTCAGATAGATAATTCCAATGATTCTCCTTCTGAGCATGGACATTTTTTTGCTTTCACTTTTAAGAGACTTGCTCTTTGTTTTTTCGGACACAGTCCCTAATTTCTAGAATACTTAGCCAAAGGAATCATCATTCCTGCATTCATTGATTCAAATACAAATATTTTGTTTCTCGCAATCGGGCCAGATCTCATTCTTCTAAACACCAGAGAGTAGAGATCTAATCTACTCATTGACAGATCTGCCATCTCAGAATCCAGTTTGGTAAATTTTTACTGCTACCCTTTCTCCAGCAAGTATACTTTTTTAAAGGGAAGGAGACCAAAATTGCATATAATACTCCCAAGTGTGATCTTTTGAAGGTCATTTATAATTCTAACAAGGCATTTTTCTTCTTCTGGTCAAATCCTCTTGCAAAGCATGGTAATCCTTCTTGCATCCCTTTGCTAGTGACTCATATAAATTGAAAGCACAAGAAAGACAAAATTAGGGTTGTATGTTCATTATCTACATTTCAACAGCTTATAAGTCTGTACCAATTGTATATATGTTTGATATCAGTATGGCGACAGACTGCGTAGAACTACTTGGTGAATCACGGGTGACTCATGGTGTGGTAATTCAAGGGATTTCAAGTACAAGACCAATGACATACTTTAGAATGAGGTGTGGTTTATGAGGGAGCATTTTTCTGGTCCATTAAATATACAAAAGATTTGATGGTGTTCTTTCAAACTTCAGTACAAATTTTAATGATTCAACAACATTTATCTTACTTCAAACCATAGATGGTAGAGTTTGTGTTTTGTTATTTATTTGTTGTTTACTGGTTTATTCAGCATCATGGATATACGATTCTGAAATATGCTTCTGCACATTCTTGTTAATCTAATTACACGATACAATGATTGTGAAATGCTAGCTAATACTGCATCGCACCCCAAAAATAAATTTATTCTGGGTGTCTAGCTCTTCAGTGTCTAGCTGTTCTCTGCAACTCAGTGTTTAGTGTGCAGGGATTTAAAAAAAAATTGTTAACTTAAGTTCAGAGGGGATGGACAATTTTTTCACACATAGGGTGGTGGGTATATGGCACAAGCTGCCAGAGGAGGCAGTTACTATAACAACAGTTGAAATACATTTGGACAGGTACATGGATAGGAAAGGTTTAGAGGGATACGGGCCAAACACAGGCAGGTAAGACTAGCATAGATGGGGTATCTTGGTTGGCATGGACAAATTGGCCCGAAGGGTTTGTTTTAGTGCTAGTATGACTCTATGACTATGACTCGTATTATAAGTCACTGAACTTCATCTGAAGAGCATGCTAATCTCCCTTATTGATGTAAAAAAAGGGGTTGTTATTAGAAATATTTTTGTTTATTTGTGTTATGAGTTTTTCTTAGCCTCAAAACGTACTTCTAATCCCTTAGTCAGTCGATAATTTGGACTGGGTTGTTTAGTCTCATTCCTGAGCTTGCCTCTAATATAAAGCAATTGGTCAATAGTTATGACATTTCGCTCATTGGCATACCATTAGCATGTAGTAATGGCACAGGCCCCACCTATTCCAAGAAATAGTGGTCATGCGTCTGCTTACTGGCATTTTTTAGCCTTCGATGTAATATGCATTCCATGTTTGCTGTCCCCAACCTCATCTGCAAGAAGGAAATTCTTACTGATTTCTCTCAATCTTTTAGATGAGTATATTTTTGTTTCTTCCTACCATTTCCTATTTGCTGCCTCCTTTAAGAAGGGAGCTAGGCAAAAAGAAAGGAAATTCAAGACTGATTAGCCTGACAGTGGTTGGTAAGATTTTAGTCCATTATTAAAGATGAGGTTTCGGGGTACTTGGAAGCTCATGGTAAAATAGGCCAAAATCAGCATGGTTTTGTTAAGGGGAGATCTTGCCTGATAAATCTGTTGGAATTCTTGAGGAAGTAACAAGCAGGATAGATAAAAGAGCGTCAGTGGATGTTGTTTACTTGTATTTTCAGAAGGCCTTTGATAACGTGCTACACTAACTATTCCGGCTGCTTCAATCTACTTAATTGCAGACTTTGCACTTTCTCTGTGGATCTAACTTATATTCTACACTCTGTTTCCATTCTAGAAACATAGAAACATAGAAAATAGGTGCTGGAGGAGACCATTCTGCCCATCGAGCCAGCACCGCCATTCATTGTGATCATGGCTGATCGTCCCCAATCAATAACCCGTGCCTGCCTTCTCCCCATATCCATTGATTCCACCAGCCCCTAGAGTATCTAACTCTCTCTTAAATCCATCCAGTGATTTGGCCTCCACTGCCCTCTGTGGCAGGGAATTCCACAAATTCACAACTCTCTGGGTGAACATGTTTTTTCTCACCTCAGTCCTAAATGGGCTCCCCTTTATTCTAAGACTGTGGACCCTGGTTCTAGACTCGCCCAACATTGGGAAAAATTTTCCTGCATCTAGCCTGTCCAGTCCTTTTATAATTTTATATGTTTCTATAAGATCCCCCCTCATCCTTCTAAACTCCAGTGAATACAAGCCTAGTCTTTTCAATCTTTCCTCATATGACAGTCCCGCCATCCCAGGGATCAATCTTGTGAACCTACGCTGCACTGCCTCAATCACAAGGATGTCCTTCCTCAAATTAGGAGACCAAAACTGTACACAATGCTCCAGATTTGGTCTTACCAGAGCCCTATACAACTGCAGAAGAACTTTACCTGTTACTTAACCTGTTCTAGTTATGAATGGGGTTGACTTTAATCATGTATATATGGAAACATGACAGCAAATGATCAGACAGTTGACGGACCTCTCGGAAGCTAAGGGATGTATTCCTGACTGTCCTCTCTAATCTATCTCACTGTGGACCTGTAATGCAAGGGAAAACTGCTCATATCTCATAACAGGACTTTGCACTTTGTTTTGACTGCAATTTCTCTGTAGCTGTAACACTATATTCTGTACTCTGGAGGGATAATCAGCAATGCTCATGATTTTAATGACATTAGCTGATGGTTAGCTGATTGGGTGCAATGGATAAAAGTAAACCTCATCTGAGAAATTCAAACACGTTGTTACAGGAAAAGCATACACAAATTTGTGTGGTATCAATACATTGATGGACAGTCACTTTTCCCATGTGCTGTTTGGATGCTAATGCTAATTGGTTAAATTCACAACTTTAAATTCTCTTCTATTTCTTTACCTGATGTGTTGCTTCAGCCTCGCCAGTTAGGAAAATGTAATATGGAACCACTTTAAGAGGGGACTTATGTATCATTTTTAGCTACAGGAAAATTCTGACACTGATCTTAAGCCTTCGCTTTGCACATGTTGTATGGTACAGAGTAGATTTGTATAGTTTTTGGCAAAGAGCTGTAGACGGCCTCGTCATATTTGATTAATATTGTGCTACGGGACTACAGCTGGTTGTAGCCATTGTATAATATTAGTCTCCTATCAGATGGAGCTAGTTGAATTCAACAGCTAATGACGAGGTAAGGCTATGAAGCAATTTATAAACTTTGGCACTGAGTTTTGAAATCGATGAACTGATAAATGTGTGGGGGTGGAGAGGTTCAACAGAGGTCAGTAAGAAACTAAATGAATATCTGAGGATGAGAATGCTGTTACACTGAATTAAACCTATAAAATGCTGAGGCTCTATAAGGTGCTGGTCAGGCCGCATTTGGAACACTGAGCAAATTTGGGCCCCATATGGGTGGAGAGGGTCCAGGAGAGGTTTACAAGAATGATTCCAGGAATGAGTGGGTTAGCATATGATGAGCGTTTGACACCACTGGGCCTCTAATCGCTGGATGTTAGAAGGTTGAGGGAGAACCTCACTAAAACTTACAGAATAATGAAAGGCATAGATATAGTGGATGTGGAAAGGATGGGAGAGTCTAGGACCAGAGATCACAGCCTCAGAATTAAAGGGTGCTCTTTTAGAAAGGAGGTGAGGAGGAACTTCTTTAGTCAGAGTGTAGTTAATCTATGGAACTCATTGCCACAGAAGGCTGTGGAGGCCAAGTCAGTGGATATTTTTAAGGCTGAGATAGACAAGTTATTGATTAGAACGGGTGTCAAGGGTTATGGGGAGAAGGCAGGAAAATGGGATTAGGTGGCAGAGATCAACCATGATTGAATGGTGGAATTGACTCGATGGGCCTAATTCTACTCCTATAACTTGGGAACTTGTGAAAAAAACAACATTTGTTAAAATGATGAGGACAGTGAGGGAGACATTTATTTCAGCAGGGACTTTGATAAGTTTCAGCATGGTAGGCTGCTCTGGACAGTTAGATCATATGGGATCCAGGGCAAGCTAGCCAATGAGATACCACATTGGCTTGAAGGTGGGAAACATATGGTGGTTAGAGAGGGTTGTTATTCAGAATGGATGCCTGGAACAAGTGGTGTGCCATGGTGATCGATGCCTTGTCCACGTAGATCAGTCTTTCTATTAACGATTTGGATGAGATTGTGGATAGTGAGGCGTAAGGCTAGTATGTGTGCAGATTACATGAACATCAGTAGTATACTGATGACCATGAAAAAAGCTATCTAAAATTACAGTAGGATCTTGATCAACTGGACCAATGGGATGAGGAATGTCAAATGGAGTTAAATGCAGGTAAATGTGAGGTATTGTACACAAGCAGTTAAATGTAGAGAATGCAAATTTGTTCTTTCACATGATGTTTTTATATTTAGCATTGAAGTCCAAGTAAAAACATAAACTATCTAATTAAAAAAAATGGGTTCTGTACAGTTAGAACTTCCAACTGTAAAATATTACATTTTAATAACTTCTCTGAAAATTTAATATTTAAACAGTGGAATTATACTTCTGCGAAATTTATAGCCCAATGCCAATGGGGAATTATTTTTTTGTTCATCTTGTTCTGTCAATCCTACCTTTCTTATTATTTACATGAATTTAACCTATACTTTCTGGGTTAGACTCTCTCAATGACTTGACTGAAGAGTTGTGGGGAATCTTGGCTTGGGATTTTGGCTAAAGGCTGCCTTTAATATTGACCAACTGGAAACTGTCCATTAAACTGCATGTTGGTGCACAGAAGATCATGGATGCTCTGAGCACGGATTGAGTTGTTCAGTATCCAGTGTTACTCTTTGGTCACTAATCACAAATTCTGAGCCATTATGATCAACAATTCTACTGTTTCTGGATTATTTGGTTAGAAGACCCAGCGATGGTGCAATTATATGTATATATTCATTTATTAGCTGAGAAATTAAAGACATTATTTTATAATAGTAGTACAAATGTGGAGTTCCTTGAAGGGTTTGCATAATGATACAAATTTCTGGAGTTGGTTCTTGCGACACGTTCAGCTGAATGCTGGGACGATTCAGCAACTAACTACATAACAGACTTTGGATGTGAGTGGCATTTAGGAATTCTGTCATTGAAAAGCAATTCATGTTTCCACAGTGAATTTCCAGGAGTTTAATATGGTAATGTGCACCTTGCTGAGGTATCCTGCGACATTCCTCCATTAACTATCATACTAGCATTTGGACTATTTCAGGTCTGATTGTGGTCAGATATTCCCATTCTTTATCCTTTTTCTCAAGGTTTTCATGATTTGTAAATGTCTGTCACACCTCAAAGCCTACTCTCCATACCCTTTCAGAATAATTAAAAAATTATTATTAACATCAGAAATTACATTTTATTGGACCATATCTCCAATTTTATCGGATATATCTTTGGTATGTAGTCAATATGATTTCTCCACCTGGAGCCATATTGTTCATGCAGGAAAATGGGTTTATTTCTGTGAAATGTTACCTTTGGCGTTCTCAAAATAATACAGGACAAATGAATCCGCAATATATTAACATGCAAAATGGATACTATATTATCACAGCCTTCTGCGTGGTGATGGAAATTACCTAAGTCAACTTCTCAAAATATTTTTGTGAAATATCATTATAGAAATGTGAAGCAAGTTTTTTTTTTTTAATGCTCTCTGTTTTGAGTTTGTGATGGTGAAATAGAAATACAATTGCAAAATGTTATTGCACCACCTTGATTGCCTTCCTAAAAATGATCTTGCCTTCAAACCTTTTTTCTGGAAGGTGTTTGCTATCAGAGACTTTGCTGTTACTCTCAGTGACGTGTTTTGACCTTTTCGGAAACCATTGCTGGTTGTCACGATTTCGTGATCTGGATAATGTTATCAAACAGCTGCACCTGTGAACTGTTATTTTTAGGCTTACATGGCCAATCGTTAGTTTTCAGAGATCAGGTTTGGAAGAAGTTAAATATTGCAACTTCCACATTAGATTTCCTGTAGTCAAAATGGAGGGAGCAGCCATTGTAGAAAATGATATAATCTGTATGGTGTACTTATGAAATTATCGTCTTGCACACTTCCTGGATTAAGCTCCAATGTGTGATGCTGGGACCACGACAGAGCATGCATTTCCTTTATTAACTGGTACTTGACCAGCTGTTTTGGTTTTTATTTTCTCTTCTGCCTTTCAGCCCAAGTGGTAAGAAGTTCAGGAGTAAACCTCAGCTGGCTCGATATCTTGGAAACAGCATCGACCTCAATAGCTTTGACTTTCGGACTGGGAAGATGATGCCCAGTAAATTACAGAGGAATAAACAGCGTCTTCGCAATGAAGCAATAAATCAAACAAAGGTATTGTATATTTTCAGTATTCTGCTCTGGCTGTATTTCAGATTTAAATTTCTAGTTAACCAGTATTTTTGTAAATATTATCCGTTTAGCACTCATTGTATCCCGTGCCATGGGTACAGATTAGACCCTTTTGATTTTCTTCAGGAAATTTCCTGCTACCAATCATCAGTGTGGGAGAGTCATTGGGCAAAAGGCAAATCCTAGAAGAGGGAATTATGCTTAAAGTGTGATGAAATGACCCATTCTTTCTGTTTGCAAACTCATTTATGGAAATGCAGCCACATTATTTTTCACTTAGTTATGAAGAACATTAAATATTTCTAAGAAATTGAAATGCACGGTTCTGTTGGTTTTAATAATACTGTTGCTATTGTCAAAAGCTACCTTATTGATGTAATTTGTTCCTCTCAAATATAGCCCCTTTAACTCTTTTTGCCATTTTTATTGAAATTATGTTTTGGGTTTGAGAAGGAAGCACAAAATAGAACAAAGGTTTAATTATAGAATCTATTAAGTTTGCTTTCCAAGTCGAATTGAGGTTCCTGTCATATACACAAGTACAGTGAGGTACGTAGAATGAAAATCTTGCTTGCGGCGGCATCATAGTTGATCGGAAAGCAATGTTTAATTACAGTCTTTTTCTCTGGCTCCTGGAATGACTTTTAGCTTGTTTCTTTAAACTTTTAGATCCATATTTATATTAAGCAATTACAACATTTTTGGTAGGTAGAATTACTGGAACAAGTGCAGTGGATTAAAATTATCTTTTCAGGATTTCTCTCTCCTGTAATGATCCTTTCAATTTATCCCTAAACTGAGTGTCTGGCCCAGTAAGTCTTGAAATTGGGCTACAGAGCAATAGGTTCATTTAGAATAGGTTCACAAGGTTAATTCCCGGGATGGCGGGATTGTCATATGTTGATGGAATGGAGTGGCTGGGCTTGTATACTCTGGAATTTAGAAGGATGAGAGGATATCTTATTGAAACATAAAATTATTAAGTGTTTGGACACGCTAGAGGCAGGAAATATGTTCCCGATGTTGGAGGAGTCCAGAACTAGGGGCCACAGTTTAAGAATAAGGGGTAAGACATTTAGAACGGATATAAGGAAAAACTTTTTCGCACAGAGGGTTGTGAATCTGTGTAATTCTCTGTCTCAGAAGGCAGTGGAGGCCAATTCTCTGGATGCTTTCAAGAGAGCGTTTGATAGAGCTCTTAAAGATAGCAGAGTCAGGGGATATGGGGAGAAGGCAGGAACAGGGTACTGATTGTGGATGATCAGCCATGATCACAGTGAATGGCGTTGCTGGCTCGAAGGGTTGAATGGCCTACTCCTGCACCTATTGTCTATTGTCTAATATTGATACTATATTTAATGGCATGGTGTGTCATGATTGCAAAGGATTTGATTGGACAGATATTTTACAATCTTTCTGTACTATGCTGGTAGGCATGTAACCTTGGATAAATTATAGAAGAGCCCAGTGTTGTGAAGCTTCTGAAGCTTTCACTGTTGATAATATGTCTATACTCTTAGGACGTTGATGTTGTGTTCAATCAGGCACTGTATAGGCAGAATCTCTATTCTCCATTATAGGTGGTTAATCACCAGGAGTGCCTTAGGACATGTCTGGCTCAGATGTCAAATTGCCACTGCAAGCTGCTTTCTTACAGACTCGAATTACAAGGCAAATCATTTTGGAGTCACAAAAGATGATCTGCCTGTGCTATTTTGCTTTCCCCTCTTTTCTCATCTACAAAAGGTAAAAGATCAATCTGTTCTTAATGCAGAACTGTTAGCAAGAGGGCGTTGCCCTTTATTAAGTTTTTAAAGAGAATTTAAAATATAGGCACAGTTTGTCATACAAAAATATAGGAATGCTTTGTTGGCATCAATAGACCATAGGTGCAGGAGTAGGCCATTCGGCCCTTCAAGCCAAAACCGCCATTCAATGTGATCATGGCTGATCATCCCTAATCAGTACCCCGTTCCTGCCTTCTCCCCATATCCCCTGACTCGGCTATCCTCCAAGAGATTGAGCATGGATCCCATCAATGCAAGTAAAAGCTTTAGTAGTTGTTGTCTTTATTTTCTTTGTATTGGAGCAATGATCGTCAGTAAACCTCGGTGTGGAGGATGCACCTCTGTAAGGTTTTTTTTAATGCTCTGTTGGGCAGAATAGATGGCCTCCATGAAACCTTTTAACAGGAAGCTTTCTGCTGATCCTCATCTTTTTAGTGTTTGTCCACTGAACTAACTTTATGTGTAGAAGACTGAAAGAAGATCCTGATTTATTGTACCGATTAGTCATTGGATCCACTCTTCTTGTATTGTTTGGCCCTCAGCATGTTGATATTTTGTCAGCCCCATTTCCATCAGTATTTCAAAATTGTCCATTCTTTAGGCTTTCCTGAAGTTGTGGAAGATGATCATTAAATGCAAGTATTTTATTTGGAAAGCTAACAGCTGCAGAGTCATCACTGGAAATCTCACTTTTAATGTTGCCATGGGAAGTTCTGACTGCATTGTTCTGGGCCAATATTTGGCCTTCTAGCCAAATTATAACAGTGAAGCTCCTGCTGATGCTTGAACTTTTAAAATGTTTGTGCACTGAACTTACTAATTCAGAAGGCAGGAGAATGGGGTTAGGAGGGAGAGATAGATCAGCCACGATTGAATGGCGGAGTACACTTGATGGGCCAAATGGCCTAATTCTTTCCTATCATTTATGACCATATGAACCACGACTCCAAAGGCACTGATCTAGAAGACAGAAAAAGGGATGTTTCCTGATTGGTCTGTGGCAATCATGTTGGCATTTTTGTACACCATGTATGTCTGCTGCTACTTTTCAGCTGAACTCACCAGATCTGCTGTGATCTTTGTTGTTAAATTCTGTCAAATACCATTACTCTAGTCTTGGTCCGAAATATAAATCTGTGTTGTAAATTTAAATGAATTTGAATATTTTTACTAAGTCTATTTTACTGTCAGGAGGTGGCTAACGCAGTAGTAATTAAAGATAGACACAAAAAGCTGGAGTAACTCAGTGGGCCAGCTAGCATCTCTGGAGGAAAGGAATAGGTGACGGGTTGAGACTCTTCTTCAGACTGAGAGTCATGAACTAGGTTAAATTTGTCAAGCTTATTGATCGGGTCGACCTATGCCGTTCCACTTTTTGTGTACTCCCTTAATCTACAAATATTTTTGATACCAATACCAGCCCCTATATGCTTGGGTTTAGATTTATTATCATCACACGTACCAAAGAACAGTGATAAGCTTTGTTTTGCATGCTATCCAATCAAATCAGATAATACTGTACATGAATACAATCAATCCAAACTCAAATACAATAGGTAGAGCAAAGAGCTAGACACATTGTGCAGAATATAGTTCTCAGCATTGTACTGTAACAATTCCAGAGACGCAGTCTAATGTCTGCAGTGAGGTAGGTTGGGGAATTTGGGCTGCACCCAAGCTTGTCGAAGCCTGATAACAGAAAGAAAGTAGCTGTTCCTGAATCTGGTGATGCACGCTTTCAAACTTCTATATCTTCTGTCCCATGGGAGCAGGAAGAAGAAGGAATGATAGTGGAGGGAAAGTTCTTTAATTATATTGACAGCTTTCCTGAGCAACGTGAAGGGTAGATGGAGTCAATGGTGGGGAGGCTGATCTGCATGAGGGACTGAGCTACATCTAAAACTCTCTGCAATTTCTTGCGGACTTGGACAAAGCTGTTCCCAAACCAAGATGTCATGCAATCCAACATCATCTTCCGCAAAGACCGCTCCCTCCGTAACTCCCTTGTCAATTCTTCCCTTCCCTCCCATACCACCCCCTCCCCTGGTACTTTCCCTTGCAACCGCAAGAGATGCAACACTTGTCCCTTCACTTCCCCCCTCCACTCCATTCAAGGACCCAAGCAGTCGTTCCAGGTGCGACAGAGGTTCACCTGCATCTCCTCCAACCTCATCTATTGCATTCGCTGCTCTAGATGCCAGCTGATCTACATCGGTGAGACCAAGCGGAGGTTTGGCGATCGTTTCGCCGAACACCTCCGGTCGGTCCGCAATATCCAACCTGAACTCCCGGTGGCTCAGCACTTCAACTCCCCCTCCCATTCCGTATCTGACCTCTCTGTCCTGGGTCTCCTCCATGGCCACAGCGAGCAACACCGTAAATTGGAGGAAATGCACCTCATATTCCGCTTGGGCAGTCTACATCCTGGTGGCCTGAACGTTGAATTCTCCCAATTCTGCTAGCCCTGGCTGTCCCCTCCCCTTCATCAGCCATCTGGTTGTCTCCTCCCCTCCCCCAGCCCTCGGGCTCCTCCTCCGCCTTTTCCTTTTTTCCTTTCTTCTCCCCACCCCCTATCAGTCTGAAGAAGGGTTTCGGCCCGAAACGTTGCCTATTTCCTTCGCTCCATAGATGCTGCTGCACCCGCTGAGTTTCTCCAGCATTTTTGTGTACCATCATGTTTTCTAAGTTGCATCTGTAGAAGTTTGTGTGAGTCATCGGAGACATGCTATATTTTCTCAGGCTCCTGAGAAAGGCATTGGTGTGCCTTTTGGGCTGTTGCTTCAATGTGCTTGGCCCAACTTTTGCTGGACGTCTAATCTATGAATTCATCATAGTTATAATGAAAATATTTCTAGCAACAGTGCTGAATTTGTTCTTCATTACCATTTAACTTTGTTCCAAGGTTCTTCAATTAAAGTAATTGGATTTAAAGTGCATCAGCATTCAACAACACATTTCAACAGGTTCTCAAAATTATGATTAATCATGATAAACATTTTGCTGCAGATACGTTCAAAGAATTCCATAACACTTTGTATTTGTAAATGCTTTGTAAATTCTGCTAGTTCAGACAGCATCTAGGATAATTATCACCTATCCCTGGGTCTTGTCAGCGTTATATAACATGGAAACAAGCCCTTCAGACCAACTCGTCCATGCCGACAAAGGTGCCTATCCGAGCTAGTCAAATTTGCATGCTTTTGCCCTACGTCGCTCTACCATATCCATTCACCTATCCAAATATCTTTTAAACTCAATTGTTCCTTCTTCTACCAACTTCTCTGGCATTCACTCTATATACCCACCATTCTCGGTTTGAAAAACGTGGTGCTCGGGTCCTCTTTAAATTTTATCTCTCTCACCATAAAGCTATGCCCTCTAGTTTTATACTCCCTTTACCCTGGGACAATGGCTGTTGCCATTCATCATTTCTATGCCATTCATGATTTTATAAACGAAGGTCACCCCTCGTCCTCCTTCACCCCAGGGAAAACATTCTTAGCCTATCCAGTCTCTCCTTGTAACGCAATGCATTTTTTCCTCTTTGAATCTTTTCTTCAGCCTCGCCAGCTTCATCGCATCCTTCTTACAATATGGTGACCAGAACTGCACACAGTACTTTAATTGTGGTTTAACTAGCGTCTTGCATGGCTGTATCATGATATTCCCACTCTTTTACACAATGCTCTAACTAATGAAGACAATTGTGCTTTTACCATAAGGTCTTTGTTCTGAACTTAAAGAAAGGTAACTTTGAGGGTAGGAGAAGTGAATTGGCCAAGATAGACTGGCAATTGATTCTTAATGGGTTGACGGTAGATATGCAATGGAAGGCATTTAAAGACTGCATGGATGAACTACAACAATTGTTCATCCCAGTTTGGCAAAAAAATAAATCAGGGAAGGTAGTGCATCCATGGATAACAAGGGAAATCAGGGATAGTATCAAAACAAAAGATGCAGCGTACAAATTAGCCAGAAAAATCAGCCTACCAGAGGACTGGGAGAAATTTAGAGTCCAGCAGAGGAGGACAAAGGGCTTAATTAGGAATGGGAAAATAGATTATGAAAGAAAACTGGCAGGGAACATAAAAACTGACTGCAAAAGCTTTTATAGATATGTGAAGATAAAAAGATTAGTTAAAACCAATGTAGGTCCCTTGCAATCAGAAACAGGTGAATTGATCATGGGGAACAAGGACATGGCAGACCAATTGAATAACTACTTTGGTTCTGTCTTCACTAGGGAAGACATAAATAATCTGCCGGAAATAGCAGGGGACCGGGGGTCAAATGAGATGGAGGAACTGAGTGAAATCCAGGTTAGCCGGGAAGTGATGTTAGGTAAATTGAATGGATTAAAGGCCGATAAATCCCCAGGGCCAGATAGGCTGCATCCCAGAGTACTTAAGGAAGTAGCCCCAGAAATAGTGGATGCATTAGTGATAATTTTTCAAACCTCTTTAGATTCTGGAGTAGTTCCTGAGGATTGGAGGGTACCTAATGTAACCCCACTTCTTAAAAAGGGAGGGAGAGAGAAAACGGGGAATTACAGACCAGTTAGTCTAACGTCAGTAGTGGGGAAACTGCTAGAATCAGTTATTAAAGATGGGATAGCAGCACATTTGGAAAGTGGTGAAATCATTGGACAAAGTCAGCATGGATTTATGAAAGGTAAATCATGTCTGACGAATCTTATAGAATTTTTCGAGGATGTAACTAGTAGAGTGGATAAGGGAGAACCAGTGGATGTGTTATATCTGGACTTTCAGAAGGCTTTCGACAAGGTCCCACATAAGAGATTAGTATACAAACTTAAAGCACACGGTATTGGGGGTTCAGTATTGATGTGGATAGAGAACTGGCTGGCAGACAGGAAGCAAAGAGTAGGAGTAAACGGGTCCTTTTCACAATGGCAGGCAGTGACTAGTGGGGTACCGCAAGGCTCAGTGCTGGGACCCCAGCTATTTACGATTATATATTAATGATTTGGACGAGGGAATTGAATGCAACATCTCCAAGTTTGCGGATGACACGAAGCTGGGGGGCAGTGTTAGCTGTGAGGAGGATGCTCGGAGGCTGCAAGGTGACTTGGATAGGCTGGGTGAGTGGGCAAATGCATGGCAAATGCAGTATAATGTGGATAAATGTGAGGTTATCCACTTTGGTGGCAAAAACAGGAAAGTAGACTATTATCTGAATGGTGGCCGATTAGGAAAAGGGGAGATGCAACGAGACCTGGGTGTCATGGTACACCAGTCATTAAAAGTAGGCATGCAGGTGCAGCAGGCAGTGAAGAAGGAGAATGGTATGTTAGCATTCATAGCAAAAGGATTTGAGTATAGGAGCAGGGAGGTTCTACTGCAGTTGTACAGGGTCTTGGTGAGACCACACCTGGAGTATTGCGTACAGTTTTGGTCTCCTAATCTGAGGAAAGACATTCTTGCCATAGAGGGAGTACAGAGAAGGTTCACCAGACTGATTCCTGGGATGTCAGGACTTTCATATGAAGAAAGACTGGATAGACTCGGTTTGTACTCGCTAGAATTTAGAAGATTGAGGGGGGATCTTATAGAAATGTACAAAATTCTTAAGGGGTTGGACAGGCTAGATGCAGGAAGATTGTTCCCGATGTTGGGGAAGTCCAGAACAAGGGGTCACAGTTTAAGGATAAGGGGGAAATCTTTTAGGACCGAAATGAGGAAAACATTTTTCACACAGAGAGTGGTGAATCTCTGGAATTCTCTGCCACAGAAGGTAGTTGAGGCCAGTTCATTGGCTATATTTAAGAGGGAGTTAGATGTGGCCCTTGTGGCTAAAGGGATCAGGGGGTATGGAGAGAAAGCAGGTACAGGATACTGAGTTGGATGATCAGCCATGATCATATTGAATGGCGGTGCAGGCTCGAAGGGCCGAATGGCCTATTCCTGCACCTATTTTCTATGTTTCTATGTTTCTAACACCCCCTAGGGTCCTGCCATTCACCGTGTATGCCTATCCAGGTTTAATTTCTCAAAATGCGCGTCTTTTATTTAGATAAAACTCGATCTGACAATCCTTTGCCATTTTTCTCAGGTGATTTAGATCCTAATCTGCCCTTGGATAACCTTCTCCACTGTGCACTATACCACAGATGTTGCCACCCACATTCTCATCCAAATTGTAAACATATGTGATAAACAGCAAGGGACCCAGCACTGATCCCTGCGGCACATCACTGATTACAGGCCTCCAATCTGAAAAACAACCACCCTCTGATTCCTTCCACCAAGCCAGTTGTATCCAATTCACTCGCTCACAATGCCATCTAACCTTCTGGACCTGCCTCCAAGCTCTTTGTTAAGACACAAGTCAACAGCAGATGGTAAAATCTTGCTTGAAGCACAATGTGTTGCAGTAACTCAGTGGATCAGGAGAACATGGATAAGCTATGTTTCAGATTGGGACCTTTCTTCAGAGGGTCTTTGGTGATCAGCTCTGAGCTTGACCGGGCCTCTCATTTCATTTACGTATATGTCAATAGGCCATAACTTCAAGAGATGAGCTGCTGATGCTCTTCACTGACCTTCATAGAAGTGTTTGTTCACCTTGTGTGTTTTTCCCAGTGTTGCCTTCTAGCTGGTGCCACCCGAACCTAAATGCTGAAGGTAGAGATTAATGTGGTTCTCTTTTACTGGAGGACCAGAACAAACTTTGCCCAAAAAGTGTTTCGCCATCTCACCACTTTTATTATTTGACTCAAACCTATTGAATATTCATAGATTTTCCTGGTTTTCAGAAACCAATCAAATTTAAAAAATATATATTTATTTCAAGAGAGTGTTGTTTATAGCCACTTCTCCCTATTGAATTTAATGGACATGCTGTCCCTGTGCTGAGTCCAAAAAGGCATGTCCTAATGTACCTGACACCTCATTTAAATGCTGCCATGGGCGCTTAATTACACCTTTCTTGTCTGAGAATGACCTATGAGAACTGACTTTCTTTACTGCGAAAACAGTTTTTTTTTTTTTTTAATTTTTTATTTATTAGAAGTACATTACATTACAACCACATACATTAGTACTCGTCACTTATGTCTTCTTGCAATTAATGTACTCCATTTGTTTTTTACACTAGTAAAAGGAAAGGATAAGATTGAAAGAAAGAAGAAAGTGAAGGAAAAAGTGAGAGTGTAGAAAATGTGACAACAAAAAAGGACGAAGACCCTATAAGAACAAAATTAAAAACAAAAGAAAAAGAGTTAAGAAATAGACCCTAGAAAAGAAGGAGAAAGAGAAAGAGGAAAAAGAGAGAAACAAATATTTTTTATGAGCATTACGCAAATGGGACATACCAACTCCTCATCTATCATCCCCCATTACCTGACCTCAATTTTTTTTTAAGGTACCTTTGCACCCTATATTTGTAATAATTCTATAAATGCAGACCACGTCAGGTGGAAGTGATCTGGTTTACCTGCTAGGAGGAGTCTTATCTCTTCTAGGTGTAATGTTTCGAACATATTTGAAATCCACATGTTTATAGATGGTATTGGAGCCTTCTTCCAAAATTTTAGGGTTAGCTTTTTTCCAGTTATTAACCCATAGTCTATTAGTTTCTTTTGAAACACATTTAGTTCTGGACCGTCTTCCGTTATTCCGAAGATAATCCATTCTGCTTTGGGTATCAATTTTATTCTAAATAATTTTGTAAAGATTTTGAAAATTTCATTCCAAAATTTTTGAATTTTTGTACAGAAAACAAATGAGTGCGCTATAGTAGCTTCTTGGGATTGACATTTATCACAAATAGATGATACATTTGGGAAAATTTTATGGATTTTAGTTTTGGAATAATATAATCTATGTAAAATTTTAAATTGTATTAAAGTGTGTCTTACATTAATCGAACATTTATGTACGTTTAATAAGTGTTCATTCCAACTTTCCTTTGAAATTTTAATAGCTAACTCTTGTTCCCAGTCTCTTCTGATACCCTCCGTAGATGGTATTTGTAAATTTAAGATAATATTATACAAATATGATATTAAGTTTGCTGATTCAGCTTTTATCTGCATTGCATCCAATACATCTGCTGGGTTATTATAATGATCTTTTGTATATTTTTTCAAATAGTCGCATATTTGAAAATATTTAAAATATTGATTATTTCCGAGTTTATATTTTATTTGTAATTGTTGAAATGAAAGTAATTTTCCAGTTTCATACAAGTCACCGAACGTTTTAATTCCTAGTCTATCCCAATGTGTAAAAGCTTTATCTATAATAGAGGGATTAAACGAAGGGTTATTAACTATGGGTAATAAAAGTGATAAATTTCTTAATTTTAAATTTTGTTTTATTTGTTTCCAAATTCGGATTGTGCTATGAATAATTGGGTTCTTATTATAATTTATATTATTCAGTTTCATTGGAGAGAGGAGGATCGCTCCAATGTTTCCAGAGGAGCAATCCTCTTTCTCCATTACAATCCAGTTCACTTGCTGGGCGGAGTTATCCATCAGTTGAATCATATTTTTAATATTTACTGACCAATAATAATACATAAAATTAGGTAGTGCTAAACCCCCTAATACTTTAGGTTTATTCAGATGAGTTTTTTGTATTCTATGTGATTTATAGTCCCATATAAAATTAGTGATATCTGAGTCGAGTTTTTTTAAAAACTTCTTTGGTAAGTATATAGGAATCGATTGAAATAGGTATAAAATTTGTGGTAGAAAGATCATTTTTATTGCATTTATTCGGCCTATTAAAGACATCGGGAGCGTTTTCCAGAATTTAATTAGTGTGTTTAATTTATTAAGTAGGGGATCAAAATTTGCCTTAAACATACCTTGATATGATCTAGTAATTTTGATTCCCAAGTATTTAAGTTTTTCTGTAGCTATTTTAAAAGGGAATTTTAAAAGATGTGTTGAATCTTTCGGTTTTATTGACATAATTTCACTTTTATTCCAATTTATTCTATATCCAGAGAAAGATCCAAAGTCTTCAATTAAATTTAATATATTTGGTATAGTGATTTGAGGTTTTGTAATGTACAGTAATATATCATCCGCGTATAAAGATATTTTATTATATGAATCTTTAGTATTGTATCCATGGATATCAGGGTGTATTCTAATTTTTTCTGCTAGCGGTTCAATAATGAGAGCAAACAGCTGTGGTGATAATGAGCATCCTTGTCTATTTCCCCTTGATAGTTGGAATTTCGAGGATAATATGTTATTAGTTAGTATTCTAGCTGTAGGTTTATTATATAGTAATTTGATCCATCTCACCACTTTTCTTATTTGACTCAAACCTATTGAATATTCGTAGATTTTCCTGGTTTTCAGAAACCAATCAAATTAAAAAAATATATATTTATTTCAAGAGAGTGTTGTTTATAGCCACTTCTCCCTATTGAATTTAATGGACATGCTGTCCCTGTGCTGAGTCCAAAAAGGCATGTCCCAATGTACCTGACACCTCATTTAAATGCTGCCATGGGCGCTTAATTACACCTTTCTTGTCTGAGAATGACCTATGAGAACTGACTTTCTTTACTGCGAAAACAGATTGAAATCATAAGAGCTTATAGTGTACCGGCTTTTTATGTGGCACCTTGATGGATGCCTTCTGGTAATCCAAATGCACCACCTCTACAGGTTCCCTCCATTGACTTTCCTTGTTTCATCCTAAGACTTTACCAAATTTGACAAACTTGACTTACCATTCATTAAACCATGTTAACTTGATTTTATACTCCAACATCCTACCAACAGCTGATGTTAAAGTAACTTGTCGGTACATTCCTACTATTTGGTTTTCTTTCCTCCTTTTAATAAGGGAGTCACATTTGCAGATCTGTCAAGGACCGTAGGGTGGCTGTCTGCGCACCAGTCTCCCCACGTTAAACATGGTCAAGCGCAGGCGTCCTCCATATAGGGAATAGCACCCTGGAGACACCCATGGTCAGCCATGACCGAAGGGGGCCTCCGAAAGGTTGCATGCTATGATTTAGGATTCAATATTTTCCTTTACTTCCTTTGTTATGGAATGATGAGTGAAAAATAACTGAGTGGTACATAGAATGGTACATAGAAAATAGGCGCAGGTCATTCGGCCCTTCGAGCCAGCACTACCATTCATTGTGATCATGGCTGATCATCCACAAGATTGTAGTACAGCTGAAGTGGTACAATAAAATTAAAATACGGAATGAGGTAAAGTAAAAAGGAAGAAGCTGTTCTTAAGTCTGGACGTTTGGACTTTCAAGCTTCTGTGCCTTCCAGAAGGTTGAAGAGATTAAAGGGAATTATTCGGGTGGCAGGCATTCATGATGATACTTTCATCTTTCTTGATGAGGGGAGGAAATGGCAAGCCTGTGATAGACTGGCAGCGTTCACATTCTCTGCTGGTTTTGACCTTCGAGACCAGAGCAGTTGTCATACCAGGCTGAGATCCATCCTGTCAAATACTTCCTTTAGTACATCTGTGAGAGTTACAGAGAATCTTCCTGGACATCTAATAATGTAAATAAGCTAAATGTTTCTTGATCACATCATCAGGTGAGGCCCTCACTCATGTCACCTCGGTACCCGCTGCACCGCCCTTGCTCCTCTTCCCCCTAGTCGCAACAGAAACAGTCTCCCTCATCCTTACCTTTCACCCCATCATCCGTCGCATACAACACATAATCCTCCAAAATGTTTGCCACCTCCAACAGGATCCCAACACTAGTCACATCGTCCCATCTCCACCCCTTCCCGCCTTCCGCAGAGACCGTTCCCTCCGCAACTCCCTGGTTAACTAATTCCTTCCTACTCAAGCCACCCCCTCCCCATGTACCTTTTCGTGCAACCGCAGAAGATGCAACATCTGTCCCTATACCTCCTCCCTCGACTCTGTCCAGGGACCCCGACACTCCTTTCAGGTTAGGCAGCGGTTCACTTGCACCTCCTCCAACCTCGTCTACTGTTTTCGTTGTTCAAGATGTGGACTCTTATACATCAGCGAGACCAAACGCAGACTGGGTGATCGTTTTGCGGAACACCTTCGCTCAGCCCGTCTGAACCTACCTGATCTCCCAATTGCTAAACACTTTAATTCTCCTTCCCATTCCCACACATACCTTTCTTCCCTAGGTCTCCTCCATTGTTAGAGTGAGGCTAAATGAAAATTGGAGGAACAGCATCTCATATTTTGCTTGGGCAGCTTACAGCCCAGTGGTATGAATATTGATTTATCTAACTTCAGGTAGTCCCGGCATTCTCTCTCTCTATCCCTCCCCCACCAAGTTGCTCTAGCTTCTCGTTTTCACCCAATTAACAGCTAACAATGGACTCCTTTATCATCGTTACTTTTTTGCATATCTGCAAATATGCATATTTGCATATTTGCAATGCTGCCTGTCCCGCTTAGTTACTCCAGCTTTTTGTGTCTTTCTTTGGTTTAGCATCTGCAGTTCCTTCCTACACATCAGTGTGAAGGGATGAGACAATAGACAATAGGTGCAGGAGTAGGCCATTCGGCCCTTCGAGCCAGCACCGCCATTCAATGTGATCATGGCTGATCATCCCCAATCAGTACCCCGTTCCTGCCTTCTCCCCATATCCCCTGACTCTGCTATCTTTAAGAGCTCTATCTAGCTCTCTCTTGAAAGTATCCAGAGATCCGGCCTCCACCGCCCTCTGAGGCAGAGAATTCCACAGACTCACAACTCTCTATGTGAAGGTTAGGGTCCTTGTGATACGAGGCTTAGGACTGAGCCAGGCACGTGCCGTGAGTAATTACTCAGGGTAGGCAGTCAATCGACTTTAAAAAAAATAATCTTATTCTGCGCATGCGCAGATTGTTCTCCTTTCTGTAAAAATAAAAAATAAAAATAAAGAAAGTAATAATTCAATTTGCCCAAGGCTGCCAAATCTCCTTCCTTCTGAATTACTGAATGGGTGGGGGGTGGAGGGTGACGGCAGGTGGAGAGATGGTGGGGAAAACGGGAGCACACCGGGACAAGTTGAATCAGTTGTGATCTCATTAAATGACAATACTAGTTCAAGGGACCAATTGGGGGGAGAGTTCCTTTCACAGCGTGTGGGGAGTCTGGCCAGGGGTAAAGTTGCGGGGAGGGCAGGAGCGTTGAGAAGGAGGGGGTTGGGGATCATGCCAGTAACCCACTCACTCACTGCTGCCGCGGCGCTCCGGGCGCGGAGCCACAGCATTGTGGCTGGGGAGGGAAGTAGCTTGGCTGGCTGCAAGCGGCTGCCGGGACCTCAGCGCTTTCTGCCGGCCCACTCGCCTCTGGCAGTGCTCTCCATCTGAACAGTGAGGGAACCAGCTCAAGAGCAAAGATCATAGAGCTGAGCAGGTCAGCGGGCGATGGATAACAGGACAGCAGTCAGTGGAACTTACTCCTGTGTCAGCGCGAACAAGGGACCAGTTGAGGTTACTCGCACTGACGCATGGAGTAAGCTCCACCGCTCGCTGTTCTGTTATCCATCGCCCGCTGACCCGCTCTTGAGCTGGTTGCTGGCATGATCCCCGACCCCCTCCTTCTCAACGCTCCTGCCCTCCCCACAACTTTACCCCAGGCCAGACTCCCCACACACTGTGAAAGGAACTCTCCCACCCCACCCCCCCACCCCCAGCGGCGCTGTCCTATCACAGCCGCTTCCCATCAGCTGCTAGCAATGAGGGATAGACTTAGCTATCCCTCAGTACAGTAACATCGTTCTTGATGTTGCTGTACTGAGGGATAGCCAAGTCTATCTTTCTTGGCTAACAACCTAACCTTCGGCCTCCAAGACGCAGGTAAATTTTCATGCCTTCTTTTTGGGTAAAAAAAGCATCTTCATTGCCAGGAAATACGGTATTTAAAAACATATAGCTCAAATAAATCTACTTACCACATTATTTGTACACAAACTCCATTCTTCTTTGTTTCAAGATAATGGCAATCCATGTTTGAAAAACCCACCAAGAAACTTGCGCTGCGCATGCGCAGTACACAGTCCACGGTGCAAAGGCAGAATTTCAGCTGCCTTCAGCTCCCCTTGTCATTGACGGCTTGCAGCAGCGTCAACGGCACCTGAGCTGCACATACTTTCGCGTATTACCTGTACTGCGGATGAAAGGCACGGAAAATTATGCCTACCTAAGAGATTGATCTATTAGGTAGGCATAATTCTCCCGTGCCTTTACTATTTATATTTAATAATTACCATTTTATAATTTTAGTCAGGGTAGGCACTGCCTACCTTGCCTACCCTGACGGTACGTGCCTGGACTGAGCGTAGGTGTTCCGCGAAACAATCTCCCAATCTTGCTGATATATAGGAGCCCACACCAAGAACAATGGATACAGTAGAATGAGGTTGGAGGAGGTTCAAGTGCACCTTTGCCTCGCCTGAGGGTACTATCGGGGACCCTGGATGGAATCGAGGGAGGTTGTGCAAGAGGGATGACCTGCGACCTATATTTCCTTTATGTACATTGCAAGGGTTTTAGATTCTGTGGAGGACTGGTGCAGCAGGGCTCGAAATTAGCGGTTGCCCGGGTGCCATTGACCACTCAGTGCCGCCGGGCAACCTAAACACCGAGTCATTTTGCCCGGCTTGGCAATCAAATACTGGTTTATACCGATATACACAAAAAACTGGAGTAACTCCACGGGTCAGGCAGCATCTCTGGAGAATAGGAACGTGATGTTTCGTGTCGGCGGTGGCGGCTGTATTCCTCTAGTATTTTTGATTGCGGGGCAAAGATACTTGGTGCAGGGTGACGAAGGGTCGAAGCAAATGACGGGCCCCGAACAGCGGCAGCAGCAGCTCCACCACCTCCTCCTCCCGCACCCCGCCCGGCAGAAGGACGCCTCCCTCTCCCTCTCCCTCCCTCCTCCCGGCCTTGGCGTGCGAGAGAGGTTGTTTTGAAAGCGCCGTTAGTGGATTTGCAGGCAGCGGCCGCTATCGCCCTGATAACGGCCTCTGCCTGCAAATCTGTTAACGGTGCTTTCAAAACAACCCCTCTCGCACGCCGAGGCCGGGAGGAGGGAGGGAGGGGGAGGCCTCCTTCAGCCGTCTGAAGCAGCTGCACCAAAGTTCCTATAGCTATAGGATCTTTGAGCTGCACCGCTCGGCCCCGCACCTTGCTGTTGGCTGGCGGAGGAGGGGAGGTGGTGGCAAGGAGGCGGCGGCACTTTGGCGTTGGACAGGGACGGCCAAGGCAGCGGGCCGATGTTGTCTGAGGAGCGCTGACCTTCCTTACTCCCCACCTCCTCTGCCCCTTCCCCCCTCTCTCTTTCTCTCTTTCTCTCTCTTGTACGCCCCCCTCCACCCCTCTTATCCTGGGACCCCTCGCCATCCCGCACTGATCCCCATTCCCTCCTCTATTCAGTCCTCACTGACATCCCCTGTGCTCCCCTCCCCATCTACCCCCCCCTCCCAATCTATTCATCACCCTACCCACCTCGCATTGATTCTCCTGCCACCCCCCCCCCCCCCCCATCCATCCTACACTGGTCCCCCAATTCATCCTGTACTGACCCCCCTTCCCATCCATCCTGCACTTTCCCCCCATTCATACTGTACTGATCCTCCCATTCATCCCGTACTGACCCACCCTCCATTTACCCTGCACCAATCCCCCCATCCATCCTGTAGTGAACTTCCCATTCATCTTTTACTGAGCCCCCATTCATCCTGTACTGATCCCCCTCATGCATCCTGTACTGATCCCCCTCATGCATCCTGTACTGATCCCCTCATTCATCCTGTACTGATTCCCCATTCATCCTATACTGATCCCCTCATTCATCCTGTAGTGATTCCCTCATTCATCATGTAGTGATCCCCCATTCATCCTGCACAGACCCTCCGATCAACACTGTCCTGACCCCCCCCCCCAATCCATCCTGTACTGAACCCCCCATTCAAGAAGAATGGGGGGAACAGTCTGAAGAAGGGTCTCGACCCGAAACGTTGCCTATTTCCTTAGCTCCATAGATGCTGCCTCACCCGCTGAATTTCTCCAGCATTTTTGTCTACCCCCATTCATCCTGTACTGAACCCCCCCCATTCATCCTGTACTGATCCCCCCCCATCCATCCCGTACTGATCCCCCCATTCAACACCACTGACATCCCCCGTGCTCTCCCCTCACAATTTTACATACTCCAACCAACACGTACTAATTCACCTGCCTCAATCCATCCATTCCGCACCGATTGCCTTCTCAACCCCCGCCTTCTATCCACGCCGCACTGATTCATACATCCCCTGACCCTATTGTGCTTCATGGTCTTCAGAGCGAACATTGACTATGTTTGATAATGGAATGCAATCAAATGTGTTTTAATTCCCAATGTTATTATTTGTTTTGACACCTTGAAACATATTACCAAAAGAACATTTGCTGCAGTTGTGTCCTTTGGCCATCTCTTGTCAGTTAGTGTAATGTTTAACCTGTCAGATGGGTATAGTCGGTTTTAACAACCATTATCATAAAATGTCTTTAGAAATGTCCTTGCAACCTGTATATTTGGTTATGGATAAATTATGTGGGAAGCCAGAGTGTTTCTGTGCCAATAGCAATAACGACCCATGCTATGGCCATGTCATGGTAATTTTCGGTCCTTCACAGAAAACATGCTTGCATCAATCTGTAGTGTGTATGGTTAAGCATATATGTTATCATGGTCCAGGATTTATTGACACAGGTTGATCATATGCTGAATGATCCAACCACATTTTTGTTTGGAAGTGGAAAGAACTAATAGAAATTGCATTAATTGCAATTAATTTTGCTGCATGTCATTGTGGTATATATCATGTCTTGATTGGTGAATATGTTTAGTTTGTGAGTTATTTGAAGCAGAAATAATATGTGAATGTAGACAAAAGTGCTGAAGAAACTCAGCGGATACGGCAGCATCTATGGAGCGAAGGAAATAGGCAACGTTTCGGGCCGAAACCCTTCTTCAGACTGATGGGTTTCGGCCTGAAACATTGCCTATTTCCTTCGCTCCATAGATGCTGCTGCACCCGCTGAGTTTCTCCAGCACTTTTGTCTACCTTCGATTTTCCAGCATCTGCAGTTCCTTCTTGAACATAATATGTGAATGCTTCATTGAACATAATTCCGACTGGTAACTACGCACTTCGTCCGAGCACATTATTGCACGCGCCATGCAAACCGTCTTAAATGACCACCTAAACTGTCATTTGGCAACCTAAAAATCTGTCAAGGTTGCCCGACTGGCAACAGGGAAAAAAAGTTAAGCGAGAGCCCTGTGCAGATGCAGGCCATTCCCAATCTTTCAAAACTTCATTATGGTCAATGTTAGACCAACTGGCCAGTGTCATTGGCACATGTCATTTTACTTTTCTTAGGGTCTGAAGTAATTTATTTGAAGGCGATGAGGCAGTGGGATGTTCAAATGAGAGTTTGAAAACGTTGGTGAAAACTGTGGCCAGTTGATTGGTGCATGATTTCAGAACCTGTCCAGGGATTCCAACTAGGCCGGCTGCTTACCATCTACTTACACTAAATGGCTCGATTGTCATCATGTATTCTACTAACTGGATAGCATGCAACAAATGCTTTTCACTGTACATCAGTACACGTGACAATAAACTAAATTAAACTAAACTAAACACTTTCTGGGAGCTTTCCCTAATGCAAAGAGGCCTAACCTCTGCAACTGAGATGTATGGGACAATGCCAGCAGGGGCTGCAGCCGAAGATGATTGTGGGTGGAACTTTGTTTGCCTGTTCAAAATGGGTGTAAAAGGTACCTGAAAGAGGTGGATTGTTGCTGGAGAAAAGGGTATTGGCTAAAAGGTGAGTTTGGGCAAATTTGGATTTTTTTTCTGGAGTGTCGGTGACTGCGGGGAGACCTTAGAGTAGTTTATAAAATTATGAGCGACAGAGATAGGCTAGACAGCCAAAGGTGGAAATGACAAATATGAGAGGGCATACCTTTGTCAAAGGGGAAAAGTTTAAAAGGGATTTGCAGGACAAGTTTTTTATATGCAGTGGTAGGTGCTTGGAATGCACGGCCAAGGATGGTGGTGGAAGCAGATATGAAAATGGCAGTTAAGAGGCTTTTAGATAGGCACATAAATGTACAGACAAAGGGAGTATTTTCATTTAGCATCATGTTCAGTATAGGCATTGTGAGCCAAAGTGCCTGTTCCTATATTGTTCTATGTTCGACCTCAACAGTCTTTGTCGGATTGCTGTTGTCATCACATTTCTTGATGAAATAGGTGATGATTGTGGTATACTCATTCAGGCTGAATGAAATGGTCTTGTTTTTGTTTATTTTATTAGAAGTTAATACAATATAAAACAATACAGTGGTACCTAATTTTAGGTGCCAACTATGTCATAACATAATACATTCTATGTACAACCTCTAGTTTTATGTTTTTGAAAAGGAGGTAAAAAACAAACAAAAAATAGAGAGAAGAAAAAGAGGAAAAATAAATAGTAGAAAATAGAAAAACGTGAAGTGTGTATATAAGAAAAGAAAAAGTAGAAAGTAGATATAGTAGAAAAAGACCCTTAAAAAAGAAATTTTCAAATCTTTGGTCGGAGATGTAAATCTATCCACGACCTGACCTGAAATCAGTAATCTTTACGGTACTGCTGCATCACATGATTCCAAAAAGTCGATGAAAGGGGACCAACTCCTTAAGAATTGGTCATATTTATCTATTAGGCGGAGTCTCATTTCTTCAAGGTGTGCTATGTCCGTCATATTCCTAATACACATTTTAATAGTTGGTATAGCTGTATTTTTCCAAAATTTAAGTATCAATTTCTTTCCAATTATTAACCCATAATTAAAGAATACTTTTTGGTCTTTGTTTAAATTGATATTTTCTACTATTATTCCAAATATAATCCATTCCGTATTAGGTTCTATTCTTGACTTGAAGAGCTTTGTAAATATATCAAATATATCGCTCCAAAATTTATTCAACTTTGTACATCCTACAAATGAATGTGTTATATTGGCATTTTGAAACAAACATTTATCGCATCTGGGAGAGACGTTTGGGTAGAATTTATTCAACCTCGTTTTTGAATAATATAGTCTATGTAATAATTTAAATTGAATTAAATTATGTCTTGCATTAATGGAACAATTATGTGTGTTCATCAGATACTTTTCCCATCTATCTTTCGGGATCTTTAGCATTAGTTCATGTTCCCAATCTTCTCTTAGTGCCTCTGTTGAGGGTAATTCTCTATTTAATATACTATTATAAAAATATGATATTAGTTTTTGTGAATCAGCCTTTTAATTTTCATTGCTTCTTCTAAAGGGTCTAAAAATATAGTTTGAAATCTATGTATATATTTCTTCATAAAGTCACATATCTGTATATATTTAAAATATTGATTATCATTCAGTTTAAATTTAAATTTTAATTGTTGAAATGATAACAATTTGCCCAATTCATACATATCTCCTTCTTTCCTAATCCCCAGTCTATCCCATTGTTTATATGTTTTGTCGATAAGAGATGGTTTGAATGCAGGATTATTCAGTATTGGGGTTAATACTGATAGATTATTTAATTTCAAGGATAATTTTATTTGTTTCCAAATTCTTATTGTATTGTGAATAATTGGGTTCTTCTTATATATTATACTATTCAATTTTATCGGTGAGAACAAGATCGTTCCTATATCGTACGGGAAACACTCCTCTTTCTCCATTCTTATCCACTCCGACTGGTGAGTGGAACTATCCAACCAGTACATTATGTTCTTAATATGCACTGCCCAGTAGTAATACGTAAGGTTAGGTAGTGACAAACCCCCAACTTCTTTAGGTTTACACAAATGCTTTCGTTGAATTCTGTGTGCTCTATAATCCCATATAAAATTAGTGATATTAGAATCTAGTTTTTTGAAAAAATATTTCGGAATATATATTGGGATCGCTTGAAACAAATATATTAATTGTGGTAAGAAAGTCATTTTTATAGCGTTAATTCTACCTATCAATGAGAGTGGGAGCGTTTTCCAAAATTTAATCATAACATTCAGTTTATTTAATAGTAGCATAAAATTGGCGCTAAATAATGATTTGTGTCTTCTCGTAATTTGAATACCTAAATACTTGAATTTTTCTGTTGCAATTTTGAAAGGGAATTTTGATAAGCGTCTCGCATCCTGTGGTTTTAAAGACATAATTTCGCTTTTATTCCAATTTATTCTATATCTTGAAAAAGAACCAAATTCCTCAATTAGTGTTAATAAGGTAGGGATACTCGTTTGTGTATTAGTAATATATAAAAGAATATCATCAGCATATAATGAAATTTTATTCTTTGAGTCCTTGGTATTATATCCGTGAATATTCGGATGATTTCTAATCCTTTCAGCCAGCGGTTCTATCATAAGGGCAAATAGCAATGGTGATAAGGCACAACCCTGCCTATTAGCCCTTGATAAATAATTTTTTGGAGATAACATATTATTAGTTAATATTCTTGCCGTAGGTTTATCATAAAGTAGTTTAACCCATCTAATAAAATTCACTCCCGTATTAAATTTTTGGAGTACCTTATATAAATACTGCCATTCTACCTGATCAAATGCCTTCTCTGCATCCAGCGTAACGACTGAAATATCTTCAATGTCCTCTTTGTGAGAGTACATTATATTGAAAAGCTTTCTCAAGTTATTAAATGATTGTCTTTTGGGTATAAATCCCCTTTGATCTGCGTTTACCAATTTATTAATATAATTATTCAGTCTTCTTGCTAGAATCTTTGCTAAGATTTTCTGATCCGTATTTAGAAGTAATATAGCTCTGTAAGAACCCGGTTCATCTAAATCTTTATCTTTTTTTGGTATAAGCGTTATTGTTGATTCTGCTAAAGTTTCTGGTAGTTTATTTTCGGTATAAGCCTGCGTGCATAAATTGAGTAATCTTGGTACAAGTGACTCCTGAAATCGTTTATATAATTCATTACTAAAACCATCTGGTCCTGGGGTCTTCCCATTTTTCAATGAGTTTATTATTTGTTTTATTTCTTTACTAGTAATCCGTGCTCCTAATTCCTCTTGTTCTAAACTATCCAATTTAGGGAGGTTGCAATTATCTAAAAAATTTGTAATTTTACTATCGTCTGTATTTATTTTAGTTGTGTATAAATTATGATAAAATTGGGCAAACCTTTTATTAATATCCTTTGGTAATGTTAGAAGCTCACCCTTATAACCATATAACCATATAACCATTACAGCACGGAAACAGGCCATCTCGGCCCTTCAAGTCCGTGCCGAACATGTTTTTTTTTTGTTTTTTTTTTAAAATAAATACTTCCCCCTAGTCCCATCTACCTGCACTCAGACCATAACCCTCCATTCCTTTCCCGTCCATATACCCATCCAATCTATTTTTAAAGGATAAAATCGAACCAGCCTCCACCACTTCCACTGGAAGCTCATTCCACACAGCTACCACTCTCTGAGTAAAGAAGTTCCCCCTAATGTTACCCCTAAACCTCTGTCCCTTAATTCTCAAGTCATGTCCCCTTGTTTGAATCTTCCCTACTCTCAATGGAAAAAGCTTATCCACGTCAACTCTGTCTAACCCGCTCATAATTTTAAAGACCTCTATCAAGTCCCCTCTTAACCTTCTGCGCTCCAAAGAATAAAGACCTAACTTGTTCAACCTTTCTCTGTAACTTAGTAGCTGAAACCCAGGCAACATTCTAGTAAATCTCCTCTGTACTCTCTCTATTTTGTTGACATCCTTCCTATAATTAGGCAACCAAAATTGTACTCCATACTCCAGAATTGGCCGCACCAATGCCTTGTACAATTTTAACATTACATCCCAACTTCTATATTCAATGCTCTGATTTATAAAGGCCAGCACCCCAAAAGCTTTCTTTACCACCCTATCTACATGAGATTCCACCTTCAGGGAACTATGCACAGTTATTCCTAGATCCCTCTGTTCAACTGCATTCCTCAATTCTCTACCGTTTACCATGTACATCCTATTTTGATTTGTCCTGCCGAGATGTAGTACCTCACATTTATCAGCATTAAACTCCATCTGCCATCAGATTTAATTTTAGTGATAGTATTTTCCTTTTCTTGTTGCTTCAGTTGCCTCGCTAATAATTTATGTGGCTTATCCCCAAATTCGAAGTGTGCCTGTTTTGTAATTTGGAATAGTCTTATTATTCTTCCCGATAATATTCTATTGAGTTTATATTTCAATAAGGTTATCTTATTATGTTTATCTATGGTTGGATCACTTGCATTGTCCAATTCTAGTGATTTTATTTCCTGTTCTATCCTCTTAAGTTCTCTTTTATTTTCTTTATTTTTATAACTTTGATTAGAGATTATAGCACCGCGAATGTATGCCTTAAAGGTTTCCCATAATAGCAATACAGAAATACCCGGCGTCTCATTTGTCTCGAAAATGGTCTTGAAATGGTCTTGAGTGTGTTACAATCCACTGACTTAAGATAGTCCTGAAGTAGACGGTCGGCCTCCTCCGACCGCTGCTGTTTCTATCTTTGTTGCTACCTCCTGCATCAATCTCCAGAAGCCGACTGGAGCAGCACTGTTGATGACCAGGACAAGAGAAATTATTGATGACAGGGTCATGGAGAAATTAAAACATGAGGATACAAGCTTTAAAACCGGCTGCAGAATGTCAAAATTACTAATCCCTTAGTGGTACTGGGGAGTAAAGCACAACCCCACACTAAAATGCACAAAGGTTTCTGGCCTTTACTTACTTTCAGTCTGGAAAAAGGGTCACCCATCCTTCTCCAGAAATGCTGCCTGACCTGCTGAATTATTCCAGCACTTTGTGTCTATCTTCAGCACAAATCAGCACCTGCAGTTCCTATCTACTCATAAAAATCCAGATGGATTATTGAACAATAATTTTTATTGCAATTCAAACCATTTATTTGCTTTCTTGCTTTAAATTTGCAGGGCAAGTTGGACTTGAACACATCCCTGCCAATAAGACAGACTGCCTCAATTTTCAAACAGCCAGTAACTAAAGTTACAGATCACCCCAATAACAAAGTAAAAATGGAGCTGCAGAAAGAAGTAGCGCAACCACGGCAAGTAAGTTTTACATCTTGTGAATGTTTTCATCATAGGCATTATATGTATTATACATGGTATCTATCGGTTTAACATTTCCCCTTCATCTATCTGGTTATATTACATATTCACTCATTACCCATTCCAGAGCGGCAGTGGAAAGTTTCAAGCACTCATACACTGAATCTTAAAAGGGCAATTTTACCCGGCTCCTACTCTTGTATGTTCTTATGTATCTCTGCTAAACTGACTATATAAATAACAACATGAATGTGGTGTATTAGAGGGGATTTGGGAATGGGTTTTATCACCCATATGGTGGTTGAAATCTGAGACGCATACGTGAGTAAGTGGAGGCAAGTATTCTCACAACACTTAAACATTTGGATGTGCATCTGAAATCCCATGGCATAGAAGGCTGTGGACTGAGTTCTTGAAAATGGGATAAATAAACATAGGTGTTCAGTGGGTTGGTTGATTTTCTTGAGCTTTATGACACTATTACATCAAGTTAACATCAGTCCAGTCACATAGCCTGTTACAGGGAGCAGCTCTTTTTGACATGTATGGGCAGGGAATGTGTTGTCTTTTAGGAATGGATCAAACAACCAGATGAAAGAACTGCAGATGCTGGTTTAAATCAAAGGTAGACACAAAATGCTGGAGTAACTCAGCGTGTCAGGCAGCATCTCTGGAGGGAAGGAATGGGCGACGTTTCGGGTCGAGACCCTTCTTCAGACTGAAGTCAGGGGAGTGGGCGGGACAGAGATAGAATGTAGTCGGACAGTAAGACTGGTGGGAGAACTGGGAAGGGGGAGGGGAAAGCAAGGGCTATTTGAAGTTATAGAAGTCAATGTTCATACCGCTGGGGTGTAAGTTACTCAAGCGAAATATGAGGTGCTGTTCCTCCAATTCTTGCTGTGCCTCACTCTGACAATGGACCTCATATTTCGTTTGGGCAGCTTACACCCCAGCGGTATGACTTCTCGAACTTCAAATAGCCCTTGGTTTTCCTCTCTCTCCATTCGCTCCCCCTTACCAGTTCTCCCACCCGTCTTACTATCGGACGACATTCTATCTCTGTCCCGCCCACTCCCCTGACATCAGTCTGAAGAAGGGTCTCGACACAAAATGTCACTAGTTCCTTTTCTCCAGAGATGCTGCCTGACCCGCTGAGTTACTCCAGCATTTTGTGTCTATCAACGAGATGAAAGGGGTCTGCTTTGGTGCTTTTATGTGGATATGTAATCAGTCTTTAACGTTCTCAACTCTTAATTAGAAGTTGCTGAAACAGTAAACAGTCTAAATTCCAAGCAATCTATAAACTTTCGGCACTGTGTAATATATATGACTTAGCTCGTATCCACTAAATCCTTGAAGGCACTTGCCTTTAAGTAACTTCTTTAAATTTGAAACTATATGAAAATGAACAGTAATTTTGATCATTGTAACCCATTGATAGTTCGGCACAATCTGTTTAGACATACGTGGTTGATGATTAATTATTTTCACTCTGATTTGAGTTCTGAGGTGGCTGCTGAGGTCATTGTGTGACCTGTCGACTCTGCAACAGCGGGGTTGGAGGTGCCTGATCATCTGAGATGGTCCGTTCGTTCCCCTGTTTACATCAAGCTTCTGCGTGTCTCTGAAAAAGAAACGTAGTAGCACATAGCACTGGGAAATAGAGGTTTGTGCCAGGTCCTGGGAAGTGCACAGCTTGAGTGGATGTCATATAGAGTGCAAGGGACTATCTACTGTGAGTTTAGTTTATTGTCACATGCAACGAGGTACAATGAAAAGCATTTTGATGCGTGCTATCCAATCAGCACGAAGACTATACATGATTACAATCAAATTGACCACAGTGTACAGATACAGGATAAAGAGAATAATGTCTAGTGCAAGATAAAGTCCAGTAAAATTCAATTAAAGATAGTCCGAGGGTCTCCAATGAGGTACATAGTAGCTCAGGACCACTCTCTAGTTCGTGATACGATGGTTCAGTTGCCTGATAACAGCTGGGAAGAAACTGCCCCTGAATCTGGATGTTTGCGTTTTCATACTTCTGTACCTCTTGCCTGATGGGAGAGGGGAGAAAAGGGAATGAGTGGGATGAGACTCACCATTGATTATGCTGGTGGCCTTGCCAAGGCAAACTGAAGTGTAACTAGTTTGGAGTCAATGGAAGGGAGTTTGGTTTGTGTGATGGTCTGGGCTACATCCACAATTCTCTGCAATTCCCTGCAGTCTTAAGTGGAGCTATTCCCAAACTATGCCGTGATGCATCCTGATAAAATGTTTTGATTAATTGAATGTTGCCGCATGGAAACAGGTTATTTGGCAACAAAGAGGGGGGCACCATTTAGAACATGCATCGTAGCAATGTTACAACATTTTGAGATTTTAAAAATCAAGTCTGCAATTTATCCCATCAGATAAAGTATAAAAATAAGTTTACTTTGACACCTAATTCACTTTCATATCTTCAGTATTAAAAGAGTTATGGCCATTTTCATACTCTGAAATTAGCATCTTGTTCCCTATTGCTTTTCCATTGACTTAACTCAAAAGCTGTGATCAAGGACAGTCAAAAGCCCATAACTTTCTTAAAAATTAAGAGAACTGAATGACATTTTCAGTTATTATAGATTGAAGCATTCTGAAACAAATATAAAACAATCTTACTTGGATGACCTGAAATTAAAGCATATAATTGGTTAGTTACCCAATTGTAGCTAATTACAAAATTCCATTACTAGATCTAAACATCTATCCATTTCTTAAGAAAAAGTTAACATTTTTTAATAGCTTAAGTGTTCAAATAACATTCACACAATAATTCACAATATAACATGATTTTTAAATCTCATTGTCATTAATTTATAGGCCAAATGGAAGGAATTTAGTGTTTAATTCCCGTAAATTAATGGCCATTTTAATCATCTTGCGAGTGGGTTTTTGTGGAACACGATGGTTTGGAACGTTGCATTTGCGGTAAATTTAAACCTCATAGCGGCAGGAAAAATACTGCCGGTTCGTATATTTACATAATGACATTTTCGCAACGTGAAATGTGGATTAAAGGCATTCTTAGAAGCAAGTTTATATATAAAATAAACGGCTTTCCTTTACCTGTCCCGTACATGGAATCCGCCCGCGTTGACGGCTTTAGAAGATTATTTTAAATTTACTCCTGTTCGTAAAATATCCAGTGCAGTTTAAAAGAAACTTAATAAAATGGCAGTCGAAGCGATTATTCTTTAGCAGCTAAACAGCCTGACCGGGGGATTTGAATAGGCTGGAGAAACAAGGCATTTTAAACCTGCCCCCCTCTCAAAGGCGCCAAAGTCGCGCACACGGGCAGTGACAGAACTGCAGCGCCGCTGAAGGTAAGTTTTGTAACATACCTATGCATAGGATACCCACAGGGTCACATGAAAAGCACACAAACCACATAGATAAAATAGGCCGAAGGCAGCATGGCTTTGTGAAGGAGAGGTCTTGCTTGACAAATTTGCTGGAATTCTTTGAAGAAATAAATAGCAGGACAGACAAAGGATAGTCAGTAGATGTTGTTTACTTCGATTTTCAGAAAGCCTTTGATAAGGTGCCACATGTTAGGCTGCTTAGAATTATGAGAGCGCACGGTATCAAAGGACAGGTACTAGCCAGGTTGGCTGGATGGCAAAAGACAGAGTGGCAATGAAGGGGGCTTTTTCTGGTTGGTTGCCAGTGACTAGTGGAGTTCCGCAAGGGACGGTGCTGGGGCCGCTACTCTTCACGTAGTATATTAATGATTTTGACGAGGGGATTGAAGGCTTTTTGGCAAAGTTTGCGACTGATACGAAAATAGATGGAGGGGCAGGTAGTGTAGAGAAAGCAGGGACTCTGCAGAAGGACTTGGACAGGTTGTGAGAGTGGGCAGAGTAGTAGAAGATGGAATATAGTGTATAGACGTGTGGAGTCATGCATTTTGGTAGTAGGAATAAAGGAGTAGACTATTTTCAAAATGGGTTGAGAATCCAGATATTGGAGGTGCAAAGGGGCTTGGAAGTGCTGGTGCAGGATTCCCAAAAAGTTAATCTGCAAGTCGAATCGGTAGTAAAGAAAGCAAGCATTTATTTCAGGAGGGCTTGTATACAAAAACAGGGATATAATGTTGAGGCTCTAAAAGGCACTGGTAAGGCCGCATTTGGAATATTGTGAGCAATTTTGGGCACCATATTGAGGAAGGATGTGTTGGTCCTGGAGAGGGTCCAGAGGAGGTCATATTCTCAGAATTAAAGGACGTTCTTTTAGGAATGAGATGAGGAGAAATGTCTTTGGTGGTGAATCTGTGGAATTATTTGCCACAGAAGGCTGTGGAGGCCAGGTCAGTGGATATTTGTAAGGCAGAGATAGATTTTTGATTAGTACAGGTGTTAGAGGTTATGGGGAGAAGGCAGGTGAATGGGGTTAGGAGGGAGAGTTAGATCTGCCAAGATTGAATGGCAGAGTAGACTTAATGGCCTGAATGGCCTAATTCTACTATTCCTTATGAGATAGCGCCCAAGGTCAGGATCAAACTTAGCTCTATGACACTGCACTACTGTGCCACTAAAGTGGAAGACCAAGCATGCCCCAATTAATCTGTGCTCTGCATAATAATGAGAGTGGTCTAAATATTTTTTTTAGAAGATGAGAATCACAAAAGTACTTTACCTTCCACCATGTAGCAATGTTACTAAATTTTGAGATTTAAAAAATAAAGTCTGCAATTTATCCCATCGGATAAAGCATAAAAAGAAGTTTAATTTGACACCTAATTCACTTTCATATCTTCAGTATTAAAGAGGTTATGGCCATTTTCATACTTGGAAGTTAGCATCTTGTTCCCTATTGCTTTTCCATTAGCTTAACACAAGCTGTGATCAAGGACAGTCAAAAGCCCATAACTTTCTTAAAAATTAAGATAACTGAAAATAAATTTTCAGTTATTATAGATTGAAGCATTCTGAAACAAATATGAAACAATCTTACTTAGAAGACATGAAAGTAAAGCATATAATTAGTTAGTTACCTAATTGTAGCTAATTACAAAATTCAATTACTAGATCTAAACATCTATCAATTTCTTAAGAATAGATTAACATTTTTAAATAGCCTAAGTGTCCAAATAACATTCACACAATAATTCACAATATAACATAATTTTTAAATCTAATTTTCATGAATTTACAGGCCAAATGGAAGGAATTGAATGTTTAATACCTGTAAATTAATGGGGATTTAAATCATCTTGCGAGTGAGGATTTCTGGAACACGATCTTTTGGAACGTTCATTTGCGGTGAATTTAACCCCGTATTGGCATGAAAAATACTGCCGTTAATTCGGGGAATAAAATCACCGTGTCTCATGAAAAAATGTGAATTAAAGGCTTCTTAAGAAGCACTTTTATACATTTAAAGAAACCACTTTCGTTTACCTGTCCCCTGTGTGAAATCCGTCCCCGTTATCGGCGTTGACGCTTCAGGAGCTGATTTTAAAATTACTCTAGCGCTGACATTGACGATTTAATAAAAATTAAAAACACACAAATCGCCACTAGGAACGATTTTTCAGCCAACGCTTGTACTCCAACAAAATATTAACCAGGACAAGGGAGGAGAAACCCGCGTTTTAACCCCGCCCCCCCTTAAAGGCGCCAAAATCGCGCACACGGCCAGTGGCAGAATTACAGCGCGACTGAAGGTAAGTTTTGTAACATACCTACACCATGTGGTTATTGCAGACTCACTCTTGCAGATGATGGCAGCGAGCTGTAGCACCAAATTACCAGTAGATGTCCCCAAAACTGTACTATTCAACATATAACTTTGCTTGAACATTATACCATGATCAGATCCTGCCATGTATCTGATCTGAGAAGATGTGCTTGCATTAAGGCGCCTGTTCAATCATTCAGATATTCTTGATGGGAAGAACAAGTGTTATTCTTAACCAAAGATTATTTTTATAAAAACTTTGTTCTACCAGAATAAAATGAAAAGCTGATGAATGTATGAATCTCTATGTTTTTATTCATTCTTTAAAGAAAAGTGAATCGAGTTTAGAAACATATTTGTTCATTTAAGCTTCAGCAGCATTTAGATTTTATTTACGTGCAAGAATTGAGACTAGTTTGGCTTCCAAGATGGGTGAACTTTTAAACCTTTTAATGTTATGGAGTCATGTGACACCCCAGTAATATCGTGCCTGATATGGGTGATAATTCTCTCGTCTGCAATTTATTGGATTTTGTAAATCCTTGCTAGTCAGAGGTCCATTTTGAGTGTTATTTTTAAATTGTTTAATCCATTAGAAGATTTATTTCTAAAACTTATTGCTTTGACCTGTCTGAAGTTCATCACATTTATATATTTTGGGATAACAAATATATTTTACCAACTTGTGCCAAAGAAATAATTTATATTGTAATGGGAAATTGGATAAGGGTGCATTTAATAATTCAAAGTCACTTTTAAGCTCTGGATGGATAGTGTGGAGGACATGAGAGATTGTGGAGAATTATGTGTGAGATCTGGACCATTCCAATATCTATAGTATGGAATTGTCTCCCATCAGTGATGCTATGACCAGCAGGTTAGAAGGGGGACAGCAGTAGAAATCTGTAGAAAGGAACTGCAGAAGCTGGTTTAAATCAAAGATGGACACAAACTGCTGGAGTAACTCAGTGGGACAGGCAGCAACTCGGGTGAGAAGGAATGGGTGACGTTTAGGGCCGTGACCGTTCTTCAGACCCAACCTGAAACATCACCCATTCCTTCTCTCCAGAGATGCTGCCTGTCCTGCTGAGTTACTCCAGCATTTTGTGTCTATTTGCAGTAGAAATCTGTTATGACTGCAGGAATCCAATGGAATATTCCCCGGTGTGGATTGAATGCTTTGAGGGTTGTGACCGAGTGTAAATTGTGGTGCAAAGCTGGATTCAAGTAGTCCCATAGGCTCTTTCTGAGGTTCTGTGACAGAATCTGATCCAGAATGTATCTGCAAATTTCTACCTGGTCTGCTTCTTATGTATATACCACCCCTCTGCCCATCTTCCACCAACATTTTGAGTCACATTTGTCATGTGTTGGAACAAAATATGACTGATTTTTTATTGTGTAAAATGGGTGCCTATATTTTATTTTGTGTTTATTTAAGTTTGTTTATCAAAAAGTGATATTCATGTTGCATACTGTTTCTAAAAACTTGCCCTTGGCAATTTGATTTGAAACTCATTAACTTTGAATTGTACTTCTGGAATAGTTATTTAGGTTAGAAGTTCCATGTTTTCTGTTGGGAACAAGAAGATGTGTCATATTCTTTCTTTTCAAAGCTGATAGCTATAAGATTTGCTTCACAGCTTCAATATTTTGTAGCTTCTGAAGAATTAGCTTTTCATTCTTTGTGCCAAAGCAACATAAATACTTTGAATGCGTCAACACTGACCTTTTAAAGGTGGGGATAATCTGCTCTCTGTTCAACCAGAGAAGCAAATTTACATCCCGCCATAGCAACTATGGAATTTATTAATTAAATTAATCTGGAATAAAAAGCTACCTTTTGGTACAAGTGACTATGTATACTGTAGATAGACACAAAGCTGGAGTAACTCAACAGGACAGGCAGCATCTCTGGAGAGCAGGAATGGGTGAAGATTTGGGTCTAGACCCTTCTTCAGACTGGTTAGGACTTCATCATCCCTAACCAGTCTGGTAACTAAACGTTTCATCTATGCTGTTGATCTCTGTATAACAGCACAGGGTACACAGTTCCAAGATGTTGAGACAATGCTGACAGAGGCACTCACCGGTTTATCTTCATACTATGAGGAAAACCAGCTGCGTGCCAACCCATCCAAAACACAGGTCTGTGCATTCCACCTGAGGAACCAAGAGGCTAACCATCAACTACACGTCACATGGTCTGGACTCCCACTAACACATTGCCCAAACCCAATGTACCTTGGAGTCACACTCGACCGCTGCTTAACATTCAAGGCACATGTGGAAAAAAACGAAAGCAAAGGTGGGCACCCGCAACAACATATTGAACAAAATCACCACCACCAAATGGGGTGCCAACCAACAACAGTACGTACTACAGCCTTAGCACTCTGCTTCTCTGCTGCAGAATACGCCTACCCTGCTTGGGAGAGATCTACACATGTAAAGAAAATTGACTCATCCTTGAATACCAGCTGCCGTAACATCACTGGTTGCCTCCGATCTACGGACATAAACAACGTCTACCTATCGGCTGACATTGCTCCCCAGATATCAGTAGAGCTGTTGCAAGTAGGACAGAGCGTTTGTAACAACTGACAGACTATAGACACCCATTACACAACCATGTGCCCCCTCCTAGGCGGTTAAAATCCCGTAAGAGCTTCCTAACCAGCGTCACCCCATTGGAAACAACACCAACTGAAGCTCGCCTCCAGATGTGGAAGAACAGACTAGCCACTGTCCCTATTTCCACCAAGATGGGCATACCAGCAGCAGAGCGCTTACCACCAGGTGCTGATGAATACTGGCTGAACTGGAGATGTCTCAACCGACTGCGAACCGGGGTCGGGCGGTCATGGGTAACAATGCACAAATTAGGCTATATCGAGGGTACAACAACCTGTGACTGTGGCACACAGACCCAGACAATGCAACACCTACTGCAAGGCCCGTTGCTGGATAATCCAAGGTCTGTACCACTGCAGACCTCGCACTTCACACTCCAATAGCGCAACGATGTGTACAGCAGTGGCGAGCCACTATATAGCATAAGGACACGAAAGAAGACCAGTCTGAGGAAGGGTCTTGCCCCAAACTGTCACCAATTCCTTCTCTCCAGAGATGCGCCCTGTACTGCTGAGTTACTCCAGCTTTTTGTGCCTATCTTCGGTTTAAACCAGCATCTGCAGTTCCTTCCTACACCTGTTCAGCACTAACCTGCAGAGCATTGATTACTAATAGCATTTTTACTCTTCCACTCTAAATATTTACAGTAGATAATCCCCTGTACTCTATTCACTCAAGTTGCCCACTGCCCAAAACCTGGCATCAATCCTCTATTTCCCACTGCTCTGTGCTGGTAACTTGGCATAAACCCATGCAGTGAATGGGTATCGGCCGATGTGGAACGACTGTGTGCGGCACAGTGGAGCAGCGATAGAGCTGATGCCTTACAGCGCCAGAGATCTGGGTTTGATCCTGACTACGGGTGCAGTCTGTATGGAGATGATACATATTACCTGTGACCGTGTGGGTTTTATCCGGGTATTCTGGTTACGCCACACACTCCAAAGACGTACAGTTTTGTAGGTCAATTGGCTTTGGTTAAAAAAATTGTAAAATTGTCCCTAATGTGTTGGATAGTGTTAGTGTACGGGATGATCGTTGGTCGAGGCGGACACGGTGGGCCGAGGGGCCTGTTTCCTCACTGTATTTTAAAAGTAAAGTCTAAAGACTGACTCAGGGTAACTTAGGACTAACTACGAATGTGCTGGAGTGAATGATGTTGCTGCTCACTGTTGAAATGTGACTCTTAACCTGCACTGTGAGTTCGAGCAATTGCTGGCGATGGGCGGCAGCAGCTTCACATGTGACTGGCTACCTGGACCTTGCAGTTTGTTATGTCCCCTGGTGTTTAGAAGCTCTTGTCCCCTCTCTTTGCTGGGCTGTATGACTCTGCAGTCCAGGCATTTCTGTATAATAACAAGATATATGGTGGTTGCTGGGCTTTGAATGAAATAATTGTGTGGATCAAGATGGTCTGTTAACTTTGGTTATCCTGCTAGAATTCATAATTTATTTCTATCAGGGATGTAGGTTGGTCTATTTGATTGGAAAAAAATGGAGTCATTTCCTGGCTCTGATTTGCCAAACTTCCTCCTTTGACATTGAATGTTTGATTAAAACTTGTTGATGTGATATCAGTTTGTCAGAGATAAATAATTCAGAACTTTATTTATTTTTACCATTCATATGCAGCTTCTACATTGAAGAACATAGCATGAGAAGATTATAATCAAATGTTATATAAACATTTTGCCTAGTTTGATAGTTTCTGTTCACTGAGCCCAAATAGTGTAATACCAATCCCTTTAGCAATTATTTTGTGTTGATTGTGCACTGATACTTGTTTTAAATTTTATTAACAAACTTGTTGAAGCTGAAGCTATAATTGAGGTTACTGCTGTTCTGTTATGAGTCAAAACATCACTGTGCTGATTAGCTAAGATCCAGCTAACCACAGTAATACATTTGCACAAAGGCATTTTCTGCATGTTCTTTCGATACAAGAGTATTCTTTGAGTATGTAATAAGTTATTCTTCTCTGCAGTCCTATGTGATGTTTACCAGATCATTTCAATGAATTCTGTTTTACAACACTGCGTTATGTTTGTGTACAAGAAGGAACTGCAGATGCTGGAAAATCAAAGGCAGACAAAAATGCTGGAAACATAGAAACATAGAAAATAGGTGCAGGAGTAGGCCATTCGGCCCTTCGAGCCTGCACCGCCATTCAATATGATCATGGCTGATCATCCAACTCGGTATCCTGTACCTGCCTTCTCCCCATACTCCCTGATCCCTTTAGCCACAAGGGCCACATCTAACTCCCTCTTAAATATAGCCAATGAACTGGCCTCAACTACCTTATGTGGCAGAGAATTCCAGAGATTCACCACTCTCTGTGTGAAAAATGTTTTTCTCATCTCGGTCCTAAAAGACTTCCCCCTTATCCTTAAACTGTGGCCCCTTGTTCTGGACTTCCCCAACATCGGGAACAATCTTCCTGCATCTAGCCTGTCCAACCCCTTAAGAATTTTGTAAGTTTCTATAAGATCCCCCCTCAATCTTCTAAATTCTAGCGAGTACAAGCCGAGTCTATCCAGTCTTCATATGAAAGTCCTGACATCCCAGGAATCAGTCTGGTGAACCTTCTCTGTACTCCCTCTATGGCAAGAATGTCTTTCCTCAGATTAGGAGACCAAAACTGTACGCGATACTCCAGGTGTGGTCTTACCAAGACCCTGTACAACTGCAGTAGAACCTCCCTGCTCTTATACTCAAATCCTTTTGCTATGAATGCTAATGGAATGCTAATGAATGGAGAAACTCAGCGGGTGAGGCAGCATCTATGGAGCAAAGGAAATCGGCAACGTTCTGGGTCGAAACCCTTCTTCAGACCGATGTGAGGGTTGGGGGGGGGGTGGGAGGAAGAAAGGAAGAAAGGAAGAGGTGGAGCCAGAGGGCTGAGGGAGAGCCGAGAAGGGGAGGAGAAAGTAAGGACTACCTGAAATTAGAGGTCAATGTTCATACCGCTGGGGTGCAAACTGCCCAAGCAAAATATGAGGTGCTCCTCCAATTTACGGTGGTCCTCACTCTGGCCATGGAGGAGGCCCAGGACAGAAAGGTCAGATTCGGAATGGGATTTGAAGTGCTGAGCCACCGGGAGATCAGGTTGGTTATTGTGAAACAAGCGGAGGTGTTCGGCGAAGCGATCGCCAAGCCTACGCTTTGTCTCACCAATGTAGAGTAGCTGACATCTAGATGCAATAGATGAGGTTGGAGGAGGTGCAGGTGAACCTCTGCAGCACCTGGTAAGACTGCTTGGGTCCTTGAATGGAGTAAAGGGGGGAGGTAAAGCCACAAGTGTAGCAAGGGAAAGTGCCCAGAGGTGGTTCAGGTGGGAAGGGACGAATTGACCAGGGAGTTACGGAGGTAGCGGTCTCTGCGGAAAGCAGACAGGGGAGGAGATGGGAAGATGTGGCGAGTGGTGGGGTCACGTTGGAGGTGGCGAAAATGACGGAGGACTATTTGTTTTATGTGACGGCTAGTGGGGTGAAAGGTGAGTACTAGGGTGACTCTGCCCTTGTTACGAGTGGGGGGATGGGGAGTGAGAGCAGTGTTATGGGGTATTGAAGAGACCCTGATGAGAGCCTCATCTATAGTAGGGGAGGGGAAACCCTGTTCCCTGAAGAATGAGGACTTTTCCGATGCCCTGGTGTGGAACACCTCATCCTGGGCGCAGATGCGGCGTAGATGGAGGAATTGGGAGTAGGGGATGGAGTCATTACAGGAAGCAGGGTGGGAAGAAGTGTAGTCTAGATAGCCATGGGAGTCAGTGGGTTTATAGTGGATGTCGGTCAGAAGTCTATCACCTGCGATGGAGATAGTGAGGTCAAGAAATGGTAGGGAAGTGTCGGAAATGGTCCAGGTGTATTTGAGTGCCGGATGGAAGTTAGTGGTGAAGCGTATGAAGTCAGTCAGTTGTGCGTGGGTGCAGGAGTTAGCATCAAAGCAATCGTCGAGGTAGAGGTCGGGGATAGGCCCCTGGTATGCCTCGAACAAGGATTGTTCGACGTACCCGACAAAGAGGCAGGCATAGCTGGTCTTCAGCTCTATTCCTCTGAAGTTATAGTGTACAATGACAAATACCATCCAGAGAGTTTTAGCAGTTGATTGATATGCACCTGTGCACAGTTGTTGATGTAGAGCTCTCTTATACCTGCATTAAGGAAGCATTTAAACACACCTGAGCAATTACAAACGCCTGTGAAGCCATGTGTCCCAAACATTATGGTGCCCTGAAATGGGGGACTATGTAGAGACACTGCTGTAATTTCTACATGGTGAAACCAAAATGTATCAAAATACCCTTTAATAAAATCTGACAATGTGCATTTTAACCACATATGATTTTTTTTCTATTACAAATCTCAAATTGTGGAGTACAGAGGCAAATAAATAAATGATGGGTCTTTATGGAGGGCACTGTACCTCATTGGTGATCTTTGAACTACCTTTAATCAGACTTTATCTTGCACTAAATGTTGTACGCTTTGTCTATATACTGCTGATGGTTTCATTGTAATCATGTATAGTCTTTGACAGGATAGCATGCAACAAAAAGCTTTTCCCTGTACGTCGGTACACATGACAATAATAAACTAAACACAATTGGCCTGATGGTAGGAAGTTACGGTTATGTAAGGTTGTTTTTTGACTGGAGGCCTGTGACTCGTGGTGTGCCAGTGTTGGGATCAGTGTTGGTGCTGTTCTTTGTTGTTTATATAAATGATTTGGATGGGAATGTGCAAGACATGATTAGTAGGGTGCAGATGATACTAAAATAGATAGTATTATAGGCTTGGGTTTATGATTGTCTCATACAAGATACAGTGAAAAGCCTTGCTTTGCATGCTATCTAAAACAGATCAGATAGTACATCGAACAGTACAGCACCAGTACAGGCCCCACGGCCCACAATAGCTGTGCCAAAAATGATACCAAGATCAACTGTTATTTTTCTGCAGGTAATCCATATTCCTCTATTGCCTGCATATCCAGATACCTATCCAAAAGTCTCTTAAATGCCACTGTTGCATCTGCCTCAACCACCACTCCAGCAGCAGGTTCCAGGTACACTGTGTTTAAAAAAAAAAAAGCCCTGCACATCTACTTTAAAGTTTGCCCCTGTCACCATATTGCTATGGCTTCTGGTATTTTATATTTCCATCCTTGGAAAAGGGTTCTGACTGTCTAGCTTATCTATACCTCTAATCATTTTATATACTTCTACCAGGTCTTCCCGCAACCTCTGGCATTCCAGAGAAAACAATCCAAGTCTGTCCAACCTCTCCCTCTATCTAATACCCCTTAAACCATGCATCACTTTAGGTAAACTTTCTTTGCACCCCTTCCAAAGCCTCTGCATCTTTCCTGTGAGGAGGCGACCAGAACTGCACGCACTACTCCAAATACAACTTGACTGTACAATACATAGATACAATCAATTCAAATTCAAGTACAATAGATGGAGGAAAGAGTGTAGAATATATTGTGCTCAGCAGAGTGTGGCATTTTAGTGCATCAGTTCCATAGACAAAGTCCAATGTCAACGATGGGGAAGAGATGAATCAGACAGTACCCTAGTTTCTGGAAGGACTGTTCAAAAGCCTGATAACAGAGGGAAAGAAGCTGTTCCTGAGTCCAGTGGTGTATATTTTCAAACCTTTGCCCTTTTGTCGGATAGTGACAGGGAGAAAGAGGAATAACCAGGCTTGGACAAGTTTTTGATTATGTTGGGAAGACAGGTAAGACTGGAAAAGGAATGCATGGGGAGTAGCTTACCTGCAGTTTGAAGATTCAGTATTCATGCCATTGGACTGTGGCTACCTAAGTGGAATATGAGGTGCTTATCTACCTGTGTTGCTGCCTTCAGGGATCCTTGGACGTGTATCTTCCTGGATCCTACCATTCACTGTGGATATCCTAGCCACCCTAACATTTTTTAGGATTAAGTACCATCTACCATTGCTCTGTGGTATCGTTGTTCTTGGCCATCTCACTATCAACAGCACTACAACTTGAATGTGTTTGAAAGATTAATCAAAAAGAGCATGATGAAAACTGCCCTAAGAAAGCCATGTAGATTGTCCATGATTAAGTTTCTTTCCAAGTGCAAAATAGTTCTGGTACCCAACAACTCTCCTACCATCGACATTAGATTAATAATTTTTCCAACTAATTTTAGACACTTGCTGATTAAGGGGAAAATATATAAACAATGAAGAAAGAAATAAAGGCTTCTCAGAGTTAGTTGAGGAAGGATGTGAGAAGACTCGGATTGATCTTAATTGCAACCTTGCATTGATTGCGATGAAAACCCTATTTCTCTTCTGTGTATTATTTTGCGATAAAATATAAAATTTGTTTGAGTTATAGAGTGATGATACAGCATGGAAACAGGTCCTTCGGCCCAACTTACCCACACCGGCCAAGATGTCCCAGCTACACTAACCCCACCTGCCGGCATTTGACCCGTATCCCTCCAAACCTGTCCTGTCCTATCCATGTACCTGTCTAAATTGTTTGGATAGTTAAACGTTTGGGTAGTCCCAGCCTCAACTACCTCCTCTGGAGGCTTCTTCCATACACCCACCACTCTTTGTGTGAAAACGTTACCCCTCAGATTCCTATTAAATCTTTCCCTTTCACCTTAAACCTATGTCCTCTGGTCCACTATTTACCTACTCTCGGCAAGAGACTCTGTCCATCCACCCGATCTATTACCCTCATGATTTTAGACACCTCTATAAGATCACCCCTCATCCTCCTGTGCTCTGAGGAATTAAGTTCCAGCCTACTCAACCTCTCTCTATAGCTCAGACCCTCTAGTCCTGGCAACATCCTCGTAAATCTTCTCTGTACCCTTTCCAGCTTGACAATATATTTCCTATAACATGGTGCCAGAACTGAACACAATACTCCATATGCCGCCTCACCAACGTCCTAAACATCTGCAACATGACCTCCCAACTTCTATACTCAATACTCTGACTGGTGAAGACCAATTTGCCAAAAGCCGTCTTGACCGCCCTATCTACCTGCGATTCCTCCTTCAAGGAACCATGCACCTGCTCTCCTAGATCCCTCTGCTCTACAACACTCCCCAGAGCCCTACCATTCACTGTGTAGGTCCTGCCCATGTTAGACTTCCCAAATATTAAATTCCATCAACCATTCTGGCCAATCGATCAAGATGCAATTTAATACAGAGAAGTGTGAGGTGTTGCATTTTGGGACGTCGAACAAGAGCAGGACCTACACAGTAAATGGTAGGCCTCTGGGTCGTGTTGTAGAGCAGAGCGATCTAGGAATACAAGTGCATGGTCCAGTCGTGGGTAGATAAGGTGGTCAAAGTTTTTGGCATTTTGGCCTTCATCAGTCAGAGTATTGAGTGTAGAAGTTGAGGTCATGTTGCAGTTGTATAAGACATTGGTGAGACAGCATTTAGAATATTGTGTTCAGTTCTGGGCACCATGTTATAGGAAAGATATTGTCAAGCGTGAAAGGATTCAGAAAAGATTTACGAGAATGTTGCCAGGACTAGAGTGTGTGAGCAAAAGGGAGAGGTTGAGTAGGCTGGGTCTCTATTCCATGGAGCGCAGGAGGATGAGGGGGTATCTTATAGAGGTGTACAACATCATGAGAGGATTAGATCGGGTAGATGCACAGTCTCTTGCCCTGAGTGGGGGAATCGAGGACCAAAGGATCTCAAGGTGAAGGGGAAAAGATTTAATAGGAATCCGAGGGGTAACGTTTTCCACACAAAGGGTGGTGGGTGTATGGAACAAGCTGCCAGAGGAGGTAGTTGAGGCTGGGACTATCCTGTCGTTTAAGAGACAGTTTGACAGGTCGGACAGGTTTGGAGGGATATGGAACAAGCGCAGGCAAGTGGGATGTGTAGCTGGGACATTGTTAGCCGGTGCAAGCAAGTTGGGCTGAAGGGCCTTTTTCCGCACTTTATCACTCCATGGCTCGGTGTGCTTGGATATATCTGATCAGGCCCTGGAGATTTGTCTACCTTCATACACAATAGTACCTTCAGCACCTCTTCCACTGTAACACTGACTGCTCTCGACATTTCCATTGACTTCCCCATGTTCCTCTGTCCTCCTGTCTTTCTCCTCGGAGCAATACTCATTGAGGACCTTGCCCATCTCCTGTGGCTCCACACAGAGGTGACCACGAATTCCTGAAGGGTCCCACTTTCTCCCTAGTTATCCTTTTTCCCCCTTATTTATTTATAAAATCTCTTAGGATTGTTCTTGATGGTATCTGTCAGAGCTATCTCCGGGCCCCTTTTTGCCCTTCTGATTTCCTTTTTTAGTTTATGCCTCGGTTCCCGAAACTCCTCCAGCGATGCACTTGATCCCAGCAGCCTACCCCCATGTGTCCTTATTCTTGACCAATGGCTCAATTTCCCTCGTCAGTCAAGCTTCCTTATGTTTGCCTGTCTTACCCTTCACTCCAGCAGGGATGTGCATACCCTGAACTTTTGTTATCATACTTTTAAAAATGTCCTACTTGGCTGATGTTCCTTTCCCCTGAAATAACCTGCTGCACTCAACTTGAGCGAGACCTTCTCTCATCGCCTCAAAGTTGGCCTTGCCTCAATTGAGCATTTTAGTTCTGTCCTGCTAGAAGTAAGGGCCAGTTGTTGGTTTTGTTTATTTAATGGATTTTCTAACCTCCATCAGCACTTTAAATTTTTTGTATAATGCACTTTAAGATATCTTTTGAACTATCCTACTCAGATTTGACCTTCCAAGTAACAGTTGACCTCTCGGTGCTTTCTATCAAAATCGCACCTTGCAGTCATCTGTGTTTAATGGGTTTTTTTCATGATGATTTCTGCATTCGGCACGTTTATTACAGGTCCTGTCTGTAATGTTCTCTTGTAATTTGTGAGAGTGATCCTTTTTACTGACCTCATCTTTAATTTGGCATCTGCCCCCTGTCCTCCCATCCCAACAAATCTATCACTGAAACAAAACCGATGCCCTGTCCCTATCCTGCTTTGTTCACTCTCCCTGATTTTATTTCCATCATTTCCCCAGGATCTTGTTATTCTGTACTTTACACATTTTCAGTTAATCATTCAGCATAAGAAACTAAATGCTTTATTTGTTTATCAAATGAAGCGATGTGTACTTGACAGTGGAGGAATAAGTAAAACTGTTGCCACACTTCCAACCTATTTCAAACGGCCACAAACAACTGAGGCCCACTGTAAAAATTGAGAAAAAATTGACCCTTTCAAATAAGTTCCAAAGATTTCCTCCTTAATTTTCTCCTCTTTGAAAGAAGAAGGGAATTGGGTGACATGGGTCATGAGGCTAGATGTAAGACCTATTGGGAAAGGTTTTACTTAATCAACACAATTGCTTTACTTAATCAACACAATTGCTTTATTTTTAAAAAACCATCACTGACATAATCTCTACTTGCTGATTTGTTTGCCTTCTAATTTACCTGATAGAAAAGAGAAAGTTATTTTGGTTTGAAAACATTTTAATTTTTCTATTTTTCAATAGCTTTTTTGGGAGAAACGGCTGCAAGGTTTGAGTGCATGCGACATTGCTGAACAGATCATTAAATCAGTAGAACTTCCCAAAGGGTTGCAAGGTAAGATCCACTGATGATTTGATAATCAACAGGATAATGCGATTAAGGCAGTTTGTCCCAGATTAGCAAATCACTTTCATGCACAGTTTCTGATTGGCAATATTGAGTTTTTAATGGTTCTTTATCTTCTCAAATTCTTGGCTACTCTCATTAATAAACATTCCCAAACGTATTAATGTATGTCTGGTCTTGAAGTTGTGATGTGTCAAAATGCCTGCAGATGCCAATAAATTTCGATGCGAGGCAAGCTGAGTTAAAAAAAAAAAATTCTAAACTAACTTCTTAGGAGTTTCTTGGGCATGGGATTTGTAAAAAAATTGAACCGCAGCTAGTTTTCTATTTTCTGCTTAGTTGGACATGAAATTGCTTTTTCATGATTTTCGTCCCTGCCTTTTCTGAAAGTTGGTAATTTGAACATTTATTTTCATAGATTAAGATATATTTGAGTTTAGATGTTGGGAGGCAGCAAAACTTGGAGATATCGGAATAATTAGCATTGATATCCTGATCTATTCACAAGAGCATTATATTAGACTAGTCAGATAATTGTATCCTGTCCATTCAGGAGATTTCAATCATCCTTGGAGTTGTATAGTTATACAGCACGGAAACGTTACAATTGTACCCATTTCTATGAGTTTCTCTGGCAGCTCAATCAATATACCCATCACCCTCTATTTGGAATAACTTGTCCTTCAGATTTCCATTAAATCATACCTCTCTCACATTAAACCTATGTACTCCCCTACCCAAGGAAAAAGACTGTGATCACCCACCTTTACTGTGTCACTCATTTTAAAAACCTCTACAAGTTCACCCCTCAACCTTCACTTCAGTTTCGGTCCATCCAGTCTCTTTGTATGACTAAAGGGCCTGTCCCACTTAGGCGATTTTTTCGGCGACTGCCGGTGACTGTCACAGTCGTAGCAGGTCGCCGAAAAAGCAGTGACTGGACCCCTATCTATGACAATGTCTACGACAACATACCACCTAGTCGACGTCAAGCTACGGCAAGCTACCGGCGACCCAATCATCGCGACTTTGGACGTCCACCTACGACCACACCTACGGCAACCTACCCACCACACAGGCGACAACCTATGACAATCAAAGTCAACCTACGTCCACCCGCGACAAGCTACGATAAGCAACGACCCTGTCGGCGACAACTGAAGACAATTCAGTCGGCGGTACCTGTCGCCGGTTGACGTAGGTAGTCGCCAATGGAATTCACCGAAGTCAGCAACCGGCGACAACCAATGTCACCTGCCGTCATCCTGGCGACAACCTATGGCAGGAGAAGGCAGACAACGTCAAGCCCACTGTCGCCGAAAGGTTTTGAGCATTTCAAAATCCAGCGGCGACAAGAAAAAAAGTTACGACACTTGAGGAGACAACTCACGACAATACAGGCGTCACCCCGCGACCATGTGGTGACAGCCTATTTACCGGCTGTCGCCAAAAAAATCGCCTAAGGGGGACAGGCCGTGTGAGCCCTCCAGTTTTGGCAACATTCTTGCCAATATTCCTGCATGCAAGCTACCTTAATCACATTCTTCCTATTATCATCGCAACCAGAACTGTACACAATGCTCCCCAAGTGCGGTCTAAATAATGTCTGTACTGCTATAACTCTTGTACCCGATGCCCTGATCAATGAAGTCAAGCATGCCATATTCCATTTTCACTACCTTGTCTACCTGTTTCACTTTCAGGGAACTGTGAGGTTGTACCTCTGGGTGTCAGTTCTATAACACTCCCCAGGACATTGCTAATCACTGCGCAAGTTCTGCCTTAGTTTAACTTCCCAAATGAATCACTTTTATGTTAAATTAAATCTTCCATTCTTTTGCCCACTTTCCAGTTGATCTAGATTTTGTTGTGATCTGAGACAATCACCTTCACTGACCATTCAACATCAATGTTGCTATTGTCTGTAAGCTTGATCATCATGCCATCTACAAAGTGATCGTTGTCCTCCAATCTGAAAAATAACCCTGTGCTACTATCCTCTGATTCCTTCCATCAAGCCAATTGTGTATCCAGTTGCCCAGTACACCTTGGGTCCCATGTGATCTAACTTTGTTGACCAGCCTACCATGCAAGATCTTTGTCATCATTTACCACCCTGGCCCTTGTCAATCATTTTGGCCATCTCTTCAAAAGACTCAATCTAATACGTAAGACATGATTTCCCTCATGCAAAACCATACTCACTATCCCTAATCTTCCTTTCCTTTACAAATGCAGATGGATCCTGTCTCTCAATCCCATCCAATAACTTTTCCAGTACTAATGTCAGGCTCACTCTCTCGCTGTAGCTTTCTGGCTTGTCCTTGCAGCCCTTCTTAAATAAAGGCACAGCATTAGTCACACTCTGGTATTTTGGTTCCTCACCCATGATTAAAGATGATATAAAAATCTTCGCTAGGGCTCTAGAAATGTCTGCCCTTGTTTCCCACAACATCCCAGGATACACTTGTTCATGCTGCAGGGATTTATCAACCTTGATGCACTTCGAAACGGCGAATACATCTTTCAAACTCTATATTTCAGAACATTCCTGTTCTATTCCCTGAACTCCCTAGCTGCCATGACCTCCATGATAAATACAGGTGAGATGAATTCATTTAAGATCTTGACTCCACACATAGACAATCCCATGCATTCTTTAACATCCCTTTATCCTATTGCTTATAATACATTTATAGAATTTATAGAATTTTTTAGATTCTCCTTCATTTTAACTAAAAGGATATCTTGCGCCCCCTTTCTGGCTTCCTGATTTTCTTCTTAACGGTATATCTATGCCCTTTATAGTCAACAGACTTGTTTGATCCCATCTGCCTATATCTCACATATTCCTCTTGGCCAGAGCCTCATTATCCTCTTCCTTTATACATACACAATGCACAAGGGCATCCACATTAACAGTATATTTGCATTGTGGTTACTGCATTACATGTGTAGGAGGCAACATGAGCATGTTACCTAGCAAGACTAATTCAAAGGAGAAATGAAGAAGACACTGTTATCAGGCTTGGAAAATGGGGATTACAACTTTGATGAAAAGAAAATGGTAATAGGATAATAGCAGCTTCACGAACAATTTGAAAATAATTATTACTAGCTTCTTTTGTCCCCCTTTACCGTTTCACTGTTGTCAACTCTATATGCCAAATTTTCCAGAAGGACAGCACTGACTTATTGCTATTGCATTACCTTGCAAGAGAAAAAATTAAGATCGTAGTTATGCCAAGTTAAATATACATTTAAATCAATTTAGTTGTAATATGATCTGTTATTGGAGGAAAATTACTTCTAAATTAGATACAAATATTAATTGCTATCTTTCCTTCTTCAAAAAAAGGTATTGGCCCTGGCAACACAAATGAAGCCTTATTGTCTGCAATAGCAAGTGCCTTACACACCAGTTCTGGACCCATTATAGGACAACCGTCTCCAGCTGTAGAGAAAAATCCAGCGGTTTGGCTCAACGTTTACCAGCCAATGTGTAGAGCATTTGTTGTCACAGATAAGGATATCAGGTGGGGCACAAACTTCAAACAAATCTTAAATAAGAAAGTTGCATTTTGAACAGGGGCTAAATTAGGTTGGTAATGTTACCAGTTCAGGCTGTAAATCTATGCAAGCTCATTTGGGGTATAAATTTATAGTTTATAATAATCATGTTGTTTACTTGAAACCATTATTATCTTGTGCCTCTCTTGGTGCTAAACAATGATTTATGGGATTATAGTTCACCAGGGCACCACTGGCCTTCTGGTACTTCAGATATTTGCGTATTTTAACAGGCATCTGAACACTGAATATTACGGCAAACCAATCTCCTCTCTTCAGATTATCTTTGTGTATCTTGATGTAGCCATTATTTTGAGTTAATGGTTTTCAAATCCAGATGACAAAGTAGAATTTCAACTCTTTTAAGTTTGACAATATTGACTGTATTTACTTAATTAAAGCAAGGTAGACCACTTCTATAAATTCTAATATCACGGGTAGTAACTGCTCATAGGGAGCCACCTAAAGTGGTGAGTGTATCAGGAGAGCCACATAAAGCTTGACGGCAACAATATTAACTTGTTTTTGTATTCGATATTTTCTTGAACTGATTTGTTCTTGGTATTAGAATTTAATAGTAAGAAATTATACTTTCATTTACCAGGGGAATTAATAAAATAGGCATGCCTCTTTACTACTGCTTCTTTGCAAATATTGGTTGTGGCATGCGTATGAATTTAAGATTTTTATGCACATTTTGATGACTTGAATAGGTTTGATAATTAGGAAGTTGCCATGACTTGTGTAATTCCATTGCATTGTCAATATGGGAAAGTTAATGATGATGTCTTGAGGACCATCTATTACAGTCAGAGGTTCTGGATTTCCTAAAATGTATGAAGGCAGATAAAACTCCTGGGTATATCCAAAGTCACTGTGGGAAGCTCGAGGAGAAATTGAAGTAGTCCTGGCTAAGATATATGAATTATCCCTACAACCATCAGGCTATTAAAGACTACAACCTTCAAATTATTTCCACTAGTGGGAGAGTCTAGGTCTTGAGGTCATAGCCTCAGAATTAAAGGACGTTCTTTTAGGAAGGAGATGAGGAGGAATTTCTTTAGTCAGTGGGTGGTGAATCTGTGGAATTCTTTGCCACAGAAGGCTGTGGAGGCTGTCAGTAGATACATTTAAGGCTGAGATAGATAGATTCTTGATTAGTGCAGGTGCCAAAAGTTATGGGGAGAAGGCTAGAAAATGGGGCTAGGAGGGAGAGATAGATCAGCCACGATTGAATGGCGGAGTAGACTTGATGGGCCGAATGGCCTAATTCTGCTCCTATCACTTAGGATCTTATGATCTTACAGCTCTAGTCCTGGCAAAAATGTTCATAAATCTCTGAGCTCTTTCCAGCTTAATAGCATCTTTCCTACTGCAGGGTGATCAAAACTAAACAACACTTAAAGTGTGGCTTCACCAAGTCTTCCAATTTCAAGGTTCTGATGCATACAGTCTTGTAAAATTGTAACATAATACCTCAACTTCTATATTCAATATCCTGGATCTTGTAAAGACTCCTCCACCATATCTGAGCCAATTTGAAGGTTGTAGTCTTTAATAGCCTGATGGTTGTCGAGAAGAAGATGGTCCTGAACCTGAACATTACAGTTTTCTGGCTCCTATACCTTCTTCCCTATGTCAGGAGAGAAATTAGAGTGTGGCCAGGGTGGTGTTGGTCTCTGATGCTGGCTGCCTTTTTGAGGCAGTGACTCTTGTAGATCGCTTTGGTGGGAAGGTCAGTACTGGTTATATCAATGGCCCAGGTGCTGTTATGGTGCATCAGCACTGCATCTGTTCATGACTGAGAAATTGTATCAAGTATCTGATGCATGCAGTGCCGGTGAGCGGGCCGTGAGCTCGCTTCCTGCACCTTCGGAGGTGCGTGGGGTTCCGGGATCAGCTGTGGAAGAAACTTGGGCACACAGGCCGAGCTGTGGGGGGGGGGGGGAATAGGATTTAGGGGATGACGTGTTCGCGGGTCATTGTGATGGTGGAGTGGGCCGCTGGAGGCCCTACAGCAGCTGGAGAATCGCTTGGATCAAGCACCGCTGGATGCCCCACAGAGGTTAGACAAGCATGTGGATCGGTTAAGACACGACATTTTAAGAACTTAGATTTAGGTTTATTATTGTCTCATTTACTGAGGTACAGTGAACACTTTGTTTTGCATGATACCCAATCAGATCAGATAATATTATGCATAAATACAATCACATCAAACGCGAGCACAATAGATAGAACAAAGGGGAAGATGCAGACTGCAGAATACAGTTCTCGGCAGAACTGTGCAACAGGTCCATAGGTAAAGTCCAATATCTGCAATGGATTAGAGGTGAATCAGGCAGTGCCCCAACCTTTGGAAGGACCATTCAAAGCCTATTAACAGTGGTGTCCTTCTGCTGGACAGGAGCAGGGAGAAGAAGGAATGACTTGGCTGGGACACGTCTTTGATTATGTTGGCTGCTTTTCTGAGGTAGTGTAAAGTGTACATGGAGTCAATGGTGGGGCGTATAGTCTGTGTGATGGGCTGGGCTACAGCCACAACTCTGCAATTCCTTGTACTCTTGGGCTGAGCTGTTCCCAAGCCAAGCTGAGATGTAACCCGACAGTATGCTTTCTGTGTTGCATCTATAGAAGTTTGTAAAGGTCATTGAAGATGCCGAATTTCCTCAGTTTCCTAAGGAAGTAGAGGCATTGGTGTGCCTTCTTGGTTATCGCATCAGTATAGTTGGTCAACAACATCATTGGTAATATTAACTTGAAATTCTCAACTTCTTCAAATATACAAGATGGCACTGAAAACCTGTTGCCTCTTGTGTACTGCCTCAGTGTATTCTACTATTCTTACACTCTTGTACTTGGTTATGATTGTGCACATGTATGGTAAGATTTTACTGAATTGTACGCATAAATTAATTTCACTGTACCTAGGTGCATATGACAATAAAGTACCATGGAACCGTTGATAATGTTGGATACAAAATCTGGCTGAGGCTTATATTGATGTTTATCCCTACTAATCATAGAAACATAGAAACATAGAAAATAGGTGCAGGAGTAGGCCCTTCGAGCCTGCACCGCCATTCAATATGATCATGGCTGATCATCCAACTCAGTATCCTGTACCTGCTTTCTCTCCATACCCCCTGATCGCTTTAGCCACAAGGGCCACATCTAACTCCCTCTTAAATATTGCCAATGAACTGGCCTCAATTACATTCTGTGGCAGAGAATTCCAGAGATTCACCACTCTCTGTAAAAATGTTTTTCTTATCTCAGTCCTAAAAGATTTCCCCTTTATCCTTAAACTGTGACCCCTTGTTCTGGGCTTCCCCAACATCGGGAACAATCTTCCTGCATCTAGCCTGTCCAACCCCTTAAGAATTTTGTAAGTTTCTATAAGATCCCCCCTCAATCTTCTAAATTCTAGCGAGTACAAGCCAGTCTTTCTTCATATGAAAGTCCTGCCATCCCAGGAATCAGTCTGGTGAACTTTCTCTGTACTCCCTCGATGGCAAGAATGTCCTTCCTCAGATTAGGAGACCAAAACTGTACGCAATACTCCAGGTGTGGTCTCACCAAGACCCTGTACAACTGCAGTAGAACCTCCCTGCTCCTATTCTCAAATCCTTTTGCTATGAATGCTAACATACCATTCAATTTCTTCACTGCCTGCTGCACCTGCATGCCTACTTTCAATGACTGGTGTACCATGACACCCAGGTCTCGTTGCATCTCCCCTTTTCCTAATCGGTCACCATTCAGGTAATAGTCTACTTTCTTGTTTTAGCCACCAAAGTGATAACCTCACATTTATCCACATTATACTGCATCTGCCATGCATTTGCCCACTCCCCCAGCCTATCCAAGACATCTTGCAGCCTCCTAGCACTCTCCTCACAGCTAACACTGCCCCCCGGCTTCGTGTCATCCGCAAACTTGGAGATGTTGCATTCAATTCCCTCGTCCAAATCATTAATATATATTGTAAATAGCTGGGGTCCCAGCACTGAGCCTTGCGGTACCCCATTAGTCACTGCCTGCCATTCTGAAAAGGACCTGTTAACTCCTGCTCTTTGCTTCCTGTCTGCCAGCCAGTTCTCTATCCACAATACTATTCACAATACTAAGGATTCCAAATGTATATCATGTGCCAACCTCCTACAATAAGTACTTGAATTTATATTAGCAGAATGTCCAAGGTATTTTATTGCAATATTAATTTAGAAGGATGAGAGGGCATCTTATTGAAACATATAAGATTATTATTAGATTGGACACGCTAGAGGCAGGAAACATGTTCCCGATGTTGGGGGGAGTCCAGAACCAGGGGCCACAGTTTAAGAATAAGGGGTAAGCCATTTAGAACGAAGATGAGGAAACACTTTTTCACCCAGAGAGTTGTGAATCTGTGGAATTCTCTGCCTCGGAAGGCATTGGAGGCCAATTCTCAGGATGCTTTCAAGAGAGAGTTAGAGCTCTTAAAGATAGCAGAGCCAAGGGATATGGGGAGGAACGGGGTACTGATTGTGGATGATCGGCAATGATCACAGTGAATGACGGTGCTGGCTCAAAGGGCTGAATGGCCTACTCCTGCACCTATTGTCTATTGTCTATAATGCTTAACACTAAACCATGTAAGTGTGCATTAGATGAGCTTCCAATAGCTTGTCCAAGGAGTGAGGATTTAAGTTAACTAAAGGGAGGTCTTGGAGAGAAGCTCGCAGCGTGTGGCCGTGATTGGCAGAGGTGGCTCAACCAGTTGGAGGGCAATTAAAATCAGGAGATAAAAAGTGAAGTTGATTGTTGTCTAAGAGTGTTGGGCTGATTAGAGATGGGGAGGAGCAGGACTAAGGTGCAATTTGAATATTTTAAAACTAGATATTACTTATACCCTATCCAGTGTGGGTTACCCCACACAGTTGCAAATGAAAGGCAGACACAAAATGCTGGAGTAACTCCACGGGACAGGCAGCATCTCTGGAGAGAAGGAATGGGTGACGTTTTGGGTCGAGACCCTTCTTCAGAGTGCAAATGAATATGGCTTGACACGCACATTGGAGCTTTGTAGGACTTTGAGCAGAATTTGTTTTTGTAAGAGAATGGGTTAATTAAGAGCAGTGAGCAAGGTTTATCATGTCTTATGAACTTGATTGAGTTTTTTAGAGAGGGTGACAAAAGTTATTGATGAGCAAACCGCAGTGGATGTTGTCTTTGTGGATTTTAGTAAGGTAGCTGAAAAGTCCCTCGTGGTATGCTTATCCAGAAGATTAAGATGTACAGGATCCACACTGACTTCTATTGTTAGCTGGCAGTGCTACTTCCACGCTGTCACTCGGGTGGGACGTAAGCGGCCAATGGAGTTCCACAGAGGTCTACACTGGGACCACAGTTTGTGATATTTACAAACAACTTGGATGTAAATGTAGGTGTGTTGGTTAGTAAGTTTGCAGACAACACCAAAATTGACTGAGTAAGGCTGTCAAAGTATACAACGAGATATAGATCAGCTGCAGAAATGGGCGGAAAAATAATGCAGGGAATGGAGGTATATGGATCACGTGCAGGCAGAGGCGATTAGGTTAACTTGGCATCATGTTTGGCATGGACTTATTGGCCGTAGGGCCTGTTCCTGTGCTGTAGTGCTCTGTGTTCTACAATGCCTCACTGAAATACTCGATGCGAGAGTTACTTTTTGACTGGCATGGATATAAAACCATGAATGACCTATATTATAAATTTTATGACCAAAGGATTCAGCAGCGAATAAGCTGTTGCAAGCATGAGTGGATGTTATGGATGTGGAAAATTGGTAGTTTGAGTAATGGATATGTGATCAGAAGCTTACTTCTGGGTCAATTATATAACCAAGGTTTTGAAGTCTAGTTCAGCCTTAGACAGTTTCCCAAGTAAGGTATTAAATTTGTGACTCCTCCAAAGACTTGGGCATGTAGACCTGCAGGCTTGTGTGTTCCTGCACCACCTTTAAAATTGTACCATTTCACATTTACTGTCTTTTTCTTACAAAGAAATTTACTTCATATCTGATATTTCATGTCTCCCCATTTACTGTTCGAATTCTCCTGCTATCCTCACTTTCAACCTTTCTCATCTTGAATCTTTGAAATATTGTCCTTTGTAACTTACAAAGGTCTGTAGTAATGAACCTTGGAGGTAATGTTTGTCCGGGTTGTCCCTCAGGAGATTTGTTTTTTGCTGACTTTAATGTAGTTGTAAGATTTTTATTGGTTCTTGTACCTTTCTCATTTACTACTTCAAAAATTTTAGGATGGAAACACTGCAAATATCTTTTCAAATTTGAAGCTCTTGTTGGAGCATTTTTTATCAGAGCCAGAGAAACAACTGAGTTTTGTTTCACACAATCTTTCACCATCATCATCTTCTATCATACACTGACACACAAAATGTTTCTCATCTGTAATATTCAAAAACAGCTGATCGTTTGGAGTTTTCTTTGCCATTGAGAAAGGGGCTTTAGATTTCAAACTTGCTAACTTGGGAAATTTTGAATTAACTCAAATTTTTTTCCCGAAAAAGAAAAGAATTAATGACATTAGTGAATGAATAGTGCCTGAAATGGAATTATTAATATCTTTTATGTATAACAAAATACGGGGTTAAAGTACAGTAAATACCAGCGGAAGAACTGACGTACTTTACTTACATTTACTAACTCACTTTAGTAGTCTCCATTCATTGGTAATAATTAAATAATTTGAGGGAACTTGTTTTAAGGGATTGGGGGGGGGGGGGGGGTCAAGGGGATGCAGCCCCCCTCATTAATTTAGGTTAGATTAAAGGGGGGGGGGGAAGTCAAGGGAACGCAGCTCCCCAGTTTAGGTTAGCTGGTGTTTACTATACTTTTACCTAAATGAGCTCTAACTTTTTTTTCCTTCATAACCCAACCCCTTACTAACCTTTTAACCTTGTGTTAAGCATCCCACTGAAAGAGGAAATGATGCTTTGTATTTATGAAAAATTACCAAATTCTTTGACGCTTTGCCAAGACTAATGTTTACTGCTGTTGAGAAGGAATTAATCATCACTGACGATTAATTTTGCAGTGAATCATGAAAACCCGTAATCTGTATTCATTTATAATATATTTCCCCATAAATGAGTGACTACATTTACCTTTTGAATTCAGAAATTATCCAGACATGTTCAATCAGTAGCAGTTGGAGGGAAATATGCTGGTGATGGCATTTGTTTACATTTTGTTTCTCGTCGTTTTGCCGCCAGATGGCAGCACCGATGTGATTTCTCATTCTCTCGGGTGGAAATAAAGTGTACGGTATGTTTAAAAAGTGGGATTTTTTCCGATTTACGTAGTGTCAGAAATTGATGTTGAGGTCGGAGTCGGGAGTTTTTTACTGACTGTAATGAGTCGAGTCAAACACACATCAAGATACCTCCTTCGATCTCCTTCGACCTCCCTTCGACTATGATGAAGACTATCTACGACTACCTTCTTCTACCCTCGATTACCTACGACTAACATGCTGACCTACTACGACTAAACCTACGAGTAAAATAGTTGATTTTTTTCCATGGCGACCTTTTTTTACTTGCGGGCATTTTTTAACATATTGAAAAAAACACTGCGACCTACCTGAGGCCTCGAGTACGCGGAGACCACTCTCGAGCATGAAGGAGAGTTACGAAGACCTCCTACGACCTTGTGTCGACCATGCTGCGAGTATGAGTCGAGGGCAAACTCACCAGAACTCGCGGATTAGGTCACCCAAGTGAGACAGGCCCTTTCCACATATGGGGAAGTTCTACAAAATCACCGTATCTAATGGGTGGCCTGCTAACCCGTCTGGCATGTGTGCGGTATGAATCCGCTTCACCTCCTTTCACCGGAGAAGATACCAGGGAGGGAACCGGGGATGTAATCTGGGACCCGTCGGTGCGGGGAGGTGGTGAGATAGGCGTGCTAGGCGCCGAACGCCGTGGGGAGGCCGCAGTGGAAACGGTCTCTGATAGTGGAGCAGCAGAACCGGCAGTGGGAGGGTATACAAAACGCGAGACATCTGGATACGGAGTTGCAGGACGCGGTTCCGTCACTGGAAGGATATGTTGACTGTTGCATCTGTAAATGGCTCCATCCGCTTCAACCAGATAAGAGAGCGGTTCTTTTGCAGGGCCGTAGATGTGACCCAGATGGCCATAGCCCTTGTTGGTCTGGAGGCGAACCACCTGTCCACTGGTGAGAGGTTTCAGTGGCTTACTGGATTTGTCGACAAAACGTTTCTGTGTATCGCGTTTAAATGTAGTTGTTTCTGGACCGCAGACGGAGAACGAACTTGTGGCTGCAAAAGCTGCTGGGACACAGGCAGGGGAGCACGGGTTTGGTGAAACATCAGTCGCTGGGCTGGGAAACCCAGTATGGGATCCCTTGCAATGTTCCTTAAGTTGAGCAGGTCTAGGTAGACGTCCGATATAGCAAGGTATGAACGCTCCATTAGTTGTTTTGCGCTTCGGATGGCTCATTTGGCGAGTCCGTTGAACTGCGGAAACTCAGGGCTGCTGGTAATATGTCGAAAGTCCCATCGTTTTGCAAGTTTTTGAAAGTCTGGCTGGTGAACTGACTGCCGTTGTCGGACAGAAGACGTGCAGGGGAGCCGTACACGGAGAAGAGGCGCTGCAACTTCTCGATAACCGCTTCAGATGTAATGGTTTGGAATAGATCGATGTCAAACCAGCCCGAATAAGAGTCGACAAGAACCAGATAGTGTTTCCCATGCCATTCGAATATATCGGTGGCTAACGTGGACCACGGTAGAGGAGGAACCGGGTGCGGCAGTAAGGGCTGCTGATGTGGCGTCAGGCTTTTGCAGACGGCGCAGACTTCAATTGGTCACGTATGTACTTGGTCATACCAGGCCAGTAAAACATGCTTTGTGCCCGTTGTAGGGTTGCCTCCACACCGGGGTGGCCCCTGTGGATTGTGTCGAAGTACTTGTCCCGAGGACAGGTGGGACAACTGCCTTGTGACCCTTGACTAAATCCCGTCCAGTAACACCAGTTTGTTGCGAACCAGGAAGTATGGGCGATTGCGAGCAGGGTGTTGTGTTGTTTATCCGGCCAGCCACGCCGGATGACTGCGGACAGCAATTGTAAAGTCTCGTTGGCAGCCGTGTGCTCTGCCAGACTGCTTAAGCAATCAATAGGAACGTACGATACCTTCATTACTGAGAACTGGTCCTGTTCAGAGAGTTGTTGTTCGTTGGTTTTGCATGGGGTTCTTGATAGCGTGTCAGCTATGTGCATGTCCTTGCCTTTCTTATAGACATTGTTGAAATCCGCTGCAGCTGCATCATCATACCACTGCAGCTGCATCAAACCACTTTGCAAGATGTTGCCATTCCCGTGCGACTCAATCCTCCTCAAGGACGAGCTTGCACCTGTTACAACATGAGCTTGCTGTTAACGAATACCAGGAGCCTGACTTGCCATCCCCCGCTCAGCTCTCTGAAAGTACTGATAACAGTTCAGCCATCCACTCTCTCCTCCCTCTAATGAGCAACTTGACCCTGAGGACCATGTTTGTGAATAACAGACCTGTGATTGCCAAGGTTGATACTGGCGCGAAATGCAACGCCATCTCGTTATCAGAGTTTAAAAACATTCGTAATGCTGAACCTATTGAAAAGGCCTCGGCCATGCTTCAGGCCTACGGGGGAGATGTTCTACATCCGCTTGGACAGACTAATTTAAAATGCACCATGGACTCGCGGCCCCATACCCTAAAGTTTTATATCGTCAAGGGGGATTCTGAGACTCTGCTCGGTATCAATGCATGCCACGATCTAGGCCTGGTATACTTTGGCCGCGCTGTCCATCAACTCTTTCTCACTGTAGGCCCCACTCTCTCAATACAGAGAACTGTTTAACAACGAGCTTGGCAAGTTACTCCTCGAGCACCACATTGTTGTTGATCCCAACGTCACTTCTGTGGTTCGAGCACCACATGGTGTTCCGCATGCCATGCGTGACAGGATACACAATTAACTCATGCAGATGGCCTCCATGGATGTTATTTTTGAAGTTACTGACCCATCTGACTGGATTTCCACCATGGTGGTTGCAACGAAAAAAAACAAAGAGGAGATCCGTATCTGCATAAACCCCAGAGATCTTAACACTGCTATCAAACGCCCGAACTACCGTGAACAGTAGAGGAAGTTGCTGCTTAAATAGGCAACGCATCAGTGTTCTCCTTTCTGGATGCCAAAAGCTTGTTTTGGCAGATTCCACTAGACCCAGACTCGTCCACTCTTACTACATTCGGCACCCCCTTCGACCGCTACAAATTCCTGAGAATGCCTTTGGCATCAACTCTGCCAGCGAAGTTTTCCAGCGCGCGATGGAACAATTATCTGCTGAGTATCCATGCACCATCATTGTTGATGACATTCTTGTCTACGGGCGTGACTTGGCTGAACATGATACTAATCTGAAGAAAGTACTAGGCCGTGCCAAAGACATTCAGCTCAAACTCATTCCCTGAAGTGCAAGTTTCGAGTCCCGGAAGTTACCTACGTTGGACATGTTTTCACAGACCCATCAAAAAACTGCAGCGGTTTGATTTCTTGCAGAAATTACAGATTTTACCATAAGCAATACAGAACTCTCGACCCATAGCATGAAAATAGTTTCAATTAGGACATCGAGGCAGCAGACCTTCGCTGCGGCCAGGCCGGGGAGGGCTGGCAACGGCTGTTACGAGAGGTGTCTGTAAGATTGTCACTATACTGCGAACGCTGACCGGAGGTCACAGATTTAGTGTGAGAAGATGAGTGTCAGCAATCCGACAGGCGTGCTCGGCTTGATTAAGGGTCAGGTCAGTGTTACGGAGCAGTTCGTCCCTTAACTTGTTCTCAAGCATACCTCCAACTATCTTGGCACGGATGAGCACATTGCACAAATCACAAAATTGGCAGCATGCAGCCATGTGTTTTAAGTCGCGGATAAAACGTTCTATCGGTTTGTCAATCTGTTGCATACGAGCATAAAACTTGGTACGTTCGATAATGTTGTTCGATGGGAGGTCAACACAACTGTCTGAACTTTGCAGGTAGAACGGCAGGATCATCATTAGTCTCTGCAGGCACTAGGACCTGTCCATTCGCATCTAAAATATCAGGCTCAAATGTGAAACTTGTCAGCACGTTTCATTGCCTCTGGGCCAACTAGATTGAGTAATACAGAAGCACGCACATCAGGAGGATAGTTGCGATGAACGATGCGAACACAGTGAGCGTAGTCACACTCGAAAAGACGCCAGCGTTCAGCAATGTCAGAGTCAAAGATCAGAGGACTAGGACGGCGAGACGAGTTTTCCATGATAGAGATAACCAGCACATAAACAAATTTAAAAAACAAAAACCCGATAAACGTGAACGGAGTAGGTAAGACTCACTCTCTGACACCATGTAATGAGTCGAGTCAAACACACATCAAGATACAACACATGTTTATTAAATCTACTTACAGCATCGGTCTGCAGGACATTACAGTTGCTAGCAGCTACTCATACTGAATGGCGTAGGCAAGCTCTTGGTAATATGAATCGCATAATAGGCAGAGCAACTACTAGCAAGAACTACAATTGGCTAGTAGGAAATAAACAATCTACACAGACTCTGACTCCAGCAGCACCAAAGTTGCTCCGACTCCGACTCCATAGCCCTGTTTGTAAGTTCAGATTGTTAGTATATCAAAAAGAGCAATGCCCTCGATAACAATCCCCAAATACTGATCGCTTCTCAGAAAACAGCTATTCGTTACTGTCCTCCCTTTTACTGTTAACCAATTTCTTATCCTTAGTCCTATAATACCAGGGTTCAAACATACTTAAACGTTGATATCGTTCCTGCTCACTCTGCTTGTGCATTTCTGCAGTTTCATGATCCTTTGCTTAAAAGAAAGGCTACTTCCCTGTGAACTTTTTTACTTTGAATGCATAATGAGCATACAAGTGGAAGAATTTTAAGAACTACATTGTTACAGTACAATAAACCCACAAATATTGTGCCAGTTATAAACCGAGGGTCTCAAGTAATTAAATGATTAATTTTAAATTGGAGCCAACCGATAATGAACTACTATCTTACAGAATAGACTTTCCTTTAACAATTCCTCCTTAAAGTAGATAAAAATGTGGGAATTCAGTTGCATTTTCCACTGGGGCATGTATCTTTCATAAGCAATGGGGTATTCATTTATTCTTGAAGCTTAAGCCAAATGCAGCTATGCCCACACGAGAATTGTTTCTGGAAACTGAAGAATAAATGTGAAAAGGAACAAGGTTTAAAAGTAAATGATTGCACATCATTTTTGGCCAAAGCCGATTCACAAACCAGTTATTTATCATGACACGTATCAGCAGTTGTTGGATTGCAAGGTTTATACTTGAGGTTTTTGTATTTGGCCTTTTAAGTAAAGATAAGCAAATTGAAGTATAAAGTTTTTATTGTGTGAAAATCGCATAACTATCCCTCATGCCCGTTAAACGTTGTTATGGCAATTTTGAGGTTGGAGAGTAACATCTCAGGGTTTGTTTTGTTTTCTTTTGCCACACATGGTAGAAATTCAGGGTAATAGATTAAATCAGCAAAAAACTCACTTGGAAGTGCATTGGTCCTGTTTGAAAGTAAAAGATTGGTCCTGCATAAAAGTGATACATTAATCGAGCTGTATTTATTGATAATTAAGAATACCCCACTTTCTAATTGGCTCGAGAGATGCTTTGGAAAATGGGTAAAACATCTGATGTAAGCAAAACAAAAAGAGGACTGGCCTGGTGAACAGCAAATAATTCAAGACCAGTGAGATCACCCACAGTTCTCAGTGACTGGGCCGATCTTTAAGTTCAATAAATGATATTTTTCTTTACTTTGTAATTTAGAGGTACAGCGTGGAAACAGGCCCTTTGGCCCACCGAGTCCGCGCCACCGAGCGTTCACCCCTTATGCTTGCATTGTTCTACACACTGGACAATCTACCATTTACAGAAGCCAATTAACCCACAAACCTGTACTACTTTGGAGTGTGGGAGAAAACCAGAGCACCCGGGGAAAACACACACAGTCACAGGGAGAATGTACAAACTCTTCGCAGACAGCACCCGTAATCAGGATCGAACCCGGAACTCTAGCGCTGTAAGGGAGCAACTCTGCCGCTGCGCCACAGTGCCCCTTCTCTCTGTACTTTAGTTAAATAGGAGCCGCCTAATACTCTTTTAATTGTGTGCAGTTGAGGCTGAAAAATTAACATTGAATGGTCATATTTTTGCACCAGCAGAAAACTGCTTTGCTCTTTCAACATTTATTCTGAGAGTTTGTAGCTCTTGATCTTCCACAGATAAGAGATTTAGCAGCTAGCATGCTTCTACAATGCGGTATGATATATGACCCAAACTTCTGCTATATGTATCCCCCACTTGCCTATCCTCACTTATTTCTTCCCTCCTCTCATTTCACTGCACTGGCATTCTATGCCCCCATTTGCCACCAGCATCCGATTGTCATATCGACCCATATCCTTGCTTGTCCATTTCCATGATTTATGCTATTTCTTCTCTGATCCATTCTTCATTCTTTGCTTCTAAGACCGTTTCCAACAAATGTCTTGCTCTTTTGCTCCTATTAACCATCTTATAGAGCAAGTAGGGAGAAATAGATAATTTTAATTAATAATCAAGAAATAATAGTCATGGATATAAAGAATCTAGATGAGAAATTAAAATTATTTTGACTTGTAAACTACGCTACTTCAAATGCAATTGAATCCCATAGAAATTGTGTGTGTGGTGGGGGGGGGGGGGGGGCATGCCTGGAAGAAGGGTCATTTGCAAAGAAGAGCTGTTTTACCTTCAGCATTTCTTTCAAGGAAACGACCTTTACACACTGCTAAATAGGACTTTCTGTCCTTTAAAACTAAGATTGCATGTAATTCCATGATTCGTTGTGTGTTTCTCCTGAAGGAGACTGGTGAGAAGCTTGGCATTTATCTCATGTAAAACAAAGTAAATTACCCTCTGTTAATCTTGAATCCCTTACAGTGACTGATTCTGGGCTAATAAATGTGAGGGAACGTTCCATCTTGCACATCTCATCAGCAAAATAAGTATGGGATCTACCATGCATTTTCTTTTTGAATGCTATTGGATAGGTGACGGATGTTGCAAGCTGATACCATCCAATTTATATTTTAGATGTCAAACACACAGATATGGACAGAAGGTTGGATTTATTCAGTAGTCTAAAATACGATCAATAATATAAAATCAATGACGAGACGGAGTACAGGAGTGAGAACATTAAAAAATAATTAAGATGGTCTTTCAGATTCTGTATATTGTTCTTGGAGGATGCATCAATTACAACAATTGGTAGCAGCATAACTCTTGAAGGTATTATCAATTTAATTGTGATTGGTATGTCCATTTGTGGTATAAATGGGAAATGGTCTTTGTGCCTATTAAACATTTATTCCTACAATGCACCTGTTAAACCAGCAGATGGCACTGGCATATTAAGCATGATAGATTTAGTAAAATTAAAGGCAGCTATTGCCAGAATAATGTTTGTAAGGAGAAATTTATTTTCTCCTTACAAACATTAATTATACAGTTATCTTCACACCTGTATTTACAATCTACCATGCTTGAAATAAGGATAGTCAAACAAATAATTTAGGCATTTGTATCCCTGATTCAATGCATAATTTGGCTTTTTTGTGTGGCTTATTTAGAATCATGTAATCAAATCTCTCCTTTGAAATGGGAATAAGAAGTGAGTCATCTCTACTCAACTGTTGGATGACGTTTCGGGTTGACACCCTTCTTCAGACATTATGTCTGAAGAAGTGTCGCGACCTGAAACGTCACCCATTCCTTCTCTCCAGAGATGCTGCCTGTCCCTGCTGAGTTACTCCAGCTTTTTTGTGTGTATCTTCAGTTTCAACCAGCATCTGCAGTTCCTTCCTACACATTTTGCCTACTCGACTGTTTACCTGTTTAAAAGAAAGCCAAATTATGCATTACAAGGTTAATTCCCGTCATATGCTGAGAGAATGGAGCAGCTGGGCTTGTACACTCTGGAGTTTAGAAGGATGAGAGGGAATCTCATTGAAACATATAAGATTGTTAAGGACTTGGACACGCTAGAGGCAGGAAACATGTTCCCGATGTTGGGAGAGCAGAACCAGGGGCCACAGTTTAAGAATAAGGAGTAAGCCATTTAGAACGGAGACGAGGAAACACTTTTTCTCACAGAGAGTGGTGAGTCTGTGGAATTCTCTGCCTCAGAGGGCGGTGGAGGCAGGTTCTCTGGATACTTTCAAGAGAGAGCTAGATAGGGCTCTTAAAAATAGCGGAGTCAGGGGATATGGGGAGAAGGCAGGAACAGGGTAATGATTGGGATGATCAGCCATGATCACATTGAATGGCGGTGCTGGCTCGAAGGGCCAAATGGCCTACTCCTGCACCTATTGTCTATTGTCTAAAATGACAGGAAAATTTTAAAAAGCATTTCTTTGGGAACTTAGTCACTAATATTGGATTTGTTAACTCGGGGTGATTGGTAGCATCATGGAGAACCATTGGGGGCTGGGCCCCTGCTTGAGGAACCACCTAAAGCCAAGGAAATATGATTTGAGGGAGGCTGTGGCAGAATAAGTTTTCCTTGAAGCTAGAGATTACTTCTTTATAAAATAAAGTTGTGTTATAATTGCAGAGGAATTAATTAAAGGAGGTCTTTAAATTAATATTTGGAAATGAATTTGATGCCAATTTACTGGTTCTTTCTAGACCAGACCAAGAAGAACTGGAGGTTTATCTTGGTGGGCACCTAGAAGGGAGGAATGCATCTGAGACGGATAAAAAATAATCTCAATTGTACAGACAATCCTAAATTCACTTGCACACTCAAAGTATGGTTGGAGAGGGTAATAGAGAGGTAGTTGGTGGAAGAGAAAACAATTTACAGATTATTTCTGCATTCTAGCTTGGTCATGGAGTTGCTAAGCAGTTTTCTTTGGACTGGTGAACCCTTCATGGATCATTGATTTTTTTTTTTTACTAACATAGTAATTAATGCCCAAAAGTCTTGAGGGCTGGAACAGCTTGTCATATGTTGACCATTTCCAGTGGTTTTGTGTTCGGTTTATGATCTTTATATCACATTTATACAGGCATTTGGGCTGAGTATTGATTTTGAGTATGACTCGTGATAGCAGGTGTGATTGTCCTTGATGGGTTATTAGATAGTGAAATAACCAATTTTTGCAAAAGACAAATAAGCAAAATTTACTTTTGTCCTATTGTCCCCATCCTCAAAAGAATATTGGAGGCAAGGATTTCTCTTAATATTTAACGTTATTTTACATGATCTTCAAACTGAAATTAGCAGCTGCAATCACATCTTTTTTAACTGCCAGTCTATTTTGGAACTATTGTAAAGACCAGTAAATAGTTAAGCCATCGTGCACCTGTAACACCTGATGAGGCATATAACCTTAAATTTTATTAAACTACAAAATCAATGCATTGTATTTAGTGGGTTTCATTGTATTCGAGATAAAAACCTTTAGCATCGAGATATTGCAAGTATTAAATAAAAATGAAAAAATTGCAGATCAAAATTCTGCAAATACTAAGATTGATATTTGCAAGTAATTTCTATGGAGTTAAATCTGGAAAGCATATCATCTGTAAAATTATGCTCTATGCTATAGGAAACAAGAAGAACGTGTACAGCAGGTGCGAAAAAAACTGGAGGAAGCTCTAATGGCAGACGAGTTAGCACGAGCAGAGGAAGTCACAGAAGAAGGACATGTGGAACAAGAGCAATATGATGCACATGGGTAAGATGATAATTGCAACGTTGGGTGAAACTATGGAGTGGACTGGGTAGGCATTGCTGGCGTGCATTTTAGGGTTATCACTTGACTGGAACACAAGTTAAGGTAGATGGGTACCTTGGCAGTACATAATTCCATCAACTGTAAAATGGTGTTAACTCGTCCACTGATCATTCGAAAGGGGAAAAAGGTCAGTCCTTTTCAGAAAGTGTAAAGCTGCCACATTTACCACATAATGTTGTGACTTTCAATTTTCACTGACTCTTACAGATGTGCTATTGGAAATATGAAAGTGTGAAAATATTTTTGAGAAACATTTTTTTTTGTTGCCTGCTGAGAAGATAGTTTTCTGGATTTAGTTTTTCACCTAAAATTCATTTGAACAAATGATAACGTATCAAGGAAAAATTATTAAAAATGTGGAGGGCAAATAGGGATGCTTTGAGATAATGGCAGCAATGGTTTTCTCTCAGCAAATTACCCTGCTCCAGCTTAGTTTCAAATCTGTTGGTGTATCAGAAATTCTTCCATTTAACAATTTGTGCAGAACTTGCAGACATTACTCCATTTAAATGGGCAAATGAAATCAATGGCATGATCGGAGCACAGGAAGTAGCAACATATTTTACAGAAGTATTCTTTGGCGTATAGATAACATGGCATGCAAGTTATGCTCAGTAAAGTCCACAAAGTGAGCAAATAATCTGTTGCTCACATTTATTGTGGAGTAATTGTCACATACTACTCTTCACAGTAGCGCACAGGGATAGTTTAAGTCCAGTGAAGAAAATAGGTGGTGTTTCAGTTTCTAGCCTGTAAGTACTGCAATGGAATATCAACTTGGATTTATGCTCGAGTCTTTTGAATGATGCTGGAACCCAAAACATTTTGATTCCACTGAGCCATACTTGACATCTGTGCTTTTCTATTTTGTACTGGGACATGGAATACCCGTCACATAAAGACTTTTTCAGATTGATTGATTCATCCATTGTAAAACTTCTGCTATAAAAAAATATTTTCTATTTTATTCTTGCAGACTGTGACATAAAGTTAGATCAATTACTTCTGTGGCCTTTAAACTTCAAGAATATTTTTTTTCCAAGGATTATAATAATGCTATAAATTATAAACATGAATTTAGAAATGAAAATGAACATACTCACCCATTTTGAAAATGTGACCCAGTCTCTCAATTTCTTATACCTCTCATTCCCTTGTTAACCACCCAGTCAATCACATTATAGAATTTAGTCATTGGTTTGTTGTTGTCACGTGGATCCATTATTCAGTGAAAAACCTTTTTGCGTGCTATCTAGGTGAATTATACCATACATAAGTACATCAGGGATGTTGCAAAAGACAAACTAAACAGTGCACAATATAGTGTTACAGCTACAAGGAAAGTGCAGATAATGAAAGTATAAGGGTCCCAACACGGTAGATTGCCATTACCAAGTTATGGTTCATCAAATATTATACTTTCTGTGGCATATCTGTTAAAAACTGGTTCGTCATTGAAGATGTGCTTGATTTCCATCAACATCTGGGAAAGTAGAGGTGATGGGGTGCTTTCTTGATCAGAGCGTCAATGTAGTTCAAATAGGATAAATGTTTGGTGATACTTACACTTAGGAACCTGAAGCTCTCAAAGTACTTTACTGAATAGAATGGTCAGAATTGACCAGGAATAAATAAGTGAGCATAGCGGAGGTTAATATTGCCTCGGGCTAAGGTTGATTGTATCAGATGATAGTCGATCCTTCTCTGTGAAGAGCACGCAAATAGTCAATACGCTCTGGCATTATCTTGCTCATAGATATGCACCGTAAACTATGGAATAATCGTGAGGTCCAATCGCATGTGAGCTATGTCAACAGCATTCGTCAAACGATCCCAAGCAGTACAAGAAATCTATCTACGATCTTTGCTAAGCCATTAAGGATGCCAAGAGGGAATTCCAGACCAAGCTGGAGTACCAAAGCAATTGGCACTGTAGATTGTGGCAAGGCTTATATGCTATAACAAGCTACAGAGCGCAGATGGGCACTTTCAACGGCAATGAACTCAATGCATTCTACGTCCACCTTGAACAACAGGATGGTGGACATACCTCCAGTCTCATCTGCCATTCTCGTGCTCGTTTGGACCAATGTTTACTGTGGCTGTCGTAAGATTGACGTTTCTGAGTATGAATGCATGGAAAGCTACTTGTCCAGATGGAATCCGTGTATCCTCAGGACCAGCTGGGAGAGGTATGCATGGACATCCTTAACCACTACTCCATCCTGAGGTCCCCACCTTCTTCAGGAAAAGTAAGGTGGCGTGCCCTAATGATTACCGTCAGTGGTTCTGACATCCACCATCAAGAAGTGCTTCCGGAGACTGGTGATGGCGCACTCTAACTTCAGCCTGCCAGCCAGCCTAGATCCACTGCAGCTTGCTTACTATCACAGCAGGTCCACAACAGACATCATCTCCCTGGCCTTTGACATCTCCAGAGATGGATTTCTGGAACACCTAGACAACAAGGATTCCTACGTTAGACTACATCGACTATAGGTTTGTCTTCAGTGCCATAATCCCATCCAAACTCATCCTCTGCCACTGGATCCTCAATTTTCTGACCCACAGATCTCAATCAGTGAGGATAAGTGAGAATGCCACTTCCACTATAATTCTCAACACCGGTGCCCCGCAAGGATGTGTACTCGGTTCTCTGCTATACTCCCTAGATATTCACGATTGTGCGGCCAAATTCAGCTCTAATTCCATCTACAGGTTTGCAGATGACACCACTGTGGTGGGCAGGATCTCAAACAATGACGTGCCGGGATACAGGAAAGACATGGAGAGAACTTGGTGTCAGGACAACAATCTCTCCCTCAATGTAAGCAAGATAAAGGAGCTAATAATTGACGTCAAGAAGCATGGTGTACATGTCCCAATCAGCCTGAATGGTGCTGAAGTGGAAAAGGTTGAGAGCTTCAAGTTCCGTAGCGTTAATATTATTAACGATCTGTCGTGGACCAACCAAACTGATGTGACAGCCAAGAAGGCACACCAACACCTCTACTTCCTTCAGAGACTGAGAAAATTGACCAGACAGTATTCTCTAAATTGTGCATCTATAGACATTTGTAAGTCATTGGACTTACAAATGTCTATAGATGCACGATTTAGAGCATACTGTCTGGTCGCATCACAGCTTGGTTTGGGAACAGCTCGGCCCCAGATCGCTAGAAATTGCAGAGAATTGTAGGTGTAGCCCAGTCCATGCACAGACCAGACTTCCCACCATTCACTCCATCTGCACTTTAAGCTGCCTCAGAGCAGACAAAATAATTAGACTTGTTCCATCCCGTCATTCCTCCTTCTCCATGCTCATGCTGGGCTGAAGGTATAGAAGCATGAAAGCCTGCACTGCCAGACTCTGGAACAGCTTGTTCCACTCTTATCAGGTGTGAATCATCCTTCAATAAGGTAGGGTACATCTGACTTTGCCTATGGAATTGATGCGCTACAATGCTGAGAACTATATTCCGCACTCTCTATCTTCCCCTTTGTCTATCTGTTGTGTTTGAGTTTGATTTTATATTTATTTTTGGTATATATGATCTGTTTGGGCAGCATGCAAAGCAAAGCATTTCATTGTACCTTGGTATACTTCACAATAATAAACCAAAACCTTGATGATAACTCTGCTATCTATGCAGAGTTTGCACATTCTCCCTGTGACTGCATTGGTTATCTCCAGATGCACTGTTTCCTCCCGCATCCCAAAGACATGCTGGTTTGTAGGTTAATTGACCTCTGTAAATTTTCCCGGGTGTGTAGGAAGTGGATGACAGTGGGCTAGCAGAGAACTGGTATGAAGGGGTGATCGTTGGTCGGGGTGGACTTGCTGGGCTGAAAGGCCTGTTTCCATGGTGAACTGAACTAAAACTAAAATGTGCTGAGTGAGAACTAAGGCCTCGCCACTGCGTGGGGTATAACATGCCACTCTGCTACAGGCTGTGTTCTCAATTATATGCTTTGTTTTTGTGTTTTGACCATCATATGTAAACCCACATGCATCAGCATTTTCAATTTCCAGGACTTGGTGCCTTGTAAGCCTATTTAAATACTGATGCCACTATAAATTTAGAAGTTAACTCCAAACATCATTGCAATGAAATATGATGCATTTGCTGCAATATTAATTTAAGCCCATTACAATGATGAAAACATTGGTGCTTAAATCTCTACTTTCTCAGTTTAGCAGTATTTCTAACCATTGTGCGGATAAAAGAGACAAAGTGCTGGAGTAACTCAACGGTTCAGGCAGCATCTCTGTAGAATGAGGGTAGGAGACGTTTCGGGTCGAGACCCTCGGGTCCATGTTCTCCCAAGATGCTGTTTCTAAATGGAGAGACTATTTTCTGAATGGGGAGAGAATCCAGAAATCGGAGGTGCAAAGGGACTTGGCTGTTGCAGGATTCCAAAAAAGTTAATCTGCAAGTCGAATCGGTAGTAAAGAAAGCAAACTCAATGCCAGCATTTATTTCAAGAGGGCTTGTATACAAAAACAAGGATGTAATGCTGAGGCTCTATAAGGTGCAGGTCAGGCCGCATTTGGAATATTATGAGCATTTTTGGGCACCATATCTGAGGAAGGATGTGCCGGCTCTGGAGAGGGTCCAGAGGAGGTTTGCATGAATGATACCAGGAATGAGTGGGTTTACATATGATGAGCATTTGTTGGCACTGATCCTGTACTCGCTGGAGTTTAGAAGAATTGCGGGGACCTAATTGAAACATACAGAATAGTGAAAGGCATTGAAAGAGTGGATGTGGAGAGGATGTTTCCACTAGTGGGAGAATCTAGGACAAGAGGTCATAGCGCCAAATTAAAGGATGATCTTTTAGGAAGGAGATGAGTAATTTCTTTAGTCTAAGGGTGATGAATCTGTGGAATACTTTGCCACAGAAGGCTGTGGAGGCCAAGTCAGTGGGTATTTTTAAGGCAGAGATAGATAGATTCTTAATTATTACAGGTGTCAGAGGTTATGGGGAGAAGGCAGGAGAATTGGATTAGGAGGGAGAGATGGATCAGCCATGATTGAATGGCGGAGTAGACTTGATGGGCCGACTGGCCTAATTCTACTATCACTTAGGATCATATGATCTTACAGCTCAATTGATGATCTTATGATCTTACAGCTCTAGTCCTGGCAAAAATGTTCATAAATCTCTGAGCTCTTTCCAGCTTAATAGCATCTTTCCTACTGTAGGGTGACCAAAACTGAACACTACTTCAAGTGCGGCTTCACCAAGTCTTCCTATTTCAAGGCAGAGATAGATAGATTCTTGATTAGTACAGGTGTCCGAGGTTATCGGGAGAAGGCAGGAGAATTGGGTTATGAGAGAGAGATGGATCAGCCATGATTGAATGGCAGAGTAGACTTGATAGGTCAAATGGCTTAGACTTAGACTTAGACTTAGATTCCTTTATTGTCATTCAGACCTTTCGGTCTGAACGAAATTTCGTTGCCTGCAGTCATACATATAATAAATAACAAAACACACAATAAACACAAATTAACATCCACCACAGTGAGTTCACCAGGCACCTCCTCACTGTGATGGAGGCAAAAGTCTTAAAGTCTCTGTCTCTTCCCTCTTTGTTCTCCCTCTGCGCTGAGGCGATCCAGGCTTCTGATGTTGTGACCCCGCCGGGTGATGGTAAGTCAGTCCCGCGGCTGAATCCGTGCTCCGTCCGCGACGGGCCGGTTCAAACTCCGCGGCCCGGGGTGGCCGAAGCTGCCGCCCTCCAGTCCAGCGGACGCAGTTGTAGTTGCGGGAGCCCCAGAAAAACAGGTCACCAACCTGTGACCTGCGAGCTCCCGACGATGTCGTCCACCGGGCCCGCGGCCGAGCCTCCGGACTCGGGTCGCCACCAGCGTCCTCGGTCGCCACCACCGGAATGCCACCGCAGCCCCGGAACGCCACCGCCGGAACGCCACCACAGCCCCGAAGTTGGCCAGCCTCGCGCTGGTAAGTCCTGGCTCTGCCTCCGGAGCCTCGAGGTCGGTCGGTCGCAGTTGGAGTTGGAGGCCGGCAGCTCCGCCATTTTGGCCTCAGCGCAGACGGAGGCAGAGAAGGGGGATACGACAAGAAAAAGTCGCATTCCCCCAAAGGAAGAGACAAAAATCATTTCACCCCCCCCCCCCACCACGTACACAACCCAATAAACCAAATTTTGACGAAAACAAGACAAAAGAAAACAACAAATAAAGTAAAAACAGACGGACTGCAGGCGAGCCGCAGCCGTGCAACAGCGCCGCCACTTCCACTCTACTCCTTAATTCTACTCCTATTTTTTATGATCTTATGTGGCCTCTACATGTAAATATGAAAAATAATGAGAAAAATCATAATATTCTGAGCATTGCACATTTTGTCACCAAGCCAACAACTTCTGAACACTTTGCTAAATTGTAAAAAGGAACTTGCATTTAAGTATTGTAGATGGGCAGGTGAATTGACAGGAAATATAGGGATATGGCGCAGGTATGTGGGATAAATTAAAATGGCATCATAGATGCTGCAGTCATGATGGGTTCCTTGATTGCTGTCTTTTTCTTCAGACATTTTACATTGTGCATATCATTCCTTTATATATGGTTTGATCCATGAATGAATTTAGTTTAGTCTAGCGATACAACGCGGGAACAGGCCCTTCAGCTCATCGTTTCCGCGCTGACCAGCGATCCCTGTACAGAAACATTAACCTGCACTCATACACTGGGGACAATTTACAGTTTTTACCAAAGCCAATCAACCTACAAACATGTACGTCTTGAGAGTGTTTGAGGAAACCAGAGCACCCAGAGAAAACCCACGTGGTCACAGGGAGAGCATACAACTCCGTACACACAGCCATTTAAACTAAAATTTAACATAAACATCCACCACAGCAGCTCCCCGCATTCCTCACTGTGATGGAAGGTAATAAAGTCCAATCTTCTGCCTCTTTATTCTCCCGCGTTCGGTGCTGTCGAACCATCCGCAGTCGGGGCCATCAAAGCTCCCGCAGCTGGCGATCTGAAGCCCTCGCGTCGGGGTGATCGAAACTCCCGCATCGGGACGGTTGAAACTCTCCGTGGCTTGGAACTCCCAAATTGGTCTCTAACCAGGGACTGCGGGCTCCACGATGTTAAAGTCCACAGGCCCGCGATTGGAGCTCTCCACAGTTGATCCCCGGCAAAAGGATCGCACGCTCCATGATGGTAAGTCCACGCCGCGCCCGTGGTTGAAGTGCCGGGTCGGTCTCTAGGAAAGGCCATGCCACTCCACGATGTTGGGTCACAATCGCATCTCCGTCGAGGTAAGAGATTGGAGAAAAGTTTCCCCCAGCATCTCACCCGCAACATAAAACAAACCAAGAAACACTAAAACACACTCTTTAACACCTACTTAAAATAACAAATCAGAAGAAAGGACAGACAGACTGTTGGCAAGGCAGCCATTGCTGGTGCCACCTGGTGGATAATCTTGTACCACAGTCACTATTAATCCTGTGCATCTTAATCTTCTGAATCAGCCTACCATGAGAGCCTTGCCCATCCATCACCCTACTCTCATCAATCATCTTCCTCACCCCCTCAAAAAAGTCAACCAGGTAAGTAAGACACAGCCTGCCGTGTACAAAACCATACAGACTGTCCCTAATTAAACCATCCTGTACCAATGGGAGTAAATCCTTTCCCGAGGAATCCTCTCCAATAGTTTCTTTACCGCTGACATAAGGCTCCCCAGTTCCTGGATGGTCTCTACTTCCCTTCTTAAATAAAGTAACAGCATCAGATATTCTCTAGTCCTCCAGGACCTTGTCTATGGCTAGAGAAGACGGTAAGATCTTCTACAAGGCTCTCGCAATCTCCTCTCTTGGCTCTCTCAATAATCAGGTACTGGGGAATTATCCAACTTAATATAAATTTGTATTGGTATATAAAATTATCGGTATCTAAAATTATGAGTGGCATAGATAGTCATAGAGGTAGACAGTCAGAACCCTTTTCCCCATGGTGGAAATATCCAACATTTGAGGGCATAGCTGTTCTGAACATCAATCAACTGGCCTCCGACGTCAGATGTGGACTTACCCTATTACAATTGTTCTCGAGTTCCTGCCCAATTACATTGTAGTTTTCGTCCAATTTAGCACCTTTCGGCAAGGTCTTCCTATTCAAAATAATTTTAAAACTTGTAGATTTGTGATTACTACGCAAAAAAAAAAAAAATCAAGCTTGACTAATCTGGAATTTTTTTAGGATGTAACAAGGAAAATGGACAAGGGAGAGCCAGTGGATGTAGTGTACCTGGACTTTCAGAAAGCATTTGATAAGGTCCCACATAGGAGATTAGTGGGCAAAATTAGGGCACATGGTATTGGGGGTAGAGTGCTGACATGGATAGAAAATTAGTTGGCAGACAGGAAATGAAGAGGGGATTAATGGGTCCCTTTCACAATGGCAGGCAGTGACTAGTGGGGTATCGCAAGGCTCAGTGCTGGGACCGCAGCTATTTACAATATACATCAATAATTTAGACGAAGGGATTCAAAGTAACATTAGCAAATTTGCAGATGACACAAAGCTGGGTGGCAGTGTGAACTGTGAGGAGGATGCTATGAGGATGCAGGGTGACTTGGACAGGTTGGGTGAGTGGGCAGATGCATGGCAGATGCAGTTTAATGTGGATAAATGTGAGGTTATCCACTTTGGCAGCAAAAACAGGAAGGCAGATTATTATCTAAATAGTGTCAAGTTGGGAAAAGGGGAAGTACAATGGGATCTGGGGGTCCTTGTTCATCAGTCAATGAAAGTAAGCATGCAGGTACAGCAGGCAGTGAAGAAAGCGAATGGCATGTTGGCCTTCATAACAAGAGGAGTTGAGTATTGGAGCAAAGAGGACCTCTTGCAGTTGTATAGGGCCCTAGTGAGACCACACCTGGAGTATTGTGTGCAGTTTTGGTCTCCAAATTTGAGGAAGGACATTCTTGCTATTGAGGGAGTGCAGCGTAGGTTCACAAGGTTAATTCCCGGGATGGCGGGACTGTCATATGTTGAGAGAATGGTGTGGCTGGGCTTGTATACTCTGGAATTTAGAAGGATGAGATGGAATCTCATTGAAACATATAAGATTATTAAGGGTTTGGACACGCTAGAGGCAGGAAACATGTTCCCGACGTTGGGGGAGTCCAGAACCAGGGGCCAGTTTTTAAGAATAAGGTGTAAACCATTTAGAACGGATATGAGGAAACACTTTTTCACACAGAGTTGTGAGTCTGTGGAATTCTCTGCCCAAGATGGCAGTGGAGGCCGGTTCTCTGGATAATTTCAAGGGAGAGCTAGATGGGGCTCTTAAAGATAGCGGAGTCAGGGGATATGGGGAGAAGCCAGGAACAGGGTACTGATTGTGGATGATCACCCATGATCACATTGAATGGCGGTGCTGGCTCAAAGGGCCGAATGGCCTACTCCTGCACCTATTATCTATTGTCTATTTTCTAAAATGCTATTCCGCTGGCCACCTGGCCAGGCTTATTTCTCAACACAAGGTTCAGTATGTTCCATTCTCGGGTTGGGCTATCCATATATTGTTTCAAGAAACCCTCTTGGATACACCTCACAATTTCTGCCTCTAAGCCTTTGGCATTGAGCAAGTTCCAGTCAATAATGGGAAAGTTAATATCACCCACTAAGGCAACCCTGTTGGTTTAGCATCTTTCTGTAATCTGTCCACATATCTGTTGCTCCATCTCCCATTTGCTATTGGGGTGTCTAATATACATTCCTATTAGAGTGCTTGCACCATTCTTCTTTCTAAACTCCATCCATACAGCCTCAGTGGACGAACACTCCATATGTCCCCTCTGAGTGCTGCCATGCCATCCCAGACCAAGTAGTGCAACCTCTCCTCCTTTTGCCTCCATCTCAATTATGTCTGAAACATCGAAACCTCAGAACATTGAGCTGCCAGTCATATCCCCCTCTCAATCGCATTTACACAAAGACCAGAACATTATAGTCCCAAGCATCAATCCAGGTTCTAAGTTCATCGGCTTTTCCCTAATATTCATTACATTGAAATAAACACACTCAGCTCATCAGCATCACCATATTGCTTTACCTCTCCATGCCTGTCCTTCCTTTGAAATTTACTGGTGCAGATCTTTACCTTCCCTTCACTCCTTCCAATTTCTGACCAACTACTCTGGTTTTCAACCCTCTGCCTCTCTAGTTTACAAGCTCTCGAGTATTGCTACCAATCATGCCTGCAAGGATACTGGTCACCTGAAGTTCAGATGCAACCTGTCCCTCTTGTACAAGTCATCTCTTCCTCAGAAGAGATCCAAATGGGCTAGAAATCTTAATCCCTGCTCTCTATCCTAAATTCCTAAATCGCACATTCTTCTACCCTATCTTGCTATTTCTACCCTTATTAGCTCCTAGCATCGGGAGTAAACCAGATATGACTGCCCTTGGGTTCCTGCTTTTTAGTTTTCAACCCATCTCCGTATATTCACTACAGGGGCTCATCCCTTCTCCTACCGATGTCATTTGCGTCAATGTGCATTTCAACTTCTGACTGCTCGCCTTCCTCCTTGAGAATGTTTTTCTACCGCTTGTGGACATCTTGGAACCTGGCACCAGGGGAGGCAACACACCATTCTGGACTCTCCTTACTGCCACAGAATCTCTTGTCTGCATCCCTAACTAACGAGTCTCCTATCACTGTGGCTGACTTTCCCTTCCTCACTGTACCTCAGAGCCAAGCCCGACACCGTTGGCTGTAGTTGTTATCTCCTTGCCAGTTTTCTGCAACAACAGTATCCAAAGGAGTATAGCTGTGGTCGAGGGAAGTGGCCCGAAGGGATTCCTGCACTTGCTGCCTACTCGTTTCATGGTGGTCATCATCTTGTTTATGTCAGTACTTTAGGCGTAACCACCTCACTGTAACTGTTATCTGTGACACTGTAACTCATCTGATTTTTTTATTACCACCTTCACAGTCCATGATACCACCTATTTTAGCATCATCTGCAATTTATTAATCATGTCCTGTACATTCTTATACATATTGTTAAAGGAGCTGGCAAATGGCAATGGGCCCATTACCAACCTCTGGGAGACTCAAAATCCAGTCAAAAAAACAACCTTCCACCACCGTTAAGCCAATTTTATAACCAGGCAGCTGGCTGTCCCTGGATGACATGTAATCTAGCCTTCCTGAGCAGCCTACCATGCAGAACACTATCAAAGGCCTTGCTGTACTTCATGTAGACTACGTCAAGCGCCCTGCCTTTCTTAATTGCTTCTTTAAAAAATAAAAAATAAATCTGAGATATAAATCAAATTGATCGAGAGTGAGTTTGTTGGATAAGTTGTTGTATTTGTCTTTCAATATAAAATGTATTTTCTTTTGGTTACATTTTTTAACAAATAAATGGTAGCCAGGTGGCACAGTGGTAGAGTTGCAGCCTTACGGCGCCCAGAGACCTCGATTTGATCCTGACTACAGGTGGTGTCTATATGGAGTTTGTACATTCTCCCCTGACAGCGTGGGTTTCCTCCTACAGGGAATTTTCCTCCGACGAGGGAATTGAATGCAACATCTCCAAGTTTGCGGATGACACGAAGCTGGGGGGCAATGTTAGCTGTGAGGAGGGTGCTAGGAGGCTTCAAGATGACTTGGCTAGGCTGGGTGAGTGGGCAATGCATGGCAGATGCAATATAATGTGGATAAATGTGAGGTTATCCACTTTGGTGGCAAAAACAGGAAAGTAGACTATTATCTGAATGGTGGCCGATTAGGAATAGGGGAGATGCAACGAGACCTGGGTGTCATTATACACCAGTCATTGAAAGTAGGCATGCAGGTGCAGCAGGCAGTGAAGAAAGCGAATGGTATGTTAGCATTCATAGCAAAAGGATTTGAGTATAGGAGCAGGGAGGTTCTACTGCAGTTGTACCTAGGTCTTGGTGAGACCACACCTGGAGTATTGCGTACAGTTTTGGTCTCCTATTCTGAGGAAGGACATTCTTGCCATAGAGGGAGTACAGAGAAGGTTCACCAGACTGATTCCTGGGATGTCAGGACTTTCATATGAGGAAAGACTGGATAGACTCGGCTTGTACTCGCTGGAATTTAGAAGACTGAGGGGGGTTCTTATAGAAACTTACAAAATTCTTAAGGGGTTGGACAGGCAAGATGCAGGAAGATTGTTCCCGATGTTGTGGGCGTCCAGAACAAGGGGTCACAGTTTAAGGATAAGGGGGAAGTCTTTTAGGACTGAGATGAGAAAAACATGTTTTACACAGAGAGTGGTGAATCTCTGGAATTCTCTGCCACAGAATGTAGTTGAGGCCAGTTCATTGGCTATATTTAAGAGGGAGTTAGATGTGGCCCTTGTGGCTAAAGGGATCAGGGGGTATGGAGATAAGGCAGGTACGGGATACTGAGTTGGATGATCAGCCATGATCATATTGAATGGCGGTGCAGGCTCGAAGGGCCGAATGGCCTACTCCTGCACCTATTTTCTATGTTTCTATGTTTACATTCCAAAGACTTACAGGTTTGTAGGTTAATTGGCTTTGGTAAGAATTGTAAATTGTCCCCAGCGTGTAGGATAGTGCCAGTGTACGGAGATTGCTGGTTGGCAGGAACTCGGTGGGCCAAAGGGTCTGTTTTTGCGCTGTATGTCTAAACTGAACTGAAATAGTACAGTTTATATTGGCATTTTTCTGACAGATACTGCTACTTATTTCCTTTTTTCCACCTTGCTTCAAACATCTTGATGAGATATTTAGGAGCAAGGATAAGGCATTGAAAATATTCATCTTGTTTTGTCAGTCAGTTTGGTCTTTATGTATGTTAGCTATATTAATATCCATCTTTACTTTTATTTCTTCAATTTTAACAAATGTTCAGAGCAGAATCAAGACTGAATCAGATGTTACCACCCTTTTGCCTCCTTGTTGCCACACATTCATTGACATTTTGAAATTGTTGTTTAGATGTATACACAGTTACCCCTTTTGAGTCATACAGTCATAGAGTGATACAGTGTGGAAAAGGCCCTTCGGCCCAACTCGCCCACACCGGCCAACAATGTCCCAGCTACACTAGTCCCACTTGCCTGCCCTTGGTCCATATCCCTCCACACCTGTCCTATCCATGTACCTATCTAACTGTTTCTTAAACAATGGGATAGTCCCAGTCTCAACTACTCTGGCAAGTTGTTCCATACACCCACCACCCTCTATGTGAAAAAGTTACCCCTCGGATTCCTATTAAATCTTTTCCCCTTCACCTTGAACCTATGTCCTCTGGTCCTCGATTGCCCTACTCTGGATAAAAGACTGTGCATCTACCCGATCTATTCCTCTCATGATTTTGTACACCACTATAAGATCTCCCCTCATCCTTCTGCGCTCCATGGAATAGAGACCCAGCCTACTCAAACTCTCCCTTTCGGTCACACCCTCTAGTCCTGGCTACATCCTCATAAATCTTTTCTGAACCCTTTCAAGCTTGACAATATCTGTCCAATAGCATGGTGCCCAGAACTGAACACAATATTCTAAATGTGTTCTCACCAACGTCTTTTACAACTGCAACATGACCTCCCAACTTCTATACAATACTCTGTCTGATGAAGGCCAAAGTGCCAAAAGCTTTTTTGACCACCTTATCTACCTGCGACTCGACCTTCAAGGAACCATGCACCTGTACTCCTAGATCCCTATGCTCAACAACACTACCCAGAAGCCTGCCATTTACTGTGCCCTTGTTCGACGTCCGAAAATACAACACCTCACACTTTTCTGTATTAAATTCCATCAACCATTCCTCCGCCCACCTGGCCAATCGATCCAGATCCTGCAGCAATCTTTCACAAACATCTTCACTATCTGCAAAACCACTAACTTTTGTATCATCAACATCTTGCGAATCTTGGCCTGTATGTTCTCATCCAAATCATTGATGTGCAAACAGTAACGGGCCCAGCACCGAACCCTGAGGCACACCACTAGTCACAGGCCTCCTGTCCAAGAAGCAACCTTCTACCATCACTCTCTGCTTCCTTCCATGGAGCCAATTTGCTATCCATTCAGGGGCTGTGGTGGCGTTGTGGCGTGGCCCGACTTCGGGGCTGTGGCGGCGTTCCGGCGGCGGCGACCCGACTACGGGGCTGTCGCGGCGTTCCGGCGGCGGTGACCCGACTTCGGAGGCTCGGCTGCGGGCCCAGTGGATGATAGCGTCGGGAGCTCGCACGTCACAGGTTGGTGACCTGTTTTTCCGGGGCTCCCGCAACAACAGCTGGACTGGAGGGCGGCAGCTTCGACCGCCCCGGGTCGCGGAGTTTGAACCGGCCTGTTCGTGGAGCTCGGATTCAACCGCGGGACTTGCTTACCTGGCGGGGTCATAACATCGGAGGCCTGGATCGCCTCAGCGCAGAGGGAGAGCAAGGAGGGAAGAGACAAGGACTTTGGGACTTTTGCCTTCCATCACAGTGAGGAGGTGCCTGGTGGACTCACTGGTGAATGTTGAACTCTGTGTAGTGTGTGATTTGTTGTTTTGTTCTCTGTTATGACTGCAAGGTTAAACCATTTCATTGTACTGTAAATGTGCAATGACAATAAAGTTGAATCTAATCTAATCTAATCTCTCCTTGGGTCCCATGCGATCTAACCTTCCAGAGCAGCCTACCATGCGGAACCTTGTTGAATGCCTTACGGAATAGTTTCAAATAGCTTCCTGGTCCTACTAGTTTTTTATATATTTTGGCAGTTCTGTGCCCTTTCCTCACTGCCTTGGAGAAGGTGGTGGTGAGCCACTTTTTTGAAACTCTGCCGTCTTTCTCATGAAAGTTGATGTTAGATTGATAACAAAAACGAGAGATTGGTTAGCAAATCAAAAACGAGAGATTGGCTAGCAAATCAAAAATGAGAGGACATAGGACAAAAATTTGATATCTGGATCATGTTGAAGGAAGTGGTGGAATCAGTTACAATTACTAGTTTAAGAGACATTTAAGCCGACACAATGGTGGAGTAACTCAGCGGGACAGGCAACATCTCTGGAGGGAAGGTTTCGGGTCGAGACCCTTCTTCAGACATTTCAGTTGGCCAGGCATGGAAGGATATGATTCTAATGTGGGGAAAATGGAATTAGTAGATGAGCAGAAATGTGATGGGCGAAAGGGCTTGTTTTTGTGCAGTATGACTGACACTGATGTTAGGTGGACCACGTCATTATTTCCCTCCCTTTCTAACAAATGATGTAAAGATTTGTCACCAAGAGGTTTGAAAAAGGTAAAGCAATGCAACCTCCTAATCTACTTAATTTATGGTACCCGCAGGGTGGTACTAACATAACTACCTTAATATTCCTTTTCAAAGGTCGTCGCACCAACTGGGGCACAATATACTGGAAACTTCAGTCTATGTATAGATTTTCTCTTGGTTATGTACAGAATAGTAAAACAAAAGTAAGAAATGGTTCAAATTCACTCTTTGGGGAATATAACTGGATTACAAATTCCCTGTAAAAAATATTGTTTCAATGGGTAGTCTCTCACTGCAGACAGATCCTGTAATAGTTTAAGTTTATCTGTACATTGGCTAACTAGGAATCACTGTACTTTGTGTACAGTCTTTAGTAAATTGATTTTCTGTCTAATGGCTAAGTAGCATTAATTATAAAAATATGATTTGAACATACATTGACAAAAACATGCCTATTACAAATAAAATATTTGGGATGCCTTCATGCAGAAGAGAATGAAAAATTGGTTCCTTCCTCCTATTTAGTCTAAGCACTACAAAGTTGGGTTGAAAAAGTAGCCTCCAGATTACACTTAACTTCCCCAACACTCATTTGAGAATGTTAGCCACAATAGAGAATTTATAACTGAAGATTATTAGTGGAAATATGAAAAGTGGCAGAATAAAATCGACTAATCAGCACTATGAAAGGATAATAATGTATTTTACCATTGTGTATGAGGAAGTAGTATCCAGTATTCAAGTTTTCCAGTTGAGTTTGTTTATAATTGAAAGTTAATTATATTATATTCATCACGTGCAAGACATTAATCTAGGAAATAATGAAAAATCTGAAGATATTCTTTTAACATGATAAATTTGTAATTCTGTATAATTGTTCTGTATTAAGATCGTAGATTAGCTAAGATAAGGCAGGAGAAATGTGCTATACCCAAATACTAAATAATTTATGTTCAATTGTATTTGCCCAGCTATTCAGCATAACTTAAGGTAATGGGGTGAATTAAGATGCTTAATGATAGGACAGAATTAAGCAATTTGGCTGATCCCTCTTGTATCTGCTTCTTTTAAAGACTAGTTTGATTAAGCCTGCTTTTGTGTTCTTTTTCATGTGCACAATTTTGTGTATTTCTATCACTCTGGAATTGGCTTCCATCACTCTTTTTCAGACTTGCATTCCAAATCATATCTAACTGAAATTGTTTAATAATTTTACTTCACCTCGGGATCTTTTGTCAACTGCATTGTATGGGTTGCTCACCCCTTTGTCATTGGAAACAAACTCTCATCGAGTCCTACAGTGTGGAAACAGGCCCTTCAGCCCATCTTGCGCACACCGACCAACATGTTCCATCTACACTAGTCCCACTTGCCTGCATTTGGCCCATATCCCTCTAAACCTGTCCTATCCATGTACCTGTCTAATTGCTTCTTAAATGTTGTGATAGTCCCTGCCTCAACTACCTCCTCCAGCAGTTCGTTCCATACACCCATCATCCTTTGTGTGAAAAAGTTGCCCCTCAGATTCCTATAAAATCTTTCCCCCTCCACAAACCTATGACCTCTGGTTCTCGATTCCCGCACTCTGGGCAAGAGACTCAATCTATTCTCCTTCTTAGTCAAAATCTCTCGTGGTTTTGAACAACACTATTAAATTGATACTTCAAGGATAACATTAATGGACAATATTAAGAGAGAAGTACTTATTTGTTAAATATTTTGGGGAGAAATTTGTTGGTTTGGTTAAAAATACTAACATGTTGTGTTTTTGCCACTGATTTTTGTCTGAATTGCTGTGTTTTTTTTTGTTACTTTTACAGGACATTAATTTCAATTTGCACTCAATCTCAAACCTATTAATTCAAGACTATGTGCAAGGACGTAGGATTGAAAGAAATCAGTGCAACTTGAGCAAAGACATCAATTGAATATGGATCAGTGTACTACTTGGATCTTTTATTATATTTTTTTAAATGGTAGAATTGGCCTGAGAGGCAGTAAGATTTATATAACCACTTCAATGTTCATTGAAATGTGTGGAAATTTATGGCCTCTACCTTTTTCATTTCCACCATCATGTTGAAAAGGACAGAATATTCTTACTTTTGTGCATTGGATTCTGGAAACAATTGTGCTCGATCCTTGATTTCGACAGAATTCTGAAGCCTTCCACCAACCATTGATGTCTAAAGAAAGCAGTTCTATTTTTCTCTACACAGAAATTGATATCTTTGATTTCAGTTGTTAGTCCACTGAAGCAGCACGATTTACTTGGAAAGAAGAAACATTGTAGCTTGAATTCATACTTGCAGCCTTCACTTTCTGAATCTCATTTGTTCTTTCATTCCTTCCCTTGTTTTACCCATTCCCACATCAAATTAACCCTCTGAACTGTTAACGCTGCCTCCCACCCACCCCCTTCCCAATACTGCAACCATCACCATTACTGGAAGGAAGATGGCTAATATTAGAATCTCATGAATGACAAGATAAACAGCAAAAGTTGCAACAGGCAAATCCTTGTATCACATTATAAACAGAAAATTCAAACTGTTAATTTCATAAAGATAGACAAGGTTCCCCAATGGTGGAAAACTTGTAGTGTTATGAGGCTGAATTCAACATGATAATTGTTTTGGGCATCAGATTCTGTATAATTATTGAAATATGTGATAAATATATTTTTAAAGTTGGGTTCTTTTCTTTGGTTCATAATATCTTTGCAAAAGTAATTGGATTATGTGACACTGTGCAATGTAAACATGCTCTTCTAGATACCAGAAATATTTTTTTGTGCTGTATATAAGTAATTTGTCAATTTATCATGTGGCCTAGGATAACCTATGGCTTTATGTCTGAGTAAAACAAAAAAGGATATATATAAAGAAAAGAATATATAATTATTTACTGAATACACCTATACAATCTATTATGGCAAAATAAAGGAATTGGTTTACATTTGGCAACTTGCTTGCATTGTCTACTGTTGATGGTGAACTGTTTCTGATGACTCATTGAGGTTGCTGAACTTGAATACATATCATAGAAACAGAAAAGTATCAATATTTTGTTATTGTTGGTTCTCAAAGGTGGTTCTGAATAGTTAAATGGAACACAAGGAAATGCAGATGGTTGTTTACAAAAGAAGGTTGTTACAGCACTTTGTGTCTACTTCTGATTAGTTTAGTTTAGAGATTCAGCGTGGAAATAGGCCCTTCGGCCCACCGAGCGCACTGACAGCAGTCTCCACGCATTAGCATTATCCTACACTAAGGACAATTTTTATGTTTATACCAAGTCAATTAACCTACAAACGTGTGTATCTTTGGAGTGTGGGAGGAAACCTAAGATCTCCGAGAAAGCACATGCGGTCATGGGAAGTATGTACAACTCCGTGTAGACAGCACCAATGGTCAGGATCGAATCCGGTTGTCTGGCGCTGTAAGGCAGCAACTACTGCGGCACCACCGTGCTGCCCTAGTTGTTGGAGAATGTATTCATGATAGGCATTGCTGCTTTCCTCTAGTCTTCTTCACAGACTTTCAACATTGTATTTACAAACAAACAGACAAAAGTGTCACTTTCAACTTAAGATAATTCTGGTATCATGCCATCGGTTCTTTGGAGGAGAAAATTGTAAAAGTTGTGAATCAAAGGATTATAATCCTATATTGGAATGATACAATGTGAAAGCCATGGGAGCATTCAAGTGAATATTTCAAAATGGAAAGTGGTGGAAGTTGGAACACGGTAAACTATTTGGTCAGTGAGCTAGTTTTGTTAATATATTTAAACTTGTGCAGCATCTGCCTGTTGTTTATTTGCCTTTGAATCATTTCATTGTATACTTGTACCTAACAAAAATGGCAGTGCGATTCATCCAGCCACCTACCTTTATAAAGGACAGAATTTTGTAAATGAGTACTTATGGAAATGGGAAATGTTGAAGTGGGTGGATTAGAGCAAAATGATAGGGGCTTTAAGACTGGTGGGTCATGCTGCTTGCCAATAAAGACAAATATTTGAGTTAAGTAAAAATATTTGAGAAGGATGGAAAATTAAGATGAAAAGTGATCAATGGAGATGGACCAGTCAGCCGTAGGCTTCAAGAACTTGAACCGTCTGACGGGTAGAAATTACTCAGTGATTAGCTTGTACCAAATCTCAGACAAACTCGCGCACGGGATCCACTGTGCAATAACTGGAATGTATTGAAAACAATATTGCAAGATGTCTAAGAATTCAAAATGAGGACTGATAAGCCTATGATTGTTATTTATTTTGTTGTAAATTTGGTTTTTTGATTGTGTCAGTGGTTTAGGAATTGCTGTAGTATTAAAATCACGAATTCTTTATTCATAGAATGTCTTTCAATTTCACAATTTTTAGCCCAGAAATATTAGATTAGCCAACCCGAGGAGACAAAGTCCATGAAGCCCACCAGCTATCTTGGATAATTCAATTATATTGTTTGATATAAGCCCATTTACTACTACAGAGAGAAAATGAGTCTTTTGTCAACAACAATTTGACAGTTTTCCCATTGTACTCAGTTAGTGCGGTAAATGTCACTGTAAAAGCGACTAGTCCTAGTGATAATGTAGTGGATGAAACTACCCCACAGTCTGATCAAAGGAAAGGGAAAAAAAATGATAGTTAAAATGCCCGACTCTTGGATCTTCCTGAAATTTCACGCAACAGCAGGCAATATATTATTGCAATTCAGCCACAAAATGAGACTAATGTTCACACAATAATCAGAAGGCATTTTGTGAGGGAAAGAACGGCTTTTAAATGCATTTTGTGATGCACATTCAGGATTCCCAAAGTTGTAATGATTACATATATTTTAAGTAGTTTAGAAACTAGGTAACATCTTGTGTTTATTAAGACCTAAATGGTGGAAAGTGGTTCATTGGGAGAAATCTCGCCCAGGACCAAGGAAACTACAGTTTCATTGTTGATCCTGAGAAGCTTGTGCGATTTTCTGTTTCTTAAAGTCAGATTTGTCAGTATGTTGAAAATCCAGTACCTTATTTCAACAAGAGCAAGAAGATTTCTCTGTGTGCTGGTCAACACTCCTCCTTTAAAGTTAGCCAGTTATAACCATATAACCATAACAGCACGGAAAAAGGCCATCTCGGCCCTTCAAGTCCGTGCCGAACATTTTTTTTTAATTTTTTTGTTTTAATTAAAAATAAATACTTCCTCCTAGTCCCATCTACCTGCACTCAGACCATAACCCTCCATTCCTTTCCCGTCCATATACCCATCCAATCTATTTTTAAAGGATAACTTCGAACCTGCCTCCACCACTTCCACTGGAAGCTCATTCCACACAGCTACCACTCTCTGAGTAAAGAAGTTCCCCCTAATGTTCCCCCTAAACTTCTGTACCTTAATTCTCAAGTCATGTCCCCTTGGTTGAATCTTCCCTACTCTCAATGGGAGTTACTGACTGATAATTCTCATTCAATACACAACGTGCTGGAGGAATTCAGCCATTCAGCAGCATCGGTGGAGAGAATGGACAGACAACATTTCAGGTCGGGACCCTTCTTCAGACCTTTGGGGGGGAAAAAAGATATGGGAATTGGGTGAAGTCTGACCAGTGATAGATGGCATCAGGTGAAGAGCATTGGATTGGCAGATGGGTAGGGTAAGTAATAAACGCTTGAGATGAAATGGAGACAAAAGAGTGTCAGAAAACGAGAGAAGAGGAGGAGTGAAACGTAAAGCCGGAAGAAGGACAATGTGAGATGGGGGGTGGGGATAGAGGAAAAAGGGGACTTAAAATGGGAAATGGGTGACTCGGGGATGGTAGATGAGACTATGGAGGAGAGGAAAGGAGAAGGGTGGATGTGAGTGTGGGAGATGGTGGGAGAAATGTGTGCGCATCGGAGTGGAGATTGGGGCACTGGAAAGAGTGGGTAGTACAGGAATTACTTCAATTGGAATTACAAGCCTTCCTCATCTGTATCCCGTCGAGTTCCTCCAGCAATTTGTGCTCAAGATTCCAGAGTTTGCTGTTCCTTGTGTAATCATTCTCAGTTCTGTTAATGGAAGACCACTGCGAACAAAGTATGCACCTTCTCAGTTATGTATGTATTATTGCAGTTCACAGTACTCAGTTTAGTGTGCAGTTTTGGTCACCTTCCTATAAGGTGGTTGTTAAGCTGGAAAGAGTGCAGAGATGATTTACGAGGATATTGCCAGGACTTGAGAGCCTGAACTGTAGGGAGAGGTTGGACCGGATAGGACGTTATTCCTTGGAGTGCAGGAGGATGAGGTGTGATCTTATAGAGGTGTATATGATCATGAAGGGAATGGATATGGTTAATGCAGTCTTTTACCCACAGGAATCAAGAAGCAGGGAACATATGTTTAAGGTGAGAGGGGATAGATTTAATAGGAACCTGAGGTGCAACATTTTCACTCAAAAGGATGGTGGGTATATGGAATGAGCTGCCAGAGGAGGTAGTTGAGGCTATAATAATATTCAAAATACATTTGGACAGGTTTAGGAATAGGAAAGCTTTGTAAGGATATTGACCAAATGCGGGCAAATTTGATTAGTACAGGTGTCGAGGGGTAAGGGGAGAAGGCAGGAGAATGGGGTTAGGAGGGAGAGATAGATCAGCCATGGTTGAATGGCGGAGTAGACTTGATGGGCCGAATGGCCTAATTCTGCTCCTATTACTTATGAGGTGGGGCTAGTGTAGATGGGGGCATGTTGGTTGGCATGGGTAAGTTGGACCGAAGGTACAGTTTCCATGCCCTATGACTGTGACTCTACTTCATTCTGATGAAAATGTCTTATAATCCTTTGAGTAAATTATTTGTTGCATTCATGACAGCTAGAATAGTTTTAATTGTATAATTCCTCAGTGATTGTCCTGGGGAGAGTTTATGGGATGTGGGGAAAAGTTCACAGATACTCCTACTGCATTGATTTCTCATACCCAACTTAATAGGGTTATAAAAAATTGGAAGTACTCAACATGGGTCAATCCGGATCCGTGGAAAGGGAAACAAACAACATTTCCAATCCATGGCCTTTAAGCTATCTTATTTCAGATTTAAGGTAGACACAAAATGCTGGAGTAACTCAGCAGGACAGGCAGTATCTCTGGAGAGAAGGAATGGGTGACGTTGGGTCGAGACCCTTGTCTCACTACTTGTTTCAGATTTACATCTGCAGGTATTTTAAAAAAACTAATGTGACAACCTATTGCCAGGAACAAAATGTATTGAACCCCTACTGCCTTTAGATAAATTACTGAATACCCAAATTCCTATCTCACTGCTTCCAGCTTCCACTGATAAATTATGTGCCCTCGCATAATTCCAGTCAATTGCTTTGTATAAAAGGAAATAATAGAAAATGAATTAATCCAAAGATGTGCTTATGAATGCTTCTCTCTAGTGTGATATAAATCACGATGTATACATTAGTGTTGTGGAAGGTCAGTCTATTATCACCAATACTGCTGTTGATGCTTTGAGATGATAATCACGACTGTTCTGCAAAATAATATGATAATATGGTAGATCAAAACACAAAGTGTAGGAGTAATTCCATGGGTCAGGCAGCATCTGTGGAGGACATGCATAAGCGATGGTTTTCGGGTCGAGACACTCCTACAGACTGATTACAGTTGGGGAGAGAAAGATGGAAAAGAGGTGCGGGTGGGGTAAAGCTTGGCAAGTGATAGGTGGATACAGGCACAGCGGACGTGATAAACAGGTGGAGTGGTAAAGGCTAGAGATGAAAAGGAACAACAGGGTGTGAGATAAGGAGTAAATCTGACTGGTTGCTACAGAGGAGTCTTCCTGTGGTCTGTCCAGCAAAAGTCATTGTCAATGTTTCCCCAAATGCCTAATCTCATTCATCAAAGAGCTACTACCTGGTTCACAGGGTGTGTTCTGTCCATCGTGAGGTACACTCGACATTACATTCACCATGTGATTTATCTAAAGAGCAATGCAGAGAGCAGCCATTAACTGTGACTTTTCTCAATCTATCAAGACCTGAATCAGGAGGTCCACATCAGAGCCAATCTCAGTTTCAATATTACAAATACACCACAACAACTTGAAGGACGGATGTCGTTTGGTCCCATAAGTGTTCGTGTATCCAGTGTTCTTGGCCATTTCTTGAAATCATGTGAAGTGAGTCAAATTGGCCGCACAATGGCAGTAAATGTGTTGGTGGGTTTCAAGAGGAAGGCAAAATGTATTATCCACATGCAATTTCTGTTTGAAGATGATGACTCTCCTAGTGCAATTGGTGACAACTTGCCAATCCATATGAACACGAAGTGGGCCTAAATGTAGCAAAGATAAGGATGGCTGTTAATCTTGATTTTTGCTTGATAAAGATTATTTTGCAATGTCTTTTACTGTATGTATTTATATGTGCACCACTTCTATTTCCATTTCAGTTTTAAATCTAATAGAAATGGAGGGATCAAAGAGTACAAATACATACTTATCTGAAAGTGACATCACAGGTACTTAGGGTAGTAAAGAAGGGTTCTGGAACATTGGACTCCACCAGTAAGGGTCTTGAGTACAGGTTTGGATGTTATGTAACAGTTGTACAATATGTTAGTGAGGCTGCCATTGAAGTGTAGTGTTCAGTTTTGGTAACCCTGCCATAGAAAATATGCCATTTAACTGGAAAGAATGCACAGAGAATTTCCAAGGACGTTACCAGGACGCAAGGACCTGAGTTATAGGGAGAATTTGGGCAGACTAGGACTTTATTCCTTGGATTGTGGGAGGTTGAGGGATGATCTTATGGAGGTATATACAATCATGAGGGGAATAGATAGGGTGAAGGCATGTAGTATTTTTCCCAGGGTAGAGGAATTATAATCTAAAGGCAATAGGTTTAACGTAAGAGGGGAAAGTCTTTCATAGGAAGCTGAGGGGCAGAATTTTCCACACAGGGTGGTGGGTATAAGGAACGAGCTGCCAGAGGAATTAGTTGATCTTTGTACATAAAACTCTAATCTTGGATGTGTGTGTGTGTGTGTGTGATGTTCGTGTGCGTTTCACATCACCTCGGAAACACGACGCACTAACGGTGAAATCTTTACATATTCCGGTAGAGATTTACGCCATGATGTCAAAAATCGCCTTAGCGGAAAATTTCATGCATTCTCGAGTTATTTATGAAAATGTTCAAAAATTTCGAATAACTTGGTAAATAAACGAGATGGTCTCGCTGATGACGTCACAATGGCTCTGCTCCTCGCGGCCTACTGCGCTAAGTTCCACGCGCAGTGAGTGACGTCTCCCCCTCCCCCTCCATCACCCCCTTCCCCCCACCCCGGTTTTTCAAAAGATGCAGAAAGAACGAGCAAGTGGGCTCTGTACTGCAGCTCCCGAGCGCTTCCGAGGGTTTCCGAGGTCACGAGCACTCACAAGCTTCCCGGCTTGCTTACTTTGATGAACGAGGCTTAATGCTGACTTCCACATCTCTAAAGATAACTTCATTGTTTTGGTTTAACTTCGAAAACTTTGCATTTTTTGTTCTTAAAGTCTCACTTAACTGTACTAATTCTTAAAGATAACATTTAATTTCAAAGACAGCGCATTTTTAATTTTATAGACAATAGACAATAGGTGCAGGAGTAGGCGATTCAGCCATTCGAGCCAGCACCACCATTCAATGTGATCATGGCTGATCATCCCCAATCAGTACCCCGTTCCTGCCTTCTCCCCATATCCCCTGACTGCACTATTTTTAAGAGCCCTATCTAGCTGTCTCTTGAAAGCATCCAGAGAACCCGCCTCCACCGCCCTCTGAGGCAGAGAATTCCACAGACACCACTCTCTGTGAGAAAAAGCGTTTCTTCGTCTCTGTTCTAAATGGCTTACTCCTTATTCTTAAACTGTGGCCCCTGGTTCTGGACTCCCCCAACATCGGGAACATGTTTCCTGACTCTAGCGTGTCCAAACCCTTAACAATCTTAAAATATACTAACCCTTAACAATATACCCTTAACAATTTTATAATATATTTCTAATGTTGCTTTTCCCTGTTTGTTACTTCCCGTTTATTTTCTGGTTCTAATTTCTTTACAATTTAAAAAGTTCGCGGTTATTTATTCCGCGAATTTTGACGGATTTTTGAACGGTTTCAAAAAAATTCGCTGTTGATTTGGAAAGACTCAGATAACCCCCCCTTTCCCTCCCCCGTCTTTCCCCCCTCTTTCCCTCCCCCCTCCTTCCCTCCCCCCCTCTCTCCCCCCTATTTCCCTCCTCCTCTTTCCTTCCCCCCTCTTTTCCCTCCCCCCTCTTTCCCCTCCCCCCCTCCCCCACTTTCCCTTTCCCCCTACCCCTCTTTCCCCCCTCTTTTCCCCCACCTCTTTCCCCCCTCTTCCCCCCCCCTCTGCCCCTCTCTCTCTCTCTCTCTGCCCCTCTCTCTCTCTGCCCCCCTCTCTCTCTGCCCCCCTCTCTCTCTGCCCCCCTCTGCCTCTCTGTCTCTCTCTCTCCCCCTCTCTCCTCCCCCCTCTCTCTGCCCCCTCTCTTTTTTGTTTTTGTTTTTGTTTTCTTCTTTTTCCAAGGACTTTATTCAGCAAAATGCATACAGCATATCAAAAGTACAATCAAAGGTTACAATACATCAATCAATCATTATAGTACAATGGTACAGTCATTATTTACAATGTTCTCGATACCACGCGGCGATCAGCGTTCACGGAAGGCCTCCCGGGTCCCCGTGGACACCGCATGCTCCCTCTCCAGGGACAGGCGAGTACGGACATAGGCCCGGAAGAGGGGCAGGCAGCCGACTCTGGTGTGACCATCGACCGCCCGCTGCCTGAACCCGAGAAAGGCCATCTTGGCCAGGCCCAGGAGCAAACCGACAGGGAGGTCCCACCACCAATTGGCTCTCCCCACTCCCTGCCAAATACCAGGATCGTAGGACTGAAATGCAACCAGAACTTGAGGAGCAGCCCGTTCAGATATCCGTACAGGGGCAGCAACCTCACACACTCCCTATACTCACAGAACACATTCACTACCTTGTCGGCGAGCCCATGACCAGATCTGTGCAACACACACACTTTTTCTTTCTTTTAAAAAACTTTATTCAGCGCAATCACATGATATATCACATCAAAACCACAATCAAAAGTTACAATGTATCAAATAATCATTATAGTACAATAATGGCTCTGTCTCACGGTGTTGCGGTCATTGGCGGTGAAGCGCGGCGTCGCCGGAAGAGGGGACCGCACGGCAACCACGAGAGCGCCGCACGGATGCTGCGCGGGGGGCCAAGTACGGCCGGTTCCACGAGCTTGCGGTTTCGGCTGATGACGTCTTTCGGATCGCGGGGCTGCGGCGGCGGCCGTGCCGCACACGTACCTCACTGGCGGCGGCTGTGGCGGCGGCCGTGCCGCACACGTGCCTCACTGGCGGAGGCTGTGGCGGTGACCGTGCCGCACTCGTGCCTCACTGGCGGCGGCTGTGGCGGTGACCGTGCCGCACTCGTGCCTCACTGGCGGCGGCTGTGCGGTAGGAACATATTTTTGGACAGTGTTGGGGTTTTTTTGGCACCGTGCGGTGTTGGGAACAACGCCGCACGGCCCCGGCACTGTGCGTTTGACCGAGCCCGCGGTCTCTGGCGGCCCAGGAGCGGTTGATAGTTCCTGTTTCGCCGCCAATGACCGCAGACTCGTGAGACAGGCCTTTAATGCATTCATTATTTGCAATACTCTCAACCACACGTGGTGACCAGCGCCCACGGAAGGCCTCCAGAGTCCCCGTGGACACCACGTGTTCCCTCTCCAGGGACACGCGCGCACGGACGTAGGCCCGAAAGAGGGGCAGGCAGCCGACTCTAGCATGATCATCGACCACCCGCTGCCTGGACCCACGAATGGCCATCTTGGCCAGGCCCAGGAGCAAACCGACAGGGAGGTTATGTGGCCAGAGCGTGCCATCTGGGGGTGTTCTCTGCATACATATACCTCCGAAGAGTCATGAGACGGAGAGCCACCACTTGGGTACGCACGCATACCAAGGACTGGCCGTCCTCCTCTAACGGGAGACTCAGGACTGCTGCGGAGACCCAGTGCTTCCTATTTCCCCAAAAGAAATCCAACAGCTTCTTCTGTAAAGCAGTTGCAAATATAGAGGGCGGTACAAGAGTAGCCAGCCGGTACCATAACATGGAGGCCACCAGCTGGTTTATGACCAGCACCCTCCCCTGAAAGGAAAGAACTCCAAACAGGCCTGACCAGCGCCCCAGCCGGGCAACCACTTTCATCTCCAACTCCTGCGAGTTTGCCGGCCAAGCATCCTCAGTGGGACTCAGGTAAACCCCCAGATAGAGGAGGTGCGTGGTGCTCCACACATACAATGTCATCTCCTCCAGCAGGGAATCTACCTGCCACTGACCCACTAAAAGTCCAGAACACTTACTCCAGTTAATCCTGGCAGATGATGCAGCCGAGAAAACCTTTTGGCAATCACGCATCCTCCGCAGGTCACCAGCGTCAGTGAGCGTAAGGAGTACATCATCAGCGTAAGCCGAAAGAACAACCTCCACCCCCGGACCCGGTAAGGCCAGGCCTGTCAACCGCCTCCGAAGAAGACAAAGGAATGGCTCCACACAGACCGAGTACAACTGCCCAGACATGGGGCACTCCTGACGGACCCCCCTCACAAAATTAATGGGAGCCAAGAACACACCATTAATCTTCACAAGACACTCCACTGCAGCGTACAAAAGCCGGACCCGGGCCACAAAATGCGGTCCAAATCCGAACGTTGCAACGTCCCGAAGAGGTAGTCATGCTCTACCCTGTCAAAGGCCTTCTCCTGATCAAGAGACAGAAAAGCAGCTGACTGACCAGTGCTCTGGGCTAGATGAATCAGGTCCCTAACCAGGTGGATGTTACCCTGAATGGACCGGCCAGGGACTGTGTAGAACTGGTCAGGATGAAACAGCTGAGACAGCACAGAGCCCAGGAGATTTGCCATCGCCAGTGCAAAAACTTTATGCTCTGTACATAGGAGAGAGACCGAGTGCCAGTTCTTCAACAAGCGGAGTTCGCCCTTCTTGGGCAGCAAGACAACAACTGCCCTATGCCACGAGAGGGGCATCTCCCCGGTCGCCAGGCTCTCCCCCAGAACCATCATGTACTCGCCCCCCCAGGACATCCCAGAAAGCTCTAACAAATTATACCGTCAACCCATCCAGCCCGGACTTGCCCCTCCTGAGCTGGTGCAGGGCACGAGTCAACTCCTCCATTGATAAGGGGTCATCAAGAAGATCGGACACCTCCCTATCTACAGTCGATAGACCCTCCCACAGGGCCCGCTGAGCCTCTGCGCTGAATCCATCTGCGGAGAACAGGGACCCATAAAAGGACCGGACTAACGCACTGATCCTCTCCGGATCTGTGACAGAGGAGCCATCAAGTTGTTGGCGGGCTCCCCGCCCTTTCTTCAGAGAGAAAAAGAAAGGTGAAGGTCGGTCCAGATCGTGCAACATCTCGACCTGCGACCTCACGTGAGCGCCTCGGGACCGCTCCAGCAGCAGGTTCCTCAAGGCATCCTTCTTTTCCTGAAACTCTCCCCATTCGCAGGAGCCTTCGCCAATCTGACCCAGGCGAGACTCTGCGTCCAGTAGCTCCCTTCTCGACCGCTGAGTCCCGCCGTCCGGTCGACCCCCACGTGTAATCCTTACAAAAGAGACGGTTGTGAGCTTTCCCCACATCCCACCACTGCCTAAGGGAAGAGAAGCAACTCTGCTTCTCTCTCCACTTCACCCAAAACCGACTGAATGACTCCCGGAAACACCGATCCTCCAGCAGCCGGTTATTAAAGTGCCAGCACGCAGACCCAGCCCGAGCGCGCACCAGATTAAGGTCCACACGCACCAGACAGTGGTCCAGGCACGGCACCAGCCGCATTGAGTCCGCTGAGACACGGGAGACATACGCACCGGAAATGTACATGCGATCAATGCGGGAACCACCCCCCTCAGACCTCCGCGAAAAAGCATTGGAATCAGGGTGGAGGTTCCGCCATGCATCAACCAGCTAAAAGGAATCAATCAAACCTCTCAGCTACTTCGCTACAGCAGGGGCACACTGAGTACCAGAACGGTCTCGCACCTCAAGTGTGCAATTAAAATCCCCCCCCAAGGAAGACACACTCTCCATTGTCAATAGTGCTCAACAGAGCAGTCACCTCCTGAAGTTGGCAGGCCTGCATCGTGCCGGAGCTGGGGGCGTACATGTTAATGAAATGCAACGGCATGCCATCCAGGCTCACGGCCAGATGGAGCAAACGTCCTGGCACAACTTCCTGCACCTTCAGGATCTCTGGCTGAAAGTTCAGGGCCAACAGAAAAGCCACCCCACTTGAATTCGAGCTGAGGTGCCTCATGTAGACCCCCCCTTCCCACTCCAGTCGCCAGGTGGGTTCATCACTGACAACAGTATGCGTCTCCTGCAGAAAACACACTGCATATTTCCCCTCTCTGAGGGCTGATAGATGCTGAAATTTACGAAAACCCGCTCTACTTCCGTTTAAATTTAGTGTGGCTTCTCTGAATGTGCAAACACACTAGATTGTGATCCTCACACTCATCGTAGACTCGAAAACTCTATCTCTGAGGAACTTCAAAAAGTCCCCAAACTGATACTTCTCAGACTCAGGAAGATCACTATCTTTGTTGCCAAGGATAACCTCGAGAGTCTTAATAAAACCCGACAAATCTGCCCACCGCCTCCGTGCGCATCCATTTTTGTCCTGACAGTTCGGCTTGTCTTTAGAAATTCCCGAACCTCATGGATAACGACTGTTTGAGACACGGCCTTGGAGTCCGGGCACTCAGCCAACCCACTCACACCTGAAACAACAAACTCTTCTGCACAGCGCTCAAGGTCATTGTCAGAGTTCGAAGGACTACAGCTCGCTGAAAACTCACTCACCCCACTGCACAAGCCGGCCTCATCACTCTCCCCTCCTCCGGCTTGACACCACTCCCAGGATCAATGCCGAGGGAGGGTCCTGATACCCCTGACAGCAACAAGATGTCTAGTGAAAGGCCGGGCTCCTGCACTCTCCCATCACCCTCCACGCCTGGGCCTGGGGAAGAAAAAACAAGAGGCACCGACAGGGCCCGTGGTGCACTGGCACCCCCGGAATCTGAACGAGGATCACAACCCGAAACAGCCCCGACCTCCACAGTACCCAGAGTACCCGCTCAACTTGCAACACCCAGAGATTCTCCACTTGTTTTTGGACTCTCCCCTACTAACCCAGCCGGTGAGGCAGCACACCCAACAGCACCTCCACTGGCTCTAATAAGGAGCACAGACTGGAACATTGATACCCCCAAACCTTCCCCTTCGGGCTGACTCTGCTCATCCCCCATCCCAGGGGACACATTACCAGGGGAGCCAACCCCATCATCTGGCGTGCCAGCACCCTCTGAAACAAGGGGACCTCCTCCGACTCAGAGGACACACACCCAGGGGAGCTAACCTCAAGACCTGATGAGATAACTCACTCGGAGGGTCCCTTAGGCGAAGGGACATCCACCGGCCCAGAGGACACAACTCCAGGGGAGTCAACCGCTGCATCTGGTCTGGTATGACCCGCGGAAGGTCCCTGCAACAGAGGCCCAACCTCCGGCCCAGAAGACACCAGTTCGTGACCACCATCCTCATCAGGGGTGGAAGGTCTCGAAATAGGCATCCCCCTTGCTTTGGACCCACGACCTTGCTCTCCCTCGCCAAGTACACGCCTTCTTTTTTTCGCGCTGACATGCGGTGGTATGGTGACCTCCATAAGGGAAGGGTCCTCCGCCTCCACACTACCCGCCATCTCTTTACCACCCCCACGTTTTACCTCCCCTCCTTTTGAAGTTCAAGACCCCTTTTTCATATGGGTCATTCCTGGGGTGCATAAGCCTAAAACGTTTCAACAGTCCAACGATGAGTCAAACTATGAAGCCTCACTGCCTCTGTTCCTCCTCCATTGACAAGATCCTTGAAAGGCTGCTTCAAAAAAGAGAAAAACACAGTCTCTCTCTCTCCCCCCTCTCTCCCCCTCTCCCTCCACCTCCCTCTCCCCCCTCTCTCTGTCTCTGCCCCCACTCCCTCTCTCTCCCCCTCTCTCTCTCTCCCCCTCTCCCTCCCCCTCCCTCTCCCCCCTCTCTCTGTGTCTCTGCCCCCACTCCCTCACTCCCTCTCCCCCTCTCCCCCTCTCTCTCTCTCCCCCTCTCTCTATCTCCCCCTCTCTCTCTCTCCCCCTCTCTCTCTCCCCATCTCTCTCTCCCCCTCTCCCTCCTCCTCCCTCTCCCCCCTCTCTCTGTGTCTCTGCCCCACTCTCTGCACCCTCCTCCCTCTCCCTCTCCCTCTCAAGATGCACCTATGAGTTGGGGGCTATGCATAAGTGGATAGGGCGGGGATGGGGTAAAAGGAGCGAATGAATAATATTAATATAATATCAAGGGGGGTGGTTAGTATGTGTGGGGTGGTTAGTGTGTGTGTGAGTGAGAGGTGGTTAGTGTGTGTGTGATGCCGCAGGCCACCCCCCCCTCCGCAACCGCGTGTTGAGGGGACGGGATCCAACGGGTCCCACTTGGTCTAGTAACATTTAAAAGACACTTGGACAGGTAAATAGATAGGAAAGGTTTAAATTGTATGGGTCACATGCAGGCAAATGCTACTAGCTTAGATGGGGCATCTTGGTTGGCATGGACAACTTTTGCCAAAGGGCCTATTTGGTGCCGAATTACTCTATGACTCCAAATCACTGCGTTTAATAATTCTTGAATGGAGCTTAAATATCAGGATGATAGAGGGTAACAACAAGAACATGCAGTACCTTTTTGAGAAGAGAATTCCATTAAAATTCTTAACATTGACACTGCAATGATTCGGAACTCCAAGCCGCTGAGAGTGTTCTTCCGACGCTGGAGCGCCATCATCCTGGCGAGAGGGCCTGAAACATCGGGCCGCCCTTGCGGTGACAGCGGAGGCCTCAATAGGCCCCGACCACGGGTGAACAAGAGGAAGAGGACTGAACTTTGTTGCCTTCCCTCACAGTGGGAAATGTTGATTCCGCTGTGGGGGGATGTTCAATGTTAAATTCTATAGTGTTGTGTTTATTTTATTTGTGTGCTGCACGGTAACTCAAATTTCACTGCACCAATTGATGTGCGTGACAATAAATGTCCTTTGTCCTTTGTAAAAGGTTTTTGTAGCACCATGATTGTTATTGAGCAAAATAGTATTAATTTTGTAGTGGTCTACAGTAATTAATCATTTGAAAGATCTTCTATTCAAAGCTTAGAAACAATGTCCAAAAAAGATATATTAGGATTTGAGAGAATGGACAAGCTAATCAAGAATCAAGCAGTGTTTGACGTTACAAACCTTTTGGGAAAGGGGTTATTGTGCCTCCATGAACATGGTGGTTGCTGAGGAGTTGGGGGCCACTGTGGTTCAAAGACGACGTGCTACAAGAAGAGGGATAGAAATGGACTCTAAGACTTTGTTTGGGAGAAGGTACTGGCATTGATGGAGCATCTACAGGGATCAAGGATGGGGAAAGCTGCTGCCTTGAATGGTGATGGGCGGAGATGGGAATGGGTGTGGTAATGGCAACCCAACCAATGAAGCAGATCAAAGCTCTGCAGTTTTGCCACATCCCGTCACGTTCATAGGTTCTTGGAGCATAATTAGGCCATTCAGCCATTCAAGTCTACTCCGCAATTTAATCGTGTCTGATCTATCATTCCCCTCAACCCCATTCTCCTGCCTTCGCCCCATAACCCTTGACACCCTCACTAGTCAAGAATCTTTCAACCTCCACCTTAGAAATATCCACTGATTGACCTCCACAGCAATCTGTGGCAATGAATTCCCCAGATTCACCACCCTCTGACTAAAAAAATTCCTTCTCATCTTTCTAAAGGTACATCCTTTTATTCTGAGGCAATAGCCTCTGGTCCTAGACTCTCCCACTAGTGGAAACATCCTATATACATTCACAGTCATGGATGTTTGGGAGGCAATTAAACAATCAGCAACAGGGGGAAGCCCCACCAGGAAGGTCCTAAGGCCCTCTGGTTCTTCAAAACCAACATCCACACCGAGGACTGCCCTGACAAACCGATCGTCTCTGCCTGCTCCTGCCCTGAACTGAACTCATCTCCACATATCTTGATTACATCCTATCCCCCGTTGTCCAGTCTTACATCCGAGACATCTCACATCCCCATCAACTCTTCAATAGCTTTCAATTTCTAGGCCTTCATTGCCTCATCATTGCCATGGACGTCGAGTCCCTTTACATATTGTCAAGCTGGAAAGGGTACAGAGAAGATTTACGAGGATGTTGCCAGGACTAGAGGGTCTCAGCGAGAGGGAGAGGTTGAGTGGGCTGGAACTCTATTCCTTTGAGTGCAGGAGGATGAGGGATGATCTTACAGAGGTGTATACAATTATGAGAGGAATAGATTGAGTAGATGCACAGAGTCTCTTGCCCAGCAGGTGAATCAAGGACCAGAGGACACAGGTTTAAGATGAAGGGGAAAATATTTAATAGCAATCTGAGGGGTAACTATTTCACAAGCTGCCAGAGGAGGTAGCTAAGGCAGGGACTATCCCAATATTTAAGAAACATTTAGACAAGTACATGGATAGAACAGGTTTGGAGGGATATGGGCCAAAAGCGGGCAGATGGAACTAGTGTAGCTGGGACATATTGGCTGGTGTGGGCAAGTTGGGCCGAAGGGTCTGTTTCCACACTGTATCATTCTATGACTCTATGATTCAATTACCTCGGTACCCCACCAGGAAGGTCTCAAGGCCTCTGGTTCTTCAATTGCCTGTGCAGAAACAGGAGGACGCTCCTCAACATATCATTGCAAAAGTCAAAGCTGTAGTGTACGCAAACATTTTCAGTCAGAATTGCCTATGTAATCCACACTGTGTACAGGAAAATGCCATGCTTTCAACAACATCTCATCTGTATCGCTGAAGGCTTGTCTGCAGAGATAGCTACCTTGAAGTTAGCTGTTCCAGCTGGTAACAGCACAGCTATTTGCCAAACCATGTGGAAAATTGCCAAGTTATAGTCTGTACACGTAAAAACAGCTGAAATCCAATGTACAGTAATTTCGCTACACAGACTGCTGTGCTTCAGTGAGGCTGCTCCTCATCACATCCTCCAGGGAATGGGAGCCACAACAATGCTCATATCCCATGAATGGAGCAGAACTGTTGCACATCAAGGGCAGAGAAATTGAACTAATGGTTCAATGAACTAATCCTTCAGAGCCGGCATAGGCACAATAGACTGAATTGTCTCATTCCTTGTTTTCAAATTCTGTGATTAAAGTTTCTTAATCAATCTGTGTACAACTGGAGGGTGTACAGAAGAACAACTTAAATTGGGCAAATTAACCATTAATCTTTAAAGCCAGTATTATTGAGTTTATGAGCCGGATGCAGAGAGCATGGCAGATTTTACTCCTAGTTTAGGAAATTGCTACTCGTTGGTAAAATGATTTGAGCTGTACCACATTCCTTTCCTGGCTGATGCAAGTTTACGGTACCAATATCAGTAGGGGTTGCAATTAGCCGTCCAAGTGAATCACATACATCAGTAATGCCCTAGCCATATGAGGGGAGATGATCAGTGCGTTGTTCAAAGCTTGTAAAACGAACACAGATTTTAATCACATGGAAAGAAAAAGAAGAAAAGGATTGGCACAGCGGTGCAGCAGCAGAGTATCTGGCTTGCAGCACCAGAGATCCCGGTTCAATCCTGACTACAGGTGCTGTCTGTACGGAGTTTGCACGTTCACCCTGTGGGTGCTTCCCACACTCCAAAGACGTCCAGGTTTGTGGGTTAATTGGCTTTGGTAAAAAAGATTGCAAATTGTCCCTAGTGTGTAGAATCGTTCTGCTGTACAGGGATCGCTGGTCGGCGCGGACTTGATGTGCCGAAGGGCCCATTTCCAAGCTGTATCTCTAAATTAAACTAAACTAAATGAAACTAAACTAAATGCAGAACCACAGATTGAAAACAAAGCACATACACGTTTTTTAAATGTAGAAGTTACAAAATTGTAGTTTAATAAATGCACAATACTTTGTGGAAAATTAATCCCCATATTCCACACACTAGGGAAAATTTACAGAAGCTAATTAACCTACAAACCTGCATGACTTTGGAGTGTGGGAGGAAACCAGAGCATCCAGAGAAAACCCACGTGGTTATAGGGAGAATGTACAAACTCCATACAGGGAGTAACTGGCAACATAAATAGATAGAGTGGTAAGAAAGAGTTTGGTATGCTTGTCTTTATCAGTCGAGGCATGGGGCTGAGAACTTGGCCCCCATGATTCCTCTGTTGCATGGCGAAGGCTGCGGATGCCAACAGAATTAACAAGCAGGAAGGCTGGCTCCATCCTGAGGGTGGAGATGGATTCATTGGAGTTGGTCTCGGAATGGAGCATGCTCCTCAAACTGCGCCACATCTCGGACAATGCAGCTCACCCCCATGACACACTGGTCAACCTGAGGAGCACCTTCAGCAACAGACTGGTTCCACCAAGATGCAGCACAGAATGCCACAGGAGATCCTTTTTCCCTGTGGCTATTAAACTGTACAACTCCTTCCCCTTTTGACTTCCCCCCTCCTCCCCCCCACCCCCCCTCCCCAATCTTTGCACATCTCCAATCTTAGACTTTCCACTCATCACTTTGATTTCATGTTTCATGTATCTTGTTGTGTTTTATGACTGTTGGCAGACCAATTTCCCTCCTGGGATAAGGTTCTATCGTATCATATATCACAACATATCAATGCTGTCAAGAATCTCGCCATAACCTCTTACATTCAACCTTCCACAGTGCAGCACCAAACACTTGCTTGGATTGAACTCCATTTGGTATTTCTCTGCCCAGATCAGTAACTGATCTAAATCCCTTTGGCAGCCTTCCTCACTCTGCATTTTACTTCGGAGTCACGTGAGTGACTAAGTGAAGAAGCCCCGCCAGTCCGCATGCGCGTCATTACGTCTGACGCATGGCGCAACGACGGGCTGGCAGGCGTGTAGCTCCACCAGCGGTAAGTTTTTAAAACCCTCAGGTAAGTTTTAAAAACTTAGTTGAGGTCGTTTTCTGCGGTCGTTAAGTCTTGCTGCAGGAGCAAGCGGACCATGGAGAAAATGACTAAGGGAAGGACGAGGCGGGTCGCCGGGAAAGCAGCTATAGAAGACCGCGGGAGTGCGGGTAGCGGGCGGCCATCCATCTCGCCTTCAGAGTCACTGGCGGCACGGCCAGTGGCTTCCGACGTGGTGCCGGTTGAAAGCACCGTGGCTACTCTGGTGGGACGGAAAGCCACTAAGAAGTCGGTAAGGCCCGTTGACTTGGATGAGTCGGGCCAGGAGGGTTCCCCTCAAACAATGGGTAGCGTCTTCGGACGTCTGTCTAGGATGGAGCTCCTGATGGAGAGGATGTTCCATCACGATATGCTCCAGCAAGAGGAGCTTTATATCCGTGGGTCTCCTCGGGGGCCCGTGGCAGCGGCACCTGTAGAAGGGCTGCTTAATGTCTCCCTCTCGGAGGAGGAGAGCATACGGGGTCTGTTCTGACTCTGAGGTCGGAGGTATAGCCGGTGAGCATACCCCAGGGCAAGAAGGCCGCGAACCAGGGGTGCCAAGCATGGCATCTAAATTTGCTATACAGACTGGAACTGTGGAACCGCTGGATGAGGACCTGGCTATGACTATAAATTACATGGCCTCACACCAGCTGCAAGACATCACAATGGAAGAAACTTCCAAAAAATATGAGACACCCGCCAATTGTGCCTCGATCAAAGTGCCGACTGTGAACCACGCTATCTGGGGTCACATGGGTGTAGGTATCAGAGCCCAGGAAGTGAGGCTCCAGAAGATACTAAAGCTGCTCGCTTCAGGCATTACAGCTTTCGCTAGGTCGGTCGTTGGGGTGTCCCTGTCTGAGGTGCAGCAGGATGCTCTGGCCCTATTGTGCAATGCACATTTTGAAATAAACTGTCTCAGAAAGAGTGCTATTCGTCCTACTCTGAATCCCAAGTTTGCGGCACTGTGCAAATCAAGCAATGTGCAACCTCCGAATCTACTGTCCGTTGATGACCTATCAAAACGGGTCAGAGAGTTGGACGACGAGGCGAAAACGGTCGGCCTCATAAAAGCCCAACCGACTAGCAAAGTTCCATTTCGGCAGCACCCCTACAAGCGGTTCGCTGAAGCTGGTTCAGGTCAAGGACCAAGCCGGGCCTTGCCAACCAAGCGCAATTGGCGCACTCCAACATTCTTCACCTCCAGAACTCGGGGGCAGAAGTTTCCACCGACAACCGTGGAGGTAGGTGGATCTGGTTTCCGAACATGTCATGTATGGGTCAGTTACAAGTTGGTGGGAGATTACACTTGTTTTTCAATGAATGGTGTAGCATAACATCAGATTTGTTTATACTGCATAGTATACAAGAGTTCCAAATATAATTCCTTTTCAAATTGCGTCCACCTACACAGCATACACCAAGCCGGACATTGTTTTTTTCACAACAAGAGTCTTTAGATGTACAAGTTGAAATTGAAACGTTATCTAAAAAAGGGGTAATTGAGAAGTCGTTTCATCAATCTCACCAATTTGTGTCTAATATATTTCCTAGACAAAAGAAGGATGGTGGGTGTCGAATCATTCTTGATCTAACTCGACTTAACTCCTATGTGCAGTATTAACATTTCAAAATGGAAACTTTTGTTACTGCTAAACAACTGGTTTCCAAAGGATGTTATATGTTAGATCTTAAAGATGCGTACTATTCAGTACCCATTCATTACAATCACCGGAGATATTTGAAGTTTAGCTGGATGAGGCAACTATGGCAGTTTAAAGCATTGCCTAATGGGTTAACCTCGGCTCCTAGATTATTTACAAAGTTGTTGGATCTGCAGGCTCAGAATCATATTGTAATGGCCTATTTGGATGATGTCCTAATCATAGGCAACTCAGGAATCTGTTTCAGCTACCAAACTCATGTTTGACAGGTTGGGGTTTCTCATCCATCCAGTTAAATCCAAATTGATACCATCTAGAGTCATTGATTATTTGGGATTCACCATTAATTCAACTCACATGTCTGTGACTGCCTAGGGGCAAGAGATCAGAGTTAATAGAAGCTTGTAACAAGCTTGTTGATGAGCACCAATCTTCTATTCAACAGGTGGCTAGTATAATTGGCAAATTAGTGGCTGCTTTTCCAGCTGCACAATTCTGGCCTTTACATTATCAAAATTTACAACGTGCAAAGGAGCAGGCACTCAAAAGACATGCAGGTCATTTCAATAGACCCATGCGGTTACCAGCTGAAGCCATTGCTGAGTTACAGTGGTGGATAGGGAATATTTGGCATTGCTCCAGTAAAATTCTGATTGATAAACCTTCAGTTATTTTACAAACTGATGTTAGTGCTCTAGGATGGGGAGCTACTGATACCATCTCTTGCTGCGGTGGCAGATGGAATATGCATGAGGAATTAATTCTTCAATCACATGGTATTAACTATTTAGAGTTGTTGGGAGCACTATGGCTTAAAGGCGTATTGTACTAGTATGCATGACTTGCATGTTCAGCTTCAGATTGACAACACTACAGTAGTAGCATACGTTAATCACATAGGTGGAATCAAGTCGGTATCATGTGATAAATTGGTTAACCTTATTTGGCATTGGTGTATTACAAGAAACATCTGGATTTCAGCTATCTACTTACCAGGTAGATTTAACATGGTGGCGGACACCAGGTCACGAAAATTCAATGACAACACAGAATGGATGTTGAATCATGAAATATTTAATGATATTGTCGCTCGGTATGGCTTACCAGATATTGATTTGTTTGCATCCAGATTAAATCAACAGCTACCAAAGTATGTTTCATGGGAACCAGACCCAGGGGCAGTAGCGGTGGATGCATTCTCGCTACACTGGGGTGGAATGTTTTTATATGCATTTCCCCCATTTTGCCTCATCACTCGGTGCTTGCTTAAGATCGAGCAGGACTCCGCCTCATGCGTTTTGGTAGTTCCCGACTGGCCTACGCAGCCATGGTTCCCACTCGTTCTGAGACTAATAACACAGCCTTTTATGGCTGTCCCAAAATACAGTAACCTGCTGGTTCACCCTTTGACTGGGGAGAACCATCCACTACATGACCGTATTAATCTATTGATTTGCAGATTCTGAGGAGACCGTTCCTGGGGCTCGGACTATCAGGTCGTACGGTGGATGTGATTACTGCGGCCTGGAGGGATAGTACTAAAAAACAATACATCTCTCATATCAAGAAATGGGAGGTGTTCTGCTTGCAGTCGAACATATCATACCACATGGCAAGCATACCTGATGTGTTGGAATTTCTTTCCACACTATATTTTGATGAGCGACTAAGCTATAGTGCCATCAACAGTGCCAGGAGTGCCTTATCATCCTACCTGTGGCAGGGATCGGGACAACACTCTGTTGGGTCTCACCCTTTAATATCCCGGTTCATGAAGGGTATTTTTAACTGTAATCCCCCCAGGCCCAGGTACACGGAGATCTGCGATGTGAGTGTGGTTCTCACGCTGCTTTGCCAATGGGCTCCAGCAACATCCCTGTCTTTGCCCAAACTCACTTAAAGTGGTCATGCTCATGGCGCTGGTGTCAGCGCAACGCGTCCAGACGTTGCAGAAGCTGCGACTGGACAGGATGGTTTCATCTGTAAATAACATAACATTTTATGTTTATGATTTACTTAAGCAGAGCAGGCCCGGGACGTCAGGGCTTAAACTTATTTTTATGGCATACCCCATAGACGTTCGCTTATGTGTAGTTACGCACTTGCAGCAGTATATCAAGGTCACCAAGAGCCTCAGAGGCTCCAAATTAACAATATTCATCAGTCACAAAAAGCCTCATAAGAAGGTGTCAGTACAAACCATTTCAAGGTGGCTGAAACAGGTTCTGGCTTGTGCCGGAGTGAACACTGATGTTTTTAAATCTCACACCACCAGGGCATCAATGTCAGCAGCGAGGGCACTGGACGTCCCTCTCGACCAATTCCTAGCGGTCGCAGGATGGTCCAATGAACTGACATTTCAGAGGTTCTACAATAAACCTCTTGCCACACCGGGGGTATTTGCCCACTCCATTTTAAATTCTGTTTTATAGCTTCCCCCTGGGAGAGAGGGGTCGCTATTGTTTTCTGTTTTGCTAATTAAAGCATCAACATGTTTAAGTCTGTATCATGTTTGAATGCATTATTTATTATTACTCATCCTGTGTCAACTGAGGCAGTGTGTCGCATGGACTCGTATGCACGGCATGAAATCACAGAGCTTTGAAATCTTCACGTAGTCACTCACCTGACTCCGAAGTAAAATAGTAAGATTAAACGAGAACTTACCAGTTTGAAGTTTGATCTTTATTTTATGAGTTATGATGAGCGATTACGTGCCCTCCGCTCCCAACCCTCGTATCATAAAGGTCATCTGGTAGTTCTAGTCATCTCTAAATCTTACTATGTCACTTCGACTACTGTTATCTGTGATTTCACACCACTGCTTTGAAGATTGACGCGCATGCGGACTGGCGGGGCTTCTTCACGTAATCGCTCATCGTAACTCCTCATAAAATAAAGATCAAACTTCAAACTGGTAAGTTCTCGTTTAATCTTACTATTTTCTTGTGGTCTTGGCAGAGCTATTAGCAAACCAAGCTGTGATGCATCCCAATAGGATGCTTTCTACGATGCATCTGTGGAGGGTGGTAAGAGTTCTTGGATACATGCCAAACTTCTTTAGTATTCTGAGATTATAGCAGCATTGGAGTGTTTTCTTAGCTGTATTTCCTTCAATGCGATTGTTCAATATGGTTGGTGATATTTACACCTAATAACCTGAAGCTCTCGAACATCTCTACTTTGGCACCATTGCTGCTGACTTGGATGTGAATACCACCTCGTTACCAATGACTAGGTCCTTCCTTCCTCTGTTGAAATTGAGGCAAATCTTGACACCACAGTACTATTATTCACATTACAATTATTTAAAAAAAAATCTTGTACATTAAGGAAAATACTCTGATTCAAATATTAAATGGCTTCTCTAGGGTTTCAAGAAATGCATATGCCCTTTGATTAAACATGAATTTGACATATTACACCACCAACCAAACAAACAGAGAAAAATCTGCTCTGGTTATTGGATGCAATGTTTGATGAAAATATTCCAGGTACATTCCCTGAAGCTATTGTAGAGAAACACACATATTTATTATTAATACACCAGAGATCAAAATCTAGTGTAAAGTTTAAATTCTTGTCTGGAAATAGCCAAGCCTACAGGTCAAATCTGATTAAAAATTGGATTGAATTTTACAGATAGAATCAGTATTTATATTTTCTGAGCGTCGTTAAGCTACCCAAGCTACCCAAGATGCTGAATGTGGTGACACAGTGGCATGTGGCAAGTCTGCTAACTTAAAGTCCTCATTTGAGGAAGGACATTCTTGCTATTGAGGGAGTGCAGCGTAGGTTTATAAGGTTAATTCCAGAGATGGCGGGACTGTCATATGCTGAGCGAATGGAGCAGCTGGGCTTGTATACTCTGGAATTTAGGATGAGAGGAAATCTTATTGACACATATAACATTATTAAGGGTTTGGACACGCTAGAGGCAGGAAACATGTTCCCGATGTTGGGGGAGTCCAGGACCAGGGGCCACAGTTTAAGAATAAGGGGCAAGCCATTTAGATCAGAGATGAGGAAACATTTTTTCACACAGACAGTTGTGAGTCTGTGGAATTCTCTGCCTCAGAGGGCGGTGGAGTTCAGTTCTCTGGATACTTTCAAGAGAGAGCTAGATAGAGCTCTTAAAGATAGCGGAGTCAGGGGATATGGGGAGAAGGCAGGAACGGGGCACTGATTGTGGATCATCAGCCATGATCACATTGAATGGCGGTGCTGGCTCGAAGGGCCGAATGGCCTACTCCTGCACCTATTGTCTATTGTCTATAAACTCCAGCGAACACGGATCCAGAGCCTTCAAATGCTCCCGATACATTAACCCAATCACCATTGTACCATCAAGCTTGGATGGTATAATGGTATTAAAGGCAGAGTTGTAGTCTCTGAATAGGTGTCTGACATAGGTGTCTCTCTTCTCCAAGTGTTCTAGGGATGAGTGCAGGGCTAGGCAATAGCATCGTCCGTGGACCTGTTGTGGTGGTAGGCGAACTGCAGTGGGTCACGGACGCTGAGCAGAGTGGATTTAATGCATTCCATAATAAGCCTCTCAAAACATTTCATGATGGTGGACGTCAAGGCCACTGGACGCTAGTCGTTTAGGCATGAGGTCTTGCTTTTCTTGGGCACATCTGTTTTGTCAGACCAGCACAGTACAACGTTCTGTACTCGATCTGCTCTAGAGCTACAAACACACAGTGTCCAAGGTTGACGTTGGATAGGGAGCGAGTCAAGAATAGGGCGTAAGATTTATTTTTTCATAGTCATAAGATGCCATTTGTAATTTTGATAACAGTTGCAAAAATGTGCATGTCAATTCCTATGTCCTCATGTTTAGTCAGAGTCATACAGTGCAGAAACATGCTCTTCCGTTCAACTCAGCCACGCTCACCAACACGTCTAATCTATTCCCATTTGCTTGGGTTTGGTACCTGTCAAAATGTATTTTAAACATTGTCATTGTATCCGTCTCTATGGCTTCCTCTGTTCCATATACCCTCCATGTGTAAACATGACGCTTAGATTCCTTTTAAATCTTTTCTTTCTCATCTTAAATGGATTACCCTCTAGTTTTACACTTTCTTACCCTGAGAATAAGACAGTGACCATCCACCTTATGCACACCCTCATGGTTTTCTATACCTCTCGGCCTCCTATACTCCAGGGAACAAAAAAGTCCCAGTTCGTCCATTCTGTCTTTATAACTCAGAGGCATAAGACCATTATAACATGTGGAATAAGATTTGGAATCTTGTGCAAAATCAAACTGCTGGAGGAACTCAACGGGTCAAGCAGCACCTGTGGAGGGGAATGGACAGATGATATTTCGGATCCGAACCTTTCTTCAGCCTGAAGAAGGATCCCGTCCCGAAATGTGTAGGAACGAACTGCAGATGCTGGTTTAAGCCGAAGATAGACATATATTGCCTGAGTAACTCAGCGAGACAGGAAGCATCTCTGGATAGAAGGAACGGGTAACGATTCGGGTCGAGATCCTTCTTCAGTCCAGCATTTTGTGTCTATTCCCGTCCTGAAATGTCGTCTTTCATCATAACTCATAATTGATTAGGTTACTCCAGCTGCCATTTTATTTAAACCATAAACAAATATGTGAGATCCGGACACCTGCCTTTTGACAGAGTTTGTGAACTGAAGAGAGAAATTAACTTTGTTAAATGGGGAGGTAACATAATAGAGGGGTAAAGTGCTGTGACTTCCAAGCTATCATCAGCTATCTCTGAGTCAACTTCGAACCACCGCACACATTTTCTGTGAACACTGATCAAAGCACTTGGCGTGTTTCATTCTGGTTACAATTAAGAGAAACTGCAAACCAGAAAGGCTTGTGCAGATAAAAGAAATGTCTGCAAACATTTCATGAAAAATTACCCACTTCATGTTAGTTATTTTATTTTGTTTGCGATATCCAATGACCTACTGTTGTTAAATTATGGAGATATTTAAAAAAAAACTAGGAATGAAATCTAGCCAGAGCATATCTTTGTGGTATTAATAGGCACATCACGACTGCAGCTTATGTGTTAAAAGGCATTTTCACCATAAGAAATGGATTTGAGTAATCCACGCCATCAAACCAGCAACATATCTGAAAATGTAATCATTTCAAAAATATGCATTTTGACTTTCTTCTACAGCAATATTTTCTGCCCAATTACTGCTCGTGTAAATGCTATCATTTACAGTCATAAAAATAATCATGTTATCAGAAGCCTAAATTCAAGAGCTGCTGATAGTCCGAGCCTATGAAATTGTTATTCAAGCAATCACATTTTGAGTATTAGAAGACTGTTTCTAAAGTGAATCATTTTGCTGATCAGGCTTCTCTGATTAATTAGTTGGGTAATCATAACATCAATTTGAGGAAATGAGTCACAACAAGACTAGGAGACTCTCAGATTCACTCTCCAATCTCTGCTGAATGATCGTAGATAATAGGCCATTCCAAGTGTCCTCTGTGGATCATCGGCTAAAGATGTTATTACTTGTTGCTACCTAGTTTGCACGAGCGGGCAGAGGTTAGCGGCGTTGCTATTGCTAAGGAGAAGGTGCTTGGGCAGCTGAAAGATCTAAAGGGGAATTGGTCACCTGGACCAGGGCTCTGAAAGGTAGCTTTAGAGATTGTGGAGGCATTAGCAATGATCTTTCAAGAATCACTAGAGTCAGGAGTGGTCCCGAAGGACTAGAAAATTGCAAATGCTGCTCCACTGTTTAAGAAAGAAGTGAGGGAAACAGGAGAAACTATAGGCTGATTAGCCTGACTTCAGTGGGTGGTAAGATTTTATAGTCCATTATTGAGGATGAGATTTCTGAGTGGCTGCTTGCAGTGTGGCTGCTGTTGGCGCCGGCGATGGCGGCCACGGTGTACTGCTCCTTGCTGTTTTGTATGTTCAATACAATACAATTTATTTGTTGTCATTTGAACCTCATTGAGGTTCAAACGAAATTTGGTTTCTGCAGTCATACAAACAAGTAGAAGAACACAATTTACACAAACATCCATCACAGTGAATCTCCTCCTCGTTGTGATGGAAGGCAAAGTCTTATCTCTCCCCTGCACTCCCGATCCTCCTCCCGATGTCAGAGTCAAAGCCCCCGGCGGGCGATGGTAAATAAGTCCCACGGACATTAAAGCCACGCCGGGCGATGCAAGGCCGCGCTCTGGGTCTTGATGTTGGAGCCCCCGGCGGGCGCTAGCAAGTCCCGCGTCCATTTAAAGACGCGCCGGGCGATGTAAGGCCCCGCTCCAGGTCATCCTCAACCCCGTAAATCGGGCGGGAGAAGTTGCCGTTGCAGAAGCCCCGAAAAGCGGTCTCCCACCAGGGACCCGCGAGCTCCCGATGTCACCGTCCACCGGGCCGGCGGCTGGAGCCTCCGAATCTCCGGGGTCGGGCCGCAGCATCGCGCCACCACAGCTCCTCCTGTATCGAACTCGGCCAGCTCCACGATGGTGAGTAGTCCGCAGGCTCTGCGACTGGAGCCCCCAGGTCGTTTGGAGGCCACCGGTTGGAGGCCGCTCCACGGTGCTAAGCCCCAACGACAACGGAGACCCGTCAGGGAAAAGGTCGGGTCCTCCGTACAGGGAAAAGATTTTTAAAGTTTTCCCAACCCCGCCCCCCCCGCTCCCCACACACATACGCAGTTAAAACCCCCCACTATAACTACACTCAAATGAGACAAAAAAAATAAAAAGACAGACGGACAGCAGAGGCCGCTGCGACATGAGTCGCGCCGCCCACCCATGAGATGACATTTGTGTCATCTGTGAAAACCCTACAAAGATTACTTTCACGAGAGAGGTATCATAAACATCGGACATACGGGACCTCCAAACATCCTTCCCGATTTCTCTCATTCGCTGGATTATTTGGACATACTCATTGGCGGGGCTCTGGCTGCGTTCAAGGTCTTGAGGCGGAGGAGGACCCGTGGGAAGTGCTCTGGAGCACTCACCTGACTCCGGTGATGAGGATCACGCACACCCGAGCATATTCATGGCAAACGTACGTTCTCTCAAATATCAAAGTAGACGAACTGCAACTCCTGCACCGGACAAACAAGGACTTCTCTCGAGCCGCTGCCCTGTGCTTCACCAAGACCTGGCTGTGTGAGTCGATCCCGGACAGCGCGCTGCAACTGGCTGGCTTCCAACTTCACAGAGCAGATCGCGAAGTGGAGGCAGCAGGGAAATCAAGAGGCGGTGGAATATGCTTCCATACCAACCAGGATTGGTGCAGCGACATCACGATACTGTCAAACTTCTGCTCTCCCAACCTAGAATCCTTCTTTATAAACTGCAAACCCTTCTACTCTCCGAGGCAATTTAACTCCATTATTCTCGCTGGAGTTTAAATCCCCCCCCCCCCCCCCCATGCCTGTGTACGTGAGGCGCGAAAACGCAACTCGCTGACCAGGTAATGAGGGTAGAGAGTGACTTCCTAGACTTCATGGTCATTGTTTTGGGGGACCTTAACAAAGCTAACCTCAGCTGTGACCTTCCAAAATACAGACTTCATGTTACCTGCCCCACCAGAGGGGAGAGAACACTTGACCACTGTTACACGTCAATCAAGAACGCATATCGCCCTATTCCCCGGGCGGGTCTGGGTCTCTCTGATCATTGTTCACCTTATTCCGACCTACAGGCAGAAACTAAAATCTGCTAAGCCTGTGGTCAGAACAACGAAAAGGTGGACAAGCGAGGGCATTGAGAACCTACAATCCTGCATGGATTGGAATGTGTTCAGGGAAGCAACCACAAGCCTCGATGAGTATACAGACACTGTATCGTCATATGTCAGCTTTTGTCAAGACAGTTGCATTCCCACTAGGACCCGGACCTGGTTCAACAATGACAAGCCCTGATTTACAGCAGAACTCAGACAGCTCCGACGGTCTAAAGATGAGGCCTACAGGAGCGGGGATGCAGACCTCTACAGGCAGGCCAAGTACAAGCTGAGAAGAGGAATCAGAGTTGCCAAGGAAAGGTACTCTGAGAAGTTGAGGAGCAAGTTCTCAGCTAGTGACTCTTCTTCAGATTGGAAGGGCTTGCAAGAAATCACCAGTTACAAGAGGAAAGCCCCCCGCTCTTTGGACAATCGTCAGCTGACCAACGACCTGAATGAGTTCTACTGCAGGTTTGATAAGCAGAAACGTAACCCTGGTACCCCCTCCCCAACCAACACAGCCAGACCCCAGTCTGCAAAGACTGGACCCTTCTACACCCACTCCTCCCCAATCACCACTTCACACCTACTTAAAGCAAGACTCCAGTCTGAAAATGATGGATCCTTTCCCATCACCCCTCTCCAATCACCACTTAACACCCAATTACCCATCCCCTCCGTGCTGCACAACACCACTTCTCCATCATCAACAATAAAAATTGAGGAGGTGGAGAGGATGTTCAGAAGTTAGAAAATTCAGAAATCTCCAGGACCGGACAATGTTTCCCCCCTCTACCTTAGTGCCGAACAACTGGCACCGGTCTACACAGACATTTTCAACCAGTCCCTGCAAACCTGTACTGTCCCTGCCTGTTCAAAGTCTCCACGATTGTCCCTTTACCCAAAAAGGCAAGGATTACTGGTCTGGCTCACCTGCTCCATCATGGTCTGGTTTGGCTCAGCCACCAAGCATGACATCCGGAGGCTGCAGTGAATCGTTCGATCAGCTGAGAAGGTTATTGGCTGCAACCTTCCCTCCATTGACGAACTGTACACTGCAAGGGCCAGGAAGCGAGCGGGTAAAATCATCTCTGATCCCTCTCACATTGGCCACAAACTCTTTGAATCACTTCCCTCTGGAAGGCGACTCCAGACTGTCAAAGCTGCCACAGCCAGACATAAAAACAGCTTTTTTCCACGAGTAGCAGTTCTACTCAATAGCCAAAATCTGTAGCTTCCTTTTGCTCTGGTATTTTAGTTAATGCACATGTTTAATCAATAATGTTTTATTATTAATGTTTAATGTTTTATGTATCATTTTTAACTGTCACTGTATGTCATGTTGTCACTTGGGGGCGGAGCACCAAGGCAAATTCCTTGTGTGTGAATACTTGGTCAATAAAAGTATTAATTAATTAATTAATTCATAAACTTATTCATTCATTCATTCATTCGTACTTAGAAGCACACGTGAAATTAGACTAAAGTCAGTGTGGTTTTGTGAAGGGGAGATCTTTCTAACAAATCTATTGGAATTCTTTGAGGAAGTAAATAGTAGGATAGACAGGGGAGAGTCAGTGGATGTTATTTACCTGGATTTTCAGAAGGCCTTTTATAAGGTGCCACACATGAGGCTGCTAAACAAGATCTGAGCCCTACGATATTAAAGGGAAGATACTTGCATGGGTAGAAGGATGGCTGAATGGCAGAAAGAGTGGGAATAAAGGGAGCCTTTGGTCCTTGGCTGCCAGTAACTAGTGGTATTCCGCCGGAGTCAATATTGGGGCTGCTATACTTTATGTTGTATATTAATGAATGGAATTGATGAAATGGAATGGATGATGGAATGGATGGTTTGTGGCCATCTGTGGATGATATGAAGATAGGTGGAGGGGCAGGTAGTGTAGAGGAAAGAGAGAATCTGCATTTGGATTTGGACAGGTTGGGAGGGTGGAAAGGAAGTGGCAGATGGAATACAGCATAGTGAAGTGTGCCATTGTAATTCCAGTCCTAATCTTACCCCCCTTAGTCTGGTTCAGTCAAACACCAAATACGAGCACTGGAAATCCAACTCTCTTTATTGTGCACAATACCAATACAATACCTAATCCAATACCGCAGGTCCGATCCTTGTCTCTACTCATTCATGCCCATCAGCCTCGTGCGAATAGAACAACCCCAGAAGATCAGCGCACCCCAATGTGCTCTCTCCTCTTTTATATCTTTACAGACCCTTGGCGCAAAAATACATGGGTGGGTGGGGGCAACCCCTACAAGCCAATTATCGCTAAGGGTTACAAAATACTTTGAATGACAGTTTCCTAACGCAATTATAAAATATCACACAACATAGTTTCAACATAAAACACTTGGAGGGGGGGGAAACCATTCTGTTAGGTAAAGAAAAATTCTCCCAGGTAAAGTAAACATCTTGGGTAAGGCCCCTCTCCTGGACCAATCATAATTAGCGGCAGGAAGATTATGCAACATGGTCTGCAACATTATTGTAACCCATCATTTCCCAGCCAATCCCAAGCCTGCATTTGCAACAGGACCTAGCTCCTTCTGCAAAATCTCATACATATTAACAATTAAATTCCATCTGGACATCAACTATTCAACCCCGTCCCAGGCCACAGGATCTCTGGAGCCATGATCCTCATGGTCTTTGCAGCTTTTGCAAAAGATGACAAGCAGGATTTACAGAAGCAGAAATGTCAAGCACCCAACATGCCTGATATTACCACCGTCATGCACTTTGGTAGTAGGAATAAAGGTGTAAAGGATTCTGAAATCGGAGGCGCAAAGGGACTTGGAATTGCTGTTGCAGGATTCCCAAAAGGTTAATTTACAAGCTGAATCAGTAATAGAGAAGACAAATGCAATGTTAGCATTCTTTGCGAGAGCACTAGAATATAAAAACAGGGATGTAATGCTAAGGAGGTCATCGTTGACGTCAGGAGAAACCGGCACAGTCATACACCACTACACATTAAAGACATGATGTGGAGTTTGTCAGTAGCACTAAGTTCCTGGGGGTGCAGATCACGAACAGTCTGACCTGGTCACAAAACATCGCATCACTAGTTAAGAGAGCGCAGCAGCGTTTGCACTTTCTGCGCCGGATGAGAAGAGCTCACCTCCTCCGTCCCGTCCTCACCACTTTCTACAGGGGAACCATAGAGAGCATTTTGACCAGCTGCGTCTCTGTCTGGTTTGGGGACTGCAAAGCCTCCGACTGGAAGTCCGTGAAGAGAGTGGGGAGGACGGCTGAAAAAATCATCGGGACTTCTCTTCCTTCAATCCAGGACATTGCGTGCAAACGTTGCTTGTCCAAGGCCAACAGCATTATAAAATGCCCCACACATCTCCATCATGGACTGTTCACTCTGCTGCCCTCGGGCAAAAGGTACCGCAGTATAAGGAGCAGAATGGCCAGGTTCTGCAACAGCTTCTTCCCCCGAGCCATCAGACTCTTGAATTCCATATAATGTGCCGCCACTAGTAGCTATTTTATCCTTTTATCTATTTTATCTTTTTATCTAATTTATCCTTTTGTTATTTTATGTTGCACGGTGAGCCAGATGCAATGAAATTTCGTTCAGATTTGCATTTGTTGGTGTATTTTTGAATGACAATAAACTCTTTGATTGATTGATTGAATGATTGCTGACAAGGAAATGATTGAATAGGACTCCTGGAGTTATAGGATGAAAGGAAAATCTCGGCATGGACATGAATGGTGAAAATATTCATTTAATTAAAGTGGAAGTTTTTCAATTTATTCTTTTTTGGGAGCTGGGTATCACTGGATCATCATCTAATGTCTTATTTTATTAATTCAAGGGTTAGGCGCCTTGCAAGTTCATCGCCCTTGAGAAGGAGGTGGTGAGCTGCCTTCTTGAACCACTGCAGCCCTTCAGGTTGTGTGTAGCCACAATGCTGTTTGGGAGCGAATTCCACGATTTTGAGGCAGCAATGATGAAGGATGTGGAAAATATTTCCAAGTCAGGTTGTGGCGATCCCACGTTTTTACTACCCTTGTCCCTCCAACTGATAGATGCCATGGTTTTGGACGGTGCCTTGAATTGCCCTTAAGAAGATGGTACTGAGCCAACTCTGTCCTTTGGGTGAGGGTCCCTTTGCAGCTCTTTGTTAGAAGAGTAGAAAAATTGGATGGCACAGTGGCACAGCTGGTAGAACCACTGCCTCACACGCTAGAGACTGGGGTCGATCGTGAACTCAGGTGCTGTCTGTGCCAAATTTGCACATTCTCCGATTGCTCCAGTTTCCTCCCACATTCCAAAGACATGTGGGAATGTAGGTTAATTGGTGCCTACAAATTACCCCTTGTGTGCAGGGAGTGGATGCGGAAGTGGGATAATATAGAGCTAGTGTAAATGGGTGATCGATGGTCAGCATGGACTGAGTAGGCCTTTTTCTATGCTGCGTCTATAAATCTAATCTAAAATCACTACAAGCTCAGTAATGTGCAGATGGGCATGCCAGGAGCAACACTATGGACACCAAAGAATGAGGTGCCAAGCTGCACACTAAATTGCAGAAACAACATGCAAAGTTTAGAGGTAGTTGATCTCACAAACAACAGATCTGATCAAATGTCTCATTAAGTGTCCTAATTGTCTGAAGAAGGGTCCCGACCCGAAACGTCACCTATCAATGTTCACGAGAGATGCTGCCTGACCCAATGAGTTACTCCAGCACTTTGTGCCCTTCTTTGTTAACCAGCATCTGCAGTTCCTTGTTTCTAGATCTGTTTAAACCTCTGGATTCCTGCCGCATTTAGGCACAGATGGTAATAGGCAATTAAACCACTGGGGAGAGCAGGCTCTGGTAACACAACACCTGAAAAGTTACTGAGCCTTATAACAATGCATGGAGTTGGGGGTAAATCTATTAGTATGGGGCAATATAAGGATCATACTTGGGTAAATAGCAAGAAACATTCCCCTGAGCAAAGGTGTCCAAAATCAGAAGCCATGGGTTTAGGGTAAAGGGTGGGAGGTTTAGAGAGGATCTAATGAGGATTATTTTCACACAGTGGGTAGTTTGCAATTGCCACGGTATAGAAAGCTATGGACCAAATGCTAATAAATGTGATGATTACTATGGATGGCCGCACGATGGTCAGAATGAACATGGTGGGCCGAATAGCCTGCTTCTCACTCTGAATTTGGTGGACCAAATGGTGATGGATAGGAGTGGAACTTTCCTTTGCAAGCAGAGTTGGAAGACTGCAGGAAAATCATAACCTCTGGGTCATTCTGTCAAAGATGGAGTATTCTAGTATAAGCAGAAACCAAGGAGTTCTGTTATTACATTCTGCTTATTCCCATTAGAAGACACAACAAGTTTTCAATTAATTGGAACGACACAGTGGCAGAGTTGTTGTTTTACATGTTGGTGACTTTAATAGTCTGAAAGTCAAAGTTCATTGAAAATCATGAAAGTAATTGCGTTAAAAAAAAATATCTTGCTGTAATAGCGAAAGTTCATTCTACTCATCGGAAACAAAGTTAATAATTAAAGCATAATATTGGGTGGGTAGCTAACATGTTAGCTTTGTTAACACTAGGCCTGTCACCACCAATGTTGGATTTAGAATAGATTTGCTATCCAACTGCTATTTTAGGGCAAGATTATTGGGGCTCAAACCAGATGATTGTCTGCACGGAAAAAGAAAGTCCAAAACCAACTAACTAATTTGATCAAGTGACCCTGACTGCTTTAGGCTCAGAGACCCGGGTTTGATCCTGACTATGGGTGCTGTCTGTACGGAGTTTGTACATTCTCTCTGTGACCAAGTTCGCTTTCTCCAGGTGCTTCAATTTCCTCCCACACTCCAAAGATGTACAGGGTTGTAGGTTAATTGGCTTTGGTAATGATAAATTGCAAATTGTTCTTAGGTTAGTGCTAGTGTATGGGGCAATTGCTAGTCGGCACGAACTTGGTGGGCCGCACTGTATCTTGGTCTAAAAGTAAAGAATGGATTGTAACTGATGACAGACGCAAAAAGCTGGAGTAACTCAGCGGGACAGTCAGCATCTCTGGTGATAAGGAATGCATGACGTTTCGGGACGAGACACTTCTCGATCCAAATCGTCACCCATTCCTTCTCTCCAGAGATATCGCCTCACCCGCCGAGTTTCTCCAGCTTTTTGTCTACCTTCCTGTAACTGACTGTTTGGATTGTAACTAAAAGTTTTAATTCGTTTTTTTAACCTCCTTTTCAAGAAAGAGCTGTAGCCCAGGAGAATCTCTCAGAAACTCAGAGATATCTTATCCATGATTACAAGTCAGCTTGTTTGATTAATGATGTGACAGACAAACTAAGTATCACAGATTTGCCAGAGTTGTATTTTCTTTTTATTATCATGCCTCTAGAAACTCAAGATGGTCTGGCAATATGATGACTGCTTTTATTTCATAATCTCTGGATCATTCTGTCAAATTCTAGCAGAAGCAGAAACCAGAGAGTTGAATCATTACATTCTGCTTATTCCCATTAGAAGACACAGCTAGTTTTCAATTAAAATCTGTGAACAAAGTAGGTATTGTTCTTGACAGTGAGAAATAAAAGATTATTTAGTACATAATTTCCACTGCATTATATAAATATGCCATTAATTATCTTCAGTATAACTTTTAATGGGATGTGTCAAGTCATATTTGTAATTTAAGTTTGAATATCTATTCCAGCTAATGCACAAGCAAAGATCTCAGCGTTATTTTTAAGACTCTCGATGGGATCACCACTATGTTTGTTTTTTAGTGTTCTGGATTTCTGAAGAAAGGTTTGCATTTATGTGGTGCCTTTCACAATTGGTATTCAGAAACTCTCTCCAATCAATGCTTTTTTAAAAAATTTTAAAGGTTACAAAGTGCTGGATTACCTCAGCGGGTCAGGCAGCACCTCCGGAGAACTTGCAAAGGTGGCATTTTGGGTCGGGACCCTTCTTCTGGCTTCTTTATTTGGATTTACATTCACTCGTATAATGCAGGTAATCTGGAAGCTAATTTGTACACAGAAAGCTTCCACAAATAGCATTAAAATAAATGACAGTGTCACCTGCTTTAATTAGAGATATTGAAAAATTGGGTCTATTCTTCAGTCAATTAAAAAAAAGAGCACATTCACTTTTTTCTACATTACCCAGTTTTAACACCAATATGTTAATTAATTCATGTCATAGGAGCAGAATTAGGCCATTTGGCCCATGACGCCTGCTCCACCATTCAATCATGGCTGATCTAATTATCCCTCTCAACCCCATTCTCCTGCCTTCCCCCGTAACCCTTGACACCCTTACTAATCAAGAATCTGTCAATCGCTATCTTAAAAATACCCAATGCCTTAATTTGATTTAATACCTCGGATAATACTCAAAGGCCGAATTGTCTACTCCACCTATTGTCTATTTTCAGCAATTCCTTTCATTATCCATGGGATTACAAACTGAAATCACAAGTACAAAGTGATATGAGTAGGAAGGAACTGCAGATGCTGTTTAGAACGGAGATGAGGAAATACTTTTTCTCACAGAGAGTTGTGAGTCTGTGGAATTCTCTGCCTCAGAGGGCGGTGGAGGCCGGTTCTCTGGATACTTTCAAGAGAGAGCTAGATAGGGCTCTTAAAGATAGCGGAATTAGGGGATATGGAGAGAAGGCAGGAACGGGGTACTGATTGTGGATGATCAGCCATGATCACATTGAATGGTGGTGCTGGCTCAAAGGGCCGAATGGTCTACTCCTGCACCTTTTGTCTATTGTCACCTGGCACGGCAGCTGCACCAGCCACGCCCGAAGGGCCCTTCAGAGAGTGGTGCGGACGGCCCAGCACATCACTGGGTGCGAGCTGCCCTCCCTCCAGGAGATCTACTCCAGGCGGTACATTGGAAAAGCCCTGAGGATCAGTAAAGACCCCAGCCACAGGTCTATTCTGCCTGCTGCCCTCAAGCAGAAGGTACTGGAGCATCAGCTCCTGTACGACCAGACACTCGAACAGCTTTCACCCCCAGGCAATCAGGCTGCTGAACCAACCAGCCCTGAAATTCACCTGAACTGGACTCTGTAAGAAACGAGTTTGGTATTACAACTGCAAATGCCGAGGTCATGGGTCATTTGGGATAAACATTATCACCAGCTGAGCTACTGTGTGTGTACGGACCTGTGTTTCATACGTATTTTCAGATTTTACTTCCTCAAGACTAGAAAATACTCCTTTCAAAACTATTAGCTAGGTGTATTTACGGTTCTTTTATGTGGTTCTGCATGTACATGTGTAAGTAAAGTTGTGTAGTACGAACGTTGGTAATCAGATATGGGATTAAAGAAGACTTTTTCAGCCATCTTGCATCAAAATAGCTATCGACCTTGCCTTCTTTGTAGTCGCTAAGCAGGCGAGACTTCAGTGAAGTAGCTGGCTGGTTAGCCTCATCATAACTGGCAAGATGATTTGACAGCTCGACGAAGGATGCAGGAGGCAAGCAGTTTAGTCCTTTCGATTCTCCAAGCCACCCATCTTTCAGTTCGCTCATGGGATCAGGAAGAATTTCTTCTCCATATTTTGAGAATTCCTTGAATTGATCAATTTGACGATGGTTTTTTTACCGGCAGTCGACAGCACGGGTTTCTTCATGAACGATGCAGCGTAAGCAAGAGCAGCGAGTTTGTCTTTTCATTCCGTCTTTTCAAACCTGCTAAAAAATGCTTCAAAGTTCGACTTTCCATCGCAGAAAATATCCAGTGTCATATCGTCGTAATTTGGATCAGCCATAACCAATATAAGATTCAAAGAAGACGAAAACTCAGGCCAAAATGTACTCACAGTTTATACAGCGCTGCATTCGCTTTTTAAGAATCCTGAATGACCTTTGACAAATCCCATGAGTCCTTGATTTTATCGAGATACCAAACTCGCTTATTTAATCTTCAATTTTTATAACTTAATGCATGCACTTTATAATGTAATGTTAAATTTACTGTATGGAATCCTCCAGCACAAGATTTTCACACAGGATTGTACCATGTATGGAACTGGCGTAAACCCCTTGAATCTTGAAGGGTCTCGACCCGAAACGTCACCCATTCCTTCTCTCCAAAGATGCTGCCTGTCCTGCTGAGTTACTCCAGCATTTTGTGTCTATCAATGTGATATGAGGCCCTTTAACAATCAGACTGATGTTATGTGCTGGTAATGATATTGGTCCACAAACTCAAACGCAGACTAAACAAGATGCCAAAGTTGTGACCAATTGGTTTTAGCCGGAGCTGCAGGCTGGTGAAAAGGGTGGAGTCAGTAGATGTGAACTTTGTGGCTGGACTGAAAACTATCATCTTTGACCTTTGCCGAGCGCACCATCAATACAGCACACGCAGAAATGCAGGCTTAAAATCTGCTATTGGGCTATTGGGAACTAATTAGACAGCAGAAACTGTGGTTACTGGAGTCTTGAGCAAAACACCACGTGCTGGAGAAAACAGTCACACACAGTATTTGTGGAGGGAATGGACAGATGATATTTCAGGTTGGGACCCTTCTTCAGAAGGATTGGAGTGGGGGGGGAGAATGCTTGGAAATGAGCGGTGGGAGGGTAGTGGGGGTGGGATGAAGCCTGACAAGTGATGGACCAATACAGGTGGGGTTGGGGTGGGGGGAACAATACCAGATGGGTTGAGTAATCAACAAAGGTTGGTGGTGAAAAGGGGGTAAAATGATATTAGCTAAGGAGAGGAGAGGGAGGGAGGGAGGGAGGAATAAAATGTAAATGGATGGATATGATTGAAGGGGACAATGAGGAGGGGGGGACAGTGGGGGGGGGGGACAGAGGGGGGGGGGACAGAGGGGAGCATAGAAAAGAGTGGACATAAAATGGAAATGGGGTACTTGAGGTGGCAGATGAGTTTGGGAAGGAAGGGGAAAGGAGCAGTGTGAATAGGGGGTGGGAGATGGTGGCAGAAATATTTGTTTCTTCATGTGGGGATGGGGGGGCATGGGAAGTGGAGGGAGGACGTGGAAGGTATCATGTCCCTTGACACATCAGGTCCCTTATCATGTATCTACAGTATACCCTCTAAATGGCTCGATTGGAATCATGTATTGTCTTTCCGCTGACTGGATTTCACACAACAAAAGCTTTTAACTGTACCTCCATACACGTAACAATAAACTAAACTGAATAAACTAAACTGGTATTACTTGAATTTGAAGAATTCAATATTCATACCGCTGTGCTCTAAGCTACCTGTGCAGAATATGAGGTGCTGTTCCTCCAGTTTGCTTGTGGTCTCACTCTGTCAATGGAGCAGGCCAAGGACAGAAAGGTCATCGTGGGAATAGGAAGGTGAAAAGAAATGGCTGATAACCAGGAGATCTAGCGGGTGCTGGTGGACAGAGTGTAAAGGGCCTGTCCCACTTGGCCGTCTTTTGCGCGCCATTTACGCGACCTGCTAGCGTGTGGGTAGCTCGTGGGTAGAGCGTGGGTAGCGTGGGACGGGCGCATGGAGTGGTGTGGAGGAGTGTGGAGTGGCGTGGAGAAGTGTGGAGTGGCGTGGAGAAGTGTGGAGTGGCGTGGAGAAGTGTGGAGTGGCGTGGAGAAGTGTGGAGTGGCGTGGAGAAGTGTGGAGTGGCGTGGAGGAGTGTGGAGTGGCGTGGAGGAGTGTGGAGTGGCGTGGAGTGGTATGGAGGAGTGTGGAGTGGTGTGGAGGAGTGTGGAGTGGTGTGGAGGAGTGTGGAGTGATATGGAGGAGTGTGGAGTGGTGTGGAGGAGTGTGGACTTTTTCCTGAACGAAATCTTCGCGTGCCACCAGCCTGTCGCGGAACTGACGGCCAAAGTGGGACAGGCCCAAGACCCTGGCGCGGCGCAACGTCTCACCTCCAACAGCAGCAGAAGCCGGCAAACGATCGCCGAGCTCGGCCTGGCGCTCACGGCCGTTGCGGATCCGGATCCGCCCCCACTGCTACTCCTAGAGCGGGGCCAATAAGTTTGGAGATAGACACAAAATGCTGGAGTAACTCAGCGGGACCGGCAGCATCTCTGGAGAGAAGGAATGGGTGACGTTTCGGGTCGAGACCCTTCTTCAGACTGAAGAAGAGTCTCGACCCGAAACATCATCTATTCGTTCTCTCCAGAGATGCTGCTTGTCCCGCTGAGTTATTCCTGCATTTTGTGTCTATCTTCAAATGACGTCACGCGCTCCAGACGGCTGTGCGGACGCATGATGACGCGTGTGACCTTCGCGCGTCAGTCACTACCGGCCTGTCGCAGTCACTAAGCAGTCACTGGCACAGTGACGCAGCGGTAGTGCTGTTGCCTAGCAGCGGCAGAGACCCAGGTTCGATCCTGACTATGGGTGCTGTCTGCATGGAGTTTGTACGTTCTCACCCCTGGCCGTTCTCCCCATGGGTTTTCCCCAATATCTCCGGTTTCCTCCCACACTCCAAAGACGTACAGGTTCGTAGGTCAATTGGCTTCTGCTAAATGTAAAATGTCCCTAATGTGTAGGACAGTGTAAGTGTACTCGGTGATCGCTAGTTGGTGCACTCCCGGTGGGCTGAAGGGCCTGTTTCTGCACTGTATCTCTAAACTAAACTAAGTCTATACTTGGTCTCACCAACATAGAGGAAGCTACATCACATGCAATGAATGCAATAGACAATAGACAATAGACAATAGACAATAGACAATAGACAATAGACAATAGACAATAGACAATAGACAATAGACAATAGGTGCAGGAGTAGGCTATTCGGCCATTTGAGCCAGCACCGCCATTCAATGTGATGATGGCTGATCATCCCCAATCTGTACCTCCGTTCCTGCCTTCTCCCCATATCCCCTGACTCTTCTATTTTTAAGAGCCCTATCTTGCTCTCTCTTGAAAGCATCCAGAGAACCTGCCTCCACTGCCCTCTGAGGCAGGGAATTCCACAGACTCACCACTCTCTGTGAGAAAAAGTGTTTCCTCGTCTCCGTTCTAAATGGCTTACCCCTTATTCTTAAACTGTGGCCCCTGGTTCTGGCCCTGGGGATTTAACAGACCATCAGGCCCTGGGGATTTATCAGCCTTCAGTCCCATCAGTCTACCCAACACCATTTCCTGCCTAATGTGGATTTCCTTCAGTTCCTCCGTCACCACAGATCCTCTGGCCACTACTATATCAGGAAGATTGTTTGGGTCCTCCTTAGTTAAGACGGATCCAAAGCAATTGATGAGGTTGTAGGAGGTGCATGTAAACCTCTGTCGGATCTGAAAGGGCTGTTAGGGGTCCCTGAATGGAGGTGTGGGGTCAACTGGGAACCCCAGAATCCGTGACTGTTCGGCAAACCAGTTAACTAATCCACTCTTGGTCTCGCCGATGCAAAAGAGGCCACATCAGGAGCACCAAATGCAGTTGATGAGGTTTGAAGAGGTGCTCGTGACCTTTGGTCTCAACAGGACGGGCTCCTGGAGTCCCTGGATGGAAGTGAGAGAAAAGATTGGAATGGAATACTTTATTGTCACATATTACGAGGCACAGTGAAATTCTTTGCTTGCATTCCCAGGGTATAGCTGCCAGATACGGCACAAAGCTACAAAGCACCCCACCGGCTCCTTCTTTGTTCTCCCCCCCCTCCCCCATGCCGGGTCCTCCATTGTCCATTGTTCTCCCCCCTCCTCCCTCAGGGCGCCCCCCACCACACTGGGTTCTCCTTTGTTCTTCCTCCCCCCCATCCCCCTGTGTTACATCTCCTGTAGTTGCAGGTGAAAGTACCCGGGGTGGGGGTGGGGGTGGGTTGGGTGGGTAGGTGGTGATGTGTGAGACAAGGAGTTGTGGAGCTATTGATCTTCTGGAAAGGGGAGGGGACGGACAGATGTGACTGGAGGTGGGATCACGTTGAAGGTGACACATGTACAATGAGTTGATAGATTTTTATCGCTTCCTCATTCCACAAAAAATGAACGCTGGTTTCCAAGGAAACCTTCCAAGTATTAGTTGATCAATGTGAGTGATGCATCAATCACCCTTTGATAATCTAAGACAGGAGCTCCTTTATTTCACGATAGATCTCCAAATTAACGAGCACCTAATTTAGCCAGGCCACTTGTTTACTCTTATGTTTGAGATCTTTGCTGAGAACTGAATCATGATCAGAGCTTGCAGTATATTTATGATCATCTTTATAGGTCATTTACTGGCCCGTGGGCTTAGATTCCTGCAGTGGAAGTATTTTTTTTTATTCCTCTGTCATTAAATGAAGCTTTAGTCTGACACATCCTTTGAGGACACAGATAAGGCATTTGCTCTCAAACACCAGATTTCTATGAGTAGCTGGTATATGGGTAGTTAGAATGTGGGACGACATTGCTAACTTGAAATGCCCTGGTGGGAAGAGTTGAAAATGTCTTACTTATTCTGTGTGTGAGTTTTCTGTTATTATTTACAATTTTTCTTTTATTCAATTGCAATACCAGTATTCATAGCATAAAAAATTAATGCAAGATTGAAGTCATGAGTCAAGTGTTTTATTGTCAATGTCTTGAAATGAAATTCTTACTTGCAGCAGCACAACAAATATGTAAACATACTACTCTGTAAACACAATAATAAATAACAAAATAAAATCAGTATATTGTGACCGCACCCCTGTCAGAGACAGGCTTCAGTTGCTGTCTGTACGGAGTTTGTATGTTCTTCCCATGACCTGTGGAGTCAAAGGGATGGTTGGCAGAGGGGAAGGTGGAAATTGGGCACCAGAGTAGGAAGGGGTTGATGACAAGTGGATGGAGCAGAGGAGGAGAGAAATAAATTGGGTGATGAAGGTGGGGGAGTTGGAAGAAAGGTGTGCATGGGAGTGAAGAGGGGCAGGGGAGATGAGAAGGAGGGGAGGGTTTTACCTGAATTGGTAGAATTTCACGTTCATGCCATTGTGCTACACAAGGAATATGACGTTCCGTTCCTTCAGTATGCACGCTGCCAGTGGAGGAGGCCAAGGACAAACGGATCGCTATGGGTAGGGGAATTAAAATGGCTAGCAACTAGGAGTCCAGCTATCTCTGACAGACAGATTGCAACATTTGGCAACACAGTCACCTAATCTATGCTTCGTCGCTCCAATGTAGAGGAGGCTACATCAAGAGCAGCAATGGATGAAAATTAAGGACCAGGGGATGTCTACCCCAGATATGGTGAGGGGAGTGTGGAGGGCAGAACTGTGGGAAACTGAGAAGATATGGGCATGGCATCCAATCACAACTATGGTGGGGGGGGGGGGGGGGGAGCAGAAAGTGAACTCGAAGAAAGTGAACAGCTATCTGGCACCTTATCTTGTTATGAATCTTTTGGCCAATCACAGGACCATTTTGTCCTTTCTACAGATTTTCCCTCATGCATATCAATGGAATTGTTATTAGTTTATGCTTTCAGAATATTCAATATTCTTGTTACTTAAATGCAAATGAAATAGAATAACACAAAATGATGTGGTCAATTCATGCTGTTTAATATTCCATGGATTTATTGATTATTTTTTCTGTTTCAACTAAATCATGGACCCGTATGAAATGAAACAATAAATTAATTAAGTGCTGAATCTATTTTGAGTTTTGGAAATATCCATTTAGAAGAGAATGAGTGAATACCAAATTATAGACAATAGACAATAGGTGCAGGAGTAGGCCATTTGGCCGTTCGAGCCAGCACCGCCATTCAATGTGATCATGGCTGATCATCCACAATCAGTACCCCATTCCTGCCTGCTCCCCATATCCCCAGACTCCACTATCTTTAAGAGCCCTATCTAGCTCTCTCTTGAAAGTATCCAGAGAACCGGCCTACATCGCCCTCTGAGGCAGAGAATTCCACAGACTCACAACTCTCTGTGAGAAAAAGTGTTTCCTCATCTCCGTTCTAAATGGCTTACCCCTTATTCTTAAACCGTGGCCCCTGGTTCTGGACTCCCCCTACATCGGGAACATGTTTCCTGCCTCTAGTGTGTCCAAAGCCTTAATAATCTTACATGAGAATCTTCAATAAGATACCCTCTCATCCTTCTAAATTCCAGAGTATACCAGCCCAGCCACTCCATTCTCTCAGCATATGACAGTCCCGCCATCCCGGGAATTAACCTTGTGAACCTACACTGCACTCCCTCAATGGCAAGAATGTCCTTCCTCAAATTTAGAGACCCAAACTGCACACACTACTCCAGGTGTGGTCTCACTGAGGCCCTGTACAACTGCAGAAGGATCTTTTTGCTCCTTTACTCAAATCCTCTTGTTATGAAGGCCAACATGCCATTCGCTTTCTTCACTGCCTGCTGTACCTGCATGCTTACTTTCATTGACTGATGAACAAGGACCCCCAGATCCCGTTGTACTTCCTCTTTTCCCAACAACACCATTTAGATAATAATCTTCCTTCTTGTTTTTGATACCAAAGTAGATAGCCTCACTTCTATCCACATTAAACTGCATCTGCCATGCATCTGCCCACTCACCCAACCGTCCAAGTCGCCCTGCATTCTAATAGCATCCTCCTCACTTGCTCAAATTGCTAAAATAACTCAAAAGGTCAAGCAGCATCTGTGGAGTCAAAGGGATGGTTGATGTTTATGTGCTGAGCCACTGCAGGGTCTTAACTTGAAACGTCAACCATCCTTCTACCTTCATAGATGCTGCTTAACCTGCTGAGTATGTCCAACAGTTTGTTTCTGGCTCTCGGCTGAAACCATTCTTTCCATGCACCTTCAAGCCACTATCAGAAGCTTCAGGTCTAGAAACATAGAAACAGAAAAAATAGGTGCAGGAGTAGGCCATTCGGCCTGCATTGCCATTCAATATGATCATGGCTGATCATCTAAAATCAGTACCCCATTCCTGCCTTTTCCCCACATCCCTTGATTCATTTACCTCTAAGAGCTAAATTTAACTCTCTCTTGAAAACATCCAGTGAATTGGCCTCCACTGCCTTCTGTGGTAGTGAATTCCACAGACTCACAACTCTCTGGCATAGACTTCTACAGATTCATAATTCTCTGAGTGATTTTTTTTTTCCTCATCTCAGTCCTAAATGGCCTACCCCTTATTCTAAAACTGTGACCCCTGGTTACAGGTTCCATCAACATCGGGAACATTGTTCTTGCATCTAGCCTGTCCAATCCTTTAAGAATTGTATATGTTTCTATAAGATTCCCTCTCATCCTTCTAAATTCCAGTGTATACAAGCCCAGTCGTCCCATTCTTTCATGATATATCTGTCCTGCCATCCTGGGAATTAACCTGGTGAACCTACGCTGCACTCCCTCAATTATAAGAATGTCCTTCCTCAAATTAGGAGTACAAAACTGCAAAGAATACTCCAGGTGCGGTCTCACCGGGGCCTTGTTAAACGGCAGTAGGACCTCCTTGCTCCTAAACTCAAATCCTCTCACAATGAAGGCCAACATGCCATTATCTTTCTTCATTTCCTGCTGTACCTGCATGCTTACTTTCAGTGACTGATGTACAAGCACACCCAGGTCTCGTTGCACCTCCATTTTTCCTAATCTGACACCATTGGTTGTTCCATACACCTACCATCCTTTGTGTGAAAAAGTTACCTCTCAGGTTGCCCCCTCACCTTAAGCCTATGTCCTGTGGTTCTCAATTTCCATACTCTGGGCAAATGCTTCGTTTACCCAATCTATTCCTCTTGTGATTTTGTACACTTCTATAAGATTACCCCTCATCCTCCTGCACTCCAAGGAATAGAGTCCTAGCCTGCCCAAGCTCGTCCTATAGCTCAAGCTCTCGAGTCCTGGCAACATATTCGTAAATCCTCTCTGCACCAGCTTAACAACATCTTTCCTGTAACATGATGACCAAAACAGAACATCATTTTCCAAATGTGGCCTCACCAACATCTTATAAAAGTGCAACATTTAATCCAAACTTTTATACTCAAGTCTCTGAAGGCCAATTGATGGTCAAGAAAGCCTTCTTGACCATCCTATTTACCTGTGATGGCACTTTCAAGGAACTATGTACATGCACTCCTAGATTCCTCTGCTCTACAACACCTCCCAGAGCCCTACCATTCACTGAATAAGTCCTGTCCATGTTAGACTTCCCAAAATGCAACACCTCACATTTTTCTGCATTAAATTCCATCAACCATTCCTCAGCCCACCTGGCCAACCGAACAAGATCCAGCACCGAACCCTGAGGCATGCTGCTAGTCATTGGCCTCCAGTCTAAAAAGCAAACCTTCACCCTCTGCCTCCTTCCATGAACCCAATTTTCTAACCATTCTAAACAGGCCCTTCAGCCCACCATGTCCGTTTTGACCAGCAATCACCCCATACACAGGCACTATCCTACACACTAGGGATAATTTACAAGCTTTCACTGAAGCCAAATAAACTACCAAACTGTATATCCATGGAGTGTGGGAGGGAAACCCCGGGGAAAACCCACGTGCACAGGGCGAATGTACAAAACTCCGTACAGACAGCAGCCACAGTCAGGATTGAACCCGGGTCTCTGGTGCTGTAAAGCAGCAACTCTACCGCTGCACCACCGTCTCACTCTCTTTGGATCCTATACAATCTAACCTTCCAGAGCAGTCTACCACGTGGAACCTAGTCGAATGCACTATAAACTAGATAATAGCATTAGGAAAGTGCACAAGAAGGGTAGAAGACACTAATGACCCTTCAAGCTCTTGGCATCTTGCAAAGAAAAATACTCTGCAGGTGTGGCCTAGATATCAAAGTTAAAATTCATCATAACAGTCTTCTTGGCTGTGAAACCTTTGCAACACAGCAGTGTCTGCTGCATGTTTGCCTTCCTTGGTCTCGTTTTTTGACAGAGAAGATAATCCACAAAATTAGGAGCTAACTGTATTGAATATATCGTGGCTCAGCGAGAGAGAAAACATTTAACTCCTGCAGACTGATTGGGCACATCAGCTGCCTAATGACTATTACATTCAACAATTTTGCCTAAATGGGATCCTCATTGCCCACTGTTGTGAAGCAAAAGCTGTCCGCACATTTGCTATTTTGGATTACGAGGCACTTATATAATTACCAGTGCTATTAAAATGAGATTGTGTAAAACTGCAGATTAAGCAGGCAATAAAAAGAAGCATATCATCTAAATGGTGAGAAATTGCAAGAGCTCTGAGATGCAGAGGGACACGAGTGTCCTATTGCAAGGTTTGTAAAAGACGAGCATGCAGTTACAGCATATACAGTAATTAGAAAAGTTAACAGGGTGTTAGAGGAATTGAATGCAAAATAGGGAGGTTATGGTTCAGATATATCTTCTTCCCCACAGACAGTGTCTTGACTTTGCGGGTGTTGAGGTGACGGGTAAGGCCTCTGTGTGAAATGCAGACTCAACCGCAGATGGAAGCCCCATATCTGAGGAAGGATGTGCTGGCGCTGAAGAGGGTCCAGAGGAGATTTACGAGATTGATCCCTGGAATGAGTGGGTAAACATATGATGAGCATTTGACGGCGTTGGGCCTCTACTCGCTGGAGTTTAGAAGAATGATGGGGGACCTCATTGAAACTTACCGAATAGTGAAAGGCCTGGATAGAGTGAATGTGGAGAGGATGTTTCCACTAGTGGGTGAGTCTAGGACCAGAGGTCATAGCCTCAGAATTAAAGAATCATCTCCTTTAGGAAGGAGATGATGAGGAATTTATTTAGTCAGAGGGTGGTAAATCTGTGGAATTCATTGCCACAGAAGGCTGTGGAGGCCAAGTGAAAGGATATTTTTAAGGTAGAGATAGATAGATCCTTGATTAGTATGGGTGTCAGGGGTTATGGGGAGAAGGCTGAAGAATGGGGTTGAAAGGGAAAGATAAATCAGCCCTGATTGAATGGCGGAGTAGACTTGATGGGCCGAATGGCCTAATTCTGCTCGTATCACTTATGAACTTATGGGAGAGGAGATCCCTGATGGGAAGGTCCTGTGCTCCTGCTCTTTACACAGATTCTCTGCTCTTCAGGAAGCATTAATGGTGGGTGCTGAACTGTTGGGTTGCATCACAGCTTGGTTTGGGAACAATTCTGCCCAAGACTGTGAGAAATTGCAGAGAGTTGTAGACTTCCCAGCATTGACTCCGTCTGCACTTCATGTTGCCTCGGAATCTCTCCCTCCTAACCCCATTCTCCTGCCTTCTCCCCATAACCCCTGACACCCGTACTAATCAAGAATCCAATAATCTCTGCCTTAAAAATATCCATTGACTTAGCCTCCATAGCCATTCTGTGGCAAAGAACTCCACAGAATTCAGCCATGAACACAATGAATGGCCGTGCTGGCTCAAAGGGCTGAATGGCCTCCTCCTGCACCTATTTTCTATGTTTTTCTATGATTCACCACCTCTGACAAAAATAAATTCCTTCTCATCTCCTTCCTAAAGGAACATCCTTCAATTCTGAGGCTATGGCCTCTAGTCCTAGACTCTCCCACAAGTGGAAACATCCTCTCCACATCCAGTCGAGAATAGGTAACACCTTGGCAAACATGGTTATCTTGTCAGTGAGTGAATGGGAACAGTTAGAAAGTGAGAACATAGATAGAAGAATGTAGTAGTTGCTCTCCTTTCTGCCTGAGGTCTTCCTGCTCTGTATATCACAACTCTTTCATTATTTTGTCTTTTGTCCTTGTTCACTCATTGACAGGTAACCTTATCCCCATGATCATCCCTCCACCACAATACTTTCTCCTGAAGAATCCTCTTTCCATGTGGACAGCTCATGCTGGCAGTGAGATGATGGTTGAGCAAGAAAGTAGAATTGAAGTGAATTAACTTTGATGTTGATAAATTAATGCATGACAATGCTTGAGGAGTAATAAAGCCTTCAGCTTCTCCAATGACTTATGTTCATTTGGTCTTACCATAAAAATGTATACGGACCATTCATCAGACAGCAAGCAAGCATCTGTTACATTGCTACCTGATATCAAGAGACACTAAAAATAATTAATTGCTTGACTAACCTCAATTTACCTCTCAACATATACTGTCCTGTTATCATAGCAAAACTCTTGAAGTTGTTTCATTCTTGATAGCAGAATATCATTAAATAATTGCAACATTGCCTTTTCATTCATGTTTCTCAGTTCAGCTTTGAAAGATTCAATTATTTCACTTTACTCTACATTTTCTTCTGAATTTTTTGAACTATGAATGTTTTACACTTGAAGCCTAAATTGTACCTAAACATGGCTTGAGAAGCATAATTTTTTTTAATATTCCCGCTGGATGCTCCATAAATTAAATGGATTAGCATGACAATGTCTCAATGGTAAGATGGATGTTTTCAAACGTCCTTATCTGGGTGTGAGCAGACATAACAATCTGCTTATCTCTAACCATCCTCCGATTCACTGCATATTTTGGAAAAAATAGTCACAGGATTATACAGTTTGAAAATATACCCTTAATCCCAACTATTCCATGTTTTAAAGCAGAGATAGATAAATTTTTGATTAGTACAGGTGTCAAAGATTATGGGGAGAAGGCAGGAGAATGGGGCTAGGACGGAGAAATTGATCAGCCATGATTGAATGGTGGGGTTGATTTGATGGGCTGAATGGCTTAACTCTACTCCTATCGCATGACCTTATGACCTTACCATGTTTCCTATCTGAGCTTTACCCCATTTGCCGGAATTTGCCCACACCCCTCTAAGTCATTCCTATGCATGAACCTGTCCAAATCTCTATATAACTAAAAGTCTTTGTCTTGTTTTGGCCACGATGTGTCTCTGTGTGTGTCAATCTGGTTATTTCCTATCTTCTTCCAAACGCGAGGCCACAGCCTTCCCATTTTCACACATCCTACTCACATTTTCCCCGTGGAGGCGATAAACATCTTCCTGTCGCATTCCCACCTATATTTCCGATGTTATTAATCATTGAAATTTTAAAAACAGCCCGATTTCTTCAAACTCACCATTTTGGAAAATGAAAATCCGAGTGATGTCACAATGCACTCGCAAGGCAGGACGGGCCACTCCAGGAGGGAGGACCACACCAGCACTCCCTCCCCCCTCCCCCTCCCCCTCCCCCTCCCCCCTTCCCCCTCCTTTCCCCTCCCCCTCTCCCCCCTCCCCCCCTCCCCCCACTTATCTCCTCCACTTATTAAGTAGAATCTGTTTTCTGAATAATATGACATTTTTTACTGCAAGTCACTATCGAAGCAATGGCCGAGAAAGCGGAATGTGAGAGAAAACCTGAGCACCTGGAGAAAATCCATGTGGTCATGGGGAGAATATGCTGAGAGAATGGAGCAGCTGCGCTTGTACACTCTGGAGTTTCGAAGGATGAGAGGGGATCTTATTGAAACATATAAGATTGTTAAGGGTTTGGACACGCTAGAGGCAGGAAACATGTTTCCAATGTTGGGGGAGTCCAGAACCAGGGGCCACAGTTTAAGAATAAAGAGTAAGCCATTTAGAATGGCGACGAGGAAACACTTTTTCTCACAGAGAGTGGTGAGTCTGTGGAATTCTCTGGCTCAGAGGGCAGTGGAGGCAGGTTCTCTGGATGCTTTCAAGAGAGAACTAGATAGGGCTCTTAAAAATAGCGGAGTCAGGGGATATGGGGAGAAGGCAGGAACGTGGTACTGATTGTGGATGATCAGCCATGATCACTTTGAATGGCGGTGCTGGCTCGAAGGGCCTAATGGCCTACTCCTGCATCTATTGTCGATTGTCTATTGTCTATATTGAATGTACAACTCCGTACAGACAGCACCCGTAGTCAGAATCGCTGTGCCATTGTGCTACTAATAAATACACTGTAAAATTATTTCCCACCTCCTGCCCAAATTAATAGCAATAAGAAAACACCACTATACAGATGGGAGAGTGCTTTAAGTAATTGGTATTAATGTTCTTTGTTGAAAAGAGTCTCTAAGGCATGTAGAACAAGGGATATCTTATTGTCAATAATGATATAACTGTTAACCTGAACCTGCTTGAGCATAGATTGCATGTGTTAATACTGCCCTGCAGTTTTAGTTCAGGAAATCTGATGTTGATCTGAGGATTGTTCCCTGGATGTCCCAGTGGGTTGATTTGACATCAGAGGGAATAGTAAGATTAAACAAGAACTTACCTAAGTTTGATCTTTATTTTATGAGGAGTTACGTAGGTGATTACGTGAAGAACCCCGCCAGTGCGCCTGCGCGTCAATCTTCAAAGCAGCGGTGTGAAATCACAAAAAACAACAACCGAAGTAATATAGTCTCATAATAAAACGAGTAATACAAGAACTTCCATCTGACCTTTATGATAGAGGGTAGGGTTGTGGTGGGCACGTAATCACCTACGTAACTCCTCATAAAATAAAGATCAAACTTAAAACTTACGTAAGTTCTCGTTTAATCTTACTATTTTACTTCGGAGTCACATGAGTGACTACGTGAAGATTTTAAAGCTTTGTGATTTCATGCCGTGGATCAATCCCGGCTTCTCACTGCATAGATTGACTCGGAACGAGAATAATCAATCATGCATTCATAATAACATTTGTACCACAAATGCAGTAATTCATTTCAATAATGAAATGAATCAGATCCCCTTTAAACCAGAGGAATTTACACTGAACTTAAAATAGTTTCTGCAAACAACCCCGCATTAACAATAGGCCGATGGTAAAAATGTTGAAACATCAACTCATTGGACCACCCGGCGGCTGCGAGGATATGGTCGACGGGGCCGTCTTTTGCCCTGGCCGCCGACGTTTCTGCTGCCCTATCGAGTGAGACGTAAAAACATAAGTGTTAATACCAGCAGCTATTAAGACTTCTTTTATCCATCTGGAAATAGTCTGTATTGAAACTCTCTTGTGTGGTTTCTTGTGTGTGATCAACAACCCAGTTACCGTATTCTCAAATTCTTTGTGACCTCAATGTATTGTAATAAATATGTCTTAATACAGAGACATGGATCATTTGGATATGCTGCTAGCATAATTTTAAATCCTGTCACACCTGGCCTAATTTACTTTAGTAGGTCATAGATATAGAATGTAACCTTGTCTTCAGTTACTTCCATACTGTCTATTTGTAATTTTCCAAGTGTTTGCACTCGTTGTGCTGTCACTCATGCCATAAGCATGAATACTTTCATACTGAGCTTGACCAAAGGTAAAGACACACTTGATGACCATTCACGAAGTAGTTTCAGTACCACACTTACATCCCAGATTGTCACGTACCTAGGTTTCGGTGGTTTGGAATTAAAGATTCCTTTCATTAGTCTGGAAACAATTGGGTGTGACCCAATTGAGTTTCTTTCTGAATCCAGAACCAAATATGAGGACAATGCACTTATGGCTGAATTAATTGCACTACAACTCAGACCTTCATCATAATAAAGTTTTGACAGAAATTCTAAACATTTAAAATATCTGCAGTACTTTATTGCACATTCTTTTGTACACAGAACTCTTCCCATTTCTTAATATAAGAAAGGTACTGTTTTTGAGTGCTCTTCCTCCTGGCTGCCGTAAGCATGTCCACAGTATGCTCAGACAGTCCTCGTCCCAGAAAAGGCATTCTTAAAACCTGCAAATCAACAAATCCAAACGATAATATAATGGATGTTGTTACCCTGTTACAGGGTGCAGCAATAAATTACTCCTTTTTGGGACTTTCATCAACATTTGTGTTGTTAATTCTAATATCAACAGATACCATGGCTGTGTAGGCCAATCTGGTACTACCAATACCCTTGAAGCAGCATCTTGCCTGATTTTAAGCAAACATTGGCTTATGAGGCAGAAAGGTGAAAATATATGTGAAAACATACCACCCCAATGTAGCGAGAAAGCATGAATCGCCACTGCTCCTGGATCTGGTTTCCATGAGACATATCTCGATAGCTGATGATTCAAGTCGATGTCGGTCATTCCAAATCTGATTACTATATCATTGAATACCTCTTGATTCAACATCCATTCTTTATTATCATGGAACTTTTCGTGACCTGGTGTCTGCTATTGTGTTCATTCTACCTGGTAGATAGATAGCTGAAATCCAAATGTTCTTTTCAATACACCAAGACCCAAGTTGATTTAACCATTTTGTCACATGACACCGACTTAATTCCACCCAGATCATTAATATAGGCAACTACTGTTGTGTTTATTAATTTGAACTTGAACCTTCCTTTTAGTTGTGTTAGAACCATAAGCTTGGAGTCCATAGAAACCTCCTAAAAGCTCCAAATAGGTAATTCCCCATGTCTGCAGTAACACTAACTTTTCCTGATTCCATCTGCCTCCGCAGCTCCATGTTAAGTCAGTTGCACCCCATCCTAGTGCACTGGCATCAGTTTGTAATATCATGGAAGGTTGTTCAATCAGCACTTTGCCTGAACTGCTTGAGACATGTAGAATCCACCACTGCAGCTTAGAAACAGCATTTGTTGTTACTTGCATGGTTCTATCAAAATGACCAGCATTTACTCTCAGTGCCTGTTCTTTAATTCTCTGCAGCTGTTGATAATGTAATGGTCCATACTGGACTGCTGGGAATCTACTAATTTTCCCAGTACTCGAGCCACCTGTCTGATGAGAGGTTTTTGCTCGTTCAACAGATTACTGCAATCTTTAATGAACTCCACCCTTTTTTCACTGGGCAAAGTAATTTGCATTTGGGCTAAATCAATTGTGAACCCCAAATAATTAATCGAGGTACATGTTTTTAACCTTGATTTCTTTGGATGAATTTAGAAACCCCCAAACTTTCAAAAGTTTGATTTTATTACTGCAACCGATGCTTCTGTTGACTGTTTTGTCCTTCCTATAATCAGGACATCATCCAGGTATGCCATTAGTACATGCCCCTGGCTCTCAGCAACCCCAGAATTGATTTTAACAATTTTACGAATATTCTGGGAGGGAACGTTAACCCTTTAGGCAGAGCTTTGAACTGCCCTAATTGGTTCATCCATGTAAATTTAAAATACTTCATATCTTGCAAGTGAACAGACACTGAACAAAAGGATTCAGACTTGTCAAGTCTATAATAATCCTACATCCTCCATCCTTTTTTGATCGAAGGAATATATTTGACCCAAATTGGTGAATTTGGTAGACTGATTCTTTAATAACACCTTTTATATATATGGTTTTGAAGCGCAACTTGAACCTCCATTACTTCGCAAAGTGGAGAGTTCTGCTAGGAACATGCTGGACAGGCAAATCATAATTTGGATTGAATTCAATTCGAAATCCTTGTATATTATTCAGAATTACCACATCTGAAGTAATCTTCTTCCAATGTTTATAGAAGAGACATAATCTGCCTCCAACTTTTGGACTTAATCCAGTTAGTATGTTCCCCTGAGAACCAGGTCCACCTACCTCTTGAGTCATTTGAGTACTCTGAGATCTCTGGATTCTCCCGGAAGCACCACCACTGGTCCTTACTCCCGCTGCAGGCCGCCAGCTACGTCCCTGCATTGATGAGCGACTTGGTCCTGGTCTAGGATCCGTCTAACATCTGAAAGGATACTTCCTCTTTACAGACTTTGCAACCATTGATGTTTTTATCAATCCTGTTTCGCTTCATCTTCCAACTCTTTAATACGTCTCCCGAGATCCTCTCCAAAGAGTAAGTTGGGTAATTGTATATTACTTGGTTTGCAGGGTGCTGCGAATTTCGGATTCATAGTAGGCCGTATAGCACTTTCCTCAGATAATTGATCTCGAAGTGGGTGCTGCATAGCAACCCCAGTGCTTGCTGATGCAACTTCGTCATCTTTTGGCTGTTACCTGCTATTCTGGTAAAAGCAGTTATTCCAGAACCCAGCAGCTTTAATATTCTCTGCAACTGATTCCAGATAATTTGGTTCACTGCTGCTGCTTTCAGCAACCCACAGTTACTTGGGGTCTCCTGCTTTCTTGCAGTCTCATCCATCTCCTGCTGTTCCAGCTAATGGTAAACCAGGTAATTTATTAAGGAGGCCAGTTCTTCTCCCAATGGCTCTCCTGACCCTGACGGGGCAGCGAATCCTACTGCCAGGGTTGGAACATCTGGCAGCTGCCGTTCATCGCCTTGTACAGCCTCACCGTCAGAGTCGGGGTCTGAAATCTCATGACCCGTAGCACGCTCCTCATTCCTGAGGGTGCATTCCATCAGCCCTGAGCCAGGTGCTGTTAAGCTGCTCCTGCAGCTTGGATTACAGTACACTCCTTCCTGAGTGAACTTTGCTCCAACAGCCTATGAAAAAGTCTTTCTATTTGGGCAATACGCTCGAAAGCAGTATCTAGCCCTGTAGCAGGAGCTGTTTGAGCTGTTTCCAGCAGCTTGGCTTTCAGTACACTCCTCCAACAGCCTATGTAAAAGGCTTTCTATTTGGGCAATACGCTCGAAAGCAGTATCTAGCCCTGGAGCTACTTCCATTGCCTGGGACCCCTCCGTGGGCCATTGGGATTTAAACTTCGTCTTTTGCCCGACAGGCGCTGACTGTGTTTTCACCAGCCCCAGGTCCACAGTCGCTATGCTCACCGCTGGCGACTGTACCGGGGTTTAGAGGCGGTTGGTCTCTAACCGCAGACTCCCGACTTTCCCGACTTCTGTCGGCTGTGTCGCTCGCCTCTTCCCCCTGTCCATTTTTTCCCATGGCGTCTGTGGAAAAAATCCCCATAGACCCACAGTAAACGGACCTGGAAAACATGAAAAAAGTTTCTACTTACCTTGTAGTTGAAAAACTACAAACCACTGTAGGAGCTCTGCTCCTCACGTCCGTTTGCGTCAAGGCGTCTGACGTAATGATGCGCAGGCGCACTGGCGGGGTTCTTCACGTAGTCACTCACGTGACTCCGAAGTAAAATATATACCTACACAGCGCTTACACTAATTATAGATGGTCAAGTGAAATCAAAAGGAAATCTCCATCATTAAAACTTCTTTACTCAGACGAACTTCTTTACTCAGAGAGTGGTAGCTGTGTGGAATGAGCTTCCAGTAGAAGTGGTGGAGGCAGGTTCGATGTTATCCTTTAAAAATAGATTGGATGGGTATATGGACGGGAAAGGAATGGAGGGTTATGGTCTGAGTGCAGGTAGATGGGACGAGGGGGAAGTATTTATTTTTAATTAAAAAAAAAAAAAAAAATTTAATGTTCGGCACGGACTTGAAGGGCCGAGATGGCCTGTTTCTGTGCTGTTATGGTTATATGGTTATATGGTTATATGGTTATATTAGCTTAGGATTAAAGGAGATTATAGAACATACATTCTGAGTTTGCACTGTGCATTATATATTTGGAAAGAGAAAAAGAATGAACATTTTAGATCAAATACAGTAAAAAAAATCAAAACTGGAATAGGAATTTAGCCACATATTTACCTTCTCAGAGATGTAGTCTGACCCCCCAGAGTGTTTCCAGCTTTTCCTGTTTTTCACTCTTTCCCAGTTCTAATGAAGGGCCTTAGATGGATCATTAACTCTTTTCTCTTTGGGGCCTAACCTGCTGAGATAGCTCAAATATCCAGTTTTGATTTTCATTATAAGTTTGGAAGATGGCCAAGTGAAATGGTGCAATATTTAACTACTGGCCGAGGAACTCTATGTTGTAACTGAGAGGACTGTGTGTTATTTCACCAGCTTAAACAGAATCTGGAGAGGTCGAGTGAGTGCGTGAGGACATGGAAATGAAATATAATGTGGGAAGCATAACTGAAAAGCAGAGTGGAGGCACAAGAGACTGGAGATGCTGGAATCTGGTGCAAAATATAACCTGCTGAAAGAAGTAGCATCTGTGGAGGCAAAGGGATGGTTAATATTTCAGGTTGAAACACTGCATCAAGACTGGGAGTGTGGAGGGAAGATAGCCAGCTTGTAAATGTGAGAGATAGGGGTGAGGCAACGGCTGATCGGTGAGCACCGGAGCCAAAGTGGGTTTGGGGGAAAAGGAGTGTGTTTAGCCTGAGGATTATAGGTGATAAATTGACACTAGATAAGGAGAGAGAAGAAAAAATAGGCAGATGGAATCAGCTGGAGGAGAGGCTGGGAATAGTTAACCAAGGGATAATTTATAAAAATCAGGGCGATTGCAGACCAGTGGCCACTTTCTATTTGTATTTCTTGTATTTGTGTTTCTAGGCATTTTGTTGAATTAATGATAAGTTAAGAATTTTATGATCCAATCCATTAAAAAATATCCTCAAAATCTAATGGTTTTTTGCATGTCCAATTGAGTTTTTAATAATCATTATTTTTGCTTGATAAAATTTGAAATAGTATAACTTTACATTAATATTTTGAAGTATCCGAGGTTTCTTAAAAAAATGTGTTTTTTTTACATTTGCAAGTGTGATTATGTAGGGTTAACTTTATTTTTTGTTCAGAATTGCATTCAGCAAGAATAAAATAAATAAAAATGGTTCCTATTTTTCCATCTGTCTTTACCGTGATTGGCTACTCAAGTGCTGGAGTAACTCAGCGGGTCAGGCAGCATCTCTGGTGAAAGTGGATAGAACCCTTCAGACCCTGAAGGGTCCCAACCTGAAATGTCACCTATCCGTGTTTACCAGGGATATTGCCGACCCGCTGAGTTACTGCAGCATTTGTGCCCTTTCTTTTCAGCTTCATGATGTGTTGGAAATTAGGCATTCTGTTGAGTTTTCTCCAGGCCATCAGGGGTCAGAAATGAAGAGATTCCTGCCTGACAGGTAGTGCTGTATATCTTTGTGCAGAGCTATTTTCCCAGTCAGTAACTGATCGTATATTCTGGGCCTTCACATTAGTATTGGTTATTTATTTTTCAATACTCCATTCTGTAGGATCCATTAGCAGTCAGTGTATCATGGCTCTACAAACATTATTCCCAAATTTCACCTATTTCTAGTCAAGTGTTTGTGTGGGATCAGTATATAAAATACAGAGCGGAGATAAATTATACATGCTCAGAATGCTTCAAGTTATATGACTTACAACTCATGCCAGAGGAATAATGTAACCTTTCCTGCTTTCTCTGCTTTAGTCAGGACAGCAATAGGTTGCTTTAAATACATTTGGTGTTTAGAAAAGGTCACCTGATGAAGATGGGACTCTTTTTACTTAATTAGGTATCTGAAAGCTCCTACACCAGCCTTCTGGAGTTCCACCTGGAACCACCAAATAATTAAATATCGACTATGTTCGAACTGGGATTATTGTATCATTAATCAGTTAATGTGACAGGCACTAGTCTGCTGTCGGGAAGCAGTGATTTAGCTCAGGTCTGGCTTAGTGCATAGATCCATAGGCATAACTAGGGACAACCAAACCAGCATTTAAATTCTTCAAATAAGGATTGATTTATTTCATGGACTAATTATAATCAGCCTGAATCAATACAATTGAATGGGACTATGATTCTTAATTTACATTTTTAACTTTAGTTGGGTGAAAGGAAGTTTTAAATTTATATAAACACCTTTATGTCTGTTACGGCCGCCAAAATTAAATACCTCAAAGGGCAATAACATAATACAAAACCAGGTTCAAATGGAAATATTATTTATTTTTCACTAACAAAAAGAACTAAAACCTGGATCAAACAAACAGAGGGGGGGGGGGGTCCGATGGGCTAGCAAACAAAAGATAAAGGGTGCTCTGGCCGACCACTCAATGGACCGTCGGACCAGAGACTCTAAACCTGTCTCAGTGTTAAAATAAACCTGAAACAAAACCACGAAAACAATAATGCCAGTCCCATCCTTCCCAAGCAAAATAAGTTAATACAGAATGAAGAGTTACATAAAGAACACTATGCAATCAAACAAACTAAACCAACACCAGACTGCTGCCACCAGTCTGAGGGGGAAGAGAGAGACAGAGAGAGAGACTGCCAGTCACATGGTCTTTTTAAGCTGAGGCTCCGTCATCAGGCTCACATGATGCAGCTTGGGCCAGGAGCCTCCAATCAGGTCAGGAGCAGCCAGGCAGCAGGAGGTACTAATGGTAATCAGAGAAACAGGTTAGTACATAATTAACACCAGCAGAGGGAGCGCATAACAATGTCCCTTTGTAAATATCATTGAAAAAGAGTCAGCACAGAAAAAGACCCTTCAGCCCAAGATCCTTCAGGTCTGAAGAGGGGTCTTGATCTGAAAGGTCACCTATTCTTTTTCTGCAGAGATGCTGTCAGACTTGCTGAATAACTCTAGCTTTTTGTGTCTATCTTTGGTTTAAACCAGCATCTGCAGTTCCTTCCTACACACTTCAGCCCAGGTCGTCCGTCTTGACCAAGATTCCCCATCTAAGCTAGTCCCATTTTACCATGTTTGTCCTATCTGCCTCTAAACCTTTCCTAACCATATACCTGTTTAAAGTTGCCTTCTACTATAGCCTCTGTCTTCTTTCACCAAGACAATGTTGCATTAAATGTGCTATCTCATCTTGGATCCTGGTGCTAACTTTCTGGACTGGCCTATCATGAGGGATCTTGTCAAATGCCTTACTAATGTCCTTATTGACAGGATTCTCCTCTCATAATGCCTTCGCCGGATGCAGCTCCCCCAACCTCATTGACTGAATCCGGTGCTCCTGATGCTCTTGTACATCGGCGAGACCAAGGTTGGACTCAGTGACTGGTTCACCAAACACTTGCTCTTGGTCAGTATTAGCTCTCCTGGTTGCTAACCATTTTAACTCCTCTTCCCATTCCCCTACTGACTTTTCTGTCCTGGGACTCCTCCATTGCCAGAGGGCCGCCACACATAAACTGAAGGAACTATCCAAAAGAACTGTGAATGATCAGTCAGTCATTCATTCAATAAAGGAATTGGCAGATCCGGCCTGACCTCCCTTATGTCCTACTTCTGCTCATGTGTTTTTATATTCTTATGATTCAAGTGATATGGGATTAATTCAAGAACGTAGCACTGAGGTAAAATATCAGCTGTGTTCTTAATGAATATGAGAACAAGCTGAATAAGATCTATCCCAGGTTGCTATGGAAAGCCAGGGAGTAGATAGCTGGGCCTGATGGAGATTTTAGCCATAGTAAATAAAATATATTATTATTATTATTATTATTATTATTATATTATATTATTATAGTGGATGTGCCATGCTGGACAATAGCTAAAGTTGTTCCCTTCTTTAAAAAGCACAGCAGGGATGAACCAAGTAACTACAAGCCAGTGAATCTCAAAGTGCTGGAGTAACTCAGTAAGTCAGCAGCATCTCTGGGGAACATGGATAGGTGACATTTTAGTCGTGACCCTTCTTCAGACTGAATGTGGTGGGGGGAATATAGTTGGAAGAGAGACTGGGCTGTACGAATCCTGGCACGTAATATGTTGATGCAGTTGAGGGGGGTTGTTGGTATGCAGATGACTGGACAAAGTCCGGAGTTGAAAAGGCATAATACTTTTAATCAAATTGGTGAGAGCAGAGTTCCCATGCACAAAACCATGCTGACTATCTCTAACTAGAACTACCCTTTCCAAATGTATGTAGATTCTGTCTCTTAGAACCCTTTTCAATAACTTACCTTCCACTGATGTTAGGCTCATTGGATTGCAGTTTCCTCATTTTTCTTTGCAGCCTTTCTTAAATAGGAGCACGTTAACCCCCTGCGGTCTTCTGACAACTCACCCGTGGCTGATGATGATACAAATATCTATCCCAGTGGCTCCACAATTTCCATTAGTGTAGGATCTTTCTAATTCCATTTCTATTTCTATCAATAGCATCCATGTCTTTCTCGACAGTCACTAAGAGGAGAAATATTCATTTAACATCTTGCCTGGACCTGATGGTATACCCGGTCGTATTCTAAAAACCTGTGCGGACCAACTGGCTGGAGTCTTTACGGACATTTTCAACCTCTCACTTCTGAGGTCTGAGGTCCCCACCTGCTTTAAAAGGGCATCAATTATACCAGTGCCCAAGAAGAGTAAGGTAACGTGCCTCAATGACTATCGACCTGTGGCACTAACGCCCGTGGTGATGAAGTGCTTTGAGAGGCTGATCATGGAGCAAATCAACTCCTACCTCGACAAAAACTTGGACCCACTGCAGTTCGCTTACCGCCACAACAGATCAATGGTGGATGCAATCTCGCTGGCCCTCCACTCTGCCCTGGACCACTTGGACAACAAAAACTCATATGTCAGGCTGTTATTCATCGATTACAGCTCGGCATTTAATACAATCATCCCCTCCAAGCTGGTTACCAAACTCGCAGAACTGGGTCTCTGCGCATCCCTCTGCAATTGGATCCTCGACTTCCTCATTCACAGACCACAGTCTGTTCGTATTGGTGGAAATGTGTCAGACTCGATAACAATCAGCACGGGAGCACCTCAAGGCTGCGTGCTCAGCCCCCTGCTGTACTCACTCTATACTCATGACTGCGTAGCCGGTCACAGTGCGAACTCCATCATCAAGTTCGCTGACGACACCACTGTGGTGGGACGTATCACTGATGGGGATGAGTCAGAGTATAGAAGAGAGATCGAGCAACTGTCCATATGGTGCCAGCACAATAACCTCGCCCTCAACACCAGCAAAACAAAGGAACTGATTGTGGACTTTGGAAGAAGTAGGATGGGGACCCACAGTCCCGTTTATATCAACGGGTTGATGGTTGAAAGGGTCAAGAGCTTCAAATTCCTGGGGGTGCACATCTCTGAAGATCTTTCCTGGTCTGAGAACACTAATGCAATTATCAAGAAAGCTCATCAGCGCCTCTACTTCCTGAGAAGATTAGGGAGAGTCGGTTTGTCAAGGAGGACTCTCTCTAACTTCTACAGGTGCACAGTAGAGAGCATGCTGACCGGTTGCATCGTGGCTTGGTTTGGCAACTTGAGCGCCCTGGAGAGGAAAAGACTACAAAAAGTAGTAAACACTGCCCAGTCCATCATCGGCTCTGACCTTCCTTCCATCGAGGGGATTTATCGCAGTCGCTACCTCAAAAAGGCTGGCAGTATCATCAAAGACCCACACCATCCTGGCCACACACTCATCTCCCTGCTACCTTCAGGTAGAAGGTACAGGAGCCTGAAGACTGCAACAACCAGGTTCAGGAATAGCTACTTCCCCACAGCCATCAGGCTATTAAACTTGGCTCGGACAAAACTCTGATTATTAATAACCCATTATCTGTTCTCTGCACTTTATCAGCTTATTTATTCATGTGTGTATATATTTATATTATGGTATATGGACACACTGATCTGTTTTGTAGTAAATGCCTACTATATTCTGTGTGCTGAAGCAAAGCAAGAATTTCATTGTCCTATCAGGGACACATGACAATAAACTCACTTGACTTGACTTGACTTGACTTGGCCTATTTCCTGTGGCTCCACCTATAGAGAACTTGCTGATTCTAATTACTCGCTGGCCATTGAAATATATTTATACAATCTCCTTGGATACAGATACAGGATAAAATGTATAACATTTAGTGTAACATGAAGCCCAGGACCAGTCTCTAGCTAGTGAGAGGATGGTTCTGTTGCCTGATAACAGCTGGGAAGAAACAATACAATACAATACAATACAATTTATTTGTCATTTGGACCCTGTTGAGGTCCAAACGAAATGTCGTTTCTGCAGCCATACATTACAAAACGAAGAAGACCCAAGACACAACACAATTTACACATACATCCATCACAGCGCTGTGATGGAAGGCAAAAAAATGTATCTCTCCACTGCACTCCCCCCCCCGATGTCAGAGTCAAAGTCAAAGCCCCCGGCGGGCGATGGTGATTGTCCCGCGGCCATTAAAGCCACGCCGGGTAATGCAAGGTCGCGCACTGGGTCTTGGTGTTAGAGCCCCGGCGTGCGCTCGCAAAGTCCCGCGGCCATTCCAAGCCGCGCGGGGCGGTGATGTAAAGCCCCGCTCCAGGTGCTCTTCAACCCCGCAACTCGGGCGGGAGAAGTCGCCGCTGCGGAAGCCCCGAAAAGCGGTCTCCCACCCGGGACCCGCGGGCTTCCGGTGTTGCCGTCCGCCAGACCCGCGGTTGTAGCCTCCGAATCTCTGGGGGTCGGGTCGCAGCAGCGCTCCACCACAGCTCCACCCGCTCCGGACTCGCCAGCCCCGTGATGGTGAGTAGTCCGCAGCTCCGCAACTGGAGCCCCAGGTCGTTCCTGCTGGAGGCCGCTCCACGTTGCCCAGCCCCAACGACAACGGAGACCCGACAAGAAAAGGTTGGGTCTCCCGTGCAGAGGAAAGATTTTAAAGTCCCCCGCCCCCACCCCCACACACATACCCCGACAAAAAAATAAAAAATAAAAACTACATAGAAACGAGACAAAAATAATAAAAAGACAGACGGACTGCAGAGGCCGCTGCTGACGAGAGTCGCGCCGCCCACCAACTATGTTCAAACTGTTATTGATCTGGAGTTATGCATTCTCAAATTTCCATTTAACTTTCCAATTTAATTTTGCAATCAACTTCTGGACATTCCAATCTAATACCATTAAAATTGGACTTGCTCCAATTTAAGACTTCAACGTGAACATGTCTTATTCTTTTCCATAACTATTTAAAACTGATAGAATTCAGGTCACTGGACCTAAATGCTTCTCCATAATCACTTCAGTCACGTCCCCTGCCTTATTTCCCAAGAGGAAGCCAAGTTTTGTCCCTTCTCTAGTTTGGCTATCTCCATATTAACTGAGGAAATGTTCTTGAACACACTTAACAAAGTCCAGCCCATCCAAGCCCTTAGTGCTATGATAGTTCTACACGAACAAAATACAAATGAACATAAAACTTCTCACTTTAAGTATCCATTGCCTCTGGTGCACGACACCTGTAGTGACTTGGTGTTTCAAAGGCAGGTTACAGAGCAATGGTACTTGGTTGCATCCAAATTTGATGGGCTCCAACTTTTGAACATTCAATCGATCTCATTCCTGATTCTGCACAGTTTGACTGCCTTCACAATGATGAAGCTGTTTCCCATTTTAAGTGTCGGCATCAGTACCCAGAGGATGCCTGCAGGAACTGACTTTATGTTCATTAAAGTTTTTATTTCTGGGGAATGAAATCTGTCACCGTTTTTACAATCTTCCTCTTATAAGACATTGAGTGATCAATTTTTATTAGATCTAAAGAAAGGAAATGCTTGTACTTACATGAAGCTTTTGACTGACTGACTGACAAAGGGTGTAGAAAGGAACTGCAGATGCTGGTTTATACCAAAGGTAGACACAAAGTGCTGGAGTAACTCAATGGATCAGGCAGCATCTATGGCGAAAAAGGATGGGTGACGATTCGGGTCGGAACCCTTCTCCCAACACGAAACGTCACCCATCCTTTCTCTCCAGCGATGCTGCTTGTTCCGCTGAGCTAATCCAGCACTTTGTGTCTTACTGACTAAGGAAACATTAATTGATTCTCTTTCCACATATGCTGCCTGACCTGCAGAATGTTTCAAGCATTTTCTGTTTTATTTTAGATTTTTTAAATTTAGATTTCCAGTCTCAACAGCTTAGGTTTAATCTTCATTTACCTGGTATTTACCAGGTATTTCTTGCCTGTTTTATACAGTTTCATAATTGGCAGTGCTCTAACCAAATAAGAAATAGATTGAGCTCCAAAAATTATGATTTATGGAAAGTAATATGTTTAGTTTAGTTCAGTTTAATGTATCGTTTATTATTACCTTGTATACCGAGGTACAGCGTAAAGCTTTTGGTTGCGTGCTATCAAGTCAGCGGAAAGACCATGTATGATTATAATTAAACTGTCCACAGTGTACAGATACAGGATAAAGGGAATGACGTTTAGATAAAGTCCAGTAAAATCCGATTAAAGATGGTTTGAAGGTCTTCAATGAGGTAAATGGAAATTCAGTGCCGCTCTCTAGTTGGTGAGAGGACGGTTCAGTTGGTAACAGCTGGGAAGAGACGGTCCTTTAAAATGGAAGTGTGCGTTTTCAAACTTCTGTACCTCTTCCCTGATGGGAGAGGGGAGAAGAGGGAGTGACCAGGGTGAGAGTCGTCCTTGATTTTACTTCGGAGTCACGTGAGTGACTACGTGAAGAAGACCCGTCAGGGCACATGCGCGTCATTACATCTGACGCATTGGCGCCCGGCAGCAGGAGGACAGAGCTCCTCCTGCAGGTGAGTAGTTACAGCTCCACCAAAGTCGGGGAGACTTTGAAGGAGATAGAAAAAAGTAGAAAATTGTTGCTGTATGTCTTTCCCCACACAATACAGGAACAAGTAAAAAATCATCAAGGTGCAGTCCTGCTACGGACAAGGAGAGAGAGAGCTGCGGGAGCGCAGTCTCTGAAAGGCAGCCTGTCACCTCTGGGGAGTCGCACGCCGGTAGCGGTGCGGCGACAGACTTGGCAAAGTGCCCAGCCGGGTACACAGCCAACGCCAGTCGGGCGGTAGGCATAAGCCAAGTCTGTCAGGGCCATTGACTCCGCAGAGTCAGGCCAGGAGAGTCCTGTCGGGGACAGGATACCGTGCCCCAGTGGTTATCCAAAAGGAGCAGCGCATACAGGGGCTGCTCCACAAAGCCACACTCCAGGAGGAGTTGTGCAGGCGGGAGGCCGTGGGGACGGCTCTGCCGGCAGTGCCTAGGAGAGGCCTGCTTCACAAAGCCACACTCCAGGAGGAGTTGTGAGGGCGGGAGGCCGTCGGGAAGGCTCCGCCGGCAGTGCCTAGTAGAGGCCTGCTTGAAAGCACCATCTTTGCAAGAGGTGAGTGCAGAAGGGCAGATACGCTCTGACCCTGAGTCCGACGACGACTTCCAAAGGGAAGGCAGGCAGCTGCCAGAGCTGACACCGTGTGCAGCACGGTTTGCCATGTCATCGGACGCTGGTGAGCCTCTGGGTGAGGAACTTTCCACCAGCATAAAATATGCTTCACTCTTCCAGCCTGGCACAGTGCAACCGGCACAGCTGTTTGGCGAGGATTTCGCAAAGCAGGTGAAGGAGCTGGAGGAGGAGGCCAAGACGGTGGGCTTGATTAAGCAGCCAGCAGCCACATATCCACCAAAGAGTATCCCTATAAGCGAGGAGACTGGTCCGGGCAAGGGACGAGTCCAGCTACGATGCAGCGCAGTTGGCGTTCGGCTGTAGCAGCGCCAGGGAAGGTGAGATATCCAGCTCGAGGCCGGGAAAGAATGCCAGGTGGTAAGGAGGTAAGTGGGTCTGGTTCTCATATAGACAGATCTAATGTGATACCTCAGATATGTTTATACTGAAGGTTATTGAAGGGTTTCGAATAACGCTTAATGCAAATTCTGATTTACCCATGCAACATGTTCCAAAAAGGAGTTTGACTTCAGTATCATTGAACAATTGAAAGTTCAGGTGGAACTTGCAAGCTTATGTAATAAGGGTGTAATTGCTAAGGCAGTTTACCAAAGCCATCAGTTTGTGTCCAATATCTTTCCCAGACCAAAAAAGGATGGGGGATGCAGAATTATACTGGACCTGAATAGTCTTAAACCTTTTTGTACGGTATAGACATTTTAAGATGGAAACGTTTGAGGAGATCTTAAAGATCCGGATTCAGTGTCTGTTCATTTGCAGGATAGAAGATTTAAAATTCAGCTGGATGGGGCAATTAAGGCAATACAATGCACTGCCTAATGGTTTGTCTTCAGCTCCTAGAGTGATTACAAAGTTGTTAAAACCTATTCTAGGTATGATGAGAAGTCAAGGGCATGTGCTCATGGCTTAACTAGATAATATCTTGATTGTAGGACAATCAAAGGAAACAGTTGAAGCATCATTGGCAGTTGGTAAAAAACACTTTTAAAAAATTGGGCTTCATAAGCTATCCAGAGAAATCTAAATTAATACCTGTGACACAAATTGACTAGTTGGGTTCACAATAGACTTAATCAACATCATTGTGACCTTGCCCAGGCAAAAAAGGGTAGAGCTAATTAAGAGCTGTATCAAGTTAATTGCTGACACACAGCTTTCAATTAGCCAGGTGACGAGTCTGCTGGGGAAACTGCTGGCAGCATTTCCAACAGTGGCCACTTTATTATCTACAATTACAAAGGTGAAAGGAACATGCACTGAGGATACATTGGGGTCATTATAATATACCTATGCTTCTATCAATAGAGGCTGTTGCTGATGTACAATGGTGGATTCAGCATGTGTCCACTAGTAGTTCCAAAGTGTTATTGGACCAAGCTTCCATGATTTTGCAGACAGATGTCAGAGCACTTGGGTAGGGTGCTACTGATACAAGATCCAACTGTGGAGACAGATGGACATTGCTTCTGCAAACATGGGAAATTAACCAAGAGTATTTTATGGACTCAAGGCTTATGGCACTAACTAAACTAGTTTGCATGTGCAGTGCAAAATAGACAACACTACAGCAGTTGCTGATATGAATCACATGGGTGGAATCAAATCGTTATCATGTGACAGGTTGGCAAATAAAATTGGACCTGGAGTATGGATAGAGATATTTGAATTGGAGCTATCTATCTGCCAGGGAAACTTAATGTGGTACCAGATGGCAGGTCACGAAAATTCCGTGATAATCCAGAGTGGATGTTGAACCAGGATGTGTTCAAGAACATAGTACTTCTATATGGAAGGCCAAAATATGTTTCATAGGCACCAGATCCAGGGGCAGTGGCAATTGATGTTTTTCATTAAATTGTGATGATATGTTTGTGTACATTTTCACACCATTCTGCCTCATAGGTCGGTGTTTGAGAAAATCAAGCAGGATGCCGCTTCAGGGGTTTTGGTGATACCAAATTGCCCGATTCAACCATGGTTCCCTTTGATGTTACAGATAGCGATCCAACCTCCTTTTGCTGATTCCAAACAGTAGGAATTTGCTGGAGCATCCAGTAACGCGTTAAGTTCATCCGTTATGTGATCGTATTGATCTGTTAATTTGCAAGTTTTTAAGAATGCCTTACATTGGTCGAGGACTTTCTAGGCCAACGGTGGATATACTCACTGCAGCCTGGAGAAAGAGCACTCAAAAGCAGTATATGACATGTAAAAAAATGGGAACAATATTGTGTTCAAAAGAATATTCAATATGACACTGTAGTTATTGAAAATGTGTTAGAGTTTTATCTACACTTTATTATGATGAGGGTCTTAGCTATACTGCTATCAATACAGCTAGAAGTGCTTTGTCGGCATATCTTGTAATACGTATAACGGACACAAAGTATAGGATCTCACCCTCTCATATCTAGGTTGATGAAAGGAATCTTTAATTCCAAACCGCCTAAGCCTAGGTATATGGTAATCTGCGATGTAAGCATTGTTCTTAACATGCTTCGTGATTGGGTCCCTGTCACGTCTATAACTTTGTTAAAATTAACCATGAAATTGGCTCTGCTCAGTACAGAGAGTGCAGACTATGCTAAGGACAGAGCTCCTCCTGCAGGTGAGTAGTTACAGCTCCACCAAAGTCGGGGAGACTTTGGAGGAGATAGAAAAAAGTAGAAAATTGTTGCTGTATGTTTTTCCCCACACAATACAGGAACAAGTAAAAAATCATCAAGGTGCAGGCCTGCTATGGACAAGGAGAGAGAGAGCTGCGGGAGCGCAGTCTCTGAAAAGCAGCCTGTCACCTCTGGGGAGTCGCAAGCCGGTAGCGGTGCGGCGACAGACTTGGCAAAGTGCCCAGCCGGGTACACAGCCAACGCCAGTCGGGCGGTAGGCATAAGCCAAGTCTGTCAGGGCCATTGACTCCGCAGAGTCGGGCCAGGAGAGTCCCGTCGGGGACAGGATACCGTGCCCCAGCGGTTATCCAAAAGGAGCAGCGCATACAGGGGCTGCTCCAGAAAGCCACACTCCAGGAGAAGTTGTGCAGGTGGGAGGCCGTGGGGACGGCTCCGCCGGCAGTGCCTAGGAGAGGCCTGCTTCACAAAGCCACACTCCAGGAGGAGTTGTGAGGGCGGGAGGCTGTCGGGAAGGCTCCGCCGGCAGTGCCTAGTAGAGGCCTGCTTGAAAGTACCCTCTTTGCAAGAGGTGAGTGCAGAAGGGCAGATACGCTCTGACCCTGAGTCCGACGACGACATCCAAAGGGAAGGCAGGCAGCTGCCAGAGCTGACACCGTGTGCAGCACGGTTTGCCATGTCATTGGACGCTGGTGAGCCTCTGGGTGAGGAACTTGCCATCAGCATAAAATATGCTTCACTCTTCCAGCTTGGCACAGTGCAACCGGCACAGCTGTTTGGCGAGGATTTCGCAAAGCAGGTGAAGGAGCTGGAGGAGGAGGCCAAGACGATGGGCTTGATTAAGCAGCCAGCAGCCACATATCCACCAAAGAGTATCCCTATAAGCGAGGAGACTGGTCCGGGCAAGGGACGAGTCCAGCTACGATGCAGCGCAGTTGGCGTTCGGCTGTAGCAGCGCCAGGGAAGGTGAGATATCCAGCTCGAGGCTGGGAAAGAATGCCAGTGCAGACTTTGCAAATACTTCAGTTAGAAAGAATGGAAGTGACTACAGAGAATGTTCTGTTTTATATTTATGACCTGCTCAAACAAAGCAGGCCAGGTGTGACAGGATTTAAGATGGTGTTCTCAGCATATCCTACAACTCCATGTTTATGTGTAAGGACACATTTGTTACATTACATTGAAGCCACAAGGGCTTTAGGACAAGAAGAAACAGGATTATTTGTCAGCTACAAGAAGCCGACATAAAAGAGTGGCAGTTCAGACTATCTCAAGGTGGTTAAAGCAAGAGTTGGTTCAGGCAGGAATTAACATTTATGTGTTTACATCTCATTCCACTAGCGCAGTAGAAACATCCACGGCCAGGGCGATGGACGTTCCCATCGACCATCTATTAAAAGCCGCAGGTTGGAAAAATGAACTTGTGTTTCAGCAATACTACCATCGGCCGATTGCCGATGGAGGGCTGTTTGCCAACTCAATATTGAGTGCTGTTGCTATTGTTTAAAGTCTGTTTTCAATACTGTTTAATTCTGTTTCGTTTGTTGCCCCTACATTATGAGGGTTTATTGGTTGTTTTATGACCAAAAATAAAACTGTTTTGTTTTTGCATGATATGCAATGTCATGTTTATAGCATTATTGATGATACTCAGAGTCAATCGATGCAGTGAGAAGCCGGGATTTTGATCTGCGGCATAAAAATCACAGAGCTTTAAAATCTTCACGTAGTCACTCACATGACTCCGAAGTAAATTAGTAAGATTAAACGAGAACTTACCAGTTTGAAGTTTGATCTTTATTTTATGAGGAGTTACGTTGGTGATTACGTGCCCGCCACGCCCAACCCTCTCTCATAGCAAAAAGGTCATAATGGTAGTTCTCATGTTGATCATCTTAATATGTTGCTTCAATTATGGTGTTGTCTGTGATTTCATACCGCTGCTTTGAAGATTGACGCGCATGCCCCCTGACGGGTCTTCTTCACGTAATCACCAACGTAACTCCTCATAAAATAAAGATCAAAATTCAAACTGGTAAGTTCTCATTTAATCTTACTATTATATTGGTTGCTTTGCCGAGGCAGTGTGAATTCAATGGAAAGAAGATTGCTTTGCTTGATGGACAAGGCTGCGTCCACAACTCTGCAATTTCTTGCAATCTTGGACGGAGCTGTTCCCAAACCATGCTGTGATGCATCCCGATGCTTTCTACAGTGCATCTGTAGAAGTTGGTAAGGGTTGTTGGGACATGCCGAACTGCGTAAGCCTTCAAAGAAACTACAGGCATTGGTGTATTTTCTTAGCCATTGTTTCAATTTGGCAGAGCCCTAGTGAGACCACACCTGGAGTATTGTGCGCAATTTTGGTCCCCTATTTTGAGGAAGGACATTCTTGCTATTGAGGGAGTGCAGCGTAGGTTTACAGGTTAAATCCCAGGATGGCGGGACTGTCATGTGCTGAGAGAATGGAGCAGCTGGGCTTGTACATTCTGGAGTTTAGAAGGATGAGAGGTAATCTCATTGAAACATATAAGATTGTTAAGGGTTTGGACACGCTAGAGGCAGGAAACATGTTGCCGATGTTGGGGGAGTCCAGAACCAGGGGTCACAGTTTAAGAATAAGGAGAAAGCCATTTAGAACGGAGACGAGGAAACACTTTTTCTCACAGAGAGTGGTGAGTCTGTGGAATTCTCTGCCTCAGAGGGCGGTGGAGGCAGGTTCTCTGGATGCTTTCAAGAGAGAGCTAGATAGGGCTCTTAAAAATAGCGGAGTTAGGGGACATGGGGAGAAGGCAGGAACGGGGTACTGATTGGGGATGATCAGCCATGATCACATTGAATGGCGGTGCTGGCTCGAAGGGCCGAATGGCCTACTCCTACACCTATTGTCTATTGTCTATTGTCTATTGTCTATTGACTGGTCCAGAACAAATCACTATGAACTTGAAGGTATCAACCATCAACCATCTCTACTTCGGTGCCATCGAGGTATACTGGGGTGTGTGCTGCTTTGCTTCCCAAACTTGATCACAATCTCCATCTTCTTCCTGACATTGAGGGAGAGGTTGTCTTGGCACCAGGTTATAAGCATGCAACAAAATAACACACAAAAAAAGCTTTTCATTGTAGGTGTGACAATAAACTAAACTGAACTTCAACTAATGTTCTCAATCTCCTTCCCATACTGCATCTCATCATTATTTGATATCTGGCCCACTATGATGGTGTCGTCTGCGAATTTGTAAATTGAGTTGTATTGGTATTTGGTTGCACATTCATGGTGTACATGGAGTATAGGAAGGGGCTGAGAACATATCCCTGCTGGGCACCAGTGTTGAGGATTACCATAGAGGATGATTTGTCACTTATCCCCCAAAACTTGTTGCTACCAACAAATTCTACACCTTTAAGGTCATAATACATAAGTACATGTTATAGGAGCAGAATTAGGCCATTCGGTCCATCAGCAATTCAGTCATGGCTGATCTATCTTTCCCTCTCAACCTCATTCGCCTACTTTCTCTCCATAATCCTTGACACCCTTATTAATCATGAATCTGTCAATCTCTGCCTATAAAAATATCCATTAACTTGGCCTCCACAGCCGAATGTGGCAATAATTTCCATAGATTCACCATCCTCGTTTCTAAAGGTATGCCCTTTTATTCTGAGTCTATGACCTCTGGTCCTAGACGCTCCCATTAGTGGAAACATCCTATTCACATTCACTCTATCCAGGCCTTTCATTAATCATTAGGTTTCAATTAATTGTCCCCTCATCCTTCTAAACTCCAGCGGGTTCAGGACCAGTTCCATCAAACACTCATCATATGTTAACCCACTCATTCCTGGGATCATTCTCGTAAACCTCCTCTGGATCCTCTCCAACGGCAAAATATTCTTCTTCTGATATGGGGCCCAAAACTGCTCACAATACTCCAAATGCAATCTGCCAAGTGCCTTGTAAAGCCACAGCATTACATCCCTGTTTTTATATTCTAGTCCTGTCGCAATGAATGCTAGCATTGCATTTGCCTTCCTTACTAACGATTCGACTTACAAATTAACTTTTTGAGAATCATGCACCAGCACTACCAAGTTCCTTTACACCTCCAATTTCTGAATGAATTGTAAATATAAATATATAAATGCTATTAACCAGTATTCTAGGACGTTGATACATATATACATCTTGAATTTTATGTCACAGAATGCTGAATACTTTCAATGTTCAAAAGCATTAAGTATCTCTAGTTTTGGAAAATACAATATAAACTAGATGAAGTGGGACCCATTGGGTCCCATGTTCACATGGGAGGGCTGGTCCCCCAATGCAATATTCCACCTCTCCACCAATTCCAATATTGGTGGCCGTTGGGGGTTGGGGGGGGGTGACTTTCTGGAGTGCTGGTATGGGTGTTTGGGCTGAAGGGACTGGTTTCCAGACAGCTAGTATGGACATTGTGGGCTGAGTGGATTCTTGGGCTGGCAGCTCAGTCACTCAGGCCTGGTGGGCTGGCAGCTCAGTCACTCAGGCCTGGTAGGCTGGCAGCTCAGTCACTCAGGCCTGGTGGGCTGGCAGCTCAGTCACTCAGGCCGAGCGGGCTGGCAGCTCAGTCAATCAGGGCTGGTGGGCTGGCAGCTCAGTTACTCAGGGCTGGTGGGCTGGCAGTTCACTCATGGCCATTCCTTGAAATTTCATTTCAAGCGGAGTGCAGGCCACCACATTCAATTTATTAGCATTTCAAGCAGAGGGCAGGCCATCAAATTCAATTTCATAGCATTTCCAGCAGAGTGCAGGCCACCAAATTCAATTTCATAGCATTTCAAGCAGAGGGCAGGCCGCCAAATTCAATTTCATAGCATTTCAAGCAGAGGGCAGGCCACCAAATTCAATTTCTTGGCATTTCAAGCAGAGGGCAGGCCACCAAATTCAATTTCAAAGCATTTCAAGCAGAGGGCAGGCCACTCAATTTAATTTCATACATTTCAAGCAGAGGGCAGGCCACCAAATTGCCAAACAACTCATTGCATTGTCTTTAAGGGCTCACAAATCATTTATTGCAAGTACATTGCAGATTCACAGTTCAGTTGATTCACAGCTTAGAATCACAGTTGTGGACTCTCCCTCACGATCTTCCAGAGTGACTGACTCACGTCCAGGCATCCGGGGTTTTAAAGTCCTGCCCCCCCTTCCGGAAGGGGCATTACCTTCATCATGGTGATTGACAGGGAAGAGAACCAATCAGCTGATCACAAGATTTTTTTAACATTCATAACTTTTTTATTTTTCACTGATCGGAAAAATCCTTAGCACTGCCTCAGCGGAGGACGACTGTGAGTAAGATGGCCAAAAATTATAGCGATATATGGTAGCGTTTTTTTCTAAAATCAATATACAGCACAGACAGGAAGTGGTCAAGTTGAGACTCAGTTATATAGATATCATTTCATCTTTTCCTATGTTCTTATTTGGCTGCTGAGAGTGTTGGATTTTTCAAGGTTTTATCTTTTTCCAAGGTCTACGTCTTCCCAAGTTCCCAGTTATATATTCTATAGTACGATTCATTCCCAGTAATTGAAAATTCAGATGCAGGTGAAGAGAAACTAGGGCAGAGGAGAAGTGCACATTCAGAAGATTTTTTTTAATGAGCAATATTACATCCTTCAGTTTAATCTTACACTCCCAATAAGTTCTTAGTTTATTGATTCCGTTTTTCCCTGTGCACAATGTTTTTTTGTTTTCAACAGTATTTAGATGCCAACATACAGAACTGGTTGAAAGAGAATGGGCTAGAAGTGATGATAAATTCCAGCTGGCCTTGCTATCTGCAGGCACTATCAAGTTCAAGATTCCATAGATAGAAGCAAAATGCTGGAGTAACTCAGTGGGACAAGCAGCATCTCTGGAGAGAAGGAATGGGTGACGTTTTGGGTCGAGATCCTTCTTCTTGACCTGAAACATCACCCATTCCTTCTCTCCAGGGATGCTGCCTGTCCTGCTGAGTTGCTCCAGCATTTTGTGTCTATCTTTGGTGTCAACTAACATTTGCAGTTTCTTCCTTCACAAAGTTCAAGATTTCCACGTGCTCACAAGTCTCATAAACTTGTTGACCACTGATGGCTTGGATGTTGCTGGACAGACACAGTGATGGATTCTACATCGAGCCCAGTGGTGGATGATGCACTTAGGGCAATTCCCAAGCATCAACACTGAGGAAATGCTGAATAAACCTCAGAAACCTGCACCTATGATTGCATCCATTCCAGTAGAAAGACATAGCCAGAATCATAATCATAAGGTTGTTCTATTCCTTCCACATGTCAATTCAACTGAGCTACTGAAAGACTTAAAGTGTCAGTTGTAGTCATACCAACTCAGATTATGCCCACGCCACAACTGGTAGAGTACAACATCTGAATAATGATATCCAATGTGGCTTCTGTAAAAACTCTGCTGCGGCACTGCTCCAGGATAAAAGAAAATCTCAAGGCACGAAATCTGTCCGTCTTTGTTTCCAGTTATCACAATGGGTCTGTGCAGTGCAGTCAACCATCAAGTAACAACATTCACGATTCAGCACTTTTCACCAGGTGCTTTGCTCTCTCTGTGAAGACACTTTATTTTGTGCCATCATCTGACCACTTTAGGGAGTTGATAGCAATAGAATCATAACATTAAAGGCATCTCTCCCAACAAAGGACTGAGAGATTCTGAGGGGAGTTAACAAGGCAAATATTATGAAAATATTTTTCTTGGTGGGGGAGTCCGACTATCTTTAATCGGACTTTATCTGGACTTTATCTTGCACTATACGTTATTCCCCTTATCCTATATCTGTACAAAAAAAACGTACAAAATTCTTATGGGGTTGGACAGGCTAGATGCAGGAAGATTGTTCCCGATGTTGGGGAAGTCCAGGACAAGGGGTCACAGCTTAACGATAAGGGGGAAATCCTTTAGGACCGAGATGAGGAAAAACTTTTTCACACAGAGAGTGGTGAATCTCTGGAACTCTCTGCCACAGAGGGTAGTTGAGGCCAGTTCATTGGCTATATTTAAGAGGGAGTTAGATGTGGCCCTTGTGGCTAAGGGGATCAGGGGATATGGAGAGAAGGCAGGTACGGGATACTGAGTTGGATGATCAGCCATGATCATATTGAATGGCGGTGCAGGCTCGAAGGGCCGAATGGCCTACTCCTGCACCTATTTTCTATGTCTATTTTTATGTTTACATGGTGGACAGCCCGATTGTAATCATATACGATCTTTCCACTAACGAGATAGTACACGACAAAAAAACTTTTCACTGTAGCTCGGCGACAATAAATAAGCTAAACTAAACTGGAAATCATCGTTTCAATTGAAGATTGCAAAGAAGGAGCTTCTGTGCTTATGATTGAAATTTTGGGGATTTTCTCTCCCTGAGACCCTTGCATATTGTATAGAAAAGTTAAATATATTCAAAGCTGTGATGGATATCATTTTGGACTGCAGGAAAATCATGTCATGGGGATCAGGCAGGAATGTCAAGCAAAAGATGAGATCAAACATGGGATTATTGTGTGGTGCAGAAGGCTTAAGGATCAGGATGGGTGACTTCATAAGAACATAAGAAAAGGAAGCAGGAGAATGTACAAGGCATGATTTGCAAATGAGACAAAAGTAGGTGATGATGATGGTTATCAAAACTTACATCAGGATCCTGATCAGCTGGGCAAGTGGGCTAAGAAATTGTTAATGGAGTTTAATGCAGACAAAATGTCAGGTGTTACATTTTAGGATGTCAACCCAGAGTTGGACCTTCAGAGTGAATGATAGGGTGTGTTGCAGTGCAGAATGATCTAGGAGTAGAGGTGCAGTTTCCTGAAAGTGGTGTCACAGATAGTGGCTAAGAAGGCATTCGGCACATTGGCCTATTAAGTATAGAAGTCGGGATGTTATGTTACAGTTGTACAGACATCAGTGAGGCTGTATTTGGAGTATTATGTTCAGTTTTGGTCACCCTGCTGCAGGTACGATTTCATTAAGATGGAAAGAGTACAGAGAAGATTTACAAGGATGCTGCCAGAACTTGAGGGCCTGAGCTATAGAAAAAAGTTGGGAAGGCTAGGTGTTTGTTCTTGGAGCACCGGAGGCTAAGTGGTGATCTTATTGAGTTGTACAACCAAGGGGGAAAGATAGGGTGAATGCACAGAGTCTTTTACCCAAAGTAAGAAAATCAAGAACCAAAGGGCATAGGTTTAAATTGGGAGGGGAAAGGTTTACTTGGAACCTGATGGGCAACTTTTTCACACAGAGGGTGGTGGATGGTGCATATATGGAACAAACTGCCAGAGGAGTTAATAGTCAATAGTTAACAGTGCTTTATTTGCTGGCCGACTGCAGGTCACGGCACCAGGTGGAAGAGGGCTCTGCCTGAGCCGGCTGCCTGCCCCTTTTCCAGGGTTATGTCCGCGCCGGGGTGGTTTTTGAGAGGAACTAGGCATTGTCCAAGGGCACCCTGTGGGATTTCCAGGACTGTTGGGTACCACGGGGGGTGGAATGTACCCTCAATAAGGATGGGGAAATAGTAATTTTATATTAATATTTAATTTAATATTCAGTATTTAAGAATATTTGCTTTACTTTGTATTATGGTGGTGAGTTTTTATTGTGCTGTACATATCATTTTTGTACATAATTGATTTAAATTATTTTTGTATATTAAAAAAAATCAGAAAACAGTGCTTTTTTTGTTACATACTGTATGCAATGGCACAGTGAAATTCCCTTTGCATATATTACCACATGCGGGCGCCACCATTATGGGCGCCATTATTCAAAGGCCAAAGTCCAGTCGGCCCGCGCACTCGATGTTGTGGAGCAGTTCCCGCAAACTGACATCCCTCTCCTCTCCTCTCCTCGTCCGGGCATCTTTGTGTCCAGGGGGGCGACTCCTGCAGCTTACCTGAGGCATTACCCCAGTTCACCCTCCACAAGATCGCGCCAACCGGGAGCCTTCGGACGGACTCCGACAAGCCTTCAGGCGGATTCCCGGTCCCGCTGGAGACTACGGAGGGCGCGCCGGGCCTTGTTTAGATTTAGGTTTGGGTTTAGGTTGTACACTGAGGCAGTGAAAAGCTGTTTTGCATGCCATCTAATGAGATACTATACAGAAAATCAATCATGTCAAACTCAAGTACAATAGGTAGAGCAAAGGGGAAGATACAGAGTGCAGAATATAGTTCTCAGCACTGTAGTGTAACAGTTCCATAGATAAGGTAAATGTCCGCAATGGGGTAGATGTGAATCACATAGTACCGATTTGCCGTCACTTATCCTCACTGATTCTGGTCTATGGCTCAGTAGGTCGGGGATCCAGTGGCATGTAGGGGGATGCTACATGCAGGAGTCCAGGAGTTTGGAGATGATGTAGAAAATCATCTCAAATACAATGCATACATTTATTTCACAAAATTACTGCTAATTTGGTTTCCACAATGCGGATTAAGTCCCCAGTGGCTTTATATTCCTCCAAACTAAGATCTCCTTCTATTGCTTTCCTCAAAAGTCCTTTATTATCCTCCTCCTCTTCCATTTTGCTTTTTTTGTCTAAAGGTATTATTTCAAAAATTAAGTATCCTTGAGGATTTAATTCCCTACTGTAGTCACTTTGAATCTATGTCTCTGTACTCATTATAAAAATGGACTCCAAATGCTGATTTATGTCAAAGATGGACACAAAATAGTGGAGTAACTCAGCAGGTCAGGCAGCATCTCTTGGGAAAATGGATAGGTGACGTTTCGGATTGGGTCTGAAGAAGGGGCCTGACCCAAAATGTTACCTATCCATTTTCTCCAGAGATGCTGCCTGATCTGTTGAGTTACTCCACCATTTGTGGGGCACTTTGTCTATCTCGTACATGGTTATTGCATCGTACAGATTTATTTCTATTTTGACATCAATTTGTCTGTCATGTAACAAATGCTTCACACACTCAAACATATAGTTTTGCCTTTTTTTTATAATTTTCCTCTACATTAATTCTAATTAGAAATGTGCTTTTAGGTTTCTATAGTTTTCAGTTTTTTTATGTTCTGTCCCTTCCCATTACTCTCTGGTAATCATTATCTATTTCATTAGCCTACATTATTATATCATCCCATTTAACTTTCTACATTTCCTTTTACTCTAACCCTCTCATAGCTAGTTTGTGTAAAAGCCTGTTTTTGTTTTAGTTTTAGAAATACAGCATGGAAACAGGCCCTTTGGCCCACTGTCCACCCATATGCCAGTTATATGTTGTCCTATTTTCACCTTTTACATACTCGGGTCAATTTACAGAAGCCAATTAATCCACAAACTTGCATACCTCACCTTCAGTTCAGTCAGTAGTGGTGCTACCAAGCTACATAGCTTAGAGATACAGCATGGAACCAGGCCCTTTGCCCACCAAGTCACAGCACCCATCAATCACCCGTTCACACTAGATCACACAGAACTACTTTCTCATCCACTCCTTACTCATTAGGGGCAATTTACAGAAGCCAATAAAACCTACAAACCCACAAGTCTTTAGGATGCGGGTGGAAATCAGAGCACCCGGTGGGATCCCATGTGGTTACAGTGAGAGTGTGTAAACTCCGCACACATAGCACCCGAGGTCAGGATCGAACCTGGGTCTCTGACGCTGTGAGGTTGCAGCTCTACCGCTGTGCCACTGTACCGCCCCTGTTATTTGAGCCCAGTTTGAAAGTGCGGTCTATTCCAGTGGAACTGCTCCCACATTACCAAAACCTGCTACCAGGTCCCACATCAGTCTTGACTTACTGAAAAAAACTAATTGCTGTGGAGACTCTGCAGGTCAGGCCGCATCTGTGGAGAGAATGAACAGACAACGATTTGAATTGGAGCCCTTCTTTAGAGTGATGGACGAAAGAGGATAAAATTGGAGAAGCGAGGTGGAGGTGGGACAAGGACCGGCAAGAGATACGTGGATACCAGTGGGGGGTGGTGACTGGCAGATGGGCAGAGAACATGACAAAATCCAGAGGTGAAAAGGAGACAAAAGGATGTCAGAAAGGGAAAGAAGAGAAGAGATATGTGAAGCTGAATGGAGGGTGCTGAGAGATGGTGGGAAGCTGGGTTAGGCAATGGGGGCAGGAGAAAGGAAGATGGAGTGAGGGGGGACAGACACAAAATGCTGGAGTTACTCAGCGGGTCAGGCAGCATCTGGAGAGAAGGTATGGGTGACGTTTCGGATCGAGTCTGAAGAAGGTAGTTGAGGCCAGTTCATTGGCTATATTTAAGAGGGAGTTAGATGTGGCCCTTGTGGCTAAAGGGATCAGGGGGTATGGAGAGAAGGCAGGTACGGGATACTGAGTTGGATGATCAGCCATGATCATATTGAATTGTGGTGCAGGCTCGAAGGGCCGAATGGCCTACTCCTGCACCTATTTTCTATGTTTCTATGTTTCTAAGGGTCTCGACTCGAAACATCACCCATTCTTTCTCTCCAGTAATGCAGCCTGACCCGCTGAGTTACTCCAGCATTTTGTGTCTATCTTCGATTTAAACTAGCATCTGGAGTTCTTTCCTGTACATGGAGTGAGGGGGCATTGCTTGAATTTGGAGAGTTTGGGTATTTTTTGAATTTGGAGAATGTAAGTTTATATCTTTGAGTTGTAAACTACCCAGGCAGAAGGTAAGGTGCTGTTCTCCCAGTCTGTGCATGGCCTCGCTCTAGCAACGGAGGAGGCCAAAGACAGAAAAGTCGGTATGGAAATGGGAAGGGGATATTAACATGGTCAGCAACTGAGTGATCCAGTAGGCCTCAAAGATCAGAGGCCTGTTTCCATGTTTGGCGAACAGGTTGCGTAAACCACACGTGCAAATTAATGTGTAGACCAGCACCTCATATTCTGTTCGAAATAAATAAAGCAATAAATATTTAAATCAATTTAATTAATAGTGTTCTACTCAATTTATGTATTTTAAGAATGCAAATGATTGAAATTATTTTAATTTTAACTGCTGCTGTAACTTCAATTAACTCATAATTGTATCTGTTAAATTGCTTTACAACAATACTGAAGAACATGCATCCATAGATACATAGAAACATAGAAAATAGGTGCAGGAGTAGGCCATTCGGCCCTTCGAGCCTGCACCGCCATTCAATATGATCATGGCTGATCATCCAACTCAGTATCCCGTACCTGCCTTCTCTCCATACCCCCTGATCCCTTTAGCCACAAGGGCCACATCTAACTCCCTCTTAAATATAGCCAATGAACTGGCCTCAACTACCCTCTGTGGCAGAGAGTTCCAGAGATTCACCACTCTCTGTGTGAAAACGTTTTTCCTCATCTCGGTCTTGAAGGATTTCCCCCTTATCCTTAAGTTGTGACCCCTTGTCCTGGACTTCCCCAACATCGGGAACAATCTTCCTGCATCTAGCCTGTCCAACCCCATAATAATTTTGTACGTTTCTATAAGATCCCCTCTCAATCTCCTAAATTCTAGCGAGTATAAGCCAAGTTTATCCAGTCTTTCTTCATATGAAAGTCCTGACATCCCAGGAATCAGTCTGGTGAACCTTCTCTGCACTCCCTCTATGGCTATAATGTCCTTCCTCAGATTTGGAGACCAAAACTGTACGCAATACTCCAGGTGTGGTCTCACCAAGACCCTGTACAACTGCAGTAGAACCTCCCTGCTCCTATACTCAAATCCTTTTGCTATGAAAGCTAACATACCATTCGCTTTCTTCACTGCCTGCTGCACCTGCATGCCTACTTTCAATGACTGGGTGTACCATGAAACCCAGGTCTCGCTGCATCTCCCCATTTCCTAATCGGCCACCAGAAATGTTGTGGTATTTGCTGGAGAAACTTAATGTAAAATAGTTTCAGCATGTTGTCCAAAGAATCGGATCTCTTTCTTATTCTCCTTCTCAAGTCAAGAAAGTTAAAAGTCAAGAGCTTATCATATGTCTTGACAATAATGAAATTCTTAATGCAGCAGCTTAACAGGCTTATAAACACAATACTCATAGATAACATAATAAACAAACCACAACAATTTACAACCCCCAATATTAGTGCAAAAAGTCTGAAATCATTAGTGCGACCAAGACACTTCATAGCTCATAATTTATTTGGTGTCTGTAGAGTTCAAGAGCCTGATGGTTGTTGAGAAGAAGCTGTTCCTGAACTAGAAGGTCACGATTTTCTGACTCCAACACCTTCTTCCCAACGGTAGGAGTGAAATGAGAGCACGACCACGGTGGTATGTGTCCTCGTTGATGCTGGCTGCGTCTTTGAGGCAGCGCTGCCTATAGATCCCTTCAATGGAGGGAAGATCAGTACCGGTGAGGTACTGTGCCGTGTTCACCACTTTTTGTAATCACCTTTGTTCCAGGGCATTCGAGTTGCTGAACCAGATCATGATATCACCAGTCAATATGCTCGTATCTACCGTACCCCTGTAGAAGTTCAAAAGGCTATTCATCAACATACTAAATCTCTTCAATCTTCTAAGGAAGTAAAGGCATTGATGAACTTTCCTTATGATTGCATCAATGTGCTGGGCCCAGGATATGCAGGCCCAGGAACTTGAAGTTGTTGTCTTTCTCCACCTCTGACCAGTTAATGAAGACAGGTTAGAAACATAGAAAATAGGTGCAGGACGAGGACATTCCGCCCTTCGAATCCTTATATCCCTTGATTCTGTTATCCCTGAGAGCTAAATCTAACTCTCTTGAAAACATCCTTGGTATTATTTATGTTGAGAATAATGTTGGTGTTGTGGCATTCTTCAACCAGACAAGCAACCGTCCTCTTGTACTCTCATCATTACCCGTAATTTGCCCAACAATGGTGGTGTCGTCAGCGAATTAAAAGATGGTGTTGGAACTCAGCACTTAATGTGTTTTTTTAATAGAGGAATTGAGCTAATTCGCTTTTAAAATATTACTGGACCAAGTGCAGACCCGTTGGGTCTGGACCCCGAACGTGCTTCAGACGAAAATCGCTAGCGAAAGAAAAAAAATGGTGTCGTTTTTGGACCAGAGCCGGTCGGCAACAGCCGTTATGGTGGCTGGCCAGCAGGAGGAGACAAAATGAGAGAGTGGGGGGGGGGGGGGAGAAGGATTTTATTAAAAATGTGTACACAAACATGACGAAATTTAATCAGGAGTGGATACTTGGAATGAAAAGTGAAATCTTTACCGAAATGGAAAAAATCTCGGCATTTCTGCGTGTGGTGTTGGCGTAGCAAGGAATTAAAGGAAGGCAGGCACCCACTAGACAGGCAGAAACACACACAGAAACACACACACACACAGAGTTTTAAATATAGACTAGACCAAGTGCAGATCCATTGGGTCTGGTCCCCGAAATTGCTTCACACGGGTGTTGTTCCCGAAGGTGATCCAGACCCTGGGGTGAAAATCTGCGAAAAGAAGATGGCGTCGTTTTCAGAAAAAATCGGAGAAAATCGGCGAAAAAAAGATGGCGGGTTTTCGGAGAAAATCAGCAAAAAAAAGATGGCGTAGTTTTCGGAGAAAATCGGAGACAATCGGAGAAAATCGCGTGGGGGTGGGGGGGGGGGGGGATTTTATTAAAAAAACGTGTACATAAACACGACCGAATTTAATCAGGAGTGGCTATTCGTAAAGATAAATGTCATCTCTTTGGAAATGGTAAAAAATATGGGCCTTTCCGCGCGCTGTGTGGGCCAGGGGCGGTATCAAAGGGGATTTGGTGAAAGTCAGGCGGACACAAGTCAGGCAGACACAAGTCAGGCAGACACAAGTCAGGCAGCCACAGAGTTTTATAGATAGATAGATAGATAGATAGATAGATATCATAACTAAAAACATTTTGTGCCAATTTTAAGCATGGCAATAATTTAGAAACAACTTAAATGAATCATTTAGCCATTTGGAAGTATCAGCTTCTGATAACCTGACTTACATTTCCCCGAAGTAATAGAGGCAAGAGTAGCTACTAGGAAAGAAGTGCAAATTACACTAAAGTGCTTACAAATTATTAAAAAGCGTGGGGCAAGGACATAATTTGTCTCAGTACTATCATGATAAATGCCATATAAGCCACATTGAATACTTTCTATTAAAAAGAATCAAGCAATTAAATGGATTTTTTTAAACTGTTTTTATTTGAGACATTTGTTCCAACAGAGGTAAAACAAAGAGCTAATTGAAGATCATTAACTGTAAATTTCTGTGATTTTAGAACTGAATATTCTCAGTGAAGCTACCTGTTTTTGTCTATTCTCAAAACATCTGCTTTGCAGTTTCTGAGTTTGGCAGAAACCTTGGCAGTAGTCAAAGACATTTCCACAGTCAACCAAGATAAGTTAAATGATGAATCACACCATAGTAAACCGCTTCTATTCCTGCTGCTGTCTCAAGAATTATCAGAGGAGGATGCTTTGTAGCATGAAAATGCAATTTGAAATCTTCTCAACCTTTCACTGAATCTTTGTGCTTTTTAAAATTCTGTAGACATGGCAATGGTTTTCCTGCATTCATACTTAATAAAAAGTTGATGGCACAAAATATATTCAGCTACGAATGCATTTATTTTGCACAGGGCAATTTTTGAACTCAATTATTATCTTTACTTGTGTTGATGTTGTAAGTACAATAGTGCCTTCGGAATAGTTCCTACAAGGTTGTGAAGGATTACTACTGAAAATCCCCATTATGCAAAATGCTACCTTAGCTTGCAAATTAGTCAGTTTTGTTTTCTTTGATCAAATGAAATGCAATGGAAGATCTCCAATGTAAATTCTTTGAGACTGAAGTATTGAGATTATTGATATTGATTTTTGCCAGGCTTTATTTTTATTTCATTTCTATGTAATATCATGCTGAATGGTGTGAATATGAATTACATTAAATATTTAAGAATTATTAATTTACAGTAAATCATTACTTTATTTACGAAATGTGATCCTGCAGCATATGAGAAACTACGTGACAAACTACAGAAAGGTGTGATCCACTTAAGGAATTCTGAATGCATAAGCATTTGGATTTTGGTTGTAAGCTACCCGAGGGGAATATAAGGTGCTGTTTCTTCAATTTGTGCATGACTTCACTCTGGCAATGGAAGAACCATCATAATCCACTAGGGTAGCTTACAACCCAAAGCTATGAACATTGAATTATCCAATTTTATGTAACTATCCTACAAACAACCTTCCAACCCCTCCCTCCTCCCCTATTTCCCCTTTTTCCCCAGTTCCCCACCTGGATACACAGCTGTTTCTTCATTTTCTCTCCTAACCCTATTATTTTCTCTGGCTTCACATTTCACACTTCTTCTATACTTATCTCCTTATCTCACCACCTTTTTGTCTTTTTATCACTGTGCAACCATCTGTCAAAAACCCTCACCTGTAGATAGAGACAAAAAGCTGGAGTAACTCAGCGGGTCGGGCAGCATCTCTGGAGTAAAGGAATAGGTGATGTTTCATGTCTGAAGAAGGGTTTCGGCCTGAAACGTTACCTATTTCCTTCGCTCCATAGATGCTGCTGCACCCGCTGAGTTTCTGAAGCATTTTTGTGTACCAGGTGATGTTTCAGGTCGAGACTCTTCTTCAGACTGAGAGTCAGGGGCATTTCAACTGTATCACTTGCCAAACTTTGTCTCACCTCCACCTCTCATCCAGCATTCTCCCATCCACCACAATCTGTCTGAAGAAGGGCCCCAACCCCAAATGTCCCCTATCTATGTTCTCCAGAGATACTGCCTGATCTGTTGTTACTCGAGTGCTTTGTGTCTTTCTTTAAAGTTAAAACGTGTTTATTGTAGTAATTTAACTGTGAAAGGAAGTTGTTTCCTCATTAGTGAAAAGTAGATTTTGCCACTGATAAAGAGCACTTAACTGGACTGGAGTTGGAAGTGATTCCAAGGGGCCAATTGGGACAGGTTACAGTGACAAATTGGCCTAATAATACCTGCATGCCTTTGGGATGTGGGAGGAAAGCCATGGGAAGAATGTTTAATCTCCACATTGACAGCAGTGGAGGTCGGGATTGAGCCTGAGTTATTGGTGCTGTGAGGCAGTGGCTCTACTCAGACCAGAGAAAACCCACGCAGTCACAGGGAGAATGTACAAACTCTGTACAGACAGCACCCGTAGTCAGGTTCGAACCCAGATCTCTGGTGCTGTAAGGCAGCAACTCTACCACTGTGCCACTGTGGTGCCCATGTGAACATTTGCATTTGTAGCATTCAGTTATGTTTAGCTCAAAGTGGTCCGAGAAATAATTCCTGCCATTTTTCCTCAGTTTAATGGCTTGGTTGAATTATTTGAAAGGTTGAGTTGGGGTGTGGGGCAATTGAAAGGGCATTGTACTGCAAGAATGAAGAAAACATACAAATTATGGCAGGAAGTGGCAAAAATGTCCAGGGTTGACAAAGCTTGCTATGTTCTGTGGTCATGCTCCTGATATATGATCCCATCTATTGGAAATGACAGCTCAGTGGTCAAATTCAGGAACTCGTGACTTAGTGGCCTTGATTGATTAATCATCTGAAGGAATGTGTTCAAAATCCACCAAGGCACGTGTGGAATTTGAATTAATTAAATAATCTGAAATATGAAAGGAATTATTATCAGCAATGACTCATCTAATTCGCTTATGCCTCTAAGGGACCTCAGTGAGACATTAGATTCACAGCAAGGTTGTTAACTCCCAACTTCTGTCGATGTCAAGGTGCTTATATTCAACACAATAATTGTTACGTATGTGATATAATTACCATATATAATTAGTTTATGTGATGTCTTGTGCAAGTACGCATGTGCGGGGGGGGGGGGGGACTCAAGGTGGCGTCCTGGAATAAAGAAGCTTGTTAGTTTACTCCCATGTCGGAGCCTTATTTAAGTCTGTTCCAAGCACCGAAATACACAACAATTGGCGACGAGGATAAAAGAAAGAAGAAGATGGGATAGCAGCACATTTGGAAAGTGGTGAAATCATTGGACAAAGTCAGCATGGATTTATGAAAGGTAAATCATGTCTGACGAATCTTATAGAATTTTTAGAGGATGTAACTAGTAGAGTGGATAAGGGAGGACCAGTGGATGTGTTATATCTGGACTTTCAGAAGGATTTCGACAAGGTCCCACATAAGAGATTAGTATACAAGTTTAAAGCACACGGTATTGGGGGTTCAGTATTGATGTGGATAGAGAACTGGTTGGCAGACAGGAAGCAAAGTGTAGGAGTAAACGGGTTCTTTTCAGAATGGCAGGCAGTGACTAGTGGGGTACCGCAAGGCTCAGTGCTGGGACCCCAGCTATTTACAATATATATTAATGATTTGGACGAGGGAATTGAATGCAACATCTCCAAGTTTGCGGATGACACGAAGCTGGGGAGCAATGTTAGCTGTGAGGAGGATGCTAGGAGGCTGCAAGGTGACTTGGATAGGCTGGGTGAGTGGGCAAATGCATGGCAGATGCAGTATAATGTGGATAAATGTCAGGTTATCCACTTTGTTGGCAAAAACAGGAAAGTAGACTATTATCTAAATGGTGGCCGATTAGGAAAAGGGGAGATGCAACGAGACCTGGGTGTCATGGTACACCAGTCAATCAAGTAGGCATGCAGGTGCAGCAGGCAGTGAAGAAAGCGAATGGTATGTTAGCATTCATAGCAAAAGGATTTGAGTATAGTAGCAGGGAGGTTCTACTGCAGTTGTACAGGGTCTTGGAGAGACCACACCTGGAGTATTGCGTACAGTTTTGGTCTCCAAATCTGAGGAAAGACATTCTTGCCATAGAGGGAGTACAGAGAAGATTCACCAGACTGATTCCTGGGATGTCAGGACTTTCATAAGAAGAAAGACTGGATAGACTCGGCTTGTACTCGCTAGAATTTAGAAGATTGAGGGGGGATCTTATAGAAACTTACAAAATTCTTAAGGGGTTGGACAGGCTAGATGCAGGAAGATTGTTCCCGATGTTGGGGAAGTCCAGGACAAGGGGTCACAGTTTAAGGATAAAGGGGAAATCCTTTAGGACCGCGATGAGAAAAACATTTTTCACACAGAGAGTGGTGAATCTCTTGAACTCTCTGCCACAGAAGGTAGTTGAGGCCAATTCATTTGCTATATTTAAGTGGGAGTTAGATGTGGCCCTTGTGGCTAAAGGGATCAGGGGGTATGGAGAGAAGGCAGGTACAGGATACTGAGTTAGATGATCAGCCATGATCATATTGAATGGTGGTGCAGGCTCGAAGGGCTGAATGGCCTACTCCTGCACTTATTTTCTATGTTTCTATGTTTCTATGTAAGATAAGAACAAGGCCAGCCAAGAAAAATGAACGTTAAAAATAGAAGTAGTATTTGGAAACAAAGTGGAACAGCACCAAGCCAAAAGATTTAGCGCCAAATGGTTTTGAATTGGAGCCAAAAAGAAAACAAATGTCGGAACGGGAAGCAGAGCTCAGGGAAGAGCGCGGGAAACAAGCGGGGCAGTAAGGGTCACCGAGCGCAGCTGGAAGCTAGGAACAATGGTGTCAACTGACATAGAATGTTTTCCAGGGCTGTGCAGCCCACAGCCAGGCCCAAGCAGCAGCCACAGACGTCGGGTGGGGGCCTAGTACCTTGAAGGCCACGGACAGGTCCAGAGAAGCCACCGACAGAAGGTGAATCATCAGCCCGGCCGGGAACAGTAAGCCCGGTTGGGGGGGGGGGAAGCAGAGAAAGCCCGGTCGGGAGCAGAGTCAGCCCGACCATGAGCAGAAAAGCGGACCAGGCCCGCGAGAGAAGCCGAGAGAAGCCGAGAGTGGGGAAAGCCCGGACTTGAGTGAAAGTCCGGCCCCGAGTGAAGAATGGGTCCGCGCGAGAGAAGCAGGACACAGCACTCAAGCACGGCATTCAGCCCGGTCCAGAGCAGAGTCAGCCCGGTCGGGGGAGAAAGCGGAGAAAGCCGGTCGCGGGAGACGGCCGAGAGTGGAGAAAGCCAACCACGAGAGAGGAAGGTCCGCGCAAGAGAAGCGGGACACAGTGCGTAGCCAGCCCCCGACGGCGGGGCACAGTCCCGATTCTTGGAGCAGCGGAGACCAGCAGCAGAAACTAGTAGCGACTCACCTTCCAGGGTGTCCACGAGAGCCAGCGACGAGCCGAGCAGCGGGTCCAGTAGCAGCCGGGAGGGCTGTGGAGCCAGCGGGCAGGCAAGTCAGCGGAGCAGCGGGAGTCGACTTGGCAGCGAGCCAGTGGAGGCAACAGCAACGTCTGAGCCAGCGGCAGCATCGGAGGTCCGGAGTGGCCGGTGGGGTGTGGAAGTAACGGTGAGGCCCGGGGGGGCAGCTAAAGCAGCAGTGGAGGTCCAGTGCGGCCAACAGCAGAAGTACCGGTGGGGACAGCTCGAGAGGTCGAGGATGCACCAGAGTCCACAGGCCGACAAGCTGGAACGGTGGAATCCTTCACAATAAAAGCTGGACCAGTGAAATCCTTCACAATAAAAGGACTCTTTGAATGTAATGCATTGTTCACTATTACATAAAAGGAATATGTTTAAAATGTTCTAGTTGCCTATTAACAGGAAATGTTGGTTAATAGTATAAATCTATTATTATAAGATTAAGTAATAGACAGTGAGCTGGATAATCTCTTAGAATGTAAAAGGATTAAGTCCAGGGCAGAAAAGAGAACAGAATATAGTGCACCTGAATAGCAGCAGGTAGCATGGCTATTCAAAGGGTAGGAAAGCTGCCCCAGTTAGATTCTGGGTGCAATTTGAGAAATGGACTGAAGTCTTGGAGGCAGGGCCGGATTTACGTATAAGCTAGACAAGCTAAGCTTAGGGCCTCGAGATCTAGGGGGGCCTCGGCCCGCTCCACTAAGGTGTATAAAACTTTTGACATATTTGTATTTTCTGAGCCTTGTCCTTTCAACAGTCAGGAGTGTTTGAGTCGGCGTGTGGCTGCAAGTTTAACAATGTCAGATCCTGCTCTGACTGTGCCTGACCTGCCTGCTTCAGGGGAGAAGAGATAAGGCTCCGTGCGGAGTAAAGGGTGGGTGGGAACGAGCAGCCACCCGCTAAGATAGGCGGAATGGTCCTTTCTATAGTTAACCCTGCTCACAGTCTCTGATGGGACTGGTTTCATGCCCACGGGGACCTCCCACGCTTTGCCTGCTGATCCTGGCCACTCCACCACCCTCCATCAGCCCGCAACCGTCGCCTTACCTGCAGCCCGGACTTAGCACCGGGCCTGAAGTTTCCATGCTGCAGACTCCGACTCCCCTGAGTTTGACTGCGCTGGGTCCTAGTGCTAGTCCACCCTACCCTGGTAACCTCAGTGGCTGTTCCACTGGGGCTTCCCCATTCCCCTCAAACCATGTGACCCCAGCTCCTCCCCACCCACACTATAGTCCTCATACCCCCCTACCCCCTGACCACCCACCAGCCCCCCACCAGACATCGCCTCGGCCTCAGTCCACTCACCTGCCTTCCTCTGGCCCCAACCCCCATCATTGCCATGTGTTCACCATTCCCCCCTGACCTCCCCCTCTCAGATACCGAATAGTCTGTCGGTAGCAGAGGCCTCACCTTTGTCCCCCTCCGTCCCCACCTCAATGAGTTCTGCGCCCGCCGTGATTTGGAGCTCTTCTTCCGAGGGCAGTCTTATGACAATGCTGCCAACATGGCAGGTAGGTACAAAAGTATGCAGCAAAAAATCCTTGAAAAAAACAAATTTTCAAGATTTATTCCATGCGTTGCTCATTCATTAAAGTTGGTGGACCGTTCAGCTGTTGATTGCTGCCTTGATGCAGTGAACTGTTTTGGAATTATCAATGAAATTTATACCTTCTTTTCATCCTCCACAAAGAGATGGGCAGTTCTAAAATCATTTTTGCAACCTCAATCAAAAGTGCCTAAATATTTGTCAGACACTAGGTGGGAGGCACATGAAAAAACCACAGAAGCTATTTTGGAAAGTTACAGCGCTATCACTGATGCCCTCAGTCATTTGTACTCTGATGTTAATGTGAAGGGTGATACCAGGCTTCAAGCTAACAATCTTTTGCAGAAAATGGAAGAACTGGAATTTGTGTTGATGCTGCATTTTTTGACCCGTCTGCTAGGTCATTTCCACAAGGTCAAGAAAGCCATTCAGAAATCCAAACTGTTATTGAGTACTTGTGCAAGTTTGTACAGTTCACTTCAGGATTTTGTAAGCAAAATTAGAGAAGATTTTGATGAGCTTGAGCAACAAGCAAAGGCCACCTTGCCAGATGTTAACTACAGAACTGTCACAGGGAGACAAAGAGTAAGGAATGGCAAGGAAATGATGGAGGTGCACCTGGTCCTGATGCTTTAGATAAATTCTCTTTAAGAGATAAGTTTAGGATAAAATCCTTTATTCCTATACTAGATGCACTTGAAACCAATTAAAAAAAGAAGAGGTACTGTGTACAGTGAAGTTGCACAATAGTTTTCCTTTCTTGCTAATCTGACCGCATCTAAGCAAGAAATTTAGCAAGGTGTTGAACTGTTGATGGAAGCATACCCAGAAGATGTTGACCTGACTTACTGATGAATTTTTGCACTTTCATTCGTACGTGAGACAAAGCCATAGGCATACAGAAGAGCACTCAAACCGTTATCAAATAATATACAAGGAAACGATTGCTGGTTAGAGAGGAGATTAACACAATAGAAAGGAAGGACATTAGCTTGGAGGATGAGGAATCGATATGGGTAGAGCTGCGAAACACTAAGGGGCAGAAAACGCTGGTGGGTGTTGTGTACAGGCCACCTAACAGTAGTAGTGGAGTTGGGTATGGCATCAAACAGGAAATTAGAAATGCGTGCAACAAAGGTAAAACAGTTATAATGGGTGACTTCAATCTACATATAGATTGGGTGAATCAAATTGGCAGGGGTGCTGAGGAAGAGGATTTCTTGGAATGTATGCGGGATAGTTTTCTAAATCAACATGTAGAGGACCCAACGAGAGAGCAGGCTATTCTAGACTGGATATTGAGTAGTGAGGAAGGGTTAGTTAGCAGGCTTGTTGTGCGTGGCCCCTTGGGCAAGAGTGACCATAATATGGTTGAGTTCTTCATTAGGATGGAGAGTGACATAATTAATTCAGAAACAAGGGTTCTGAACTTAAAGAAAGGTAACTTTGAGGGTATGAGACGTGAATTGGCCAAGATAGACTGGCAATTGATTCTTAAAGGGTTGACGGTGTATATGCAATGGAAGCCATTTAAAGGCTGCATGGATGAACTACAACAATTGTTCATCCCAATTTGGCAAAAGAATAAATCAGGTAAGGTAGTGCATCCGTGGATAACAAGGGAAATCAGGGATAGTATCAAAACAAAAGATGAAGCATACAAATTAGCCAGAAAAAGCAGCAGTCCAGCGGAGGAGGACAAAGGGTTTAATTAGGAAAGGGAAAATAAATTATGAAAGAAAACTGGCAGGGAACATAAAAACTGACTGCAAAAGTTTTTAGAGATATGTCAAGAGAAAAAGATTAGTTAAAACAAATGTAGGTCCCTTGCAGTTAGAAACAGGTGAACTGATCATGGGGAACAAGGACATGGCAGACCATTTGAATAACTACTTTGGTTCTGTCTTCAGTAAGGAAGACTTAATTAATCTGCCGGAAATAGCAGGGGACCGGGGGTCAAATGAGATGGAGGAACTGAGGGAAATCCAGGTTAGCCGGGAAGTGGTGTTAGGTAAATTGAATGGATTAAAGGCCGATAAATCCCCAGGGCCAGATAGGCTGCATCCCAGAGTACTTAAGGAAGTAGCCCCAGAAATAGTGGATGCATTAGTGATAATTTTTCAAAACTCTTTAGATTCTGGAGTAGTTCCTGAAGATTGGAGGGTTGCTAATGTAACCCCACTTTTTAAAAAGGGAGGGAGAGAGAAAACAGGGAATTACAGACCAGTTAGTCTAACATCGGTAGTGGGGAAACTGCTAGAGTCAGTTATTAAAGATGGGATAGCAGCACATTTGGAAAGTGGTGAAATCATTGGACAAAGTCAGCATGGATTTATGAAAGGTAAATCATGTCTGACGAATCTTATAAAAATTTTCGAGGATGTAACTAGTAGAGTGGATAAGGGAGAACCAGTGGATGTGTTCTATCTGGACTTTCAGAAGGCTTTCGACAATGTCCCACATAAGAGATTAGTGTGCAAACTTAAAGCACACGGTATTGGGGGTTCAGTATTGATGTGGATAGAGAACTGGCTGGCAGACAGGAAGCAAAGAGTAGGAGTAAACGAGTCCTTTTCAGAATGGCAGGCAGTGACTAGTGGGGTACCGTAAGGCTCAGTGCTGGGACCTAAGCTATTTACAATATATATTAATGATCTGGATGAGGGAGTTGATTGCAACATCTCCAAGTTTGCGGATGACACAAAGCTGGGGGGCAGTGTTAGCTGTGAGGAGGGTGCTAGGAGGCTGCAAGATGACTTGGATAGGCTGGGTGAGTGGGCAAATGCATGGCAGATGCAGTGTAATGTGGATAAATGTGAGGTGGCAAAAACAGGAAAGTAGACTATTACCTGAATGGTGGCCGATTAGGAAAAGGGGAGATGCAACGAGACCTGGGTGTCATGGTACACCAGTCATTGAAAGTGGGCATGCAGGTGCAGCAGGCAGTGAAGAAAGCGAATGGTAGGTTAGCATTCATAGCAAAAGGATTTGAGTATAGGAGCAGGGAGGTTCTACTGCAGTTGTACAGGGTCTTGGTGAGACCACAACTGGAGTATTGCATGCCATTTTGGTCTCCTAATCTGAGGAAGGACATTCTTGCCATAGAGGGAGTACAGAGAAGGTTCACCAGACTGATTCCTGCGATGTCAGGACTTTCATATTAGGAAAGACTGGATTGACTCGGCTTGTACTCACTGGAATTTAGAAGACTGAGGGGGGATCTTATAGAAACTTACAAAATTGTTAAGGGGTTGGACAGGCTAGATGCAGGAAGATTGTTCCCGATGTTGGGGGAGTCCAGAACAAGGGGTCACAGTTTAAGGATAAAGGGGAAATCTTTTAGGACTGAGATGAGAAAAACATTTTTTACACAGAGAGTGGTGAATCTGTGGAATTCTCTGCCACAGAATGTAGTTAAGGCCAGTTCATTGGCAATATTTAAGAGGGAGTTAGATGTGGCCCTTGTGGCTTAAAGGGATCAGGGGGTATGGAGACAAAGCAGGCACAGGATACTGAGTTGGATGATCAGCCATGATCATATTGAATGGCGGTGCAGGCTCGAAGGGCCGAATGGCCTACTCCTGCACCTATTTTCTATGTTTCTATGTTTCTATGAAACAATTCAGATGGCCTTCCCTAATGTGGAAGCAATCTTGCGGCTGTTTCTTGGCTTAATGATCACCAACTGCTTGGGAGAGAGGTCTTTTTCAAGACTCGAAAGAATAAAAAATGAATGAAGGTCCACAATGTCTCCAGAGAGGTAGTCTGCACTGAGCATTCTGTGCATTGAGAGTGACAAACGTAGACAAACAGATCTTGGTGAACTACTGGATGATTTTGCTTTGAAGAAGGCGAGAAAAAAACATTTTTGCTCTTAGTTTATTTGTAGTTTCTTTATTTCTTAATATTCCACATTCAATTCAAGAGACACTTATTGTCACATGCACGAATTGGTACAATAGAATTTGGGGGTCACCATCCGACGTCGGAACGGAGAACATTCTCAGCGGCTTGGACTTCCGAATCGGCCACTTCCTACCGGAGACCGCGGCTCCCGACGTCCACAGTCTGAGCTGGGCTGAGATTCACGCTGGCGGCCCTCGGCAAAGGGATCCCAGGGCACCGCGATGTTGAAATCAGTGCGGCCCGAGGCTGGGAGCTCCGCAAACCACAGCTCTGATGTTGAAGCAGCAGGCCCAACACTCCAGAGCTTCAAACGGCGATCCAGGTAAGGCATCGCCCGTTCAGCGGTGAATCCAATATGTATTTTAAAACCAACTGTTTAATGACAACATTCAGTAGGATCTAAAAGTGTCACAATGTCACTGTCGGGTAGTCATGGTCCTCTAGTCGTGGGGGTGGGGGATCGGGAGGGGGGGGGGCCTCACAAGTGAAATAGCTTAGGGCCTCTCTTCATCTAAATCCAGCCCTGCTTGGAGGCTTCGTTCATTTCCAATGATATCACTGCAGAGGAGAAGAAGAGAGCATGGTTCATATTTGGCTTAGGAAAGAGGAATATCACACCTTACGTACGTTACTGCGTCCAGCAAAAAGCCCACGGATAAAACGTACGAGGAGTGTAAGGAGGCATTAATGGCTCAGTTCTCGCCAAAACCTCCAAGGGCATCCAGAGGCAAGGAGCCTGAACTAAAGAGGGCAGGGAGTCCCTCAAAGAACAAAGGTCAAGTGCAAAAGGACAAAGGTCAAGTGCAAAATGACAAAAGTCAAGTGCAAAGGGACAAAGGTCAAGTGCAAAGGGACAAAGGACAAAAGTCAAGTGCAAAAGGACAAGGGTCAAGTGCAAAAGGACAAAGGTCATGTGCAAAGGGACAAAGGTCAAGTGCAAAGGGACAAAGGTCATGCAAAAGGACACACGTCAAGTGCAAAAGGACAAGTCAAGTGCAAAAGGACAAAGGTCAAGTGCAAAGGGCAAAGGTCAAGTGCAAAGAGACAAAGGTCAAGTGCAATGGTATTACGGTCAAGTGCACAAGGACAAAGGTCAAGTGCAAAAGGACAAAAGTCAACTGCAAAGTGACAGGAGTCAAATGCAAAGGGAAATTGCCATCCAGAGGGCAACCCTAGCTATTCAAGCTGCATTCTGGGGTATGAAGGTACGGAGAGAGATCCGGAACAAACCGAAGGCAGCAACGGTAATACAAGCAGCATTTAGAATGCACAGAGTATACCGTCAATACAAGGCAATGAGATTGGCAGCCATAATAGTACAAACCCATTATAGGGCACACCTTCAAATGGAAAGTGATTGCAAAACTTACATGAAGGTACACAGCAGTGTTGTGCTTCAGGCTGCCTACCGAGGAATGCTTGTTCGAAAGCAAGTTCGGTGCATGCACAAATCTGCCAAGGTCATACAGACTATTATCAGATGCATAAACAGCGTTAGTATTTCAAGAAACTACGCTGGTCTGCCATTGCGGTACAGCAACGATACAGAGCATGCCAGATAAGAAATGTCCAGGTGAGACATTATAATAGTTTGAGAAAAGCAGTGGTTTGTATTTAGGTCTTATACCGTGGGATCAAAGCCAGAGTATTGGTTGAGAAAATCAAGGCAGCACGCCATATTAAGTCATTCATAAGGATGTGCATTACAAGAAAGCATTTCTTGATGCAAAAGACTGCTGTAGTCACTCTACAAGCTGCATACCATGGTTACCGATTAAGGGTACGCTACAGAGCTATTTGCAAGCAGTCATTTCAATCCAGAGATGGTACAAAGCATGTAAAATAGGGCATTCCCAGTTTGTGCAATATCAGTCAATGAGGGATGCAACTATTACCATTCAGTATGGTGGTTAGGCAGTGGGTTAAGCAAAAGAGAGCTACTGTAAAAGTGCAGTCGGTACTCCATAGGAGTTGGTATCAGAAAGACTTAAGAAGACAAATAGAGGCACAACAGAAAAGGCTGAAACGATACAAAAGGCTTAAACGATATAGGAAATACTTGCTCAAACTGAAATATACAACAATTGTAGTGCAGTCTCACTACCTTGCTTATGAAGCAAGAAAACTAAACAGAGCACAAATCAAAGCCAGTGTTGTTTTGCAAAGACAATATAGATCCTACTTCTTGATGAAGAACCAGAAAGGTGACATAAGAAGACAAATAGATGAACAACAGAAAAGGCTTAAACGACACAAAGAAAGGTTAAATAAATGTGTGACAATGAGCTCCTAATAGAAAAGTCTAAAGAAGAGAGGCTTGTCGGTCAAGACAAAAGAATGCAGGACCGATTGCAATTAGGACACTTCACTATAGTCCAGCATGGAGCCTCCTTCACTGAGCAATGGACAAATGGTTATGCATTGCAGAATCTCATGAAACAACAAGAGCAGATAAATAAGTAGAGAATGGAAATTGAACAACAGAGGAAGCTGCTAGAAAATGAAAACTTGCAGCCATGGGGCAGATCCCACCTACAAAGAGGAAAACAAATCAAATACATGAACCAGAAAATGACAACACATAAAGCAAGGGGTAGTGTATTTGGTTTAAGTATAATACCATTGTGCAACAGTGTATTATTCAAAGATATGTAGGAAAAGAGCGTATACCGCATATACAGGTGGAATTGACTAAAAAGGGGAGGAGTGCGGTGTATGTAATATAAATGGTGTTACCTGCCTCCAAGTTTTAGGGGGGGGGGGGGGAGTGTTAGGTATGTAATAGAAATGGTGTTACCTGCCTCCAAGTTAAAGGGGGAGGAGTGTTAGGTGTGTAATAGAAATGGTGTTACCTGCCTCCAAGTTAAAGGGTGAGGAGTGTTAGGTATGTGATATAATTAGCATATGTAATTAGTATATGTGATGTCTTGTGCAAGTACGCATGTGCGGGGGACTCAAGGTGGCGTCCTGGAATAAAGAAGCTTGTTAGTTTACTCCCGTGTCCGAGCCTTAGTTAAGTCTGTTCCAAGCACCGAAATACACAACAATAATAAAACTCGATTGCAGTGATTCTAAGGGAAAAATTGCCAATATGTTCTCACCTTGAAAAAAAAACTTGGAAGGCTGAGTCCGAAACATTCAGTAACGTATTTGAAATTAAAAAAATTCTATCAGTATTTTAACCGGAAGACCACTTATTCCAATAATAGACAGAAAGCGAGTATTGGTGACATTGCCAATCTGTGAAACACAAGAGCAGCTTTAAGATGGGCATCGCTTCTATATTAGTATAACCATGCCATTGAGTACAATAATTCAAAGCAGCAAACTATTGCAGGTGTCGCTGCTATGTCTTTTTCACCATTTTCCCCTCTAGTTATTCCTTCTTTAGTTATTGTGCCACCAGATTCAGGAACAAGCCATTTCACACTGTTTTCAGACTATTGAACAGTCCTCCCATCAACCTACCCTATTGAGGATCTTGCACTTTCTAAATCTGCCCTTTTACTGTAAACTGTAACGATATAACACCATGCTTAAGAAGGAAATACAGATGCTGGTTTAAATCGAAGAGAGCAAAAAAAAGCTGGAGTCAGCGGGACAAGCAGCATCTCCGGAGAGAAGGAATAGGTGACGTTTCAGGTCGAGACCCTTTTTCAGACTGGTTAGGGATAAGGGAATCGAGTGATATAGACGGTGATGTGGAGAATAAAGAACAATGAATGAAAGATATGCAAAAAAGTAACGATGATAAAGGAAAAAAAGTCCATTGTAAGCTGTTTATAGGGTGAAAAATGAGAAGCTAGTGTGACTTGGGTGGGGAGGGATAGAGAGAGGGGGAATGCCAGGCTGTAAGCTGCCCAAGCGAAATATGAGATGCTGTTATTCCAATTTGCATTTAGCCTCACTCTGACAATGGAGGAGACTGTCTGTGTAGGAATGGGAAGGAGAATTAAAGTGTCCAGCAACCGGGAGATCAGGTAAGTTCAGGTGGGCTGAGCGAAGGTGTCCCTGAAATGATTGCCCATGTATGAGTTTGGTCTCACCAATGTATAAAGGGCCTGTCCCACGAGCATGCGACCTGCATGTAGCAAGCGTGACCGAACCGGAAGCGGGGGCCGCGCGGAGGTCGAGTGATCCCCGTACAGGGCCGGTCGCACCAGCACGCGCCTGCATGTGGCGAGCGAGACCAAACCGGAAGCGGGGGCCGCGCGGAGGTCGAATGAGTGACGTGAAGTTCTAGCGAAGTCCGCGGGAAGTTCGCGCGTGACGTACGGCGTCAAGTCGCTGCGTACGGCGTCAAGATGCTGCGTACGGCGTCGAGACGCTGCGTATGGCGTCGAGACGCTGCGCACGCCCGTCGAGGCGGTGCGTACGGCGTCGAGGCGGCTGCGGGCCGGCAGGCCGTTGCCGCGCAGAATTTTTAAACACGGTCAGTTTTTCGGAGCCCCACGCGATGTCGGGACCAGCTCCGCACAACTCCATACGGCTCCGGCGATCGAAGTGGGACCGGCCCCGTGAGGCTGTACGGCTCAAGCGACCACGTTAGGTCGCGCTTGCCGCATGGAGTCGCATGCTCGTGGGACGGGCCCTTAAGAGTCCACATCTTGAACAATGGATACAGTAGATGAGGTTGGAGGAGGTGCAAGTGAACCTCTGCCTAACCTGAAAGAACTGTAGGTGTCCCTGGACAGAGTCGAGGGAGGAGGCATAGCGACAGGTGTTGCATCTTCTGTGGTTGCAGGGGAAGGTACCTGGGGAGGGGGTGGTTTGGGTGGGAAGGGATGTTAACCAGGGAGTTGCGGAGGGAACGGTTTCTGCGGAAGGCGGAAAGGGGTGGAGATGGGAAAATGGGAAAATGATGATATAACACTATATTCTGCACTCTTGTATTTTTCTTTTTTGACTATCTGTCGTACTAGCATACAATAGATAAAATGCTGGAGCAACTCCATGGGACAGGCAGCATCTGTGGATAGAAGGAATGGGTGACGTTTTGGGTCAAGACCATACCAGCTTATAGTTTGATTATATTTGTATATAGTATGATTTGACTGGATAACATGCAAACAAAGCTTTTCGCTGAATCATGGTACACAAGAGAATAGTAAATGAAAAGCAATATGTGCTCTAAAGCAAAGCCTAAAGCAAAGTCAGGGGATATGGGATGAAGGCAGGAATGGGGTACTGATTGGGGATGATCAGCCAAGATCACATTGAATGGCGGTGCTGGCTCGAAGGGTCAAATGGCCTACTCCTGCACCTATTGTCTATTGTCTATAATCTATCCTCCAGATTAATTTGATGATGCCTTTTCAATAACTGTGTCTGGCATTGCAGAAAGACTCAGTGTAGGATATGGTTTATGAAAAGACATTGAAAGGATGAGCAGAATTTGACCAGTACACAGACCTTCTCAGAATTGCCATGAGTCATTAACTGAACCAAGTGAATTAGGTGATGGAACCCACTTTTCTAGTTTTGGAAAATAAATTTCACATGGAACACGTGGGAATGGTTAACATGAAGGCAAATGCAAGAAGCTTTCATGACCCGCTTGTTCGGATAGTGACCGTAAACTATTTACAAGCAAAAGTACTATTTGCCAAAATTGCAGGAATAAGTTGCCAAGGTCTCCCTTTCAGACAGAACATGTTGGCTTTTGTGAAAAGGAAAACGATGATTGTCTGGTGCTGATCAATAGTCATTCAGAGTGGATAGACTAGAAATAAGGTCTGATGTACCACAATTGAAAACACAACAAAAGAGATGAAATCTCCCGGTGTATGCTAAGGCTTACAAGGAGAGTTAATTTCTGACAATTTACTCTGTGAAATGGAAAAACATGGTTTTATCCAGCTTCAAATAGAGGTGCAGAGAGGTCAGTCAGAACAGTTACAGAAGCAGTCAAGAAGGAAGGATACACACAACTCAGCATCAAACACTGCTAAAATCTGAAGAAGGGTTCCGGCCCAAAATATCATCTATTCCCTTTCTTCAGAGATGCTGCCTGGCACGCTGCATTACTCAAGTATTTTGTGCTTCCTGGGATGGCAGGATTTTCATATGAAGAAAGACTGGATAGACTTGGCTTGTACTCGCTAGAATTTAGAAGATTGAGGGGGAATCTAATAGAAACTTACAAAATTCTTAAGGGGTTGGACAGGCTAGATGCAGGAAGATTGTTCCCGATGTTGGGAAAGTCCAGAACAAGTGGTCACAGTTTATGGATAAGGGGGAAGTCTTTTAGGACTGAGATGAGAATTTTTTTTTTCACACAGAGAGTGGTGAATCTGCCACAGAAAGTAGTTGAGGCCAGTTCATTGGCTATATTTAAGAGGGAGTTAGATGTGGCCCTTGTGGCTAAAGGGATCAGGGAGTATGGAGAGAAGGCAGGTATGGGATACTGAGTTGGATGATCAGCCATGATCATATTGAATGGCGGTGCAGGCTCGAACTTCCGAATGGCCTACTCCTACACCTATTTTCTATGTTTCTATGTTTCTATGTGTCTATCGTCTGTATTAACCAGCATCTGCAGTTCCTTCCTACACATTGCTGAAGTACAGAAAAGTTCTGAAGAGCAGCATAGGATACACACCTGCAGAACATCTGATGAAAAGAAGATTGAGAACGTACTTAGGTCATGTTCAAACAAATTTGGCATCTAATATGAAACAAGGCAGTCGAGTCAAACTGCCATTCTGATACCAATCAAAAATAATGGAGTTTCAAGCAAAACAATTGTAGAAACTATGGTAGATATGGTATGGGTGGCACAGCAGTAGAGCTAATGCCTTACAATGCCAGAGACACGTGTTCGATCATGATCACGGGTGCTTGTTAAGTTAAGGAGGTTTGTACGTATGCCCTGTGAACAGTGTTGGTTTTCTCCGAGATCTTCGGTTTCCTCCCTTATTCCAAAGACGTACATGCTTATAGCTTAATTGACTTGGTAAAATTGTAAATTGTCCCTCGTGAGTGCAGGGTAGTGTTAATGTGTGGGGATCATTGGTCGGAATGAATAGGAAAGAACTGTAGATGTTGGTTTAAATCGAAGATAGACACAACATGCTGGAGTAACTCAACGGGAGAGTCAGCATCTCTGGCGAGAAGAAATGGGTGACGTTTCGGGCTGAAAGAAGGGTCTCGACCCAAATCGTCACCCATTCCTTCTCTCCAGAGACGTTGACTGTCCCGTTGATTTACTCCAGCATTTTGTGTCTATCAACGATGATTGGTTGGTGCGGACTTGGTGTTTCTGCTCTGTATCTTTAAACTAAACTAAACTAAAGATATTTATCAAAAATCAGTAGCAAATCCCAAGTCTTCATGAAGATCAACTTATCCCTGTTTGAAATGAACCAGTTCCAATGGTGAACCACTCGAACATGAATTTATGTTTCAGATAGAGTCAGTGCAAACTGAACTGAAGGAACTGAAGTGCTCATGAATTTTACTTCGGAGTCACGTGAGTGACTACGTGAAGAGCCCGTCCAGCACGCATGCGCGACATTAGCGTTCACGCAGTGCAACAGCGACGACCGGGAGTATAGGCGCTCCCGCTACACGTCGGTGGAAAATAAACAGCGGACCATCAGGTAAGTCTTACTCTGAGGTCGTAATCAGCAAGCTGTGCTCTGCTCTGTATTCCAGGGGAACTGGGAAAATGAGCAGCACGGCAAAGGAAGAAAACTGCCCCCCGTTCGACTCCAACAGAACGGGAGTGTTCCATCAGTGGGGGGCGAGAGGCGGCACCTGGACTGCACATGCTGCGGTCCACCCTCATCGAGACCGAGCCGAGCCCAGCCCCGCTAGCGCAGCCTGACCAACAGCAGCGGGCTGGAGGCAAATCAAGGCAAAACATACCGGCCGGTTATGTCTCACTCCGATGAGGAGGCTCTCCGCCTTAGAGCGGCAGAGCTAGCTGCCTGAGCCGCATGGAAAGGCTCATGGAGCAAATGCTCCAGCGAGACTTGCTTCGGGAGCTGGAGCAGTCTCGCCAAGGGAACTCAGGCACTCCCACATCAGTGCTCTACAATGCACTGGCCATCGCTTTCCCCTCAAAGCAGGGCAGCGTTGGCGACCAGGGCTGGGCTGGTCAGGAACAGGGGTCATTGGCTGAAGATGTCGGGAGTACGCTTGGGGTACAGGATCAGGAAGAGCTGCTGGGTGTGGAGATTCGCTACGTGGTTACACCACGAGCAGGGAGGCCGTTGCAGCCAAAACTGGCGGCCAGCATTAACCACCTGTCCCTCAAACCCCTACAAGACAGGTACTTAATGAGGCACTAGAGCTGGAAAACTGCAGTTCGCTCAATGTACCGGCTGTTAACAGCCAAATCTGGGGGGGGGGGGGGGGGTATGTGGGACAGAGTATCCGGAACCAGGAGCTAAAATCCTCAAGCTCCTGACGACAGGGATAACAGCCTATGCTCGTTCCGTGGATGGGGTGGATATGACCACAAACCAGCAAGACACTCTGGCTCTGCTGTGCAACACCCAATATGAGATAAACAACCTCCGCGAGGAGAGAATAAGACCTGCCCTCAATCCCAGGTTTGCAGGACAGTGTAAACACTGGCCTCAGAGCCGCAGATCCTGTTATTTGGAAGGGCAAGTGAAAGACCTGGAGGAGAGTCCAAAGCATTTGGCCTCATGAGGGCAGGCCCCGGAATGAGCAGACCCACACAAAAACCAGACGGCAGTACCCCACCGCGTCCACCAGTCGAGGTCAAATTTATGGAACTGGTGAAAGCTCGGGGTCCGCATATTATCCCCGAAAGCCTTTTTAGGCCAGGGCCCAGAGCGGACCCCATGGAAAATGCGCCACCCCCAATCAACGGTACATCCAGCAGTACTACGACGGATGAACAAACGGAAGAAGGAACACTACCATAACTATGGAGGTAGGTGGGTATGGTTCCTACCAGCATGTAAAAATGGGGGAACTGTACTAACAGGGGGGAGATTACACCTGTTCATTGAAGCATGGAGGTGTCTCACGAATAATAGTTATATACTTAACAGTATTCGGGGATACAAAATAGAGTTCATTCAAGAAAACATGCCACCAGTTCAGCACGTACCCCAAAGGGTCTTTACCCTCTCAGTCAAAGAGAACTAGAGGCTCAAGCAGAACTGGTGAGGTTACTTACAAAGGGTGTCATTGAGAAATCCAAACATGAACCTTTGGAATTTGTCTCAAATATATTTACCAAAAGCAAAAAAGATGGTGGATGTCGCATCATCATTGACTTAACTTCACTAAATACCTTTGTTAAGTATGTACATTTCAAAATGGAAACATTTGTAACTGCTAAACAACTGATTTCCAAACGATACTTTATGGCAAGCATTGATTTAAAAGATGCCTACTATTCAGTACCCATTCACAAAGGTCATCGCAGATACCTGAAATTTACATGGATGGGGCAACTATGGCAGTATAAAGTGTTGCCTAATGGGTTGACATCAGCCCTAGACTATTTACCAAGATATTAAAACCAGCCTTGGCAACATTAACGAAACAAAGACATATTGTCATGGCGTAGCTTGATGATATCCTAATAGTAGGCAAAACCATGGAGTTGGCTAAATCAGCTGTATTAGCTACCAAACAATTGTTTGAAACCCTGGGTTTTGTCATATATCCAGATAAATCTAAGTTGACGCCATCCACAACTATGGACTATCTGGGATTCACAATTAACTCAATCCACATGTCTGTAATGTTGCCAAAAGGTAACGCAGCAGAATTTGCACAGACGTGCAACAATTTAATGGTAAGCAATCGACCAACCATCCAACAAGTGGCAAGAGTAATTGGAAAAATGGTAGCAGCATTTTCAGCTACACAATTTGGACTCCTGCACTATCAGCACCTACAAAGGGCAAAAGTACAGGCGTTAAAACGACATGCAGCTCACTTTGACCGAACCATGAAACTACCCATTGAAGCAATATCAGAGTTACAATGGTGGATATAACACATTTGGCATAGTTCCAGCCCTATCATCATCAATAACCCAACGTTAACTATACAAACAGATGCCAGTGCTCAAGGCTGGGGAGCAACTAATACCATATCCAGCACAGGTGGTAGATGGACTAACCTAGACTCATCTTTACTACAAACACTGGGCATAAATTATTGGGAAATGTTGGGTGCGCTTTATGGTTTTAAAGCATATTCTAGGAATATGCACAACTTGCATGTTCATTTACAAATTGATAATATCACGGTGGTGGCCTATATGAACCATATGGGCGGAATAAAATCGATATCATGTGACAATTGGGTCAACACAATCTGGTAATGGTGGGTCGATAGACATATTTGGCTATCAGCAACTTACCTACCAGGTAAGCTAAATACAGTGCCAGGTCACGCAAATTCAATGATAAACACCGAATGGATGTTAAATCCTAGAGCTTTTGCTAAAATTACAAACCAATATGGCACACCAGATATCGATCTCTTTGCATCCAGACTAAATCACCACGTACCAATGTATGTCCCTTGGGAACCACACCCTGAGGCAGCAGCGATAGATGCATTCGCGCTGAACTGGGGGACCTATTTCTTCTATGATTTCCCCCCCCTTCTGCCTTAATCTGTAGGGTACTATGCAAAATACAGATGGACTCTACTTCAGGTATTTTGATAGTACCAACTGGCCTACACAGCCATGGTTCCCAGTGGTCCTCGACATGGTCATCGAAACTCCTCTGACCTTTCCCAGTAGCCCAGACCTATTGACGCACCCTGTATCAGGCATAAGTCATCCATGCCATGACAAAATTAACCTACTGGGTTGCAGATTATCAAAAGACCACTGCTGGGACTGGGGTGTCTGACAGGACCATCAACATGATGACACCGTATGTCCACCAGGAAACAATACCTATCGAGCATCAGGACGTGGGAAAGATACTGCTCGACTACTGGGACAACGTACTCATCTGCAAATATAACCAATGTACTGGAGTTTCTGGGGGGCCTTCACCATAATGAAGGATTGAGCTACAGCGCCATCAATACTGCCAGACGTGCGATGTCAGCCTACTTAAAACAGGTGCCAGGACAACAGGCCATAGGGTCTCAACCGCTGGTGATCAAACTCATGAGGAGTATCGTCAACTCCAACCCTCTTAGACCTAGGTATACCCAAATCTGGGATGTCAGTGTGGTCCTGATATACCTAAGGGGATGGTCCCCAGCCAGGTCTCACCCTGGAAAAGCTAACCCTGAAAACGGTCATGCTGATGCCACTAGTCTCAGCACAAAGAGTCCAGTCCCTCCACTTACTGCGACTGGACAACATGGTTATAACACCAGACCGGGTCTCATTCACCATTCAGGAGCTGCTAAAGCAGAGCAAGCCAGGAACTTGAGTCCTAGTTATGGATTTCCGGGCATACCCACCTGACCTACGGTTGTGTGTCATGACTCACTTATTCACTTACATCAACACAACAAGAGATTCTCGAGGGAGAGGGGAAAAAAAAAAAAAAAAAAAGCCTTATGGGTCAGCCACAAGAAACCTCATGGTTGGGTGTCGAGCCAAACCATCTCGAGATGGCTCAAGCAGATACTGGGAGCTGCTGGAGTAGATACTGATGTATATACATCTCACTCCACCAGGGCAGCATCCACATCGGCGGCTAAAAGAATGAACATGGAGAAAACGTTCCAAACGTTCTACCACAAGCCGCTAGCAGAACCTGTGTTATTTGCAGAAAGTTTTAAAATCTGCAAAAATATATAATTTAAGCCCGGGGGAGCATTTTGTCTTTTGTTATTGTTTAATAGATACCATTATTGTTTACAAACAGATTATGGTTGATTACGATAACATACTTCCTCCCTTGAATGACTTCGGCAGAGAGTGAAGTATGAACTGGTACACGGTTTGAAATCACAGAGCTTTAAAATCTTCACGTAGTCACTCACGTGACTCCGAAGTAAAATAGTAAGATTAAACGAGAACTTACCAGTTTCAAGTTTGATCTGTATTTTATGAGGAATTACGATGAGGGATTACGTGCCCTCCGCTCCCACCCTCAATTATAGATCAACTGGTATCTTAGTTCTCCTTTTCTTTACTATGTTTATTTCAATTATTGTGTTTCCTGTGATTCCACACCGCTGCTTTGAAGAATGTCGCTCATGCATGCTGAACGGGGTCTTCACGTAATCCCTCATCGTAACTCCTCATAAAATACAGATCAATCTTCAAACTGGTAAGTTCTCGTTTAATCTTACTATTAAATGCCTTGTTGAGAATGAATCTTAATATAACTCCTTAACTTAATAATCTCCTTTCTGGTCTATCATCAACTATACTAATCAAATGTAAGGATTTATCCTGATAGCAATTAATTATAGGGCACTTCACATAATGGTGGATGTGAATTTTCCTCAGAAAACTATGCTGATGACGTTCTCTTAACGGCATATAATTTTTCTTAAACAACGTGTATTATGTAAACTTGTTGGGGTCCTCTTGATAGATGTGCTCTTGTATTTTGCCTCTGAGGGCTGTTATTTGTAAAATTGGTTGGAGTGCCTTGACCTGGTTCTTCCTCTCTAGTGCTCTCTGCTCTTTTGCTCAGTACAGTTTTAAGCGTATAAGTCATGATCTGCTAGAGGATGGAGTCTATTTGCTGTGGTTGTCTATGAGGATGTAGTCAGACAGTGTGGAAATAGGCCCTTCGGCCCAACTTGCCCACACCGAGGAGGAGCTATGAAATTGCAAAAAAAGATGAAGGTAGCTTATTTTAGACAAATAAATGGCATATATCTCAATGCATTGATGGAAAGGATGGCTGCACCCACTAGGTAAATTAACAAGAGGATGGCATGGTGGCACAGCAGTAAAGTTGTTGCCTTATAGTGCTAGAGACCTGGGTTCGATCCTGACTACGGGTGTTGTCTGAATGGAATTTGTATGTTCTCCCTGTGACTGCGTGTGTTTTCTCCGGGTGCTCCAGTTTCTTCCCATATTAAGGTCATAGGTAAATTATACTCTGGAATTTAGGAGGATGAGAGAGGATCTTATTGAAACATATAAGATTATTAAGGGTTTGGACACGTTAGAGGCAGGAAACATGTTCCCGATGTTGGGGCAGTCCAGAACCAGGGGCCCACAGTTTAAGAATAAGGGGTAAGCAATTTAGAACGGAGATGAGGAAATACTTTTTCACACAGTGAGTTGTGAGTCTGTGGAATTCTTTGCCTCAGAGAGCGGTGGAGGCCGGTTCTCTGGATACTTTCAAGAGAGAGCTAGATAGAGCTCTTGAAGATAGCGGAGCATTCCCAAGTCTCTTTGCACCTCCAATTTCTGTATTCTCTCCCCATTTAGAAAATAGTATACGCCTTTATTCTTACTACCAAAATGCATGACTCAAATACTTTGCTACATTATATTTCATCTGTCACTTCTCTGCCCACTCTCCCAACCTGCCCAAGCCCTTCAGCAGAGTCCCTGCTTTCTCTACACTACCTGCCCTTCCACCTATTTTCGTATTATTCGCAAACATGGCCACATAGCCTTCAATCCCCTCGTCCAAGTAATTAATATACAACTTGAAGGGTAGCGGCTCCAGCAACGATCTCTGCATAACTCCGCTAGTCACTGGCAGCTAACCAGAAAAAACACTTTTTTGCCTCTTTTTGTCTTCTGCCATCCAGCCAATCTGCTATCCATGCTAATATCTGCCCTTTAATACAGTGGGCTCTCATCTGCCTTAGCAGCCTCCCGTGTGGCACCTTATCAAAAGCTTTCTGAAAATTTAAGTAAACATCTACTGATTCTCCTTCGTCTGTCCTGCTATTAACTTCTTCAAAGAATTCCAGCAAATTTGGCAAGCAAGACCTACCCTTCACAAAGCCACATTGACTTCGGCTATTTTATCATTCCAGGTTAATTAACTTCTCTAAATTGTCTCTAGTGTGTAGGATATGCAAGTGTACAGGGTGATCACTGGTTGGCCTGTTTCCATGCTGTATCTCAAAAGTCTAAAGTCTAGAGTATAGAGTGGAATAACAGGTTAGGCTTGAGTAGGCAAACAGAAGATAGAACAGAATAGTACAAAACAGGAACAAGCTCTATGATCCACAATGTCCATGTCGAACATGATGTCCAAGTTAAACTAATCTTCTCTGCCTGCACATGTTTCATATCCCTCCATTCCCTGCATATCCATCTGCCTATCTAAAAGTCGCTGAAACTCCACTATTGTTATTCAGTAAAATATCTCTTTTCACATTTGTTTGTAAATCTGCTGTGACATATTTGTCCATGAGTTCTGCGAAACTGTTCTTCCAATGAAAAGAAGCAACAAACTATCAGCAAACTTCTCAAAAGGAACTAGTCAAAAGTTTAATTGAATATGATAAAAACTAATGTGAGCTATTTAACTTTTCTGCAATACCGTAATGTCTTGTTGTGCTGATGTAAATACAGTAAAGACTTCTTTAATCACATCCACAAATACAGTAAAGACTTCTTTATTCACATCCACACAGAAATATGGATGTGATTAAATTATGATAACTTTAGGAGATTAAGTAAGTAAGTTTAAGTAAGTAAGTTTATTGGCCAAGTATTCACATACAAAGAATTTGCCTTGGTGCTCCGCCCACAAGTAACGACATGACATACAATGACAGTTACGAATGACTCAGAAAACATTAAATAATAATAAGACATTAATGATAAAACACCATTGATCAAGCATGTGAACCAACAAAATACCAGATCAAAGGGAGGCTACAGATTTTTGGCTGTTGAGTAGAGCAACTACTCGTGGATAAAAACTGTTTTTATGTCTGGCTGTGGCATCTTTGACAATCCGGAGTCGCCTTCCAGAAGGAAGTGATTCAAAGAGTTTGTGGCCAGGGTGAGAGGGGTCAGAGATGATCTTGCCCGCTCGCTTCCTGGCCCTTACAGTGTACCGTACATTCAATAGTCTAGACTAAGTGGGACCCGTTGGGTCCCAAGTTCACAAGGGAGGGCTGGTCCCCCAACGCAATATTCCACCTCTCCACCAATTCCAATATTGTTGGACAGTGGGGGGGGGGGGGCTTTCTGGAGCGCTAGTATGGGTGTTGTGGGCTGAAGGGACTGGTTTCCAGGGCTAGTATGGACATTGTGGGCCGAATGGATTTTTGGGCGGCAGCTCAGTCACTCAGGCCTGGTGGGCTGGCAGTTCAGTCACTCAGGCCTGGTAGGATGGCACCTCAGTCACTCAGGGCTGGTAGGCTGGTAGCTCAGTCACTCAGGACTGGTGGGCTGGCAGCTCAGTCACTCAGGGCTGGTGGGCTGGCAGCTCAGTCACTCAGGGCTGGTGGGCTGGCAGTTCACTCACGGCTATTCCTTGAAATTCCATTTCAAGCAGGTTGCAGGCCACCACGTTCAATTGCACAGCATTTCAAGCAGAGTGCAGGCCACCACATTCAATTTCACAGCATTTCAAGCAGAGTGCAGGCCACATTCAATTTCACAGCTTTTGAAGCAGAGTGCAGGCCACCACATTCAATTTCACAGTGTTTCAGGCAGAGTGCAGGCCACCACATTCAATTTCACAGCGTTTCAGGCAGAGTGCAGGCCACCACATTCAATTTCACAGCATTTCAGGCAGAGTGCAGGCTAGCACATTCAATTTCACAGCATTTCAGGCAGAGTGCAGGCCACCACATTGAATTTCACAGCATTTCAGGCAGAGTGCAGGCCACCACATTCAATTTCACAGCATTTCAGGCAGAGTGCAGGCCACAAAATTGCCAAACAACTAATTGCATTGTCATTAAGGGTCAACAAATAATTTATTTCAAGTACATTGCAGACTCACAGTTCAGTTGATTCACAGCTTTGAATGACAGATGTGGTCTCTCCCTCATGATCTTCCAGAGTGACTGACTTATGTCCAGGCATCAGGGGTTTTACAGTCCTGCCACCCCCCGCAGAAGGGGCGTTACCTTCATCGTGGTGATTGACAGGCCAGAGGACCAATCAGCTGATCAAGATTTTTTAAACACTCATAACTTTTTTATTTTTCATTGATCAGAAAAATTCTCGCGGTTGCCTCAGCAGAGGAGGACTGTGAGTAAGATGGCCAAAAATCAAAGCGATATATGGTAGCATTTTTTCTAAAATTAATATACAGCGCAGACAGGAAGTGGTCAAGATGGGACTTTAATTTATGTAGATATCCAGCACTGATGTATTATTGTGGAAAACCATACTGATACAAAGCTTCAAGAGCTGAAGCAATGCAAACATTGTCTGCGCCAATCACCCTGAGGAATGTCAGTGAATGAAAATCAAAAGAAAATATGCAGTTGCTGGAAATATAGAATTGGAATAGAAAATTAGCAGATCAGGCAGCATCCATGATAAGAATCACAAGGTTAATATTTCAGGTCGCAGGGATCGCTGGTCGGCGTGGACCCGGTGGGCCGAACGGTCTGTTTCCACACTGTATCTTTAAACTAAAAGAAACTAAAACTAAACTGGTATAGAGAGAAAACAAGTTAGTTTTAAGTTGCAGTGAAGGCAGAGCAAATGATGCATAGGAGAAAGGAATATCTGTAATAGGCTGATGTCAGGGTTGTTGTAGTCCTTTGGTCAAATGAGTTAATGGAGGCAGTTAGAGGATGGTAATACAACCAAAGATGTGTTTTATGTAACAAATATGTGTTTTATGTAACTTTTGCAGAGACATCAGTGTCTGAGATGATTGCATTTCATTTAAAGTGTTCATTTTTTTACATTTCATTTAAAGTGTTCATTTTTTTACATCAATCTCTTTAATATTAGCCTCAGTACATATTATTAGCAAAGTAACATTTGCTTTGCCTGTCCCATCAAAGATGACTATTCCATAATTTGTTGTGAAGACATTTATCTCACCTGTGGGCTAATTTTGATATTTTTTAAACTAATCACAGCATTTTACCAGTTTGTAAAAAGACCTATTCCACTTCCAGCAAAATTATGAAGTTCTCAGATCATTTTTTTTGGCTACATCAAATTGCCCAGAGTTTTTTTTTCTGTCCCACCCCTTTCATACTAAACACAAATATTAAATAAAAACTATTATCTTGTGATCCCCCTCCTCCGCCATCAGCGCAACTTCTGAAGAAGGGTTTTGACCCGAAACATTGTCTATCCATGTGCACCAGAGATGCTGCTTAACAGGCTGAGTAACACCAGCACTTTGTGCTCTACTCAAGATTCCAGCATCTTCAGTTCCTTGCATCTACATTCTACTGCTCCACTGTGAAATTTCCACAGCGTATGCCTACTTTGAAGTTCATCTGAAGAAGGGTCCTGGCCCGAAATATCGCCTCTCCATCTCCTCCAGAGATGCTGCCAGAGCCCTTGAATTACTTCAGCACTTTGATGGTTTTCCTGGTGGCCTAAGTATGGTAAAACTGTAAGATGTTGTGGTAGAAGAACTGCAGATTCGGGAATCTTGCCGAGAACACAAAGTGTTATTCCTATTCTTCTTAACCCAAATCAGCCAAAAGTGGTGAAATGGTGCTCTGTTATTTGTGATTGCAGTGTAAAGCTGGAACAGTTAGAGAGGTTTGAGGGTGGGTAGGCATGGTTCGGGATCTGGCTGAGGCCACATGTCAGCTTTGCTTTGTGCCCATCAAACATCTAATACTGTGGTGAGCGGATATGAGAAGAGACCTCTGTGTCTATAAGTATGGAGGAGAGAGGGTGGAAGATGTTTCAGTCACCCTTGTACTCTCTACCCAAATACTGAGGATAGTATGAGGAAGGGAGAGGTGAGGAAATAGGTACAAGCAAAATCTGTGTCCCAGAAAGTGATCAGAGTGTGTCTGTCTGTACTTAGTGTGAGTGCATATGTCCATGTACATGTGTGCACTAAGTCTGTGTAAGCCCGACTTACACCACAATTGTCTTGGATCTCTTGGAAACTGCGTAAGGCTTTGACAAGACAGGTGTGCAATGGGCATCCTACTAAATTATATCATTTTAATGAACACCTACGCTCAGTCCGCCTTGGCCTATGCAATCTCCCGCTTGTGAAAACATTTTAACTCCCCTTCCCATACAGAACTTTTCGTCCTTGGGCTCCTCCACTGTCAAAATGAGGCCACGTGCAATTTGGAGGAACAGCACCTCATGTTTCGCTTGGTCCGCTTACAACTCAGTGGTATGAACGTTGATTTCTCTCATTTCAATAATCCCCACATTCACTCTTTCCATCACACCGGTCCCATTGGGATTGTACTCTCTTTCCAAATACCTCCACTTAGTCAATCTCATTTCAAAAATATATCCCCGAAAAGAGCCCTTTACAGGTCATCAGACATCTTCTCTAAGCTTTACCCTGCCCTAGTCTCTACCTGGTTGAAACATGGGGAATTATCAGTTCAGGCATTCTAGGACACCGTTTACTTGGGGATCAAAGTTTCCTCAGATTTGGGTTTTGACAGCTCAAACCTAACTCATGTGATCTTAATACTTGTAAATGAAAGGGACATTTATCATTTCGGTTTCAGATTCATACTCAACTTCCAGGGGTAAAAGGATAGTGTCAAAATCCCCACCACATCTACATTAATGAGAAGTGGCGGTACAGTGGTGCAGCTGGAAGAGGCGCTGCCTTAAGCACCTGGGAAACCAGCTTCTATCCTGACATTGGGTGCTGTCTGCATGGAGTTTGTACGTTCTCCCTGTGACCCACCAGGTGCTTCCGTTTCCTCCCACATACCAAACACGCAGGTTTGTAGATTAATTGTCCTCTTTAGAAACTGTAAAGGTAGGATAACATAGACAATAGACTATAGACAATAGTTGTAGAAGTAGGCCATCGCCATTCACTGTGATCATGGCTGATCATCCACAATCAGGACCCTGTTCCTGCCTTCTCCCCATATCCCCTGACACCGCTATCTTTAGATTAGATTAGATTAGATTAGACTTTATTAATCTCCTTATTCAGGGGAAATTCAGATGTCCTTGCAGCACACTAATAAAAATACAACATAGTATTCAAAAAGAAGTTCAACACCAAAACACAAAAACATCCCCCCACAGTGGTTCCCACTGTGGGGGAAGGCACAAAGTCCAGTCCCCATCCTCTTGTCCACCCAGAGTCGGGCCTATTGAGGCCTCCACAGTCGCCGCCACGGCGCCCGATGTTCTCGCTGGGTGATGGCGAGAACTTTAAGAGCTCTATCTACTGTAACTCTCTCTTGAAAGCATCCAGAGAATTGGCCTCCACTGTCTTCTGAGGCAGAGAATTCCACAGATTCACTACTCTCTGGGTGAAAATGTTTTTCCTCATCTTCGTTCTAAATGGCCTATTGCTTATTCTTAAATAGAACTATTGTGACTGGGTGATTGAAGGTCTCCATGGACTCATTGGCTGCAGGGCCTTTTCCTTGTTGCATCTCTAAACTAAACTAAACTACACTAAGCTAAACTAAATTATTTTCCAATAAGCAAATAAAGAGAATAAGAATAGCAATTATTCATAGTTACTGTATACTTTTGTTTCGGCCAAGTGATACAAACTTGTCTTTCATATCATTTCTACACTTGCCAACGTCTAGTCCACGGTAATTCTATTACATAAATGACACCATGCATTAATAAACAATTAGATTTCTCAACGATGCAGCCCCAAGGCTATTTTGGCATTGATTTTGATTTCTCCACGTTTCTCAGATTGAAACCAGTTTTCCTCAGTTTATGTGTCAAGAACTATAATTTCATCTCAGGAGGATTGTTCACTCTGGAGCACAAAACACTCATTATTTAGTTTTCCACTCGGCACAGAATCGATGAACAAACTTGTTGGCGCTGAAATATAACTGGTACTTGTAATGATCCTGCGAGGGTAGTGGTAGTACGAGACAGATTTGTGGGACATCAAGACTGATATACAAATAAATAAGTAAGTAAGTAAGTAAGTAAGTAAGTTTGAAGAAGGGTTTCGGCCCGAAACGTTGCCTATTTCCTTCGCTCCATAGATGCTGCTGCACCCGCTGAGTTTCTCCAGCATTTTTGTGTACCTTCGATTTTCCAGCATCTGCAGTTCCTTCTTAAACAAGTAAGTAAGTTTATTGGCCAAGTATTCACATACAAGGAATTTGCCTTGGTGCTCCGCCCACAAGTAACAACATGACATACAGTGACAGTTACGAATGACTCAGAAAACACTAAACATTAATAATAATAAAACATTAATGATAAAACACCATTGATCAACCATGTGAACCAACAAAATAGCAGATCAAAGGGAGGCTACAGATTTTTGGCTGTTGAGTAGAGCAACGACTCGTGAATAAAAACAGTTTTTATGTCTGGCTGTGGCAGCTTTGACAATCCGTAGTCGCCTTCCAGAGGGAAGTGATTCAAAGAGTTTGTGGCCAGGGTGAGAGGGATCAGAGATGATCTTGCCCGCTTGCTTCCTGGCCCTTGCAGTGTACAGTTCATCAATGGAGGGAAGGTTGCAGCTAATAACCTTCTCTGCTGATCGGACAATTCGCTGCAGCCTCCAGGTGTCGTGCTTGGTGGCTGAGCCAAACCAGACCATGATGGAGAAGAGAGAAGACCATGATACAAAGAGAGATTGTGGATGAATTCACTCTGATTTATTGAAGCTTAGAAGAATGAGAGGTGACCTCACTGAAACTTATGAATTCCTGACAGGACTGGACAATCGCGATACAGGAGAGATAGTTCCAATGGTGGGGAAGTCGTGATCCAGAGATCATAGAAACATAGAACATAGAAAATAGGTGCAGGAGTAGGCCATTCGGCCCTTCGAGCCTGCACCGCCATTCAATATGATCATGGCTGATCATCCAACTCAGTATCCTGTACCTGCTTTCTCTCCATACCCCCTGATCGCTTTAGCCACAAGGGCCACATCTAACTCCCTCTTAAATATAGCCAATGAACTGGCCTCAACTACATTCTGTGGCAGAGAATTCCAGAGATTCACCACTCTCTGTGTAAAAAATGTTTTTCTCATCTCAGTCCTAAAACATTTCCCCTTTATCGTTAAACTGTGACCCCTTGTTCTGGACTCCCCCAACATCAGGAACAATCTTCCTGCATCTAGCATGTCCAACCCCTTAAGAATTTTGTAAGTTTCTATAAGATCCCCCCTCAGTCTTCTAAATTCCAGCGAGTACAAGCCGAGTCTATCCAGTCTTTCCTCATATGAAAGTCCTGACATCCCAGGAATCAGTCTGGCGAACCTTCTCTGTACTCCCTCTATGGCAAGAATGTCCTTCCTCAGAATAGGAGACCAAAACTGTACACAATACTCCAGGTGTGGTCTCACCAAGACCTTGTACAACTGCAGTAGAACCTCCCTGCTCCTATACTCAAATCCTTTTGCTATGAATGCTAACATACCATTCGCTTTCTTCACTGCCTGCTGCACCTGCATGCCCACTTTCAATGACTGGTGTACCATGACACCCAGGTCTCGTTGCATCTCCCCTTTTCCTAATCGGCCACCATTCAGGTAATAGTCTACTTTCCTGTTTTGCCACCAAAGTGGATAACCTCACATTTATCCACATTATACAGCATCTGCCTTGCATTTGCCCACTCACCAAGCCTATCCAAGTCATCTTGCAGCCTCCTAGCACCCTCCTCACAGCTAACACTGCCCCCCAGCTTCGTGTCATCTGCAAACTTGGAGATGTTGCATTCAATTCCCTCGTCCAGATCATTAATATATATTGTAAATAGCTGAGGTCCCAGCACTGAGCCTTGCGGTACCCCACTAGTCACTGCCTGCCATTCTGAAAAGGACCCATTTACTCCTACTCTTTGCTTCCTGTCTGCCAGCCAGTTCTCTATCCACATCAATACTGAACCCCCAATACCGTGTGCTTTAAGTTTGTATATTAATCTCTTATGTGGGACCTTGTTGAAAGCCTTCTGAAAGTCCAGATATAACACATCCACTGGTTCTCATATATCCACTCTACTAGTTACATCCTCGAAAAATTCTATAAGATTCGTCAGAAATTATTTATCTTTCATAAATCCATGCTGACTTTGTCCAGTGATTTCGCCACTTTCCAAATGTGCTGCTATCCCATCTTTAATAACTGACTCTAGCAGTTTCCCCACTACCGATGTTAGACTAACTGGTCTGTAATTCCCCGCTTTCTCTCTCCCTCCCTTTTTAAAAAGTGGGGTTACATTTGCTACCCTCCAATCATCAGGAACTACTCCAGAATCTAAAGAGTTTTGAAAAATTATCACTAATGCATCCACTATTTCTGGGGCTACTTCCTTAAGTACTCTGGGATGCAGCCTATCTGGCCCTGGGGATTTATCGGCCTTTAATCCATTCAATTTACCTAACACCACTTCCCGGCTAACCTGGATTTCCCTCAGTTCCTCCATCTCATTTGACCCCCGGTCCCCTGCTATTTCCGGCAGATTAATTAAGTCTTCCTTAGTGAAGACAGAACCAAAGTTGTTATTCAATTGGTCTGCCATGTCCTTGTTCCCCATGATCAGTTCACCTGTTTCTAACTGCAAGGGACCTACATTTGTTTTAACTAATCTTTTTCTCTTGACATATATATAAAAACGTTTTTATATTCCCTGCCAGTTTTCTTTCATAATCTATTTTCCCTTTCCTAATTAAACCCTTTGTCCTCCTCTGCTGGACTCTGAATTTCTCCCAGTCCTCTGGTAGGCTGCTTTTTCTGGCTCATTTGTATGCTTCATCTTTTGTTTTGATACTATCCCTGATTTCCCTTGTTATCCACGGACGCACTACCTTCCCTGATTTATTCTTTTGCCAAACTGGGATGAACAATTGTTGTAGTTCATCCATGCAGCCTTTAAATGCCTTCCATTGCATATCCACCGTCAACCCTTTAAGAATCAATTGCCAGCTTATCTTGGCCAATTCACGTCTCATACCCTCAAAGTTACCTTTCTTTAAGTTCAGAACACTTGTTCCTGAATTAATTATGTCACTCTCCATCCTAATGAAGAACTCAACCATATTATGGTCACTCTTGCCCAAGGGGCCACGCACAACAAGCCTGCTAACTAACCCTTCCTCATTACTCAATACCCAGTCTAGAATAGCCTGCTCTCTCGTTGGTTCCTCTACATGTTGATTTAGAAAACTATCCCGCTTACATTCCAAGAAATCCTCTTCCTCAGCACCCCAGCCAATTTGGTTCACCCAATCTATATGTAGATTGAAGTCACCCATTATAACTGTTTTACCTTTGTTGCACGCATTTCTAATTTCCTGTTTGATGCCATCCCCAACTCCACTACTACTGTTAGGTGGCCTGTACACAACTCCCACTAGCATTTTCTGCCCCTTAGTGTCTCGCAGTTCTACCCATATCGATTCCACATCCTCCAAGCTAATGTCCTTCCTTTCTATTGCGTTAATCTCCTCTCTAACCAGCAACGCTACCCCACCTCCTTTTCCTTTCTGTCTATTATTATTATTATCCCTCCTGAATATTGGATATCCCTGGATGTTCAGCTCCCAGCCTTGGTCACCCTGGAGCCATGTCTCCGTGATCCCAACTATATCATAGACATTAATAGCTATCTGCACATTCAACTCATCCACCTTATTACGAATGCTCCTTGCATTGAGACACAAAGCCTTCAGGCTTGTTTTTACAACACTCTTACCCCTTATACAGTTGTTGAAAAATGGCCATTTTGGGTTTTTGCACTGGATTTGTCTGCCTACCACTTTTACTTTTCACCTTGCTACCTATTGCTTTACCCTCATTTTATACCCCTCTGTCTCTCTGCTCACACATTTAAGAAACCCACCACCTCTTATTCTCTGTTTATTATCTTTTTCTTCTTTCCCCCCTACATGTTGGGTCTGAGTGCTTCCCTTCTCTGCCTCCTGCCTCACACACTGTCTACTAGCTTTCTCCATTTGAGTCCTTACCCCCAACCGTTCTAGTTTAAAGTCTCCACAGTAGCCTTTGCAAATCTCCCCGCCAGGATATTGGTCCCCCTCGGGTTCAAGTGCAACCCGTCCTTTTTGGTCACAGCATAAGCACATAGTTGGGCCTGAGGACTGAGATATGTAGACATGTCTTCAATTGTTATTGTTACAGGTACAATGACATCCACTTTTTGCATGCAGTTCAGTAAAAGTATTACTATACATAAGCACAATCTTAGAGTAAGTACAAGGATATAGGAATAATACTCTGAGACTATGCTGAAACATACAAGATTATTAAGGGTTTGGACACTCTGGAGGCAGGAAACATGTTCCTGATGTTGGGGGAGTCCAGAACCAGGGGGCCACAGTTTAACAATAAGGAGTAAGCCATTTAGAACGGAGACGAGGAAACATTTCTTCACACAGAGAGTTGTGAGTCTGTGGAATTCTCTGTCTCAGAGGGCGGTGGAGGCCGGTTCTCTGGATACTTTCAAGAGAGAGCTAGATAGGGCTCTTAAAGATAGCAGAGTCAGGGGATATGGGGAGAAGGCAGGAACGGGGTACTGATTGGGGATGATCAGCCATGATCACATTGAATGGCGATGGTATTATTGAGACAATACACAAGAAGGAGTTCAGGTAGATTTGTTTCTTATTGTGATAGGGATGGTAATTCTCAACAACGGTGCCCTGCAAGGATGTGCTCTCAGTCCCCTAATATACTTTCTATACACTCACCACTATGCACCATAATTTGGCCCTGCATGTTTGCAAATGACCCCACTGTGGTGGGACATATCACAAACAATGATGAGACAGAGTATAAGAATGGGATAGAGAACTTAGTCACATGGTGTCCGGTCAACAATCTCGCTCTCTATGTCAGCAAGATGTTGGAGCTGGTTATTGACTTGGATAGCATGGATGTGGAGAGGATGTTTCCACTAGTGGAATAGTCTAGGATTAGAGGTCATAGCCTCAGAATTAAAGGACGTTCTTTTTGGAAGGAGAAGAGGAGGAATTTCTTTAGTCAGAGGTTGGTAAATCTGTGGAATTCTTTGCCACAGATGTCTGTGTAGGACAAGTCCGTGGATATTTTTAAGGCAGAGATAGATAGATTCTTGATTAGTATGGGTGTCAGAGGTTATGGGGAGAAGGCAGGTGAATAGGGTTAGGAGGGAGAGATAGATCGGAATTTTTGTATGATGATTGAATGATGGCATAAGCTGGATGGGCTGAATGGCCTAATTCTATTCCTATTTCTTATGACCATATGACCTTATGACTTCAGGAAGCGTGGTGGAGCATATGTCCTAACCTGCATCAATGGTGCCAAAGTGGAAATGGTTAAGAGCTTTGAGTACCCTGGTGCAAATATTACTAATGAGCTATCATACACCAACTACACTGACGTGACAGCCAAAAAAGCACACTAACGCCTTACTCACCTAGGAGACAGGAAATTTTGCATGTCTCCAATGACTCATACAAACTTCTACAGATGCACCCATGACAAAAAAAACTGTCAGGTTGCATCACAACTTGGTTTGGGAACAGCTGCTCAAAACTGCAAGAAATTGCAGAGAATTGTGGATGTAGCCCACTACACAAACCAGACTCCCCACTATTGATTTCATCTACATTCATGCTGCCTCGGCAAAGCAGCCAACATAATCAAAGACCTTACCAACCCTGGTCATTTCTTCTACTGCCACTCTCATCGGGCAGAAGATACAGAAGCTTGAAAAACGTCAATCTTTTGTGATATAAATTTTTATTAGAAGCAAACATATTATAATGTAGAGTAACATATTATAATAGGAGAAGAAAAAACTTTTCATATACATCAATCACTCATACATTATTAAATTTGTCAATTGTCAGTTAATTCTGCTTCTAGTGTTTTTTTATATAGATAGAAAAAGAAAAATAGAGAGAAAGAAGAATTACAATATCAAAAAAGAAAAAGAGGTGGAATGAATTACTTATAATACGTCATAGGAGATAAGTTCGTAGGTTATGAAATATAATTACATCTAATCCTGAGTTCAAGCTTCAGTCGGGCTTTCGCGCTGGGCCACTCTATCCCTTCAAATAGGCAATGAATGGAGCCCATATTTTAACAAAAAGTTCTTGCTTGTCCATTAAGACAAGTCTAATTCTTTCTAGATGTAGGGTCTCCGACATTTCCACAATCCACATTTTAATTGTGGGGGTTGTAGGGCCTTTCCAGAATTTTAATATTAATTTTTCCCCAGTTATTATACTGTAGTCAAGGAAGTTTCTTTGGCTTGTTGTGAGTGTTAAACTTTGTTCTGATATCCCAAGTATTATTAATTTTATTAATTTTGAGTCTGGAGCCAATTTGGTATTAACAACTTCAGAAATTATTTGAAAAATATCAGTCCAGTAATTTTTAATTTTTATACAATTTGCAAAGGTATGTGTTAAATTGGCCTCTAGATGCAGGCATTTATCACATATAGGAGAGATATGTGGGAAAATTATATTTAGTTTTATTTTGGAGTAATGTAATCTGTGTAAGACTTTAAATTGTATTAAAGCATGTCTGGCATTTAACGAACATTGATGTATATGTTGTAAACTTTCGTCCCAAATATCTTTCGTAATAGGATAACCTAACTCATTTTCCCATTTATGTCTATATAGTTCCATCGGTGGTACCTCGTTATTTAGGAGAATGTTATAAATATAAGCTATTAATTTTTCAGTGTTAGGATGCTTATTCAAACATTCATCAAGAATTTCTGGTTCCCTAGTCCTATAAACTTGTGTATTGGATTTAACATAATCTCTAATTTGTAAATATCTGAAAAAGTTATTTGAGTGTAGTCCATGATTCTCTTGAAATGACAGAAAGATGCCTTCCCTATAAAGATGTCCAATCCTTTTAATTCCATAATGTTTCCATTGTATAAAACCTCTATCCAATATGGATGGCTTGAATAGAGGATTATTTACAATGGGAAGACATAGTGGTATATTATTCAGTTTTAAAGTCTTTTTAAAAATGTCAATCTGAGGAACAGATTCTTCTGCTCGGTTACCAGGCTTCTGAATGGTCCTTCCATAAGCTAAGATACAGTCTGATTATCCTCCACCTGACTACGGACATTGGACTTTTTGTTCGAAGATAGGCACAAAATGCTGGAGTAACTCAGCGTAACAGATTGTGAAAGATTGCAGCAGGATCTGGATCGATTGGCCAGGTGGGCGGAGGAATGGTTGATGGAATTTAATACAGAGAAGTGTGAGGTGTTGCATTTTGGGATGTCGATCAAGGGCAGAACCTACACAGTAAATGGTAGGCCTCTGGGTAGTGTTGCAGAGCAGAGGGATCTAGGAGTACAAGTGCATGGTTCCTTGAAGGTCAAGTCGCAGGTAGATAAGGTGGTCAAAAAGGCTATTGGTACTTTGGCCTTCATCAGAGTATAGAGTATAGAAGTTGGGAGATCATGTTGCAGTTGTATAAGATGTTGGTGAGACGGCATTTAGAATATTGTGTTCAGTTCTGGGCAACATGTTATAGAAAAGATATTGTCAACTTGAATGGGTTCAGAAAAGATTTACGAGGATAGATGTAGATTATAGAGGTAGATTCACAGGGTCTTTTGCCCAGTGTAGGGGAATCGAGGACCAAAGGACATAGGTTCATGGAGAGGGGGGAAAAGATTTAATAGGAATCCAAGGGGTACCTTTTTCACACAAAGATTGGTGGGTGTATGGAACAAGCTGCAAGAGGAGGTAGTTGAGGCTGGGGCTATCCCATCGTTTAAGAAACAGTTAGACAGGTACATGGATAGGACAGGTTTGGAGGGATATGGACCAAGCGCAGGCAAGTGAGACTAGTGCAGCTGGGACATTGTTGGCCGGTGTGGGTGAGTTGGGTCTGTTTCCACACTGTATCACTCTATGACTCTATGACAGGCAGCATCTCTGGAGAGAAGGAATGGGTGACGTTTTGGGTCGAGACCCTTCTTCAGACTTTTTGTTTCTGTTTTCTTTGTCGCGCTACAATACTGAGAACTATATCGTGTTCTCTGTATCTTTCCATGTACGCTACCTGTAGTACTTGAGTTTGTCTTGAATGTATGGATAGTTTTATCTGATTTTGTTGGACAGCATACAAAACAAAACTTTTCATTTTACCGTGGTACATGTGGCAATAATCAACCTAAATCTTCTTGAGGCAGCACCTCATATAGATGCTTATGATGGTGGGGAAAGCTGTGTCTTATATGGACTGGGATGAATCCACCACTCTCCACCAGCCTCTTACATTCCAATATGTTAGAATTGCCCTATCAGGCAACCTGTCGGGATACTTTCTGCAGTGCATCTGCAGAAGTGTGTTAGAAGAATCGGTAACATGCCAAAGCCCTTCAAACTTCGCAAAAATATATGCTCTCATATCATTATGATTACATAAAGATCTCATAAACATTTCTGTCTGTGCTCCTGTTTTCTCCCACATCCATAGGACTTGTGGTTTATGTCAATTGGAACATCAAACAGAACAGTACAGCACAGGAATGGCCCTATGACCCACAATCTTTGTGCCAAACATGATGCCTTGTCCATGTACATGATCCATATTCCTCTATTCCTTACACGTCCATGTGCCTAGTTAAAATCCTCTTAAACACCTCTATCGTACCTGCCTCCATCATCATCCCTGACAATGCGTTCCAGGACCCTACCTCACTCTGTGTAAAAAACTTGCCCCGCACATCTCTATTAAACTTTCCCCCTCTCACCTTATAGCTATGCTTTCTAGCATTGGACATTTCCACCCTGGGTAAAAGGTTTTGACTGTCTACCCTATTGGGCCAGTCCCACTTGCACGATTATTTTGGCGACTTGCTGGCACCCATCATAGTCGCAGCAGGTCTCCGGAAATTTTCAACATGTTGAACATCCCACGGCGACCAGAACAAGGTACGACTCTTTGGGCGACTACTCACGACCGTACAGGCTTCACCCCGCGACATGTCGCCAGGGTGTCGCCTGTATGGTCGTGAGTAGTCTCCTCAATCGCCCAAAGAGTCGTAGTGTCTTTCTGGTCGCCGCTGAATTTTCAACTTGTTGAAAAATTTCGGCAACCTATAACGGGTGCCGGCAGTCACCAACAAAGTTGTGGAAGAGGGACAGGCCTATATCTATGACTCTTATTTTAATGGCAGTTTCTATACCTTCTCAAAGTCCAACTTCGATAGCCATTACTTCTCGGGAATGTGATGGAGCTATAGTTTTATGTTTACGCACTCACCACACTCTTATGATAGCAAAAACGAATCCTCCAGACGTTGCTTCATGATTAATTGGTCCTTATTGAAGTAATACATAACAAAGAAATAACTCATAACTTTCCGTTCTCAATAGCTGTTCCATTCGTGAGATATAAATCATCTAAGAGTGCGGCGTCTCGTGTCTCATAAGATCGTGAGATTTGTCTGTACTTTTTAGTTTCTCGTGTCTCGTGTGATCGTGTGATCGTGAGATCATGAGACACTAGACGCCACACCCTTATAAGAAGACACTCTTAGATGATTTCTATGCCACGATTGGAACAGCTATTGAGAACGGAAAGTTATGAGTTATTTCTTTGTTATGTATTACTTCAATATAGAGCAATTAATCAAGAAGCAACGTCTGGAGGAGTGTGGTGGGTGTGTAAACTATAGCTGCATCACATTCCTGAGAAGTAATGGCTATCGAAGTTGGACTTTGAGAAGGTATAGAAACTGCCATTAAATAAGTAAAAACCACATCCCTCGAGACAAACTCAAATCTATGAGTCTGCGCTAGTCTCCTCCAAAGTAGACATACCCCTTCTACATCTCAAATCCCACCTACAAAAGTACAGACAGATAAAAAATATATATATTAGACATGACTTAAGCTTAATGGCTCCTACACTTATAATTTTATATACTGCTATTAATTCTCCCCTCAACCTTCACATTATAGGGAAAACAATCCATCCAAGCTCTCCCTGCAGCTGAAAACCTCTAATCCAGGCAGCATTCTGGTCAATCTCCGCACAGTTGCGCGCTCGGGTTAAAATTGATCTGACATTTATCGCCCATTTCTGCAGCTGATCTATATCTCGCTGCATCTTCTGACAGCATTCCTCACTGTCTGCAACTCCTCCAATTTTGGTGTTTTCAGTAAATCTCCTCACCAACCCATCTACATTTACATCTAGGTTATTTATATGTATCACAAACAGCAGAGGTCCCAGCACAGATACCTGCGGAACTCCACTGGTCACAAACCTCCAGCCAGAATATCTTCCCTCCACCACAACCCTCTGTCTTCTATGAAAATGCCAGTTCTAAATCCAAAATTAGCTCTTGTAAAGATTGCCCCTAGTGTGTAGTGAGTGGATGAGAAAGTGGGATAACATGGAAATAGAATGATTAGCTGATCGATGGTTGGTGGGGCTCCAAGGGCTGAAGGACCTCTTTTTGTCTCCCTTCAATTTTTCCAGCATCTGCAGTTCTTTCTTAAACTAAACATCTATGTGGTCAGACGAGGTCAAGTCATCGAGATGTTGATGTCCAGAAATTTATAGTTGCTACATCTCTCCATCTACGAGCCACCAATGAAAACTGGCTTGTGGCACAAGTTTATTCTATTCGGCCAGTCTGGGCCGAAGGAAGAAGAAAATGCAAGATAATAACGTACTTAGGAAATTGTCTCATGATATTCCCTTCAAGAGGCATAAATTTAACAGAAGCTAAGGGGCTTGTGAATCATATCAGCAATATAGAACAAAACACTGCATGCTGTGAATTCTGTGCAATTACAATGACAGAAATACTCTGAGGCAGACCTGCTTGGACTCAAGGGTGCATGAAAGATTGTTTTGAGAAACGGACTTGACTTTCGAGAAATCAGATGCAGTATGTTTTAAGGCAGGGAGCATGGAGATTTAACAAAAGTTATCAGTGAATCAGCAGGACAGAATTTGAGTGCTATGCAAGAAAATCTCAAGGGGTGAAAGAAAATTGCTGGAGCTGAGGCTAAGTAAACCCCAAGGACATGAATGTGTTGGAGCGATGCAAGGAAGCATAAGTTCCACAGGCGCGAATTGTGTTTGGTAAAATATACAATAATTGTGAAATATATTGAAGTGTTGTGGAAAAGATTCACTCACATTTGAGCAGCAAGCCAACAGACATAATACTTGAGAATTTGGAGAGGCAGCACAAAGTGTGGCAGGTAATAGGTGGATATAGGCGAGGGGGGGAGGGAGGGGGGGATTAATAGGCAGATGGTTGGAACAAAGGACAGAGATAAAAGCAGGTGTGAGACCTTTGTCTCTTATCTCTAAGCCTTATTCCAACAATCTGACTATCAAAACCACCCCTTGCCTGTATCCACCTATTATCTGCCACACTTTATCCTGCCTCTCCCCTTTCCCAGCTTTCTTTTCCCCCTTCAAACCAGTCGGAAGAAGGGTCTCGACCCAAAACGTCGTCTATCCATGTTCTTCAGAGATGCTGCCTGGCCCGCTGGGTTACTCCAGTACTTTGTGTTCTTTTATTATGTATTAATCGGCACACACAGTTCTTCGTTTCTACAAAATAGATAATACCTTCTTTTTAGTCAGTCCCTTGGAATAACTTGCTTCCACTCTGGTTCTGTGGGTTTCATGGTCATGATGAGACAAATAGAGAAGCCATCAACTTTTCCAGAGATGGAAAAGGAGGTGATAAATAGAGAAGCCAAAAGGGTGCAGCTTGTTTCTTATTAGGATATGGGTGGAGAAATATAGATGAAGTTCAACGTTAGGACGAATCGAGTTTATTGTCATATGCACATGGTGAGATAAAAGTACAATGAAAATCTTGTTTGCAGCAGCAACACAGGCACATATACTTAGACAACACGTATAACAGATATTATACATTCATTTTGCAATACAGTGAAAAGAAAGAGATTGTGCAAAAAAAATGAGTGTAAACATATTTAGGAACCAAGTTCCCAGCAGTGCAAGAAAGAGGTGGATCATAGTGTTCCATTGTCGAGGTAGGATCAGGGTTGTGCAGGACTGTTCAAGATCCTGATGGTTGTAGGGAAGTAGCAGTCCCTGAACCTGATGATGTGGGACCTCAGGCATCTGTACCTCCTATCTGAAGGTAGCAGTATGATGGTCCGGGTGGTGGGCATGCTTGATGATAGATGCCAGGTTCCACAGAGCCTCCCGGACAGCTTTGATCCACTGTTATTTGCTTATCACCAAATAAGGTGCACAGCAGAAGCCAACTCCCTGGCCCTAAACACATCTCTGGGAACAGCTGGACGACAAGAACACCCATGTTGGACTCTTATTTATTGACTATGGCTCCACTTCAACACCATAATTCCATCCAAATTCATCTCCAAAATCTAACACCAAAATCTATCCCCTCCCCCCTACCCACATCTGACCACAATCAATGAGGATATGTGACAACACCTCCTCCATAATAATTTTCAACGCGGTGCCCCGCAAGGTTGTGTTTTCAGTTCTTGACTACACTAGTTCAAGTTCAAGTTCAAGTGAGTTTATTGTCATGTGTCCCTGATAGGACAATGAAATTCTTGCTTTACTTCAGCACAACAGAACATAGAAGGCATTGACTACAAAACAGATCAGTGTGTCCATATACCATTCTATAAATATATACACACATGAATAAATAAACTGATAAAGTGCAAATAACAGATAATGGGCTATTAATGTTCATAGTTTTGTCCGAGCCACGTTTAAAAGCCTGATGGCTGTGGGGAAGTAGCTATTCCTGAACCTGGTCTTCAGGCTCCTGTACCTTCTACCTGAAGGTAGCAGGGAGATGAGTGTATGGCCAGGATGGTGTGGTTCCTTGATGATACTGCCAGCCTTTTTGAGGCAGTGACTGCGATAGATCCCCTCGATGGAAGGGAGGTCAGAGCCGATGATGGACTGGGCAGTCTTTACTACTCTTTGTAGTCTTTTCCTCTCCAGGGCGCTCAAGTTGCCGAACCAAGCCATGATGCAACCGGTCAGCATGCTCTCTACTGTGCACCTGTAGAAGTTAGAGAGAGTCCTCCTTGACAAACCGACTCTCCGTAATCTTCTCAGGAAGTAGAGGCGCTGATGTGCTTTCTTAATAGTAGCATCAGTGTTATCGGACCAGGAAAGATCTTCAGAGATGTGCACGCCCAGGAATTTAAAGCTCTTGACCCTTTCAACCATCGACCCATTGATATAAACGGGACTGTGGGTCCCCATCCTACTCCTTCCAAAGTCCACAATAAGTTCCTTGGTTTTGCTGGTGTTGAGGGCGAGGTTATTGTGCTGGCACCATATGGACAGTTGCTCGATCTCTCTTCTGTACTCTGACTCATCCCCATCAGTGATACATCCCACAACAGTGGTGTTGTCAGCGAACTTGATGATGGAGTTCGCACTATGACCGGCTACGCAGTCATGAGTATAGAGTGAGTACAGCAGGGGGCTGAGCACGCAGCCTTGAGGTGCTCCCATGCTTATTGTTATCGAGTCTGACACATTTCCACCAATACAAACAGACTGTGGTCTGAGAATGAGGAAGTCGAGGATCCAATTGCAGAGGGATGCGCAGAGACCCAGTTCTGCGAGTTTGGTAACCAGCTTGGAGGGAATGATTGTATTAAATGCCGAGCTGTGATCGATGAATAACAGCCTGACATATGAGTTTTTGTTGTCCAAGTTGTCCAGAGCAGAGTGGAGGGCCAGCGTGATCGCATCCACCGTTGATCTGTTGTGGCGGTAAGCGAACTGCAATGGGTCCAGGTTTTTGTCGAGGTAGGAGTTGATTTGCGCCATGATCAACCTCTCAAAGCACCATCACCACAGGCGGACAATCACGATTTGTGCGGCCAAATTCAGCTCAAACACCATCAACAAGTTTGCCGATGACACCATAGTGGTGGACCGAATCACCAACAATGATGTGATGAGTACAGGAAGGAGATAAAGCACGTAGCAACATGGTGTCATGACAATAACATTTTTCTCAATGCCAGCAGGACTCCATGAAGTGTAGTGTAGAACATGTCCCAATCTGCATCAATGGTGGTGACGCGGAACCTGTTTTTGAGCTTCAAGGTCCTTGGGGTAAATAGGAAACGAAGGTGGGGAGTAAAATGTAGAAGCAGAGTGAATCACAATGGGAAGCTGGAAATGGGGAAAAGGGTTGGAAGGAGGGAACTCAGAATAGAGAGGGATGATGAAGAGTAGGTGGAGGAGGGTAAAGGATCTGCCATGAGATCAGCCATGATTGAATGGTGGGGTAGACTCGATGGCTTAATTAGACAATAGACAATAGATGCAGGAGTAGGCCATTCGGCTCTTTGAGCCAGCACCGCCATTCAATGTGATCATGGCTGATCAATTCTAATCCTATAACTTGTGAACTGGGTGACAGGGATGGGAGGAGTTGAAAGAAAGGTGTATGCGGGGAGGGTGGTTTACCTGAAATTGGAGAATTCAATATGCATGCCATTGGGTTGTTAACCACCCAAGTGGACTATAGAAACATAGAAAATAGGTACAGGAGTAGGCCTTTCGGCCCTTCGAGCCTGCACCGCCATTCAATATGATCATGGCTGATCATCCAACTCAGTATCCTGTACCTGCCTTCTCTCCATACCCCCTGATCCCTTTAGCCACTATGATTGCTGTTTGTCCAGTGTGTGTCTGGCAGTGGAGGAAGCTGAGGATGGACAGGTCGCTATGGAAATGGGAAAGGGAAAAGTGGCCTGTAACCCAAAGGTCCAGGTGGCCGTGAGACAGTTAAAAAACTGCTATTGGATACTGAACCTATCTTTGGGTTTTCCTTGCTCAGCATCAAAAACATTTTAGTTTAGTTTAGTTACCGAGGTAGAGTGAAACGCTTTTATTATTGCATAACATCCAGTCAGTGGAAAGACTATACATGATTACAATCAAGAAGTCCACAGTGTACAGATACAGGATAATGGGAATAAATGGAGTATTGAGCCTAACAGTGTGAAAATGAAATAATGACTGGGCATATCTTCCTCCAGGTGATGATTTGAGTCTGTTGATGGGGCTGTTTCTGTGGAAAGGCTTGTTTAGAGTCCTTGCCTGTTATAAAACCTCAGTAAATGACCACCGGGTGGCGCTGAGATGGCAGCCTCGCCAGCAGCCTGTGTGTTATTTCGACTTTTTTTGTTATTTTTAGTGTGTTTAAAATGTACGTTTTAATGTTTCTCGGTATGTTTTTAGGTGGGGGTTTGGGGGCTGTGGGGTGAGGGTGGGGATTGGGGAATAGGGGGAAACCATTTTCCATCTCTTACCTCGATGGAGATATGATCTTTCTCCGTCTCCCCCTTTGCGGCCAAACAACAGAATTGGTGCGGCCTTTCCTGGAGACCGGTCCGGAGCTTCAAGCCGCAAGCGCGCAGAGCCGCAGAGCGGTCGATCCTTTGCCGAGGATAGCTGTGGAAGTGCTCCGACCAGGGGGCCTGTGGACTTAAACACCGTGAAGCCGCGAAGAGGCGACTCGGGAGCTCCATGCTGTGGAGTGTTCCGATCCATCCCGACGCCGGAGTTTCCATCATCTCGACGAGAGGGCTTGAACAGCGGGCCATCGGCAACGGCCCCGTTCAAAGGCCGTTTGAACACGGGTGAACAAAGGAGGAAGATGACTGAACTTTATTGCCTTCCATCAAAGTGTGGTGGATGTTTATGTGAAATTTATTGTGTATTGTGTTCTTTTTACTTTTATGACTGTATGGTAACTCAAATATCACTGTACTTAATTGGTGCACGTGACAATAAATCTGAACTTGAACGAACTTAATTTTTGATACTTTTCTAATGCTCCTTTTTTACAATAATATTGTAACCATAAAGGAACATTGCAACCTTCTGAAATGTTTAAATGAACAAATCACCAAAAAGAGATTTCGCACATCTGATTAATCTCTTGAACTCTTCTTGTTTTATTCTTATTTACTTTATTTTCCTGTTTCCACATTTGTTTCTCCGTTCTGTTTCCCTGCTTCTTTCCTTTCAGAGAATCATAAAAATGACAAAGCACAGAGGGTGGTCACATCAGTGCTCGCTCCCAAACAGAGTTGTCCAATTAGTTCCACCCTGCTTGTTCAATCCCCATATTCCTACAAACTTTTCTCTTTCAAGTGTAATCCAATTCCCTTTTGAAAGTTATTATCGAGTATACTTCCACTGCATTCTAGATCATTGTGCTGCATTACAGTACTGTTCCTTGTGTTCCCTCAGGTATCTTTGCCAATAATCTGAAATCTGTGTTTTCTAATTACTGACTCTGCTGCCACTGGGGATAGTTTCTCCCTATTCACTCTTTCAAAACCTTTCATTATTTCAAAAATTGCTTGTTGGTTTCTCTTCTCTAAGGTAAATAGCCTTTGCTTCCAAACTGAAGACTTTCAAAGAGTGATAGCGTCGTACAGCATGGAAACAAGCTCTTTGGGCCAACTTGCTGACCCATCTAAGGTAGTCTCACTTGCCCGCATTTGGCATATATGCCCCTGAACCTCTCCTATCTATGTACGTATCCAAGTGACTTTTAAATTATGATATTGTATCTGACTCAACTACCTCCTCTGGCAGCTCATTCCATGTACTCATCACCCTCTGAATAAAAAAGTCGCCCCTCGGTTTCCTATTAAATCTTTCCCCTTTCACCTTAAACCTATGTCCTTTGTTTTTTGATTCCCATACCCTGGTAAAAAGCTCTGTGCATTTGGACTACCAAGTCCTCTCATGTACACACTTCTATCACAGCTTACTGCACTCCAAGGAAAAAAGTCAAAGCTTTCAGGTCCTCTTTCAGGTTCCAGGTCCAAGTTTTCAGGTTGTTCAGATCCTCAAGTCCTGGCAACATCCTTGTAAACCTTCTCTTCACTTTTACAGCTCAATTACATCTGTCCTCGAGCAGGTTTACTGAAACTGAATACAATACGAATGAGTATAGAAGTTGGGAAGTCTTGTTGCAGTTGTATAAGGCGTTGTTGAGGCCGCATCTAGAGTATTGTGTTTAGTTCTGGACACCATGTTAGAGGAAAGATATTGTCAAGCTGGAAAATGTGCAGAGAAGATTTACAAAGATATTGCCAGAGCTGGAGGGTCTGAGCTATAGGGAGAGGTAGAGTAGGCTGGGACTCTATCCATTGGAGTGCAGGAGGATGAGGGGTGATCTTATTGCGGTGTATAAAATCATGCAAGGAATAGATTGGGTAGATGCACAGTCTCTTGCTCAGAGCAGGTGAATTGAGGGCCAGAGGATATAGGTTTAAGGTGATGGGGAAATGATTTGATAGGAATCTGAGGGGTACCTTTTTCACACAAAGGATGGTGGATGTATGGAAAAAGCTTCCAGAAGTGGTAGTTGAGGCAGAGACTATCCCAACATTTAAGAAACAGTTGGACCGGTACATGGATTGGACAGGTTTGGAGGGATATGGACCAAATGCGGGCAGGTGGGACGTGTAGCTGGGACATGTTGGCCGGTGTAGGCAAGTTGGACCGAAGGGCCTGTTTCCACACTGTATCACTCTATGACTCTGTATACAACTGTAACTTAACATTCCAACTTCTATACTCAATATTCTGGCTGTTGAAGGCCAAAGTACCAAAACCTTTCTTTACTACTGGCGGTGCTGGCTCGAAGGGCCGAATGGCCTACTCCTGCACCTATTGTCTATTGTCTATTGTCTACTACCCTATCTACCTGTGATGCCCATTTCACGGAAATGTGTACCTTGTCTCCTAGATCACTCTTTTCTCCAACACTCCCAGGGGCCTACCATTCACTGTGAAGGACTTGCATTTGGTTAACATCCCAAAATGCAACACCTCACACTTATCTGCATAAACTCCATTAGCCATTCTTCAGCCCACTTGCCCAGCTGACCAAGATCCTTCTGTAATTTTTGATAAACATCTTCACCGTCAGCGATACCACTTACCATTTGCAAACTTACTCATCATGCCTTGCACATTCTTATCTAAATATAAAGCACAAACAACAATGGGGCCAACAGCACCACTCACCAGACCTCCAGTCTGAAAAATAGCCTTCCACCACTGCCCTCTGTTTTCTTCCCTGAAGCCAATTCTGTATTCAGGCAATTAGTTCTCCCTGAATGCCCTTTGATCTAACTTCCAGAGCAACCTACCATGTGTACCTTATCTAAGACCTTGCTGAAGTCAAGTCATCCCCAGTATCAATCAAGTATATCTCCTGTACACCTTCTCTGTGGCTTAAGTGTGATACCAGGAATTAGCTATACTATTTGAATTGGACTTTAAACCTCTGTGCCTCGTACCTGATGGGAGAGGGAATGATCAGGGTGAGACTGGTCCTTGATTATGCTGCTGGGCTTGCCGAGGCAGCGTGAAGTTTAGATGGAGTCAATGGAAGGGGTGGTTTGCATGATGATCTGGACTATGTCCACAACTGTGGCGACTATTGCATACATTGGGTAAGCAAGCAAATAATTTCACTGTGACCTGTCACATGTGGCAACGAAGTATTCCTCCATTCAACTCTGCAATTTCTTGCAGTCTTGGATGAAGTTGTTCCCAAACCATGCTACGATGCATCTTGATAAGCTGTTTTCTACGGCACCCCTGTTGAAGTTGATGAGGCTTGTTGGGGACATGCTGAACTTCCTAAGTTTTCTAAGATCAATGAACAGTTTCTTCCCAGCTAGATGTTGAATGTTTTATGTGTCATTCTTAATTGTTACTGTATGTCGTGTTGTTAAGTGCGAGCAGAGCACCAAAGTAAATTCCTTGTATGTGTACATACTTGGCCAATAAACTAATTCATATATCAGGCAACTGAATGGTCCTCTAATCTGGTCCTGACCTCCCATCTATCTCCTCATTGGACACCTTTGTACTATCTTTAATCAAACTTATCATAATAATTGTTGTATCCTTTATCCTTTAGCTGTACACTGTGGCCGGCTTGATTATAATCATGTATAGTCTTCTTTGACTGGATAGCACACAACAAAAAAGCTTTTCACTGAACCTCAGTACATGTGATAATAATAAACTAAACTAAACAATATTCACTCCTCCCACTTAGTCCTCACTTTTGTTTTTCTTTTTTTATTGTCTTCTGCTGCTTTCTCTCCTTTACTATTTTTATTGTAATTCAAGTTTCCTTTGGCGTTGACTTCCACATAATGAAACGCTATGTTGAAGATGCCGGGCCTTTGTGTTTTTTATAGCATGTGGCGGCATGGTGATGCTAGGGTAGAGTTCCTGCCTTACAGGGCTTGCAGCACTGGAGTCCCGGGTTAGAACTACGAGTGCTGTCTGTACGGAGTTTGTACATTCTCCCCGTGACCAGCGTGGGTTTTCTCCAAGATCTCCGGTTTCCTCCCACACTCCAAAGATGTACAGATTTGTAGTTAAATTGACTTAGTATAAGTGTAATTCGTCCCTAGTGTGTGAAGGATAGTGTTAATGTGTGGGGATCGCTGGTCGGCGCGGACTTGGTGGGCCGAAAGGCCTGTTTCTTGGCCGGTCCTGTTGCTCAGAAGGATAAGGAAAAGAAGAGGAGGGCATTAGTAATAGGGGACTCTATAGTTAGGGGGTCAGACAGGCGATTCTGTGGACGCAGTCGGGAGACCCGGATGGTAGTTTGCCTCCCTGGTGCCAGGGTCTGTGATGTGTCTCAACATGTCCAAGATATCCTGAAAGGGGAGGGAGAGGAGCCCGAGGTCGTGGTACATATAGGTACCCCTGCCAATTTGATTCACCCAATCCATATGTAGATTGAAGTCACCCATTATAACTGTTTTGCCTTTGTTGCATGCATTTCTAATTTCCTGTTTGATGCCATCCCCAACTTCACTACTACTGTTAGGTGGCCTGTACACAACACCCACCAGCTATTTACAATTTATATTAATGATCTGGATGAGGGAATTGAAGGCAACATCTCCAAGTTTGCGGATGACACTAAGCTGGGGGCAGTGTTAGCTGTGAGGAGGATGCTGGGAGACTGCAAGGTGACTTGGATAGGCTGGGTGAGTGGGCAAATGTTTGGCAGATGCAGTATAATGTGGATAAATGTGAGGTTATCCACTTTGGTGGCAAAAACAGGAAAGCAGACTATTATCTAAATGGTGGCCGATTAGGAAAAGGGGAGATGCAGCGAGACCTGGGTGTCATGGTACACCAGTCATTGAAAGTAGGCATGAAGGTGCAGCAGGCAGTGAAGAAAGCGAATGGTATGTTAGATTTCATAGCAAAAGGATTTGAGTATAGGAGCAGGGAGGTTCTACTGCAGTTGTACAGGGTCTTGGTGAGACCACACCTGGAGTATTGCGTACAGTTTTGGTCTCCAAATCTGAGGAAGGACATTATAGCCATAGAGGGAGTGCAGAGAAGGTTCACCAAACTGATTCCTGGGATGTCAGGACTTTCATATGAAGAAAGACTGGATAGACTCGGCTTATACTCGCTAGAATTTAGGAGATTGAGAGGGGATCTTATAGAAACTTACAACATTCTTATAGGGTTGGACAGACTAGATGCAGGAAGATTGTTCCCGGTGTTGGGGAAGTCCAGGACAAGGGGTCACAGCTTAAGGATAAAGGGGAAATCCTTTAAGACCGAGATGAGAAAAAACGTTTTCACACAGAGAGTGGTGAATCTCTGGAACTCTCTGCCACAGAGGGTAGTTGAGGCCAGTTCATTGGTTATATTTAAGAGGGTGTTAGATGTGGCCCTTGTGGCTAAAGGGATCAGGGGTTATGGAGAGAAGGCAGGTACGGGATACTGAGTTGGATGATCAGCCATGATCATATTGAATGGCGGTGCAGGCTCGAAGGGCCGAATGGCCTACTCCTGCACCTATTTTCTATGTATCTATGTATCTATGTTTCCGCGCTGTATCTCTAAAACTACAACTAAAAAATGAATTCAATGAATTCAAATTGAAGGAACAATTAGTTAGTGCAAGTCGTTCAGAGGAAGATTGGATGACAAAAGCCTACATGTGCAATATCGGTATTTTAGTTTTGTAAGTAACAGAATGAACCAGGATAACAAGAAATCGGAATGAAAGATAATCATCAGTAACATGTAGCTCAATGGAAATTATTAGTTTCTATGTTATCTTCCAATTTAAAAAATGAAGCATAATTCATCTTCTATTGCTAATGTGAAGCAAACATTAATGGGCAATCATAATACTACATAATGATACCCTCACTTATGGTTAGACTTACTTCTTATAGCTACTTTTCAAAGGAAATTCCAACTAGAGAGGTTAATAAAAGAATACATAATTAATTAACTGAAGTAACTTTAATTAACATAAATCAAGCATGTGCAAACAAAAAATCAAGCTTTTTATTGTGTTTCATTGACAAGCCAGAGGTGCAATTTATGTGAAGCCACTGGTCTTCCTCCCCCATCAATTTCAAATACATTTCACATTGCCTTGGGAAAGCAGCCAACATAATCAAGGAGCATGTACATCCCGGTCATTCCCTGTTCTCCTTGATACCATCAGGCAGAATATACAAAAGCATAAAAACACATACCACCAGATTCAGGAACTGCATCATTATCAGACTACTGAAATGTTCTCTCATAAGTTAAGAGTGCAGACCTGATCTCCCAACCTACCTCATTGGACCCCAACACTTTTTTATCTGCACTTTCTCGGTAACTGTGATGCTATAGCACGGTACCACTATATTCTGCACTCTGGTATTTTTCTTCTTTCACTACCTATTGTATATGTGGCTTGACTATACTATTGTACAGTATGATTTGACTGGATAGCATGCAAAGTATATCACTGTATCTCAGTACACATGACAATAATAACTCAATGACAATTTTGTCTTAATAATGTGAAGGGTTGCAAAGCACTTATACAAAGAGATCCAGGTGTCCTTGTGCTTGATTCACAGAAACCTAGTATGGAGGTATTGAATATTTTGGAAAGCTAACAGAATGTCCTTGTTCAATGCCAGGGGAACTGAATACAAAAATGGCAGGGGAACTAAATACAAAGACCTCCTGTTGTTTCATTTATAGAATCAGAATCAGAATCAGAATCAGAAGATGATTTTATTCGCCAAGTATGTTTTGCAACATACGAGGAATTTCACTGGCCAGGTCAGTCATACAATTAAAAGCAACAGATCACTCAAAAACACATTTTAACATGAACATCCACCACAGTGACTCCTACACATTCCTCACTGTGATGGAAGGCGAAATAAAGTTCAAGTCCTTCCCTTGTGTTCTTCCTTGGTCGGGGGCCTCAAGCCCCCGTTGACGGGATGATCTTGACTCCCGTAGCCAGTGGTGTTCGGGCCCTCCGCGTCGAGGCGTTCAGCTCCTGCATCGGGGGGGGGGGGGTTATCAGCTCCCCCGCGCCGGGCGATCAAACCTCGTGTCGGGGCTGGTTGAACCTTCTGCAGCATTGGAACTCCCGACTAGCCTCTCCCGAGACTGCGAGCCCTTGATGGTATGTCCGCAGGCCGCGGTGGGAGCGATCCCAGGCAAGGGATCCGCTCCGATGTTAAGTCCGTGCCCCGCGGTGGGGCTCACGACAGTCCGAGGCGGCTACCAGCTCCATCGATGGAAGGCCGCAGAATGTGATCCGAAAAATGATCACATCTCCGGGAAGGTAAGAACCTGAAAAAAAAGTTTCCCCCGATCGCCCCCCCCCCCCCCCCCCCGCCCCCCACATAAAACAAACTGGTACATTAAATCAAACTTTTAACAAACACTAAAATAACAAAAAGATGAAAAAATGAACAGACTGCCGGCAGGGCTGGCCATCTCCCAGCTGCCCCTGGTGGTCAAGGGCATTCTAATTTATATAAGGGCATTCCTATTTATATAAGGAGGTCATCTGAAGAACATGGATGTGACATTTTAGGTCAGGTCCCTTCTTTGTGTCTGAAGAAAGATTCTGACCTGATATGTCACCTGCCCATGTTCTCCAGAGATGCTGCCTGGCCCGTTGCGTTATTCCAGCACTTTGTGCCTTTTTTTTGTAAGCCAGCATCTGCAGTTCTGTGTATCTCCTGTGTAAGGTGGTTACTGCATCGGAAAGTTTACAAGATTAATGGGCAAGTTGTCTTATGATGAAAGGTTGGAACACCTAGGATTATACCTGCTGGACCTTAGAAGAATGAGAGTTTGAGAACGAAAGAAGAATGAAATTTGTTTGAACCATACAGGATCTTGAGGGTTTGAGAAGGGTGCGTAAGGAAAGCAAAATACAGAGGGCTGGAAGAACTCAGCGAGTCAGGGAACATCTGTAGAGGGAACGCACAGATGACATTTCGAGTCAAGGCCAGTCCAGCAGTCTGAAGAAGGATCCTGACCTGAAAAAGACCTAAAGGATCAAAACAATCCAGAACTGAAACATCTGAAACAGATTAGTTTAGTTTAGTTTAGAGATGTTTAGGGTTGGAATCCGATACTTTTGGTCTGTTTGTCCCACTGAGTTCCACCTGCACGTTGTGTTTTGTAAAGGATGCTTTCTGCTGTGAGAGAATCTAGAAATAGCGGTCACTCTCCAAAAATAAAACGTTGCCCATTTAAGATGGAGATGATATGAATGTTTTTTGAAAATTATGTTTGTGAGTTTGAAACTTCCTTTATCCAAAGTTGTGGAAACAGAGTCTTTGAATATTTGCAAGGCAGAGGTAGATAGATATTGGATAAACAAGGGCATGAGAGGCCACTGTGCGTAGGCGGGAGTGCAGAACCAAGGTAACAATCAAACCAGCCACGATATTATTAAAAAGCTGAGCTGGCTTAAGGTATGGGTATTGGTTTATTATTGCTATTTACTGAGACAGTGAAAAAAATTGTTTTGCTTGCAATCCAAGCAAATCGTATCACACCTACGGTAAGTACATCAGGGAGTTTAAAAGAGTAAATCAAAAAGTGAAGAAGATAGTGTCTGAGTGGAGAGGTCCTGCTCTGAAAATATGTTCATATGCTTGTTATTTTGTATGTTTGAATCTCAGAGCTTAATGCTTGGCAGCTGTAGACACTGTTGCATTGGGGGATGCGCAAAGTCTGGAGTTGCAAGAGATCTGAAAAAGCCCCAAGAAGAAATTGAAAACAAGTGTTAACATTTCTAAAATCAAGGAAGCTAATGTAGGTCTGGAGAAGCCAGTGATCATGATGAAGGGCTTGGCTGAGAGTTAGGATGAGGCAGCAGAATTCTGGATGGCCTTGCGTTTACAGGGGGTGCGAGATGTGAGACATGCCAGGCAAGCATTGGAGCAGTAACAGCAGTGTTTAAAACAGGATGTGTAGGAAGGAACTGAAGATGCTGGTTTAAACCGAAGATAGACACAAAATGCTGGAGTAACTCAGCGGGACAGGCAGCATCTCTGGAAAGAAGGAATGGGTGACGTTTCGGGTCGAGACCCTTCATAAAACAGGTGCTTTGAAATAGATTGCATTCCACGGCCTTTAAAGTGTCATGTGAGCTTTTAGGGATAAGCGTTTGGGGCATTTTTAATTGGGGGGAACAGTGGTGCAGCAGTAAGGTAGTTGACTTACAGCGTCAGAGACCCGGGTTCAATCCTGACTACGGGTGCTGTCTGTACCTAGTTTGTACGTTCTCCCCGTGACCTGCGTGGGTTGTCTCCAGGAGCTCCAGTTTCTTCCCACCCTCCAAAGACGTACAGGTTTGTAGGCTAATTGGCTTGATAATATTGTAAATTATCCCTAGTGTGTGTAGGGGAGTGTTAGTGCGCGAGGATCTCTGGTCGGCACAGACATCGATGGGCCGAATATTTTGTTTCCATGCTGTATCTCTAAACTAAACCAAAAATGAATGAAAACACAGCAAATATCTAACAAATTCATGGAAATTCAGTTCAGGAAATTCAGTCTTGCACTTGTGATCACACAGAGACATTTTATTATAGGGGGTTCTCATCTCCAATAATGGCATTTATCATGCATCAGAGAAAATTCAGTCTTACGACTCATTTGTTCATGCAGATTTGCAGGGTTCCACTCATGTGACTCCAAGGACCACTTGAACAATTAACTGTAGAATGCTCAGGTCTCACGTATTCATTGATATCCCACAGAGCATCAGCTTTACCTCAGGCTCATTTCATTGACAGTGCGGATCTCAGATGGAAACTGAAATAGCTCATCGATTCAGCATTTGTGGGTGAACATGATTGCAATTGCATCAACCTTGTTCCTGGCAAGAACATGCTTAACACAAAAGACACCAACTATCTGGCCAGGCTCATTTCCCAACACAAAGGAGGGCCACACAACAGGTATCAAGGGACAGAGGAACAGATATGTATAGATGGATTACCAAAATATGTCAAAGCAACAGGGCTATCTTAGATAGACACAAAGTGCTGGAGTAACTCAGCGGGACAGGCTGGATCCCCAGAGAGAAGGAATGGGTGACGTTTCGGGTCGAGACCCTGCTTCAAACTGAGTGGGTGACTTCACCAGTTTTGACTGGGATTTACCCAGTGCAAAGGGTTAAACGGGACAGGATTTGTTAGGTGCGTTCAAGAGGGTTTCCTGAAACAGTATGTCGATAGTCCAACCGGAGAAGAGGGTTTGATTCTTTCGGATGGCGGTAGAATCACTATCGTACAGCGCCAGAGACCGGATTCGATCCTGACTATGGGTGGTGTCTGTGTGGAGTTTGTACATTCTCCCTTAATTTAAAAAACTTCCTCCTATTTGTCTGACAAATTGATGCAATGAAGAGCCTTCTTATCCCATGGTTAGTTTTATTACCCTTAGCCTGGTTGACAACATTCAATGTTTATCTCTACTCCCAGCCAGCTATGCCTTGCAGCCTAAACACCTCATAAATTGATCTATTGTCTCTTCTAACATGACCTCTAAGTTACCTTCACTATGTTGGCTTATTTTCACATCATGTATGCCCTTGGGTTATGCATATTACAAACCTAGAGGTTCCAGCACATATGCCAATGGATCTCTATAGGTCACATATCTCCAGCTCCAGAGCAACACAGTAGCACAGCAGTAGAGTTGCTGCCTTACAGCGACAGAGACCCGGATTCAATCCTGACTACGGGTGCTGTCTATATGGAGTTTGAACATTCTCCCTGTGGGTTTTCTAAGGGTGCTCCGGTTTCCTCCCACCCGAAGACGCACAGGTTTGTAGGTTAATTGGCTTCAGTAAAATTGTAAATAGTCCCTTGTGCTAGTGACTGGGTGATCGCTGGTTGGTGCGGACTTGGTTGGTCGAAGGGCCTGTTTTCATGCTGTTTGTCTTAAAAAGATACAAAGTGCTGGAGTAACTCAACAGGCCTGGTCACATCTCTGGAGAACATAGATTGTTGATATTTCGGGTCGAATCCTGCATCAAATCCTTCTTTGCCCCCATTCTGGACATTGTGTTGGGAAATGAGCCTGGCCAGATGGCTGGTGTTTCAGTGGAAGAGTATTACGGGGTTACAACTCCATAGGTTTTGAGATTGTTTAGAATAGGGATATGTCTGGACCTTGCAGGTAGATACTAACTTGGAGTAAAACAGATAACAATGTTATTAGGCAGGAGCTAGGAAGAGGAAATTGGGAGCAGTTGTTATTGGGTAAGTCTGCAGCTGACATGTGGGAGTTGTTTAAAGGCCAGTAGATCAAAGTTCAGGACTGGCATTTTCCAGTAAGGACAGGGGATCCTTGGATTACCAAAGAGATTGCAAATTTGGCCAAAAGGAAAAATGGTGCGTATGCTAATTTCAAGAAGATTAAATAGGGTAGGCCTTTTGGGGAATATAAAGCAAGGAAGAACAAACTCAAACAGGTGATTAAAAGAGCTAAAAGGGACCACAAAATCTTAGTCTTAGTTTAGTTTATCGTCATGTGTATCGAGGTACTGTGAAAAGCTTTTGTTGCATGCTAAGCAGTCAGCGGAAAGACAATACATGATTACAATCGATCAATTTACAGTGCATAGATACATGATAAGGGAATAACGTTTAGTGCAAGGTAAAGCCAGCAAATCTGATCAAGGATAGTCTGAGGGTCACCAAAGAGGTAGATAGTAGTTCAGCACTGCTCCCTGGTTGTGGTAGGACGATATAGTTGCCTGATAACAGCTTTACAGATAAATGTCTTTGGCGAGCCGGATTATAGAATATCCCAAGGCTTTTTATATCTACATTAAAACCAAGAGGATAACCAGTGAGAAGGTAGAACTACTTAAGGATAAAGGAGGGATTTTGTGCTTGGAGCCAGGCAAGGTATTACATGAGTACTTTGCATCTATTTTTCACCAAATAGAAGGACATGGAGGATAGTGTGATCTGTGTGGAGAATACTAATATGCAAGGATCTATCCCAGGATATTGAGAGAGCAAGAGAGAGGATTGCAGGACCCTTGACAAAAAATCTTTGCATCTACGATAGCCACACGTGAGGTACTAGAGGACTAGAGAGTAGCTAATTACTAGGGAGAAGGTGCTTGGCTATGATTAAGGAGAAGGTGGTTGGGAATCTGAAAGGTCTGAAGGTGGATAAGTCACCTGGAGTAGATGGACTGCACCCCAGTGTTCTGAAAGATCTGTCTTTGAAGATTGTATAGGGCCATAGTGAGACCACACCTGGAGTATTGTGTGCAATTTTGGTCCCCTAATTTGAGGAAGGACATTCTTGCTATTGAGGGAGTGCAGCGTATGTTTACAAGTTTAATTCCCGGGATGGCGGGACTGTCATATGCTGAGAGAATGGAGCGGCTGGGCTTGTATACTCTGGAGTTTAGAAGGATGAGAGGGTATCTAATTGAAACATATAAGATTATTAATGGTTTGGACATGCTAGAGGCAGGAAACATGTTCCCGATGTTGGGGGAGTCCAGAACCAAGGGTCACGGTTTAAGAATAAGGGGTAAGTCATTTAGAACGTAGACGAGGAAACACTTTTTCTCACAGCGAGTTGTGAGTCTGTGGAATTCTCTGCCTCAGAGGGCGGTGGAGGCCGGTTCTCTGGATACTTTCAAGAGAGAGCTAGATAGGGCTCTTAAAGATAGTGGAGTCAGGTGATATGGGGAGAAGGCAGGGATGGGGTACTGATTGTGGATGATCAGCCATGAGCACATTGAATGGCTGTGCTGGCTCGAAGGGTCAAATGGCTTACTCCAGCACCTATTGTCTATTGTCTATTGTGGAGGTCTAGTGATATTTCAGGAATCACTAGAGTCAGGAGTGGTTCCAGATGATTGGAAAATTGCAATTATTACCCCACTGTACAAGAAGGGAGCAAAGCAGAAGAGCCAGTTAGCCTGACCGGTGGATGGTAAGATTTTAGATTCCATTATAAAGCAAAAGGTTACGGAGTACTTAGAAGTTCATGATAAAATAGGCAGAAGTCAGCATAGTTTTGTCAAGGGGAGATCTTGCCTGATGAATCTGCTTGAATTCTTTGAGGAAGTAAATAGCAGGACATACACAGGAGAGTCAGTGAACGTTGTTTACTAGACTTTGCCTTTGATAAGATGCTGCACGTGAGGCTGCTAAAGAAGATGAGAGCCCACGGTATGAAAGAGAAGATACTAGCATGAATAGCAGCTTGACTGGATGGCAGAAAGCAAAGAGTGGCAATAAAGGGGGCTGTTTCTGGTTGGCTGCCAGTGACTAGCAGAGTTCCACAGGGGACTTACAGAGGTTCACTTGCACCTCCTCCAACCTCATCTACTGTACCCGCTGTTCCTGGTGTGGACTCCTATATATCGAGACCAAGCACAGGCTATGCAATCATTTTGCTGAATACCTTCGTTCAGTCCAACTAAACCTACCTGATCTCCAGGTTGCTAAACACTTTAACTCCCCCGCCCATTCCCACACTGACCTTTATGTCCTGGGCCTCTTCCATTGTCAGAGTGAAGTCCAGCGCAAATTGGAGGAACAGCAACTCATATTTTGCTTGGGCAGCTTACACCCCAGTGGTGTAAGGACAATGTGTATTCAAGCTAATGTCCCTTGTTTAAGAAGGGAAGTAGAGAGAATCCAGGGAACTAAATGCTGGCAAGCCTCGCGACAGTGGTTTCTTTGGGATTCTTCAGGATAGGATTTACTCCCAATTGGAAGTGAATGAGTGAATTGGAGCCAGTCAGCATGGCTCTGCGTGTGGAAGGTCATGACATCCCAACTTGATTGAAGTTTTTGAGGAGGTGAAGGAGATGATCGAGGAGGGTAGGATGGTGGATTTAAATAAGATATTTGATTAAGTCCCCTTTGGTAGGTATGGGTTCACAGTGACGGTGTAGGGACTCAGAACTGGTTTACTAAGATAGAGAGTTGTAGAATCATAGAAAGACAGAAACATAGAAAATAGGTGCAGGAGTAGGACATTTGGCCTTTCGAGCCATTCAATATGATCATGGCTGATCATCCAAAATCAGTACCCAATTCTTGTTTTTTCCCCATATTCCTTGATTCCATTAGCCCCAAGAGTTAAATCTAACTCTCTCTTGAAAGCATCCAGTGAATTAGCCTCCACATCCTTCTGTGGCAGAGAATTCCACAGATTCACAACTCTCTGGGTGAAAAGGTTTTTCCTCATCTCAGTCCGAAATGGCCTACCCCTTATTCTTAAACTGTGACCCCTGGTTCTGGACTCCTCCAACATGGGGTACATTTTTCCTACATCCAGCCTGTCCAATATATGTTTCTATAAGATCCCCTCATCCTTCTAAATTCTAGTGAATCCAAGCCCAGTCGACCCATTCTTTCCTCATATGTCAGTCCCGCCATCCCGGGAATTAATCTGGTGAACCAACACTGCACTATCTCAATAGCAAGAATGTCCTTCCTCAAATTAGGAGACCAAAGCTGCACACAATACTCCAGGTGTGGTCTCATCAGGGCCCTGTACAACTGCACTAGGACTTCCCTGCTCCTAAACTCAAATCCTCTCGCAATGAAGGTGAAAGGACAATATTCAAGCTTAGATTTTAGACTTTATAAATATAGACATTAGAGATACAGTGTGGAAACAGGTCCTTTGGCCCACTGAATCCATGCCAACCGGCGATCACCCCGTACACTGGCACTATCCTGCACACTCAGGACAATTTACAATTTTACTGAAGCCAATTAACTTACAAGCCTGTGCGCCTTTGGAGTATGGGAGGACACCGGAGCACCCAGACAATTCCCACGCAGTCATGGGGAAAAGATACAAACTCCGTACAGACAGCACCCATAGGCAGGATCGAACCTGGGTCTCTGGCACTGTAAGGCAACAACACTACCGCTGCACCACTGCCCTAGAGCTGGAAATATGTGTCCAATAGAGATTCACTGGGACATGTGCTGGGACCTCTAGGTTTGTAATATGTATAACCCTAGAGTATACATATTGGGGAGGCGTGATGGGAAAAGAAGCCAACATAGTGGGGAAAAGGCAGGAAAATGGGATTAGGAGGCAGTGATCAGCCATGGCGGAATGGACTCGATAGGCCGAATGGCCTAATTCAACTCCTATAACTTGTGAACGTGAACTTGTAACTTCGAAGAGGCAATAGATAGATTTATGAGGTGTTTAGGTTACAAGGCATAGCTGGTTGGGAGGAGAGATAAACATAAAATGTTGTAAACCGAGGCTAATAAAACCTAGCATGAGATAAGAAGACTCTTTATTGCATCAATTTGTCTGATAAATAGGAGGATGTTTTTTTCAATTAATTGCGAGAAACAGTAAGTTGAAGGTTATTCTAAGAGAGAGAAAAGAAGGATGAATGATTACAAACATTCTGATGAATTATTTTTAAAATGTACTACCTGCACGTAGCCATTGCGACACAGATTATAGGAGGCTGTAGGTGCTGTGAATCTGTGAAACACTTTGGTTTCTCTCAAAGTGTTTCCCAAAGCATACTGCCAAAGGGCCTGTCCCACTTGGCCATCATTTGCGCGTAATTTACGCGACATAATTTACGCGTCACGACGCAGTGATGCATTACGCGCGCATGGTGCGTGGTGACATAGGCAGTGACGCACGGTCGCATGCGGCGTCCCAGGATTTTGTAATGTACAAAATCTTTGTGCGCCATCTGCGTGACGCGCAAATGACGGCCAAGTGGGACAGGCCCTTAAGGCCTTGAATAAATTGGCTTATTTGAGAAACTCTTCTAGTTATTCTTTGTGCCTGCCCGATTTTAGCTATAACTAAGAGTATGATTGGGCACTACGTGAAAGCCAGATTCAGGGTACAGGTTAAACACACAATTCCCTCCCAACAGTCAGGAAGCCATGATGCAGCTTTATAGGTCTTTAGTTAGGCTGCATCTGGAGGGTTCAGCATGCTCCAGTAAGGAAGGAAAGTAAGGGAACCATAGATAATCGAGGAGGTTCCCAGGAGGTCGTGGCAGCTGACGCCTCTCAGGAGGCCGAAGAGAAGCCGGGCGGTGGAGCCTCACAGGACGGCGGAGCCTCGCGGGTCGAAGGAGCATCCGCTGGGGGGGGGGGGGGGGAGGAGAAAGGAGGGGGGGGAGGAGAAAGGAGGACCCGGTGTGGGGGAACTGCAATGAGAGGGGTGAGAACTAATCAAAGGAGGTCCCGGCATGGGGAAGGAGGGGAAGTGGGCAGAACAATGGAGGACCTGGCGCGGAATACTTTGTAACTTTGTCAGCGCCATTTATGTGGTGACTATTGCATACCTTAGGTATACAGAACAAAGATCTTCACTGTGACTCATCACATGTGACAATAAAGTTCATTTATTCAATCAGGTCGTAAACTTTGTCAAGAAATTTATGTCAGGTTTAAGAAGGTGGCTTCAGATGGGATATGAAGGAATAAAAACGAGTAGGAAAGAAATCAGGTCGGCATTTAGAAGGGCCAAGTGGGGCCATGAAATGTCATTAGCGAGACAGCTTAGGGAAAATCCCAAGGCTTTTTATTCATATGTTAAAAATAAGAGGGTGATTAGGGAGGAGGTAGGACTGCTCAAAGATAAAGGTAGAAATCTAGTGTTTTGTTTTTAGTTTAGTTTATTGTCATGTGTACCGAGGTACAGTGAAAAGCTTTTGTTGCATGCTATCCAGTCAGCGGAAAGACAATATATGATTACAATCGAGCCATTCACAGTGCATAAGATAAATGATAAGGGAATAACGTTTAGTGCAAGGTAAAGCCAGCAAAGTCTGATCGAGGATAGTCCGAGGGCCAGAGGTAGCTAATAGTTCCCGACTGCTCTCTGGTTGTGGTAGGATGATTCAGTTGCCCAGTGGCGAAAATCGCTATCAAAACATGGGGGTGGGACACAATTTCTTGGTGGCCGCACACACACACACATGCGAGGCTTTGGCCATGGGCCCTGTGAACGGTAATATCGGGACAGTAACACCTGGTTGGTGACCGACTCCGAACTCCAGCAACAGCAGCTTCGCCGGCCCCAAATCGTAGGGCTTCAATCGCCTGGCTTGGCTTAAAATCGGCCACGGGATCTTCCATCCCCCGTCGCTGGCATCAACATCAGGAGCCTCGATCGCCTCGATGCAATATGACAGCGGGGCGATAGATTCAAGCTCCGCTCTATGATCTTTGCTCCACCAGGACGTCTCCCTCCTCCAATCACCGCGCTCTATCCTCAGTCCCCACCCCCCACTTCCGCCTCTGACCGACACCTCCCTCCTCCAATCATCGCGCTGAATCATCATGTCCCCCCCCCAATGCCTGCTCACCGAAGTCTCTCTCGTCCAACCGGCGCCGTAGATCATCAGCCCACCCCCACTGTCTATCGGAGATATTTTATAGATATTATTTTCACCGAATTTCAAAATCTGGATTACAAAACATGGGGGGATTGTCCCCCACCTCTCTAAACATGGGGGGGAGGGAACGTGTCCCCCTGTCTCCCCGCCCCCCCCCCCCCCCGGATTTCCGCCCATGCATTTGCCTGATAACAGCTGGGAAGAAATTGTCCCTGAATCTGGAGGTGTGCGTTTTCACACTTTTATACCTTTTGCGTGATGGAAGAGGGACTGGCCAGTGTGGACAAATCTATGGTTGGAGTGTGTAGGGGAGGCACTAAACAAATATTTTGCATCTGTATTCACAGAGGAGAAGGACTTGGAGGACAGCACGTTCAGTATGGAGAACACAAATATACTAGGGTGGTTTGAGATCGAGAAGGAGGTGGTGCTGAGACTCTTGAAGAACATTAAGGCAGATAATTCCTCAAGGGCTGATGGGATCCATCCCCAGGTTACCGAGGGAGGCAAGAGAGAAGATTGCGGAGGCCTTCACAAGGATCTTGGTTTCTTTTCTGGCCACAGGTGAGGTCCCAGTTGACTGTTATTCCTTTAGTTAAGAAAGGAAGTAGAGTGAATCCAGGAAACTACATTATAAGCTGGTGAGCCTCATGTCAGTGAAAGTGAAACTATTGGAGAAAGTTCTTTGAGATATGATTTACTCCCATTTTCAAAGATACGGTATGGAAGCTTTGGAGAGGGTGCAGAGGAGGTTTACCAGACTGATTGTTAAAGAAGGAACTGCAGATGCTGGAAAATCGAAGGTACACAAAAATACTGGAGAAACTCAGCGGGTCTGAAGAAGGGTTTCGGCCCGAAACGTTACCTATTTCCTTCGCTCCATAGATGCTGCTGCACCCGCTGAGTTTCTCCAGCATTTTTGTGTACCTTTACCAGACTGATGCCTGGATTAAAGGGTTTCAGCCATGGGACCAGATTGGATAGGATCTTGTTCAGTTGGGCAAGTAGGCAGAGGACTGGTTATTACAGTTTAATGCAGATTAATGTGAGGTGTTGCATTTTGGGAAGTCTAACCAGAGCAGGACCTTCACAGTAAATGGCAGAGATCTGGGGAGTGTTGTAGAGCAGAGGGATCAAGCCGTGCAGATACATAGTTCCCTGAAAGCGGATTCACAGGCAGATGAGGTGGTCAAGAAGGCTTTTGGCACATTGGCCAACATCAGTCATGGTATTGAGTTTAAAAGTTGGAATGGTATGTCACATCTGTACACGGTGCAGGCAAGGCCACAGTTGGAGTATTGTAATCAGTTTTCACCTGCTATAGGAAATCTATCTATCTGTCTGTCTGTCTGTCTGTCTGTCTGTCTGTCTGTCTGTCTGTCTGTCTGTCTGTCTGTCTGTCTGTCTGTCTGTCTGTCTGTCCGTCTGTCCGTCCGTCCGTCCGTCCGTCCGTCCGTCCGTCCGTCTGTCTGTCTTATTACTAAAACTCTCATCTAGTCCACTTCCGGTTTGCATTTTTTTTAAATTGCGCGAAAACGGTAATGTATATCACTAGGATTTTTTTCGCCACTTTACTCACCGTTCTCCTCTGCTCCAAGCGCATCAAGTTTTGTTCCGATCGGTGAAATATTAGAAAATTTATGCAGGTTTAAAAAACCATGAGATCAGCAGATTGGTCTTTTCGCCTGTCAGTCACTATGAAGGTAACACACATTCCAGCACCCATGGAGAACAAAACCCCGGAGGCGGGGCTGAGTCCATGAGCAGCGTGCGGGCAGAGAGCAAGTTGAACCGGAAGTCTCTGAGTGAAGTCGGAGTGGGACCGGGAGCTGCTGCGTGAGGCCGAAAGCTGAAGGTGCGGGGTGAGCAGGATGCTCCCCTCCCCCACACCCCCCTTCCCCACACCCCCCTTCCCCACACCCCCAATCCCCACACCCCCAATCCCCACAGCCCCCCCTTGGCCCACACTCCCCTTGCCCACAACCCCTTTCCCCACGCCCCCTTCTACCACCCCTCTTTCCCCCACCCCCACACACCCCCTTCCCCACAACCCCCCTCCCCCACACACACACCCTCCCCACACCCCCTCCCTCACAGCCCCCCCCTTCCCCACAGCCCCCTGGCCCTCCCCCACACACCCCCTTCGCCACACCCCCTCCCCCACACTCCCCCCTACCACCACCCCCCCTTCCCCCACCCCCTCCCCCACTCCCCCCTCCCACACCTCCCCCTCCCCAACACACCCCTCCCCCAGATACCCCCTCCCCACCCCGTGCGGATTTTGTAGGTTAATTGTCCTCCGTAACTTGCTCCAGTGTTTAGGGAAGTGGAAGTGGGATAACATAGAACTGGCGATCGGTGGTCAGCGTGGACTCGGTGGGTAGAAGGGCCTGTTTCCACGCTATATCTCTAAAACTAATCACAAAAATGCTTATTTCACTGCTGCAACTCTTAGATCAGAGTTTCCCACTGTCGGCTGAAATTACGCAGCCTCCGCCTGATATAGGGTCAGGAGGATGGGGTGGGAGCAGCAGTTAGAGGTCAGATTGAGGTCCTGCTCAGTCCTCAGAGATGAGCAGAAATTTGATTCCAAGAGTTTTCGTTTCTGTTTAAGTTGAGGCAGTGTGGGTGAGATAGAGACGGTGAAAGGCAGGGGAGGATGATATCAAAAGTTCAATATTTGAAAGTGATTCGGTTTGAAGAAGAATAGGGCATAAATGTTTGATCTACAAAGAATGATGCGGCTATACATTACACAATAGCCAGATGAATGCTTCTTTTGAGTCTAACTGGCAGTGGTTATCTTGTCAAATTACTTCCCAACATTCCCTTTAATGCCTGTTGAAAGCAGTGGGCGGAATCGAATTCCAACAGATTCAATGATCACAACAATTATGAACAGGGATGATACACTGCTGTTAAACTTCCATCTTCACAGCAGCTTCTATCTGATTTCAGGTAAAGGTCAGGAGGATCAATGCTAAAACCTGCCGTGCTGGGTCCTAAGCTGACGTCCCATTCTTAAAAGCAAATTGCTGTAAGAGTTCAACAGTTTGTGCAGCACCTTTGGGGAATTGCTGATGTTTTGGGTCGAGACCGTGCATCAGAACTGGTGTAGGATCTCAGTCCAAACTGTTAACAATTCCACAGATGCTGTTCAACCAGTTAGAGCCATAGTCATACAGCATGGAAACAGGCCCTTTGGCCCAACTTGCCAATGCTGACCAAGATGCCCCATGTCCACTAGCCCCATCTGCCCATGTTTGGCCCATATACATGTACATGTCCAAGTGTCTTTTAAATGCTGTAATAGTACCTGCCTCAACCACCTCCTCTGGCAGCTTGTTTCTCATATCCACGGTTCCTATTAAACCTTTGCCCACTCACTTTAAAGCTATGACCAGTTGAGTTCCTTCAGCAAACTGTTTTAAGCTCCAGGTTCCAACACTTGCAGAATCTTGTGCGATCTGCCACTCTTCACTTTGCTTGCTGTTAATCAGCATTGCAAGCTGTGGCCCTTCTGCCATTGCTGCTGTTGTTTGTATCCTCTGGAGGACAACACCGTGTCTCATGGAGACCACGGGACTGTCTCCGTAAAACACAAGCTACTCTTTACGACCTCCTTTCCTCCTCACCCACAACTGCCACGGTGAATGATTTTGGTAGATCGTCAGAGCATGAGAAAGCTGTGTCAGAGGTGCTGATCATTTGTTATAAAAGCGTCAGAAAAAACCCTCGGGAATATCTGGGCGGATTGTGAAAGACCAGATATTTACTGCTCCAGATTCCAAACTGGCTATGTATTTACTGCCTTGGGATGCGTCTGCCTAGCACTGCCTAGGTACACAGTCACAGTTCAGTTGAAACAGCCTCAGCTGTCTCACCATCCATAACAGTTCAAACATGGAAGACATAAGATTCACAAGATTAAAGAACTCCTCTCCATCATCTGGTGCCGGGAACTCGTAGAGTATTGCTAAAGCAATCTGAATTATTGAAGTGCCTAAACTGTATTATTTCTTGAAATTAGTTGAAGAAAAATTAAATACATTTTGCTTTTTTTTTTACAGGATATTGTTTAATGAGGCTGTTTGGATTTTATCAGTTCATAAAAACGTTTTGTCTACTAATTGTAAGCACTGTCAAGAGATTTTAGTCTCTTTCATATCTACGAGAACCTACTGTGCAAGTACCAAGTGACCAATTCTCTGTTGCATGTGGGCTTCATAGATTGCAGTGTATTGAAAAAAGAACATCGATTAGGTTTGACCAGCTTTGTGTCCATCTTCAGTTTAAACCAGCATCTGCAGTTCCTTCCTACATATTAAGTTTGACTGAAATATAATGCTAGTATATGTATCAATAGCATTTTACAATAGTCAGCTTCAAATTACAAATAATTTTATGATAAATTTATTTAAACAAAAATCATTATACTATTTTATTGGTTCGATGGTGTTCGATTGGCACATGAGCGAAGTGCCAACACAGTGAAATTATTTTTCTTACAAACAGTCCAGTAATGTATTGCCATACTGTCTCAATCAGCAAGTGTATGGAAATAGTCTACTGAGCTTGCATGCAAGAGGCGTCATGTTTTGGCACCATTTTTGCAGTCCACACTCCACTTCTTATGAGTGGTGCCCGTTCCAGGCGAGTCCCAGGCTGTTGTGGGCATCCCGGCACCTTCCTTGGATGTCACGTCCCTGTCCTCGCCCGTCCACCTTTATTCACCTTTATGCCTCCTGCGACCACGAGGGCCCTGGTTCCCTCTCCTCTCCTACCGGCCTTGCTCATCGCCCGTCATCATCGTCACCGGCTCCCTCCTCCCGGTCTCTGGTCTTCATGGATGAGCAGGGGCCGGCTCGGTGGCCCCCCCTTCCAGGCCAGTGGCCTGCCAGGTACAACAAGCATGGGACCGGCTCGGCGGGTTCCCCCTGAAGCCATGATCCTCCAGGCCGAGTCTTGAGCTCAACAGCGCAAGGTCTTCCTGGAGCCTTCAGCCGCCCACACCTCCACGGGATTTAAAACAAGATATTGAAAGAAAGGTTGACTGACTTGAAATCCGATTGCTACATATATCTTCAATGGTAAATGAATAAAAATAGTATTTTTCAGGAGGGGAATATTAATTCCAAGTCATGTCCCCAACAACTAGCTTCTCCCCCTCTTAAGGCAGCTCCAGAAGTAGAATGACCTGCAAAACGTTCCTGGTATTGGTTGGGAACGTTACCAGAAGGCCTCTGATAAATATTTCTGTCGTAGGGAATGCAATGGAGAATCATAGTGCTGAGATCAGTTTCCAGTTTATGTCTCGCTAAGTTATGACTTCAAAAGATGCCGGTTTTACTGACTATTCACGAATAAGTTATCAAGGAAGGCAGATCTGACGTCTGCAACAGTGACCCCTGGGTAGAGGCTCACCCAAGGCTGATGCCATATTCTGCCCCGACACATTCTGTCTCCTAACTCATCCCTTCCCCTTCCCCACGAGTGCTAAGGAAGAGCGTGTGTCTCAGAAGTATTAACAGATAATATTTCAGTTTTGTCCAGGAATACTGCGTCTTCAGTGGTTCAATTTTTCGCGGCCAATTCTTCATGTTGAATTCTGCTGTTATCAGTTCCCTTGGTTTCAGATTTATTGCATCTGGACTAATGTAGGTGGTGCAGTTTTCTGCTGAGACGGTTCCTTTGTCCTACCCAAATACATTTTGTACCGAGAATTCAATTTCAGTGAAGCAGCGCTGAATGGAAATCAGCCTTCTTAAAATTACATTTTTACATTATTGGAAGTTATGGGCCATTTATAACTTAGAGGAGAACCTTGGTAAGATTAATCCTGTTTGCCTTGGCAGCTCCAGCTCTGTTTAAAGCACAGCATGGATTCTATCGTCAGCAGAAACACAAAAACTGTACCAAAACAAACTTCACAGTTTTTTTGTTATGTTATCATTCTTTCTTCTTGATTCCTGATGTCCGAAGAAAGGCCATGGTATCCAATTCAGGAAGTTCAGGGTGAAAGCACTCCTGAAAAGGAACTTCCCTCAGCTCCACCCATTCTGCTGGTATCTCTTCATCTGAAGAGCAAATTTGCTGGCATGGGAGTCTCCAACTTTTTAACACGCAATATAATATTCTTCATCAGCAGTTCCTCAGGATTGAGGTCACCTGCCTCCAATATGCCTTTGGGGATTCGGAGGTGGTGAATGAGTCAAAATAGATTCTGAAAACTCTTCCGCAGAGGGTAGACGAGGGGTGGGGGGGGGGGGGGGAGAGAAAGATTTAATAGGAATGTGAGGGGTATTTTTTCCACACAAAGGGTAGTGGGTGTATGGAACGAGCTGTCAGAGGAGGTAATTGAGGCAGGTACTATCGCACAGTTAAGAAACAGTTAGAGAGGTACCTACATAGTACAGGTGTAGAGGAATATGGGCCAAATGCAGGCAGATGGGTCTAGTATAGCTGGGACATTTTGGCCAGTGTGGGTAAATTGGGATTAGAGATTAGAGATTCCTTTATTTGTCATTCAGACCTTTCGGTCTGAACGAAATTTCGTTGCCTGCAGTCATACATATAATAATAAATGACAAAACACACAATAAACACAAATTAACATCCACCACAGTGAGTTCACCAGGTACCTCCTCACTGTGATGGAGGCAAAAGTCTTAAAGTCTCTGTCTCTTCCCGCTTTCTTCTCCCTCTGCGCTGAGGCGATGAAGGGCCTGTTTCCACACTGTAAAACTCTATGACTCAATGAGGTAGTCCAGTAGATTAGCTGGAAGGGTGCTGCCTGGGTAGTTTCTGTGGCAACATGATTCTTCCACGAATGACAGGGAGCATCTCTGTGCTCCTGATGCATGGCCTCCAGATTCTTAGTACCACCTCAAACTTGCTTCTCCATTTTGAGTGCACAAGTGTTCCCCACATGTCAGTGGAGACATTGCAATCGTTCAGGAATTCTTGGGCACATTCTTGAACCTTGTCTTCTGTCTACTGGGTAATTTCTTCCAATGTCAGGATAACCTCCTCCAATAGGGTGCCTGTTTCAAAAACCTTGTATTGGGCATGTGAACCAGGGCCTCTGTTTGAAATGTGGGCATATGGTCACAAGGTCATAAGTGATAGGAGTAGAATCAGGCCATTCTGCATTCAATCATGGCTGATCTATCTCTCCTAACCCCATTCTCCTGCCTTCTCCCCATAACCTCTGACACCTGTACTAATGGACCTGGGTGAGGACATGGACATTGGTTGCCTGATCATTCCAGAGCATTTGCTCAATTTTGGTGGAGGCTGCATTGATGATAATGTGCAGTTGCATAAAGTTCACTCAAAAGTTCTAGGAAGGCAGAGATCACCATAACTGCGTGGTAGACCAGTGTGATGCAGCGGGAGTATGTGGGGGTTGGTTTGGGAATCTTCATCTTGTTAATGTGGACTCTAAGGTTTATCTGTTGTATTCCCAGTGAGTATCTATCCAGAGATGCTTCCTATCCTGCTGAGTTACTCCAGCATTCTGTGTCTATCTTCAGTTTAAACCAGCATCTGCTGTTTCCTTCCTACTTATGTCAATTATATCTTGGAGTTCAGCAAATGCTGGATTGCAACCTTGTTGTGGTCGGGGGGCTTGTGTGTCTCAGTGACCCCTAGAGCTATGCCAGCGGGAGATTCGTCTCCTGTTAGAGTCTCCCATGCTGGACAGGTCGAAGGGTAGAGGCGAGATGAAGAGCGATCCACTGGTCCTCCAGGTTGGAGGTTGAGCACAGGGCTAACAACCCTGTCTCGTAAAATAAATATGTTACGCAAACAGCAACTGAAGGAATCAACACTACTGGGCTTGATGGACTTCCAGGGCCATCGACAGATGCTAGGCTAGCCCAGAACAGACAGGAGTGGAGGACCTTCGTTGCTGCCCTACATGCCAGGAGGCATAATAGGCATTAAGAAGAAGAAGAAGTAGTTCAGCAAATGACATCATCTGCTTACCACAGCTCAATTGCAGAGTTTGGTTTCTTTGGTTTTAAAGTGTCGTTGCTGTAGATTGAACATTGTTCCATTAGTTCTGAGGATTAGCTGCACTCCTACAGAGAGATTGCTGGAGGTGAGAAGCTGTTTTGATGAGAAAGTTGGAAAAAAATAGTTGGAAAATCTCACTGCTTTGTTTGTCTCGAGACCACACTGAATTTAGCTCTGTGGAAGGCCATTAGGTAATTTCATAGCTAACATTTTGTCATGGAGCAAATGCAAAATGGGGGCTATTTCTATAGGCAGACAAATTTGTGGATGCTGTTCCACGGACGATCCTGATTGATGGAGTCAAAGGTGAGATTGATAAAGCCATGTAAAATGCTAGTTCTCTCCCTGCATTTGTGTTGTTACGTAGTTGCGGACCATATCCACTGTGCCTCCAGAAGGATGGAACCAGCATTACAATTTGGGGTAAGGAAAGATTTAGGGGGCATCCTGATGAAGAGCACCCCAATGGCAGAGATCAGGGAAAACACTCCAAATACCACAGCCAGGTTCTCCTTTCCATAAAATGGTTATGATTATCGCATCCAAGGTCCCTGGAATATTCTTCCCACATAGATAGTGAAACAGTGGATGTCACAGAAACCCCTTCACCTTTTTTAAGATTTCAGTGAGGAAAACAACTATCCCCGGGACCTTGTTATTGGTTTTGGTTGAGATTGCCGCAGAAGACTGTAGAAGCCAAGGCAGTGGATATTTTAAGGCAAAGATAGATAGATTCATAATTACTACAGGTTGTCAGAGGTTATGGGGAGAAGGCAGGAGAATGGGGTTAGGAGGGAGAGATGGATAAGCCATGACTGAATGGTGGAGTAGACTTGATGGGCCGAATGGCCTAATTCTACTCCTATTTCTTATGATGTTGACTTTTGACTTTTATAGAGTCAGAACCACACAGAATGGGGGCGCTGCAAGCCGGCAGCCCTGCTAGCAGCGTGTCAGTTTTTTCAACTTTTTTAATTTTTTTAGTGTGTTTAAATGTTCAAGTTCAAGTGAGTTTATTGTCATGTGTCCCTGATAGGACAATGAAATTCTTGCTTAACTTCAGCACAACAGAACATAGTAGGCATTGACTACAAGGCATTCTATAAATATATACACACATATACTGATAAAGTGCAAATAACAGTATTGGCTAATAAAGTTCAGTGTTATGTCCGAGCCTGATTTAATAGCCTGATGGCTGTGGGGAAGTAGCTATTCCTGAACCTGGTCGTTGCAGTCTTCAGGCTCATGTACCTTCTACCTGAAGGTAGTAGGGAGATGAGTGTGTGGCCAGGATGGTGTGGGTCCTTGATGATACTGCCAGCCTATTTGAGGCAGCGACTGTGATAGATCCCCTCGATGGAAGGGAGGTCAGAGCCAATGATGGACTGGGCAGTGTTTACTACTTTTTGTAGTGTTTTCCTCTCCAGGGCGCTCAAGTTGCCAAACCAAGCCACGATGCAACTGGTCAGCATGCTCTCTACTGTGCACCTGTAGAAGTTAGAGAGAGTCCTCCTTGACAAACCGACTCTCCGTAATCTTCTCAGGAAGTAGAGGCGCTGATGTGCTTTCTTAATAATGGCATCAGTGTTCTCGGACCAGGAAAGATCTTCAGAGATGTGCACCCCCAGGAATTTGAAGCTCTTGACCCTTTCAACATCGACCCATTGATATAAATGGGACTGTGGGTCCCAACCTAATCCTTCCAAAGTCCACAATCAGTTCCTTGGTTTTGCTTGGTGTTGAGGGCCAGGTTATTGTGCTGGCACCATATGGACAGTTGCTTGATCTCTCTTCTATACTCTGACTCATTCCCCATCAGTGATTACGTCCCACAACAGTGGTGTCGTCAGCAAACTTGATGATGGAGTTCGCACTATGTCCGGCTATGCAGTCATGAGTATAGAGTGAGTACAGCAGGGGGCTGAGCACGCAGCCTTGAGGCGCTCCCGTGCTGATTGTTATCGAGTCTGACACATTTCCACCAATACGAACAGACTGTGGTCTGAGAGTGAGGAAGTCGAGGATCAATTGCAGAGGGATGCGCAGAGACCCAGTTCTGCGAGTTTGGTAACCACCTTGTATGTATGTATGTTTTTAATGTTTCTTTGTGTGTCTTGTGTGGGGGGGGGGGGTAAGGGGAAACCGTTTCGCTCGCCTCCTCCACGAGAGGCAACTTTTTCCATGTCGCCTCTCCCATGGCCTTACATCGAGGTTCGGTGAGGCCTTTCCTGGAGACACGCCCGGGGCTTCAGCTGCGGGCGCAGCGCAGACTCTCGGTGTGGAGCGGGCGAGCCCTCATTGGGGCTCGCCAGAGGGGAGTGCTCGTCCGCTGGCCCGCGGCAGCCTGAAGCCGCGGTCTGCGCAGCTCCGGCCGGCGCGACGTCCGCAGCCTGGGATCCCTCGCTGGGACCAGGGAGAAAAAGAAGCTCCGACTCTGACTGCCGGCCCGCGGCCAACTTCTACCCGCGGGCACGGTGTGGACTTACCATCAGGAGCGGGGTCCCTCGCCCGGGATCCCTGGAGGGGAGCTTCGACTGCCGGCCTGCAGTCTGCGGTGCTTCTGGCTGCGGCCCGGCGGGGACTGTCAATCTCCGACCGCCGGCCTGCGGCCTACACCAACCTGAAGCCGCGGTCTCCGTGGGGGAGCACCGATTCAGGACTTACCCTGACTTTCATTCATCTGGATGCCCGCAGCGGCGGCTGCGGAGGGTTGAGGTCCCCGACCACGGGGGAAAATGGAGGAGGACTGGCCAATTTTTTGTGCCTTCCACCACAGTGATGAATGCTGTGGTGGATGTTTGTGTTAAACTTTTATTTGTTTTTGTGTGTTCTTTTTCATTGTGCCACGGCTGGCAAATTCATTTCACTTGCACTTTATGTGCAAGTGACAAATACAAACGGATTGTATGATTGTATTGGAAACATGCCTTTAGCCCAACTCATCCACCAGTTTATCTAGTTAGCTAGCTCTCCCTGGATGTCATGCAATCTAATCTTCCACAACAGCCTACCATGCAGTACCTCAAAGGCCTTGCTGAAGAGCATATAGACAATGTCTACAGCCTTACCCTTGTATACATTTTTGGTTATTCTTCATAAAACAATCAATTTCATAAAGACGCTTAAGAAGGAACTGCAGAAGCTGGAAAATCGAAGGTAGACAAAAATGCTGGAGAAATTCAGCGGGTGAGGCAGCACCTATGGAACGAAGGAAATAGGCAACATTTCGGGTCGAAACCCTTCTTCAGACTTTCATAAGACACTGTCTCAAACATTTAAAAAAAACATTCTGACTATCCCTAATCAGCCCTGTCTATCCAAATGGATACAAATCATCCATCAGAATCCACTCCAATAACTTGCCTACCACAGATGTCAGGCTCACTGGTCCCAGACATTTTCTTGCAGCCCTTCTTATATAGAGGCACAACATCTTGCCAGTCTCCAGTCATATGGCACGGCACCCGTGTCCAATGATGATTCATACATCTCAGCCAAGGCTCTGCAATTTCTTCTCTAGGTTCCCCACTGCATCCTCATATCTGATCAGGGTGTATGAAGGTAGACGTGTCTACTTTCATATACCATAGGAAATCCAGCACCACCGCAATTGTAATATGGACTGTCCTCCGACATTTCTTACCTCTCAAATTTCTTAGCCTCTATGTCTTTTTCCACAGCCTTAATGTCCTTTTCCAATACAGAAGAAAAATAATCATCAAGAAGCTTCCATATCTCCTGCAGCTCCTCACACCGATGACTGCTTTTGTTTCGGATGGGTTTTATTCTCTCCCTAGTTACCCCCTTTCCATTAACGTACTTACAAAATCTCAAGATTCTCCTTAATTTCATCTGCTGTAGCTAACTCCTACCTCATTTACATTCCCCCGAATTACTTCTTTAAGATGCTCCTCGGTTTACTAACCGTTTCCAGCGATAAACTTGATCCCAGCTGCCTATACCTGTCCCATGTCTCAGGGGAGCAATCCTCAAGGTCGTGTTTCTTAACCGTTTGTCTAGCTCCCTGTATTCACTCTGCAGCATCTCATCCTTTTTCCTTCCCATGTCATTTATGCCAACATGCACAACAATTTCTGTCTATAGAATTATCTGTAGCCACTCCAAGACATCCCAAATACTAGAACCCAGGAAGCAACACACCATCCTCAAGTCTAATTTGTTGCCATAGAATCTGCCATAGAAACTGTTGTGTATTTGGATGCTTGGAACAGACTTAAATAAGGCTCGGACACGGGAGTAAACTAACAAGCTTCTTTATTCCAGGACGCCACCTTGAGTCCCCCCGCACATGCGTACTTGCACAAGACATCACATATACTAATTATATATGCTAATTATATCACATACCTAACACTCCTCCCCCTTTAACTTGGAGGCAGTTAACACCATTTCTATTACATACCTAACACTCCTCCCCCTTTAACTTGGAGGCAGGTAACACCATTTCTATTACATACACTGCACTCCTCCCCTTTTAAGTCAATTCCACCTGTACGGTATATGCACTTTTCCTACATATCATTGATTAATACACTGTTGCACAATGGTATTATTACTTAAACCAAATACATTACCCCTTGCTTTATGTGTTATTGTTTTCTGGTTCATGTATTTGATTTGTTTTCTTCTTTGTAAGGGGGATCTGCCCCATGGCTGCAAGTTTTCATTTTCTAGCAGCTTCCTCTGTTGTTCAATTTCCATTCTCTGCCTATTTATCTGCTCTTGTTGTTTCATGAGATTCTGCAATGCATAACCATTTGTCCATTGCTCAGTGAAGGAGGCTCCATGCTGGACTATAGTGAAGTGTCCTAATCGCAATTGGTCCTGCATACTTTTGTCTTGACCGACAAGCCTCTCTTCTTTAGACTTTTCTTTTAGCAGCTTTCTACTCATTGTCACACATTTATTTAACCTTTCTTTGTGTTGTTTAAGCCTTTTCTGTTGTTCATCTATTTGCTTCTTGTCACCTTTCTGGTTCTTCACCAAGAAGTAGGATCTATATTGTCTTTGCAATACAACACTGGCTTTGATTTGTGCTCTGTATAGTTTTCTTGCTTCATAAGCAAGGAAGTGAGACGGCACTACAATTGTTGTATATTTCAGTTTGAGGAAGTCTTCCCTATATCGTTTAAGTCTTTTGTATCGTTTAAACCTTTTCTGTTGTTCATCTATTTGTTCACTTAAGTCACATCTCTGGTTCTTCATCATGATCTATATTGTCTTTGCAATACAACAGTGGCTTTGATTTGTGCTCTATACAGTTTTCTTGTTTTATAAGCACGGTAGTGAGACTGCACTATAACTGCAGTATAATTCAGTTTGAGGAAATCTTTCCTATATCGTTTAAACCTTTTGTATCGTTTCAGCCTTTTCTGTTGTGCCTCTATTTGTCTTCTGAAGTCTTTCCGATACCAACTCCTACGGAGTACTGACTGCACTTTTACACTAGCTCTCTTTTGCTTAACCCACTGCCTAAGCACCATACTCTTGTAGGCAGCCTGAATGATAATAGTTCCCTCATTGACCGATATTGCACAAACTGGGAATGCCCTATTTTGCATGCTTTGTACCATCTCTGGATCGAAATGGCTGCTTGTTGCATAGCTCTGTAGCGTACCCTTAATCGGTAACCACGGTATGCAGCTTGTAGAGTGACAACAGCCGCCTTTTGCATCAAGAAATGCTTTCTTGTAATGCACATCTTTATGAATGACTTAATATGGCATGCTGCCTTGATTTTCTCAACCAATACTCTGGCTTTGATCCCACGGTATAAAGCCTGAATACAAACCACTGCTTTTCTCAAACTATTATAATGTCTCACCTGGACATTTCTTATCTGGCATGCTCTGTATCGTTGCTGTGCCGCAATGGCAGACCAGTGTAGTTTCTTGAAATACTGACGCTGTTTATGCATCTGATAATAAGTCTGTATGACCTTGGCAGATTTGTGCATGCACAGCAATTGCTTTCGAACAAGCATTCCTCGGTAGGCAGCCTGAAGCAGCACAACGCTGCTGCGTACCTTCATGTAAGTTTTGCGATCACTTTCCATTTGAAGGTGTGCCCTATAATGGATTTGTACTATTATAGCTACCAATCTCATTGCTTTGTATTGACGGTATACTCTGTGCATTCTAAATGCTGCTTCTATTACCGTTGCTGCCTTCTGTTTGTTCCGGATCTCTCTCCGTACCTTCATACCCCTGAATGCAGCTTGAATAGTTAGGGTTGCCCTTTGGATGGCAATTTCCCATTGCCTTTGACTTTTTTTCCTTTGCCTTTTCCCTTTGTCCTTTTGCACTAGACCTTCGTCACTTGGCACTTGACTTTTGTCACTTGGCACTTGACTTTTGTCACTTGGCACTTGACTTTTGTCCTTTGAGGGACTCCCTGCCCTCTTTAGTTCAGGCTCCTTGCCTCTGGATGCCCTTGGAGGTTTTGGCGAGAAATGAGCCATTAATGCCTCCTTATATTCCTCGTACGTTTTATCCGTGGGCTTTGCTGGCCGCAGTAACGTACGTAAGGTATGATACTCCTCTCTTCCTAAGCTTAATATGAACCATGCTCTCTTCTTCTCCTCTGCAGTGATATCATTGGAAATGAACGAAGCCTCCAAGACTTCAGTCCATTTCTCAAAATGGCACCCAGAATCTAACTGGGGCTACTTTCCTACCATTTGAATAGCCATGCTACCTGTTGCTATTCAAGTGCACTATTCAGGTGCTCCTGTACAGACAAAACACTCATTAGCCCAAGATAAGAAAACCCAAATCTCCTGTACAGTCAAACCACTGACTTCTCCAGGATAAGAAAACACAGTTATGTATTAATTAGCTTTAAAAAAATGCACTGTCTATTACTTAATCTTATAATAATATATATATATTATTAACCCATATTTCCTGTTAATAGCCCAACTATTACATTTTAAACCATATTCCTTCAGAATGCATTACATTCAACAGGGCTTTTACTGCAAAGGATTTCACCGGTCCATCTTTTATTGTGAAGGATTCCACTGCTCCAGCTTGTCGGCCTGTGGACTCTGGTGTATCCTCGACCTCTCGAGCTGTCCCCACCGGTACATTTTCTGATGGCCTCACCGGACCTCCACTGCTGCTTTCGCTGGCTCCCCCGGGCCTCACCGTTACCTTCAAACACCGATGCTGCTGCTGGCTCAGCCGTTGCCGTTGCCTCCGCTGGCTCGCTGCCAAGTCGACTACCGCTGCTCCGCTGACTTGCCTGCTGTCTCCCTTGGATGCCCTGCGGAAGGTAAGTCACTCCTAGTTTCTGCTGCCTGTCCCCGCTGCTCCAAGCATCAGGACTGTGCCCCGCCGTCGGGGGCTGGCTACGCCCTGTGCCCCGCTTCTCTCGCGCGGCCTTCCTCTCTCGTGGTCGGCTTTCTCCACTCTCGGCCTTCTCCCGCAACCGGCTTTCTCCACTCTCAGCCGTCTCCCGCGACCAGGCTTTCTCAGCTTTCTCCCCCGACCGGGCTGACTCTGCTCCCGACCGGGCTGAAGTGCTTGAGTGCTGTGCCCCGCTTCTCTCGCGTGGACCCACTCTTTGCTCGGGGCCGGACTTCCTTTCACATCCGGGCTTTCTCTGCTCTCTGCCGTCCCTTGCGACTGGGCTTTCTCGGCTTCTCGGCTTCTCTCTGCTTCTCTCGTGGGCCTGGTCCGCTTTTCCGCTCACGGTCGGGCTGACTCTGCTCCCGGCCGGGCTGAAGACTCAGCTTCTATCGGTGGCTTCTCTGGACCTGTCCGTGGCCTACACGGTACGAGGCCCTCACCCGATGTCTGTGGCTGCTACTGGGGATGGCCGTGGGCTACACGGTCCTCTTTCGTCGGTGGCTTCTCTGGACCTGTCCCTGGCCTACACGGTACTAGGACCTCACCCGACGTCTGTGGCTGCTGCTTGGGCCTGGCTGTGGGCTGCACAGCCCTAGAAAACATTCCAGGTAAGTTGACACCGTCGCTCCTAGCTTCCAGCTGTGCTCGGTGACCCTAACTGCCCTGCTTGTCTTACCTGGCGCTCTTCCCTGAGCTATTGCTTCCCGTTCTGACTTTTTTCCTTTTTGCCGCCAATTCAAAACCATTTGGCGCCAAATCTTTTGCCTTGGTGCTGTTCCACTTTGTTTCCAAATACTACTATTTTTAACTTGTTCATTTTTCTTGGCTGGCCTTGTTCTTATCTTCTTCGTTCTTTTATCCTCGTCACCAATTGGTTGTGTATTTGGATGCTTGGAACAGACTTAAATAAGGCTCGGACACGGGAGTAAACTAACAAGCTTCTTTATTCCAGGACGCCACCTTGAGTCTCCCCCGCACATGCGTACTTGCACAAGACATCACATATACTAATTATATATGCTAATTAAATCACATACCTAACAGAAACTTTTTCACTGTGCCAAGATACAGTGAATAAGCTTTTGTTGCATGCTAACCAGCACCAAGGCAAAATCAAGACAATACATGATTACAATTGAGCCACTTACAGTGTATAGATACATGATACATAGAAACAGAAAATAGGTGCAGGAGGAGGCCATTTGGCCCTTCGAGCCTGTACCGCCATTCATTGTGATTATGGCTGATCATCCACAATCAGTCATCCATGCCTGCCTTCTCCACATATCCTTTGATTCCACTCGCCCCGAGAGCTCTGTCTAACTCTCTTTTAAATTCATCCAGTGTATTGGCCTCTACTGCCTTCTGTGGCAGAGAATTCCACAAATTCACAACTCTCTGGGTGAAAAAGTTTATTCTCATCTCAGTTTTAAATGGCCTCCCCTTTATTCTTAGACTGTGGCTCCTGGTTCTGGGCTCCCCATCATTTGGAACATTTTTCCTGCATCTAGCTTGCCCAGTCCTTTTATAATTTTATACGTTTCTATAAGGTCCCCTCTCATCATTCTAAATTCCAGTGAATACAAGCCCAGTCTTTCCTATCTTTCCTCATATGACAGCCCCGCCACCCTGGAGATTAACCTCGTGATCCTACACTGCACTGCCTCAATGGCAAGAATGTCCTTCCTCAAATTAGGAGACCAAAAGTAACATATACTTTCAAAGTAACATTAGCAAATTTGCAGATGACACAAAGCTGGGTGGCAGTGTGAACAGTGAGGAGGGTGCTATGAGAATGCAGGGTGACTTGGACAGGTTGGGGGAGTGGGCAGATGCATGGCAGGTGAAGTTTAATGCGGATAAATGTGAAGTTATCCACTTTGGTAGCAAAAACAGAAAGGCAGATTACTATCTAAATGGCGTCAAGTTGGGAAAAGGGGAAGTACAACGGGATCTGGGGGTCCTTGTACATCAGTCTATGAAAGTAAGCATGCAGGTTCAGCAGGCAGTGAAGAAAGTGAATGGCATGTTGGCCTTTATAACAAGAGGAATCGAATATAGGAGCAAAGAGGTCCTTCTGCAGTTGTACAGAGCCCTAGTGAGTCCACACCTGGAGTATTGTATGCAGTTTTGGTCCCCTAATTTGAGGAAGGACATTCTTGCTATTGAGGGAGTGCAGCGAAGGTTTACAAGGTTAATTCCCGGGATGGCGGGACTGTCATATGCTGAGAGAATGGAGCAGCTGGGCTTGTACACTCTGGAGTTTAGAAGGATGAGAGGGCATCTCATTGAAACATATAAGATTGTTAAGGGCTTGGACACAGTAGAGGCAGGAAACATGTTCCTGATGTTGGGGGAGTCCAGAACCAGGGGCCACAGTTTAAGAATAAGGAGTAAGCCATTTAGAACCGGGACGAGGAAACACTTTTTCTCACAGAGAGTGGCGAGTCTGTGGAATTATCTGCCTGGTGGAGGAAGGTTCTCTGGATGCTTTCAAGAGAGAGCTAGATAGGGCTCTTAAAAATAGCAGAGTCAGGGGAAATGGGGAGAAGGCAGGAACGGGGTACTGATTGGGGATGATCAGCCATGATCACATTGAATGGCGGTGCTGGTTCGAAGGGCCAAATGGCCTGCTCCTGCACCTATTGTCTATTGTCTATTGTCAAAACTGCACACAATACTTCAGATGTGCTCACCAGGGCCATGTACAACTGCAGAAGGACCTATAGTCAAATCCTCTCTTTATGAAGGCCAACATGCCATTAGCTTTCTTCACTGTCTGCTGTACCTGCATGTTTACTTTCAGTGACTTCTTCTTCTTCTTGCGTATGGCGTTCACAGCCTAAAGTTGTAGGACAACTTGTTTTATTTGATCTTATTTGATTGTGCACGCCGGGTTGATTGCATTCGTCGAAACAGGGCGGACCAATTTTCCACCCCTTTCAGTGACTGGTGTACAAGGACACCCAGGTCTCGCTGCACTTCCCTTTTTCCTAATCTGACACCATTGAGATAATAATCTGCCTCCTTGTTCTTGCCGCCAAAGAGGATAACCTCACATTTATCTACATTATACTGCATCTGACATGCATCTGCCCACTCACTCAACCTGTCCAAGTCACCCTGCAACCTCCTAGCATCCTCTTCGCAGTTCACACTGCCACCCAGCATTGTGTCATCTGCAAATTTTGTTTAAATCTGCAAATAAGGGAATAACATTTAGTGCAGGTGCTGTCTGTGCAGAGTTTGTATGTTCTCCCTGTGACCATGTGTTGTCTCCAAGTGCTCCAGTTTCGTCCCGCAATCCAAAGACATACAGGTTGGTAGGTTAATTGGCTTCAGTAAAAATTGTAAGTTGTCCCGTGTGTGTAGGATAGCGCTAACTAACACGCAGGGTAATTACTGGTTTGCACAGACTCTATGGGCCAAAGGGCCTGTTTCCACCCTGCATCTCTAAATTAAACTACTTTTAATCTAACCTAAAGAGTCAAGATTGTTTTATTGTCATATGTCCCGGATAGAACAATGAAATTCTTACTTGCTGCAGCACAACAGAATATGCAAACACAGTATGATATGACAACGAGCGAGAGAAAAGAAATGCTCAGTGTGTATACACACACATACTCAAAAAACAAAAAAAGTGCAACAATAATAATAATGTCTTTTGTAGTTCAGAGCCTATATGTGGTTGTCGTGTTTAATAGCCTTATGGCTGTAGGGAAGAAGCTGTTCCTGAACCTGGATGTTAGTTTTCAGGCTCCTGTAACTTCTTCCCGATGTCGGTGGTGAAATTAGTGTGAGGCCAGGATGGTGTGGGTCTCTGATGATGTTTTCCTGCCTTTTTGAGGCAACTCCGATAAATCCCTGCATTGGTTGGGAGGCAGAGCCGGTGATGGTCTGGGCAGTGGTCACCACATTTTGAAGTCTTTTCCGCTCCCGCACGTTCAAGTTGCCGAACCAAGACATGATGCAACCAGTCAGTATGCTCTCTACTGTGCACCTGTAGAAATTTAAGAGAATCCTCTTTGACAAACCAAATCTCTGTAATCTTCTCAGGAAGTAGAGGTGCTGATGTGCTTTCTTTATAATTGCATCAGTGTAGTGACAGATTTTCATATCGTTCAAGGAATCTTTCCTCTAGTCACTATGATTGAAGACAGGGGTTCAGGAGATAATCGAAACGCATTCATGAGCTCGCCACGGGACATTCAATGCCGTCCAAAGATAAATCTTCCGAACACAGTCTCTTAATTAATAGTTATTTTATTGTAGTAGTAAAAACAGTAAGATATTCATCCAAACTTCTTCTTGTATAAGTACATTTTGATCTTACGCGCAGTCAAACTCGTGCATGGTCGAAAGCTGTGACCTCTCCCCCATTCGGCTTTTTCAAACTAAACTAAAACTACTAGGGAGTCTGCTCAAGAATCCGCGTAGACTCAGAGAAAACTGTAAAATAAGTTTCTGCACCGTCGCAGGGATACACAAGGGTGTTTAACTGTATCGCTGTGCCTCCTCCGAATTCCAAAAATATGTTTTGACTCACTTGTTTTTGTGTTTGAACAGGAGCTGTGCAACACCACAAATCCTCGCGCAACCAGCTTTGAGGGGATGATGGTATTGAACGCTAAGCTGTAGTCGTGCTGTAGCTCCTCACTGTGACTCCTAACTGTGGCATCCCTATTCTCCCAGATGATCACGAGGGCATCCAGCTGCTGCTCCAGTTCCCCAAGAGTGTGTAAAGGGCCTGTCCCACGAGCAAGCGTGACCTAACGTGGTCGCTTGAGCCGTACGGCCTCGCGGGGCCGGTCCCACTTCGACCGCCGGAGCCGTATGGATTTGTGCGGAGCTGGTCCCGACATCGCGCGGGGCTCCGAAAAACTGACACTGTTCAAAATTTCCGCGTGGCAACGGCCTGCCGGCCCGCAGCCGCCTCGACACTGTATGCACCGCCTCGACAGTCGTGCGCAGCGTCTCAACGCCGTACGCAGCATCTTTACGCTGTACGCAGCGTCTTGACGCCGTACGTCACGCGCGAACTTCCCGCGGACTTCGCTTGAACTTCACGTCACTCACTCGACCTCCGAGCGGACCCCGCTTCCGGTTTGGTCACGCTCGCTGCATGCAGTCGAATGCTCGTGGGACCGGCCCTGTACGGGGATCACTCGACCTCCGCGCGGCCCCCACTTCCGGTTTGGTCACACTTGCGCATGCGGTCGCATGCTCGTGGGACAGGCTCTTAAGGCGTTACAGCTGCACACATTGCCACAGGTGCAGTCTCCTGACTTCCCACATCCTGCAGGAAAAGCATACTACTGCACATGGATCAAGGAAGATTTGCAAAAGAAAGAAAAAACACAGGCTGTACCTTATTCCCACCATCATCATTCGCTGTGGCAATGCCACACAGTTACCCACCCCCCATTAAACTAACAAAAAGCCACTCCACTAGTCTGTCTTCCTTTTAATACACCCACTAGGAGCATTAACTCCAGAAAGTTAACTGCTTTCAGCTGCAAAATTCAATCTGCCCTTGTTAAGTGGGGTGCTGACTTTAAAAGGACTTGCTCACTGGAAAGGAAGATGGTCAAGTCTAAGGTAAGCCTGAATAGATGGCTGTGGGTGGAATTCAGGTTGCTCTCATTAAGTACAGAGGTATCTTTGAATAGTTATTCCAGTGGGTGTTTGTTGTCCCTCTGTCACTGATTGGGGTTGGGTCATAGATATACACGGATAAACCTTTCGTCACTGGTGAGAACTTGCAGAAAATGGTCCTGCGTGCCTTTGGAATGTGGGAGGAAACTGGGGCACCTGGAGAAAACCCACGCGGTCACCGGGAGAACGTATAAACTCTGCACAGACAGTACCCGTAGTCAGGATTGAACATGTGACTTTAGCATTGTGAGGTGCAGCTCTACCTATGTGCCACTCTATGGTGCCTCAACCCCCAGTGAAAAGTCAAAGAAGAATATTGGAATCTGCAGTGATACAGAGGGGGGAGTAGAGATATAATGATGTAAACTTTATATATGTGGTTACTCATTTAATGAGGGAAGCTTGCATTCAGGTAGAGGCCAAGACTGGCTGAATAAACAAAAGAGTAAAGAACATCAGACGAAATTATGGAGAGTGAAATTTGAACAATATTTGTGTGCATTCTCTCTTTATGCTAGAGAACTACAGGTTGGCAAGAAAAGAAGAGTTTGGAGTTTGGCTTTCAAAAATCATTTGGAGATCATGCATGGAGATCCCCACTCCTTAAACCATTTGCTGGTGGCCAACCAATCTAAATTAGTTTAGAGATACAGCATGGAAACAGGCCCTACGGCCCACCAAGTCCACGTTGACCAGCGATCACCACACACTATCACTATCTTACACACACTAGGGACAATTTGACATTTATAGCCAAGCCAATTAACTTACAAATCTGTACCTATTTGCGAGGAGCATTATCAGAAGCTCATACTTCTCCCTTCTTTGCCAGGGAAGAAACACCCAGCCCAGAGGGTGTACCTGGCCGAGTATTAAACGTTGTGTGGACCAACTGGTTGGAATATTCAATGATCTCTCCAACCTCTTGCTCCTGCGGTCTGAGAATCCCAGCTGCTTCAAAGGGTCACCGATCACACCGGTGCCAAAGAAGACACGGTGACCTTCCTTGATGATTACCAACTGGTAGGATTTACATCAACTCTAATGGAGTACTTCAAGAGGCTGGGAATGGGGTGAATCACCTGGATCTGCTTCAATTTGCTTATTACCAGCAGATACACTCCCACTGGCTCTTTTCTCTACTCTGAAGCATTTAACAGGAACGCGTGTGTCAGAATGAATAATGCCATCACCCTTCTGACCTAGTTCACAATGTTAGATGTCCAGAGACTCATCAGTCTCTGCTTGCTCCTCCGTGGCCCAATTAAACCAGACACCGAGTACCTGAAAACTGAGCATGTTGGCCAGGCCTCGGGTAGTGCCGTCCAACAGCTGTAGTCCAAGAGCCTCAAATATCTCTCACCATTTATGTAACATCCATCTGCCTTCTCCACAGTGGAGGAACTGCATAGGGGAGTTTGACAGGTTGGCCACTGAGTTCAACAGAGTACATCCTGCTCATTTGTCACCTGTTCTTTAATCTGTGCCCTCTTGCAATGTCTTGGCCAAGTGCCACAAAACTGACACATTTTCCTGCCTCTTTGGTGCAGTGAGAGATTTGCTAAGGTTGACATTTCATCCCCTTTGCAACTCTCTTCTTGGCTTCATGTAACAATAAATCTATCTCGCTGTAGATTGTAGACACAAGAAACCGCAGACACTGGAATCTTGAGCAACAAACATGCTGTCGGAGGAAGTCAGCAGGTCAGACAGCATCTTGTGAAAGGAAGTGGACAGGCCACAGCAGGCAGCATGGTGGCTCAGGGGTAGAGTTGCTGCCTTACCGCGCAGGAGATCTGGGTTCGATATGGAGTTTGTACGTTCTCCCTGTGACCACGTGGGTTTTCTTTGGGTGCTCCTGTTTCTTCCCACACTCCAAAGTCGTACAGGTTTGTAGGTTGATTGGCTTCTGTATCTTGTCCATAATGTGTAGGATAGTGCTAGTGTATGGGGTGGTCGCTGATCGGCCGAGACTCAGTGGCACGAAAGGCCTATTTCCACTACGTCTCTAAAGACCACGGTTCAGGTCAGAACCCTTCTTCAGACTGAAGAGGGGACCCATCAACAGTTGCTGCCTGTCCCATTGAATTCCTTCAGCAGTCTGTGTTTTGGTCTATTATACAATATCTTGCTGGACACTTTTGAGTCTTACAGGGCGGCAGATGAATCAACATGGAGTGAATGGGCATGTAACAGAGAATAGGTTACAGGGAAATAAATCGGGAAATGGGATTGTTTTGTGAGGGGGAATCGATTCATTGGGCTGAAAATCACCTGCGTAGAAAATATGAAAAGACGCACATGGGTTTGATCAAGACGATTGAATTAGTGCCCGGAGAAATCACCATTCAAACTACCTGGGATACAGTATTTATATGGATATCACCTTGCATTCAGTTCTATTTCCTAGGGGTTGGCTAAGTAAAGGATTGTATTATGCTGATCTTACCTAGTATTTCAATCAATGGAGATTTATTGCCCAGAGAAGAGAGTCTGGATTCTGCTTATTTTCACACAATATTGCAACATTTGGAAGCAGTTATACTTCATGGAAGTATATTGTTTAAAGAGGTTTTATCGTATCTTGATGTAAAAAAAAGTTACCTCGTATTCATTATTATCGACACCACTAGCATTCTGTTATTTAGTTTAGTTTAGAGATACAGCGCCGAAACAGGCCCTTCTAGTCCGCACTGACCAGCGATCCTCACACATTAACACTATCCTACACACACTAGGGACAATGTACATTTATAACCAAGCCAATTAACCTACATACCTGTACATCTTGTGGGAGGAAACCGTACATATCGGAGAAAACCCACGCAGGTCACGGGGACTACGTACAAACACTGTATAGACAGCAGCTGTAGTCAGGTTCAAATCCGGGTGTCTGGCATTGTAAGGAAGTAACTACACCACTACGGCCCCTCGGTCACCTTACCTCAGTCATGATTTACATTGCAAGGAAAGGTAGGTCCTGCTGTGATTGAATGCTATACCAAAACAAGTTAACTTCAGTCTAAAGAATGGTCCCAACCTGAAACTGCACCTATCCATGTTCTTCAGGGATGCTGCCTGACCTGCTAAGCTAGAGATATAGAGTCATACAGCAGTGAGAGAGGCGCATCGGGCCAACTTGTCCACGCCGATCAAGATGCTCCATCTATACTAGTCCCACCTGCTTGTGTTTGGCCCATCTTATCTATCTATCTTCTATATACTTTTAAAACTCTGTGTGTGTGTGTGTGTGTTTATTTGTGGGTGTCAGATTTGGCCTTTGATTCCTTGGTCCGCCAAAACCACACGCGAAAACTCCGAGATTTTTTCCATTTCGCTAGACATTACACTTTTACATACCCTAACACACTCCTTATTAGATTTAGACATTTTTATGTACACATTTTTTAATAAAACCAATCTCCCCCCCCTCCTCACTCATTTTGTCGCCTCCTGCTGGCCAGCCACCATAACGGCTGCTGCCGCCCGGCTCTGCTCCAAAAACGGCGACATTTTTTTTTCGTTCGCTAGCGATTTTCGCTGCTGCCGCCCACCTCTCCTCCACTAACCCCCCCCCCCCCCACCCCTCCCGGGCCGGCTCTCTCACGCTGGCTCAAGCGCCCGGCTCTCCTCCAAAAACGGCGACACATTAATTTTTCGCTGGCGATTTTCACTGCTGCCGCCCGGCTCTCCTCCACTACCCCCCCCCCCCACCCGGGCCGGCTCTCTCATGCTGGCTCAAGCCAAACATCGGCTCTTCCCCCTCTGCTTCAGCCAGCGTCACAGAGCCGGCGCATCAACGGCCTGTCGGCCCGCAGCCCCATTGAGGGCGTACGCAGCGTCTCGAGGTTTACGGGTTATAGACCAAGCGCAGGCAAGTGGGACTAGGGTAGCTGGGACATTGTTGGCCCATGTGGGCACGTTGGGTCAAAGGGCCTGTTTCCACACTGTATTACTCTAATGGGCAAACTGCACGCAGAAAGCACTTAAAGTCAGGAGTGAACCTGGATCTCTGGCATGGGAAGGCTGTCGCTCTCATACAGTTCATGAGTTAATGGAAGTAGTTAAGGCTCTGTCTTACCTGTTTGCGGTCATCGGCGGTGAAGCGCGGCGTCGCCGGTAGCGAGGACCGCGCGGCAACGGTACCTATTTCCTTCGCTCCATAGATGCTGCTGCACCCGCTGAGTTTCTCCAGCATTTTTGTGTACCTTCGATTTTCCAGCATCTGCAGTTCCTTCTTTAACACATATATCTTTGTTCCAGCCCCGCCCCCCGCAGCCTGTGTCGAAGCGCGTGATCATGAGTGTGGGAATAGAGGGAGAGGAGTGGGGGTGATAGGGAGTGGGGAATAGATGGACTCCCCCTACCCCTCCCCTCTCCACTCTTTCCCCTCTCTCCCCCCACCCCACTCCCCCTCCCTCCACTCTTCCCCCTCCCTTCACAACCCCATCTCCCCCCTCCCCACCCCCACACCTCCCCACTCTCCATCTCCCTCCTCACCCCTCTCCCGCTCCTCCTCCCACCCCCTTCCCTCTCCCCACCCTACCCACTCTTCCACTTCTCTCCCCCTCCCCCCACCCTCTCCCTCCCCCACTCCTCTCTCTCTCCCACCCCTCTCTCTCCCGTCCCCCTCCCTCCCCTCTCTCCCCCCACTCCTTCCCCTACCCCTCTTTCCCCTACCCCTCTGTCCCTCTTCCACCACTCCCCCTACCACTCTCCCCCTCCCTCCCCACTCTTCCACTTTTCACCCCCTTCCCCCACCCCTCTTCCTCCCCACCTCTCTCCATCCCCACCCTCTCCCCTCCCTCTCTCTCTCCCCCCACCCCATTCCCCTACCCCTCTCTCCCTCTTCAACCACTCCCACCTACCCCCTCCCCCTCTCTCACTTCCACCACTCCCCCCTACACCTCTCCACCTCCCTCCCCACTCTTCCACTTCTCTCCCCCATCCCCCACCCCCTCTCTCCCCCCCTCCCTTCCCTCTCCCTCCCCACGTCATCACCCCCATCTCCCTCCCACTCCCTTCCCCTCTCTCTTGCACCACTCCCCGCTACCCCTCTCCCCCTCACTCCCCACTCTTCCCCTCTCCTTCCCCCTCCCCCACCTCTCCCTCCCGCCTCCCCCGACCCTCTCTCCCCCTCTCTTCCCCTACCCCTCTCTCCCCTTCCCCTCATCCCCTCTCTCCACCTCTGTCCCACCCCTCTAACATCCCCTCCTCCCCCTCCCACCCCCTACCCCCCTAACCCTCTCCACCCCCTTCCCGCCCTCCCCGCTCTCCTCCCCCTCCCCATTCCCCTCTCTCTCCCCCTTCCCCGCTCTCCTCTCCTCTCCCACCCCAATCTCTCCCCTTTCCTCCTCTCCCTCTCATAGAAACATAGAAAATAGGTGCAGGAGTAGGCCATTCGACCCTTCGAGCCTGCACCGCCATTCAATATCATCATGGCTGATCATACAACTCAGTATCCTGTACCTGCCTTCTCTCCATACCCCCTGATCCCTTTAGCTACAAGGGCCACATCTAACTCCCTCTTAAATATAGCCAATGAACTGGCCTCAACTACCTTCTGTGGCAGAGAATTCCACAGATTCACCACTCTGTGTAAAAAATGATTTTCTCATCTCGGTCCTAAAAGACTTCCCCCTTATCCTTAAACTGTGACCCCTTGTTCTGGACTTCCCCAACATCGGGAACAATCTTCCTGCATCTAGCCTGTCCAACCCCTTAAGAATCTTGTAAGTTTCTATAAGATCGCCCCTCAATCTGCTAAATTCTAGCGAGTACAAGCCGAGTCTATCCAGTCTTTCTTCATATGAAAGTCCTGCCATCCCAGGAATCAGTCTGGTGAACCTTCTCTGTACTCCCTCTATGGCTATAATGTCTTTCCTCAGATTTGGTGACCAAAACAGTACGCAATACTCCAGGTGTGGCCTCTCCAAGACCCTGTACAACTGCAGTAGAACCTCCCTGCTCTTATACTCAAATCCTTTTGATATGAATGCTAACATACCATTCGCTTTCTTCACTGCCTGCTGCACCTGCATGCGTACTTTCAATGACTGGTGTACCATGACACCCAGATCTCGTTGCATCTCCCCTTTTCCTAATTGGCCACCATTCAGATAATAGTCTACTTTCCTGTTTTTGCCACCAAAGTGGATAACGTCACATGTATCCACATTATACTGCATCTGCCATGCATTTGCCCACTCACCCAACCTATCCAAGTTACCTTGCAGCCTCCTAGCATCCTCACAGCTAATACTGCCCCCCAGCTTCGTGCCATCCGCAAACTTGGAGATGTTGCATTCAATTCCCTCATCCAGTTCATTAATCTATATTGTAAATAGCTGAGGTCCCAGCACTGAGCCTTGCAGTACCCCACTAGTCACTGCCTGCCATTCTGAAAAGGACCCGTTTACTCCTACTCTTTGCTTCCTGTCTGCCAGCCAGTTCTCTATCCACATCAATACTGAACCCCCAATACCGTGTGCTTTAAGTTTGCACATTAATCTCTTATGTGGGACCTTGTCGAAAGCCTTCTGAAAGTCCAGATATAACACATCCACTGGTTCTCCCTTATCCATTCTACTAGTTACATCCTCGAAAAATTCTAGAAGATTCGTCAGACATGATTTACCTTTCATAAATCCATGCTGACTTTGTCCAATGATTTCACCACTTTCCAACTGTGCTGCTATCCCATCTTTAATAACTGACTCTAGCATTTTCCCCACTACCGATGTTAGACTAACTGGTCTGTAATTCCCCGTTTTCTCTCTCCCTCCCTTTTTTAAAAAGTGGGGTTACATTAGCTACCCTCCAATCCTCAGGAACTACTCCAGAATCTAAAGAGTTCTGAAAAATTATCACTAATGCATCCACTATTTCTGGGGCTACTTCCTTAAGTACTCTGGGATGCAGCCTGTCTGGCCCTGGGGATTTATCGGCCTTTAATCCATTCAATTTACCTAATACCACTTCCAGGCTAACCGGGATTTCTCTCAGTTCCTCCATCTCATTTGACCCCCGGTCCCCTGCTATTTCTGGCAGATTATTTATGTCTTCCTTAGTGAAGACAGAACCAAAGTAGTTATTCAATTGCTCTGCCATATCCTTGTTACCCATGATCAATTCACCCGTTTCTGACTGCAAGGGACCTACATTTGTTTTAACTAATCTTTTTCTCTTCACATATCTATAAAAACTTTTGCAGTCAGTTTTTATGTTCCCTGCCAGTTTTTTTTCATAATCTATTTTCCCTTTCCTAATTAAGCCCTTTGTCCTCCTCTGCTACACTCTGAATTTCTCCCAGTCCTCTGGTAGGCTGCTTTTTCTGGCTAATTTGTATGCTTCATCTTTTGTTTTGATACTATCACTTATTTCCCTTTTTATCCACGGATGCGCTACCTTCCCTGATTTATTCTTTTGCCAAACTGGGATGAACAATTGTTGTAGTTCATCCATGCAGTCTTTAAATGCCTTCCATTGCATATCCACCGTCAACCCTTTAAGAATCACTTGCCAGTCTATCTTGGCCAATTCACGTCTCATACCCTCAAAGTTACCCTTCTTTAAGTTCAGAACCCTTGTTTCTGAATTAACAATGTCACTCTCCAACCTAATGAAGAACTCAACCATATTATGGTCACTCTTGCCCCAAGGGGCCACGCACAACAAGACTGCTAACCAACCCTTCCTCATTACTCAATACCCAGTCTAGAATAGCCTGCTCTCTCGTTGGTTCCTCTACATGTTGGTTTAGATAACTATCCCGCATACATTCCAAGAAATCCTCTTCCTCAGCACCCCTGCCTATTTGATTCACCCAATCTATATGTAGATTGAAGTCACCCATTATAACTGTTTTACCTTTGTTGCACACATTTCTAATTTCCTGTTTGATGCCATCCCCAACTCCACTACTACTGTTAGGTGACCTGTACACAACTCCCACTAGCGTTTGCTGCCCCTTAGTGTTTTGCAGTTGTACCCATATCGATTCCACATCCTCCAAGCTAATGTCCTTTCTTTCTATTGCGTTAATCTCCTCTCTAACCAGCAACGCTACGCCACCTCCTTTTCCTTTCTGTCTATCCCTCCTGAATATTGAATATCCCTGGATGTTCAGCTCCCAGCCTTGGTCACCCTGGAGCCATGTCTCCGTGATCCCAACTATATCATATTCATTAATAACTATCTGCACATTCAACTCATCGACCTTATTACGAATGCTCCTTGCATTGAGACACAAAGCCTTCAGGCTTGTTTTTACAACACTCTTAGCCCTTATACAATTATGTTGAAAAGTGGCCCTTTTTGATTTTTGCCCTGGATTTTTCTGCCTGCCACTTTTACTTTTCACCTTGCTACCTATTGCTTCTACCCTCATTTTACACCCCTCTGTCTCTCTTCTCATGCTCCCATCCCCCTGCCACATTAGTTTAAATCCTCCCCGACAGCACTAGCAAACACTCCCCCAAGGGCATTGGTTCCATTCCAGCCCAGGTGCAGACCGTCCTGTTTGTACTGGTCCCACCTCCCCCAGAACTGGTTCCAATGCCGTAGAAATTTGAATCCCTCCCCCTTGCACCATTTTTCAAGCCATGTATTCATCTGCAATATCCTCCTATTTCTACTCTGACTAGCACGTGGCACTGGCAATAATCCAGAGATTATTACCTTTGAGGTCCTACTTTTAAGTTTATCTCCTAGCTCCCTAAATTCGCCTTGTAGGACCTCATCCCATTTTTTACCTATATTGTTGGTGCCAATGTGCACCACAACAGCTGGCTGTTCACCCTCCCCCTATAGAATGTTCTGCAGCCGTTCAGTGACATCCCTGACCCTTGCACCAGGGAGGCAACATACCATCCTGGAGTCTCGTTTGCGGCCGCAGAAACGCCTATCTATTCTCCTTACAATTGAATCCCCTATTACTATTGCCCTTCCACTCTTTTTCCTCCCCTCCTGTGCCGCAGAGCCACCCATGGTGCCATGAACTTGGCTGCTGCTGCCTTCCCCTGATGAGCCATCTCCCCCAACAGTATCCAAAATGGTATATCTGTTTAGGAGGGAGATGACCGCAGGGGACTCCTGCACTACCTGCCTACTGCTACGCTGGCTAATGGCCACCCGTTCCCTTTCTGTCCGCTTACCTTTTACCTGCGGTGTGATCAACTCGCTGTACGTGTTATTCACGACATTCTCAGCAACATTCCTCTCCCTCCCCTCTCCCCACCCTCCCCTCTTCCAACCGCATCTCCCCCTCCCTCCCTCTCCGTCTCCCCCTCCCTCCCTCTCCCCCCTCCCCCCGCCTGTGTGTTTGGGGGGTGGTTAATGTGAGTGTGACGCCGCAGCCCCCCCCTCCGCAAACGCGCATTGGCGAAACAGACCCAACGGGTCTGCACTTGGTCTAGTATCCTTCTAAATCTATCCGATCCATGTACAGTACCTGTCCAAATGTCTTTTAAATGTTGTGATAGTACCTGCCTCACCTACATCCTCTGGTTGCTTGTTCCATATACCTAGCACCCTTTATGTGAACAAGTTGACCCTCAGTTTTCTATTAAATCTTTCCCCTCTCACCTTAAAACTATGACCTCTGATTCTTGATTCCCCTACTCTGGGTAAAAAAACTCTGAACATTTACTCTATCTATTCCCTTCATGAACTTATTCATCACTATAAGATAACCCCTCATCCTTCTGTGCTCGAAGGAATAAAGTCCTACCCTGCTCAACCTCTCCCTATAGCTCAGACCCTTGAGTCCTGGCAACATCCTCGTAAATCTTCTCTGCGCCCTTTCCAACTTAACAACATCTTTCCTATAGCAGGGTGACCAAAACTGAACACTTCAGCATCTTTGAATAATGCTGCCAAAAACACAGCACCTATATGCAAAATAATTTCACTGTTCAGTTGCATATAATAATAATAATAATAGATTTTTATTTATATAGCATATGTGACAAATAACACACAATTAAATCATTGGCGTGGTCTCACCAATATCTTGCACTACTGTAACATAACTTCTAATATTGAAGTTGCAGAGTTACTCCAGCATTTTGTGTTTTTCCTTGCTAAGCCAGCATCTGCAGTTCCTTGTTTCCATCAGCTAACTGCGTCTGTCGGCATTCCTCACAAAGGGACCTTTGTGGTCTCTGCTCTATCTGTTGCAAACACAGAGGTAGGAGGTTCCAATACGATCACTTGATCACTAAAATGGGACTAATTATCATCAAACTCCTTGTTCATTATCGTGTTTCTTGGCATCCAACATTCTCAGAAGCTTTCCATATGATTTGGGAGAGGGGACCGCCTGCTCTATTTTTACGGGTCATACTGTTTGTTTTCCTGCAGGAAAAGACTAATTCCCTCCAAGAAAGACTAATTAATTAAAAGGCAGTAAGATCATGCTTTCACCATCTTTATTCATACAAAAATTAAATCTCTGCTGCTCATCGCTCTTTATACTAGAAAATTAGAATCACCGTTCTACAATCAGAATCTTGTTTTAACTTTTGGCCACTTCAGCAGCACTAGTTTATTCTTGTTTAAAGTTTAGAAAGATTTATGTTATTACATCAGCAGAAGCAATTTGAAAATACAGCCGTCTCAGAGTATATAATATCGCACGGACCATTAAACCGTGGAGCGTTCAATTTTCTCCCACCCTCCCTAGATAGGTAATCGTTTATTAGATAAACATATAAGATTATTAAGGGATTGGTCACGCTAGTGGCAGGAAACATGTTCCTGATGTTGGGGGAGTCCAGAATCACGGGCCACAGTTTAAGAATAAAAGGTAGGCCTTTTAGAACTGAGATGAGAAAACACTTTTTCACCCAGAGAATTGTGAATCTGTGGAATTCTCTGCCTCAAAAGGCTGTGGAAGCCAATTCTCTGGATGTTTTCAAGAGAGTGTTAGATAGAGCTCTTAAAAATAGCGGAAGCAAGGGATATGGTGAGAAGGCAGAAACGGGGTACTGATTGTGGATGATCAGCCATGATCACATTGAATGGCGTTGCTGGCTCGAAGAGCTGAATGGCCTACTCCTGCACCTATTGTCTATTGTCTATTGTTTCACTAGTGCCAGTCAGTCTTCACTGCCTCAACCCAGTGGATATTCTTAAAACTCAAGATTGGATATGAGTCCACTTAATTATAGAGCTCAGACTTGCTATCACTGTAGGCTCACTGAGATGCACTTCCCTTGGATGGGTGAAGACCAATCTGGTCCAGAAATGCTGCCTGATCCTTGGCCAATATCCTCTGTCCTAAGGCATCTCTGAATCAGTTCAGTTCCCGGAGGGCAGACAGCATATCATCGCCACATATTCAGATCTGTGACTCTCACAGCCATTCAGGCTATGGCCGTAAATCCAGTCTGTTGGGACAGTCTAGAGCAGTCTAGAGAGGACAACCACTGGATATATGAACTGAGCTGAGACGATGGCTGAGGCAGCTACTGCAACAACATTTAAAGGGACTTGGGCAGGTAAATGGGTAGGAAAGGGTTAGAGGGAAATGGGCAAAATGGAGGCAATTAGGATTAGCTGAGATGGGACACTTTGGTCGTCATGGACAAGATGGGCCTTGGAGCCTGTGTGACGCAATGACTCTAATTTTCCTATTCCTTTCCTGCAAAAATACCCAGTAGGTCTAAAAACAGTATTCTTCTAGCGTTTGGTATGCTGCCAGCTCTCTTCTCATAATGCTCCTCTATTCCTCAAGCACAACACTTCCCTCCACCTGTGAAGACAGTCTTGGCCATGTACCTCATTCTACATACATGTGCCCTCTCTCGGGAAAGTAACGACTTTTTGAATAGGTAGTCAGCAAAGCATTTCTTAGCTATGGTGTAGACTTTGTAATATCAATCTCTTATCTTTCCCTAGTTGTGCTTGAGTAATTGGTGGGAGATGTTCTTTTGACCTACTGGTGGTGATGTGCAGAACATTTTGTCTTTTGATCATTCTAAAATTACTTTTTGTTTGATCTAGCTGTGCGTACATTGACAGTTGCAGTTCCAATATTATAGCAATGACTACAATCCATAAGCTTTGTTAATTGCTGATAAAAGTGTCTGAGATGTTTTGAGGTCATGGAAGTTATTATATATTCGTACAATTTTGATGCTGTTCTGTTGAGAATTAGCTTCAGAATATTATCGCAGTGATTTAGAGAGGAAAGATCCAATTTTAGTAGAACTTCATCAGATTGATTGATGCAGCTCAAGAAAATAACCTGAAAATAAGCATTTTAGGCCATTCATTCTCAAGGCCAACTCCAGACCTTCATATTGAATATTGAAAGAAAAATCATTACCTTCCCCAAAATGTGCATATTTGCATTAGAACTTGAGGGCGGCACGGTGGCACAGTGGTAGAGTTGCTGCCTTACAGCGATTGCAGCACCAGAGACCCAGGTTCGATCCCGACTACAGGTAATTGTCTGTATGGAGTTTGTACGTTCTCCCCGTAACTTGCGTGGGTTTTCTCTGAGATTTTTTGTTTCCTCCCACACGTCAAAGACGTACAGGTTTGAAGGTTAATTGGCTTGGTATCATTGTAAATTCTCCCTAGTGTGTGTAGGATAGCGTTAATGTGCGGGGATCGCTGGTCAGCGCGGACTCGGTGTGCCGAAGGGCCTGTTTCCGCGCTGTATCTTTAAACTAAACTGTTTCAGCGATGTAAGTGCAGTGTATACCGAATAATAAAGCATTTATATTTGCAAGAATAGGGAAATAATTCATTGCTACACATGATTCAAAGCTCCGTTAGCTCAGCCATGAATGAGATCCAACTGCTGCCGACTTCTTCCGGCAATTAGTTGCTGTTCCAAGACTAACGGGAAACATTAAGATTGAAGCTTGATTTCATTGGGTCAAATGAAATGATAAAAATGAACTGAGGCTGGAAGTTAGGAGTGTTTCATCCATTAAATAAAAGTTATGTGGAATCAATAATTTTCATTTTTTAGAATTCAATTAATACTCCATATGTTAGTTGCTCTCCACTGAATCAACATATAATACATCAATCACGTTGTTGCCTCCAGGAATTTACTGAAAAGGAAAATGAAAATTCCTTGCCATTATTTACAGAGATAACCTGTTTTATGGCACGTTAGGTAATCATTGCTTGCCACTGGGGGGAAAATATTCAATGTGCTTGAATTATTACTATTATTGGCTTTCAGTTTTTCATGTGTATCTTATGAAGCACGTGGGAACGCACGGGTAAATGGACGGTACGACCGGAATGCGTAGTCTGAGGTCATGGGGCGAGCGTGACATTTGGGACCAGAGGTACAACAGGACCAGAGGGACGCGAAAAACGCGAACGAGGGACGGGCGTAACAAAGGGAACCATAGAAACACGACCGGAGGAAACGGGTGCAGAGGACGGCAAAACAGCAGGTGGACGTCCTCTACGCCGTGGAGTAGCCACTGTCACTGGGCAATCCCCGTCAACGTGTGCAGGCTTAAGGCGGCTCACGGAGACGAATTCCTCCTTGCCACCTATGTCCAACATGAACGTTGAGTACCCTGTACAGACCCTCATACACCCGCTGTAACAGCGAGCGATGAGCGTCTCTACGGAGAAAAACATAAGCACAATCCCGTAACATAGTAGGCACATGCACCGAAGACGAACCATGCCAGGAAGTGGGAACCGGGACCAAAGCGCGCGCCCGCTCACGAAGGTCCGCTAACAACTGCGAGGTTGAAACCTCCTGGTCCTGGGGGACAGGCAAGAAATCCCCTGGAACCTTCAAAACCGAGCCATAAACCAACTCGGCCGAGGAGGCTTTGAGGTCCTCCTTAGGCATTGTTCTGATGCCAAGGAGGACCCAAGGTAACTGGTCGACCCAATCCGGGCCGGTGAGTCTGGCTTTTAACGCCGACTTAAGGTGCCGGTGGAACCGCTCAACCAACCCGTTAGACTCTGGGTGATAAGCGGTAGTCTGATGCAGCTTTGCTCCGTACAGCTGCGCCATACCACACCACAATGAAGACGTGAACTGGGCCCACGTATCGGTGGTAATATGCGAGGGGACCCCGAAACGAGCGATCCAATGGGATACCATGGCCCTCGCGCATGCATCAGCAGAGGTATCCGCCAACGGGATTGCCTCCGCCCACCTGGTAAATCTGTCTACGATAGTCAGTAAGTGGGTAGCCCCTCGTGAACAAGGCAAGGGACCTAACAGGTCTACATGGATGTGCAGGAACCTGCCGTCCAGGACGGTGAAATCCTGGACCGGCGGGTGTACATGTCTCTGCACTTTTGAGGTCTGGCATGGGATGCAGGAACGGGCCCATGCAGCGATCTGCTTCCTTAACCCGTGCCAAACGAACTTCGCCGTGACCAAAGCAGAGGTGGCACGAATGGACGGGTGTGCTAGGCTGTGGATGGCGTCGAAAATCCGACGACGCCATGCGACTGGGACAATCGGACGGGCTTTACCGGTGGAAATATCACAAAGGACTTGCACGCCAGAGTTGCCGCATGGCACTCTTACCAGCTTCAGTCCTGATTCAGCATTGCGATAAATCTCCATACCGGCTGCCAGTTCAACGCCGAGACTAAGCGCAGAAACTTCGGGCAGCGCTGGACGGGACAATGCGTCGGCCACAACATTCAGCTTGCCTGCCACTTGCCGAATATCAGACGTGAATTCGGAAATGTAGGCGAGGTGCCGTTGCTGTCTGGCAGACCAAGGGTCAGAAACCTTGGACAAGGTGAAAGTTAACGGCTTGTGGTCGGTGAACGCGGTGAAAGCGCGCCCTTCCCGGAAATATCGGAAATGACGGATTGCCAGGTAAAGTGCAAGGAGCTCCCTGTCGAAAGCGCTGTATTTAACTTCGGGGGCTCGCAGTTGCCTGCTGAAAAATGCCATCAGCACCCAGCGATTACCTGCCCGCTGCTCGAGGATGGCACCTACCGCGACGTCGGAGGCGTCCACGGTGAGGGCCGTTTGGGCCGAAGCCCTAGGGTGTACCAGCATGGTGGCGTTGGCATTGATCACCAACCCATGTTTGTGCAGCCGTTCAAAAAGTAGGCGGAAGTGCTTGGTATGCTCTGCCTGCGAGCGGCTGGCTACCAGGATGTCATCTAGGTATATTTGCAAGAATAGGGAAATAATTCATTGCTACACATGATTCAAAGCTCCGTAAGCTCAGCCATGAATGAGATCCAACTGCTGCCGACATCTTCCGGCAATTAGTTGCTGTTCCAAGACTAACGGGAAACATTAAGATTGAAGCTTGATTTCATTGGGTCAAATGAAATGATAAAAATGAACTGAGGCTGGAAGTTAGGAGTGTTTCATCCATTAAATAAAAGTTATGTGGAATCAATAATTTTCATTTTTTAGAATTCAATTAATACTCCATATGTTAGTTGCTCTCCACTGAATCAACATATAATACATCAATCACGTTGTTGCCTCCAGGAATTTACTGAAAAGGAAAATGAAAATTCCTTGCCATTATTTACAGCGATAACCTGTTTTATGGCACGTTAGGTAATCATTGGATGCCACTGGGGGGGAAATATTCAATGTGCTTGTCATATTATTATTATTGGCTTTCAGTTTTTCATGTGTATCTTATGAAGCACGTGGGAACTTCAAAGTAAATTTTCAATGATCCAAGCATTAATTTTACTTACCTGGGTGTCCAATGGCATCTTATGTTTAGATTCCAAAATAAACTGGATGGTTTAAGACCCATTGCTTTCCTTGCCACTACCTTTCAATTCACAGTCTCTACAAGTTTATCTTGGGCAGTTCAGCAAGAAGTGGGACTGCAGATACTGGAAACCTGAAATCAAAACAGAAAATGCTACAAATACTCAGTCGGCTGGGAAGCAGCTATGGAGAGAGAAACAGAAGTAACATTTCAGGCGAATGGCCTCTCATGGGGCTTTTCTTCAATGTTTATATTTTATCTTTTTTTCTGATGTTATGCTCACCAAGTTAGTTTTGTTTACTTTATTTAATTTAGAGATACAGTGCGGAAATTGGCCCACCGAGTCCGCGCCGACCAGCGATCCAATGAAATTAACGCTACCCAACACACACTAGGGACAATTTTACATTTTATACCAAGCCAATTAACCTATCAAAACTGTACGTCTATGGAGTGTTGTAGGAAACCGAAGATTTTGGAGAAAATCCAGGCAGGTCACAGGGAGAACGTACAAACTCCATATAGACAAGCACCGTGGTCAGGATTGAACCCGGGACTCTGGCTCTGTAAGGCAGTACCTCTTCTGCTATGCCACCATGCCACCCTCAATAGCCTTAGTCTACTAAATAAATATGGAGTAAAAATACCATGGCCCTCGCGCATGCATCAGCAGAGGTATCCGCCAACGGGATTGCCTCCGCCCACCTGGTAAATCTGTCTACGATAGTCAATAAGTGGGTAGCCCCTCGCGAACAAGGCAAGGGACCTAACAGGTCTACATGGATGTGCAGGAACCTGCCGTCCAGGACGGTGAAATCCTGGACCGGCGGGTGTACATGTCTCTGCACTGGGATGCAGGAACGGGCCCATGCAGCGACCTGCTTCCTTAACCCGTGCCAAAGAACTTCGCCGTGACCAAAGCAGAGGTGGCGCGAATGGATGGGTGTGCTAGGCTGTGGATGGTGTCGAAAATCCGACGACGCCAAGCAACTGGGACAATCGGACGGGCTTTACCGGTGGAAATATCACAAAGGACTTGCACGCCGGAGTTGCTGCATGGCACTCTTACCAGCTTCAGTCCTGATTCAGCATTGTGATAAATCTCCATACCGGCTGCCAGTTCAACGCCGAATCTAAGCGCAGAAACTTCGGGCAGCGCTGGACGGGACAATGCGTCGGCCACAACATTCAGCTTGCCTGCCACTTGCCGAATATCAAACGTGAATTCTGAAATGTAGGCGAGGTGCCGTTGCTGTCTGGCAGACCAAGGGTCAGAAGCAAGGTGAAAGTTAACGGCTTGTGGTCGGTGAACGCGGTGAAAGCGCGCCCTTCCCGGAAATATCGGAAATGACAGATTGCTAGGTAAAGCGCAAGGAGCTCCCTGTCGAAAGCGGTGTATTTGACTTCGGGGGCTCGCAGTTGCCTGCTGAAAAATGCCATCGGCACCCAGCGATTACCTGCCCGCTGCTCGAGGATGGCACCTACGGTGCCCACGGTGAGGGCCGTTTGGGCCGAAGCCCTTGGGTGTACCAGCATGGTGGCGTTGGCATTGATCACCAACCCATGTTTGTGCAGCCGTTCAAAAGGTAGGTGGAGGTGCTTGGTATGCTCTGCCTGCGAGCGGCTGGCTACCAGGATGTCATCTAGGTAGATGAAAATAAATGGCAAACCCCGGCCGACCTGATCCATTAGCCTCTGGAATGCCTGAGCTGCGTTCTTCAAGCCAAAAGGCATTCTGAGCCACTCAAAAAGGCCGAAAGTGGTAATGGTGGCTGTTTTAGGGACGTCGTCGGGGTGGACCTGGATTTGATTATACCCGCGGATAGGGTCGACCTTCGAGAAGATGGTCGCACCTTCCAGATGGGCCGAGAAATCCTGGATGTTTGGGACTGGATAGTTACATTCGGCTGTAGTTACTGCGTTCAAACGCCTGTAATCACTGCAAGGTCTCCAGCCCCCGGACGCTTTGGGCACCATGTGTAACGGGGAAGCCCAAGGGCTATCCGACCGCCGGACAATCCCAATGTCCTCCATGAGTTGGAACTCGTCTCGTGCGATGCGCAGTTTATCGGGCGGGAGCCGGCGCGCGCGGGCATGGGCCCTCGGTGGGAATGTGGTGGACCACGCCATGACGGGGCTTGGCCCCGTCGAACCGGGGTGTGAGCAACCCTGGGAAATCGGCGAGCAGGGCTGTGAAAGGTGGCTGGATCTCAGCTACCTCGGCGAGTTGCTGCAGGGGCGTTGACGGGTTGCGTGGCTTGGTAGGGCGTGGTCCCGGCGCAAGGATCATGCGACCACCCCGTACATCTACTAACAGGGAGAACGCGTGCAAGAAATCGGCCTCCAGGATCGGTTGGGCGACGTCAGCAACGATAAACTTCCACCTGTACTGGTGGGAGTCGAAATTTAGTTTTGCGGTCCGCATGTCGTAGGTGCGAATATCGCTCCCATTAACAGCCAAAAGGACAGGTCCCACCTTACCGGCACGAACGTCTCGGGCATTTGGAGGCAGGATACTGGCATGGGCACCTGCGTCCACCAGGAAACGGTGGCCGGAATGGCGATCACGGACGAAGAGGCGTACGTTGGGGCCGATCGCGTTCGCCTCTATGGACGATCGGCCTGGGCATTTCCCGGAAACGAACAAGGGCTCCGACATCTTCGGGCTTCCGTTCCGTAGCGCTGGTGGTAGTAGCACCATCTGCGTTGGGTGTAGACCACTGGCCGCGGCGGTTCATCTTTGACGCTGGGCTGGGTCTCTTCCTCTTCCCGATGTCGGTTCGGCTGCACCCGTTGCGTGTCCATGAGGTGGGCGATGGCGTGTACGTCCCGCCTTCTGAGCGCACAAAGCTCGTCTGCTCTTTCCTTGAGCCGCTGTGGGTCGTTGAAATCGGCTCCCGCTCGCATTAGCTGCACTTCGTTGGGCATCTGCTCTAAGAACGCTTGTTCAAAAAGCAAGCAGGGGCGGTGCCCGTCCATTAGGGCCAACATCTTTGCCATGATCGTCGATGGCCTTCGGTCGCCGATGCAGTCCATACGTAGCAGTCTTGCCGCCCTGTCTCTACGGATAAGACCGTAGGCATGAAATAACAGTGCTTTCAACCCTTCGTACTTGCCGCTGGACGGAAGGTCTCTGATAAAGGGCAACAGCCTCGAGGCACAGTCCTGTGGTAATGCTCCTACCAGATGGAAATACATGGTGTCGTCATGGTCGATGCGATGTAGATGAAACTGTGCCTCCACATGGGCGAACCACACCTGAGGTTGATCAGGCCAAAAAGCTGGCAGTTTGAAGGCCGGTGAGCCCTGCCTTGTGCTGGCTGATTCTGCGGGAAGAACTTCTTCTTTCATAATTCTGTTGTCTAACGACGGCTAGACAGGTCGGGGTCACCAATTTAGTGGTCTGATAAACGACTCCTGGAGTTTTCTTTTGTGATAATATTTTTTATTGGAGGTAAATACATATCATATTAAAATCGTTACCAGTCTTTCATTTCTAAATTAATAATATTGTCAAACATTATTCACATTGTCTCCAATGATTTTTTTTAAAGTAGAAATAAAAAGATAGATGAAAGAAAGAGAGAAAAGAGAGAAAAGAAAAGAAAAAAAAAGAAAAAAAAGAAAGAGATAATAAAGAAGAATGGAGTAACTTAAAAAAAAAAATTATTAGAAGTACATTACATTACAACCACATACATTAGTACTCGTCACATATATCTTCTTACAATTAATGTATTCCATTTGTTTTTTACACTAATAAAGGGAAAGGATGAGATTGAGAGAAAGAAGAAAGTGAAGGAAAAGGTGAAAGTGTAAAAAACGTGACAACAAGAAAGAACGAAGACCCTATAAGAACGAAATTAAAAACAAAAGAAAAAGAGTTAAGAAATAGACCCTAGAAAAGAAGAAGAAAGAGAAAGAGGGAAAAGAGAAAAACAAATAGTTTTTGTAAGCATCACGCAAATGGGACATACCAACTCTCCAACTTTCATTCCCCCTTATCTGACCTCAGTTTTTTTTAAGGTACTTTTGCACCCTATATTTGTAATAATTCTATAAATGCAGACCACGTCAGGTGGAAGTGATCTGGTTTACCTGCCAGGAGGAGTCTTATCTCTTCTAGGTGTAATGTTTCGAACATATTTGAAATCCACATGTTTATAGTTGGTATTGGAGCCTTTTTCCAAAATTTTAGGATTAGCTTTTTTCCAGTTATTAACCCATAGTCTATTAGTTTCTTTTGGAACACATTTAGTTCTGGACTATCTTCCGTTATTCCGAAGATAATCCATTCTGCTTTGGGTATCAGTTTTATTTTAAATAATTTTGTAAAGATTTCAGAAAATTTCAATCCAAAATTTTTGAATTTTTGTACAGAAAACAAATGAGTGCGCTATAGTAGCTTCTTGAGATTGACATTTGGGAACATTTTATGGATTTTAGTTTTGGAATAATATAATCTATGTAAAATTTTAAATTGTATTAAAGTGTGTCTTACATTAATCGAACATTTATGCACGTTTAATAAGTGTTCATTCCACCTTTGTTTTGAAATTTTAATAGCTAATTCTTGTTCCCAGTCTCTTCTGATACCTTCCGTAGATGGTATTTCTACATTTAAGGTAATATTATACAAATATTATATTAAGTTTGCTGATTCAGCTTTTATCTGCATTGCATCATCCAATACACCTGCTGGGCTATTATAATGATCTTTTGTATATTTTTTCAAATAATCGCATATTTGAAAATATTTAAAATATTGATTATTTCCGAGTTTATATTTTATTTGTAATTGTTGAAATGATAGTAATTTTCAAGTTTCATACAGGTCACCGAACATTTTAATTCCTAGTATATCCCAGTGTGTGAAAGATTTATCTATAATAGAGGGATTAAATGAAGGATTATTAACTATGGGAGATAAAAGTGATAAATTTCTTAATTTTAAATTTTGTTTTATTTGTTTCCAAATTCTGATTGTGCTATGTATAATTGGGTTCTTATTATAATTTATGTTATTCAGTTTCATTGGTGAGAGGAGGATCGCTCCAATGTTTCCAGAGGAGCAATCCTCTCTCTCCATTACAATCCAGTCCACTTGCTGGGCAGAGTTATCCATCAGTTGAATCATATTTTTAATATTTACTGACCAATAATAATACATGAAATTAGGTAGTGCTAAGCCCCCTAATACTTTAGGTTTGTTCAAGTGAGTTCTTTGTATTCTATGTGATTTATAGTCCCATATAAAATTAGTGATATCTGAGTCCAATTTAAAAAAAAACTTCTTTGGTAGGTATATAGGAATCGATTGAAATGGGTATAAAATTTGAGGTAGAAAGATCATTTTTATTGTATTTATTCGGCCTATTAAAGACATCGGGAGCGTTTTCCAAAATTTAATTAGTGTGTTTAATTTATTAAGTAGAGGATCAAAATTTGCTTTAAACATACCTTGATATGTTCTAGTAATTTTGATTCCCAAGTATTTAAATTTTTCTGTAGCTATTTTAAAAGTGAATTTTAAAAGATGTGTTGAGTCTTTCGGTTTTATTGACATAATTTAACTTTTATTCCAATTTATTCTGTATCCAGAAAAAGATCCAAAGTCTTCAATTAAATTTAATATATTTGGTATAGTGATTTGAGGTTTTGTAATGTACAGTAATATATCATCCGCGTATAAAGATATTTTATTATTTGAATATTTAGTATTATACCCATGGATATCAGGATGTATTCTAATTTTTTCTGCTAATGGTTCAATAATAAGAGCAAACAACTGTGGTGATAATGAGCATCCTTGTCTATTTCCCCTTGATAGTTGAAATTTCGAGGATAATATGTTATTAGTTAATATTCTAGCTGTAGGTTTATTATATAATAATTTAATCCATAGAATAAAATTCACTCCCAGTTGGAATTTTTGTAATACTTTATCCATATAATTCCATTCTACTTGGTCAAATGCTTTTTCAGTGTCCAGCAAAATAATTGATAATTCTTGTTCTTCAGATTTATGTGAGTGCATTATGTTGAGTAAACGTCTCATATTGTTAGATGAATATCTCTTAGGGGTAAACCCCGTCTGATCTGGGTTTATTAGTTTACTAATATATTTACTTAATCTTCTAGCTAATGTTTTCGCTAATATTTTTTGATCTGTGTTTAACAATGCTATAGCTCTATATGAACCCGGTTCTTCTATATCTTTGTCTTTCTTAAGTATTAGTGTAATCGTTGATTCCGCTAATTATCAGGTAGTATTTGTTTTTTAAAAGCATATTGGTACATTTTTTGTAATCTTGGTATAATTTTGTCATTGAAGCTTTTATAAAATTCATTAGTAAATCCATCCGGACCTGGTGTTTTTCCATTCTTTAGTAAGTTTATTGTATCTTCTAATTCCTTAATTGAGATTTGTGCTCCCAATTCCTCTTGTTCCTTCAACTCTAACTTTGGAAGATTACAATTATCCAAAAACTCTGTAATTTTATTGGAGTCAGTTATCGTTTTAGATGTATACAAATTCTCATAAAATTGCGCAAATCTTTTATTAATATCCTTCGGTATGGTTAATAATTCCCCTCTATCTGATTTAATCTTTGGGATCGTGTTCTTTTTCTCGTTTTTTTAGCTGGCGAGCCAAAAGTTTATGCGGTTTATCCCCAAATTCAAAGTGCTCTTGTTTTGTAATTTGAAAAAGTCTTATCAGTTTGGCTGATAATAGTATATTTAATTTAAATTTCAAAATTATTATTTTATTATGTTTATCTATTGATGGATCTTTAGCATTATCTATATCCATTTTACTAATAAGTTCCTCTAACTGTTTTTGTTCATTATTATTCTTTTTATTTTGAAAAGCTTGATATGAAATTATAATACCTCTAATGTATGCTTTAAAAGATTCCCATAATACAGTAGGCGATATGTCTGGAGTGTCATTTATTTCAAAAAAGGCATCCATTTGTTCTTTTAAATATATACTCGCTTGTGGATCTTTTAGGATGTGAGAATTAAATCTCCAGAACGGTTTATTCTTAGACATTCCTTCCAGTTTTAAAAAGAAAGTTAGAGGTGAATGGTCTGAAATCGAATTTGTATGGTATGTTGGGTTGAATGTATGAGGGATTAATTTGGTGTCCACCAGGAAATAATCTATACATGAGTATGTTTTGTGTACCATTGAATTAAACGAGTATTCCCTGCCAGTTGGATTAACAATTCTCCAAACATCTGCTATATTAGTATTGTTTATATAAGTATTGAGAAGTTCACCAGTTTTAGATTTCGTATTCCCTCTCTATTTTCGGCTTGATTTATCTAAATACGGATCTAAAACACAGTTAAAGTCTCCTCCTATTATAACATTTTGATAGTTAGACTCTGCGATTATGTTCAGAATTTTATTGAAAAAATGAGGGTTGTCAAAGTTAGGCGCGTATATATTTACCAAGGTAATTGGAGTATCATGAATTTCTCCATTAACTATTAAGTATCTCCCTTCAATGTCTGTTATGGTATTCTTTGCTTTAAATGGTATACCTTTTCTTATAATGATTGACGTACCTCTAGATTTCGAAGTAAATGAAGAATGGTATGTTTGACCAATCCATTTCGCCCTCAACCTAGCTTGATCATGTGATTTTAGATGGGTTTCTTGCAGAAGATAATGTCAGAGTTGTACAGTATCAGCTGAGCTAGTATCTTACCCCTTTTAATAGGTTCGTTAATACCTCTTATATTCCAACTACAGAATGAGATTCCTCCTAGGTTCTTTTGCTTAGCATCTTGCATTTTGAATAATTATAGTACCTTTAAATCTTGTGGTGCATCCATATCCCAGGTCTTTGGGTATTGGGGGAACTTTTGAATTTCTAAGTTTTGTTGGTATATACCATTTACACTTATCACTAAACACAAAACATAAACATGTGAGTTTATGTGATAATTTAAAAAAAAAGTGAAAATACAGTGTCTAAAATAGTCGACACTGTAACAAGTGGCCCACCTGTAGGTGGGAGAAAACCTTGTTTCGACTTCCATTGTTGATGTTAAACAAATAGCTCCGCTCTCTTGGTTAATCATAACATATTAAAATATTAAAACGGGACCTCACATTCAGATATATAATACAGTTTTACCCTATATATTTCATTATAACATATCATGTATATATCGCAATTTTAGCTACTAATTATTAAACAGATAATTTTGACTTCAATAATGGTCAACTGTTGGTTGAAGGGGTTAACGAGACGTGCCCCTGGACCTAAGCCAGGTGCTCGTTTTTCATCCCCTCCTCCCAGTTATAGATAAGGTTTGAATTTAGTAAAAATTCGTATTAGTATTGTTAGTTCGTTATTTTTTATTTTTTTATTTTTATTAGCGTCTGTAGCTATTTTAATCTAACATAGATAACTTATTAGGTTGTTAATAGGATAAGTTCTTACAATTGGATTTAATATTGTAGTCTATTAAACAGATAATGCTTCTGGTATATACCATTCACTTCCGTTCAGCTGTTTACTCGTTTTGAACAGAAAGTGTCCTTGATTCAAAATTCCATAGATCAGTCTAGCCATCCCAAAACAAAATATTGCTTGGAATGGTTCAAATCTGCCAAACCTCCATTAACCGTGGAATTCTAGTGTTTTAAAATTAATTCGTACTATTAATTTCTATTTTTCAATGATACTCTGTGCATATTTGAACGCAACCTCAGGTTTTACAAATGACTTTTCAGAACCCCTGAAAGATATACGCATTTTAGCTGGATAAAAAACCCCGTATCTGACCCCTTGTTTCCCTCTTAAAAGCTCTTTAACCTTCCCGAATTGATTTCTCTTTTGCACAATTTCATACGGATAGTCCCTGAATATTTTGATAATGTCATTGTCCAGCCGCAGCTGCACTCCGTATTTGATTTTGCTCATGACATCTTCCAGTTCTAAAATATCCCGAAATTTCACAATAATATGTCGTGGATGAGTTTTTCCAGCATCAGATCTCTGTTTATATCTTGGAACACGATGAGCCACTTCAATTTTCGGTTTTTTGGAAAGATTAAGCAGTTGTTTAAGTAAGCCCTTGGCAAACTCACGAACGTCCTTCCCCTCAACTCCCTCTGAGACTCCAAGAATTCTAGAGTGAGCTTCCAGGTCCAGGCATTTGTCTGAGACTTTCCCCAGTTGAATCACCATCTGTAGTGAAGTTTGTTCATTTTCTTGCTTCATTTGCTCATGTTCTTGCCTCATTTTCGCCATGTCTTCAACCACTCGAGCCATATTTTTCTCCAATTCCGTAATTGTGCGCATACTTGCAGCTACTGTTTCAAGCACAGCCGTGAACATGTCCGTAATAATTTCATCCATCTTGTCCATTCTCCCCGATAGTCCATCTTTCACATCATCAATTTGTTTATTTATAGTGTCCAGTGAATCAGCCACCTTCTGATTACCAGCATTCGAATCCTACATCATCTTTTCGATTTTTTTCCATCATTTTTCCCATCAGAGTTTTATTTTCATGCAAAATTTCATCTTTCATATCTTTCACTGATTTCTTCAAATCATCAAACTCTTTGTCCTTACCAGACTCTGTCTTAGATCTTGTATCCATTTCTGCAGCCACTTCAGAAACTTCAGAGGTAACTTGTCCTTCAGGCTTCTTCTGGTTTCTCAGCAGCTTTTTCACTGATCTCTGAGGGCTCTTGGCTGGAGACAGTTTACTCATTTAAAAGGCTTTAAACCACTGTTTAAAACATCGCGATTACTGATGACGTCATCAGCCCGGCGACCAGAAGCTCCGGTAAGGTTTTTTAATCCAGTCCCGATTTATGGACCCGTTTTACACGATAAATCGTGAAATTTTTCGGGAGCGGAGCTAGGTGCACGTCTGTTAATCCAACATGGCGCCACCGGAAGTCAGAATGAAATAACTTACTAAGAAAAAAAACTTCATTCGAGATATATTCGTACATTTCAGAGTATAACATTTCATCTATTCCTTGTTTCGAGTGCTAGTTAGGTTCCCGTGCTGAACCATTCTGACCCTTTAGATAATCAATAAATGGAGACCATGTTCCAACAAATAATTCTTGTTTGTCCAACAGGACAAGTCTAATTCTTTCCGAGTGTAAGGTCTCCGTCATTTCTATAATCCACATTTTGATTGTGGGGGTTATAGGACCTTTCCAAAATTTTAGAATTAATTTTGTCCCAGTTATTATACTATAATCAATAAAGTTTCTTTGAGTTGTTGTAAATATTTGATTTGGTTCTAATATTCCTAGTATTATTAATTTTGGATCTGGATCCAATTGAGTGCTGGTAACTATAGATATTATTCTAAAAATATTTGCCCAGAATTTTTTAATTGTTATACAATTCGCAAACGTATGAGTTAAGTTAGCATCTAAATGTTGACATTTATCACATATAGGGGAAATATGTGGGAAGATTTTATTTAATTTTGTTTTAGAGTAATGTAACCTATGTAGTACTTTGAATTGTATTAGAGAGTGTCTGGCATTTAATGAACATTGATGTATGTGTTGTAAACTTTCTTCCCAAGTATCTTTCGTTATTATTTGATTTAGTTCTTTTCCCCATGTTTGTCTGTGTAAATCCGTCGATGGAATCTCGCTATCTAATAAAATATTATATATGTAAGATATTAATTTTTCTGTATTAGGGTGTTTATTCCAACAGTCATCAAGAATTTCTGAATTTCTAATTCTAAAGTTTTGAGTACTTGCTTTTACATAATCTCTAAGTTGATGATATCTGAAAAAATTATTTGCTTGAAGTCCATAAGTCTGTTGCAGCTCCTGAAATGAAAGAAAAGTGCCTTCTTTGTAAAGTTGTCCCATCATTTTAATTCCATAATTTTTCCATTGTGTAAACCTTTATCCAACCATGAGGGCTTAAGCAAAGGATTATTCACAATTGGAAGAAAAAGTGATAAGTTATCTAATTTTAATGTCTTTTTTAATTGTTTCCAAATTCGCATAGCACTATATATTATTGGATTTTCCCTATAAATTTTTTTGTTTAATTTAGAAGTAGCAAATAGTATCGAGCCGACTTCAAAAGGTAAACAATCTTCCTTTTCCATTTTTAACCAATCTGGTTGTTGATCTATTTCTTCCAACCAAAAATTCATATTTTTAATATTAACTGCCCAAAAATAAAACAAAAAGTTTGGTAGAACTAAACCTCCATTTATTTATGATTTGCACAGATGTTTTTTGCTTATCCTATGATTCTTATAATCCCAGATAAAGTCACTGATAATGGAATCCAACTTTTTGAAAACGTTTTTTGACAAGTATATCGGAATTGTTTGAAAAAGGTATAATATTTGCGGTAAAAAAATCATTTTTATGGCATTAATTTTACCAACCATTGAGATAGGAAGTGTTTTCCAGTACTGAATATTCTTACGTAGTTTATTCAGTAATGGGGGAACATTTGATTTAAACAATGATGTGTATGTCTTAGTGACATAAATTCATAGGTATTTGAATTTTTCATTTACTATTTTAAATGGGAATTGGTGTAGTATATGTTTATTATGTTCCCTTATTGGCATAATTTCACTTTTATTCCAATTTATTCTGTATCCAGAGAGTGAACCAAATTGGGTTATTATCTTTAATAAATTTGGGATACTAATTTCTGGTTTTGTAATGTAAATTAATACATCATCTGCGTATAGAGAAATGTTATTCACTGTATCCTTTGTATTATACCCATATATTTCCGGGTGGGTCCTAAAGGCCGTGTCTTACCTGTTTGCGGTCATCGGTGGTGAAGCGCGGCGTCGCCGGTAGCGAGGACCCCGCGGCAACGGCGAGAGCGTCGAGCCTATCCACCGGAGCGCCGCACGGATGTTGCGCGGGGGCCGAGTTAATTCAAACACGGCGGGTCCCACGTGCTTGCGGTAAGTAAAAAAAGGGCGGGCCGACTGCGATGACGTCGGCCCCCCGCACGTGACTCACCAACGGCGGCTGTGGCGGCGGCCATCCTGATCGCGGCGCTGTAGCGGTGGCTGTGCCTGCGGCCGCGCAGCACACGTGCCTCACTGGCGGCGGCACGTGCGTCACTGGCGGAGGCTGTGGCAGAGGAGGTTTGACGCACGGCGCTCGACCCACACTGGCGGCGGCCCGTGCGAGCGGCCGTGCGCACTCGTGCATCACTGGTGGAGGTTGTGCGGTGAGTATAGTGTTTTCGACATTGTCGATTTTATTTTTGCACCGCGCGGTGTTGGGAACACCGTCGCACGGCCCGGGAATTGTTCTTTCTCACGAGTGCGCGGTCTATGGCGGCAGATTCTTCCCGTTTCGCCGCCAATGACCGCAGATTCGTGAGACAGACCTTTAACTCTTTCTGCGAGTGGCTCAATAGCAAGCGCAAATAATAGTGGAGACAACGGGCATCCTTGTCTGCAACCTCTAGATAGGTTAAATTTAGATGATAACCTTTGGTTTCTTAATATTCTAGCCGTTGGGTTGGTATATAACAGTTTTATCCATGCGCAGAATTTCTCGCCCAGTTGCAATTATTCCATCACCGAAAATAAATAGGGCCATTCAACCTGATCAAAAGCTTTTTCGGCATCAAGTGAGATTATTGCTAGATCTTCATTAGTAATTCTCTTTGAGTATATTATATTAAATAATCTTCTCAAATTAAAATATGAATACCGTTTCTGAATAAAGCCTGTTTGGTCAGGGTGTATTAATTTATTCATCACTGTACTTAATCTGTGCGCTAGAATTTTAGTTAGTATTTTCTGATCTGTATTTAAAAGTGCAATTGCTCTATATGATCCTGGATCTTCAGGATCCTTATCAGCCTTTGGGATGAGTGTTATTATAGATTCGTTTAAGGTATCTGGGAGTTTCTGTTGAGTATAAATATTTCTCATACAGCATTTGTAAACGTGGAGAGAGCAAATCGTAATTTTTTAAATAAAATTCAGAGCCTAAACCATCTGGACCTACTGCTTTACCATTTTTTAAAGATCTAATAGACTCTTCAATATCTTTTATCGTAATTTCAGCTTCTAATAATTCTCTATCTTTTGAGTCTAAACCTTTTAAATTACATTTTTGTAAGAATTCTGCTATTCCTTCCGGTTGTTCTACAGTTTTAGTTGAATAAAGATTATGATAGTATTGGAGAAATCTCTCGTTTATATCCTTGGGCAGTTTTAATAATTCTCCCGTATCTGATCTAATTTTATGAATTATTTTTTCCCCCTCCAATTTTCGGAGCTGACGTGCTAATAGTTTTTGTGGTTTGTCTCCGAATTCGAAATGTAATTGTTTAGTATGTTGATAAAGTTTTATTACTTGTTCTGAATACATTTTGTTTAATTTATATTTCAATACAGCGATTTTATTATGTTTTAACATAGATGGCATTGTCGCATTTTGTATATCTAGTTGCTTTATTTCCCTTTCCAATGTCTGTTGTTTAATCCGGTTCTCTTTGTTATAAAATACTTGGGAGGAAATTAATGCTCCTGGAGTTTTCAACAATATTTTATTTGAAAGTTCAAGTTGCAGCATACAATGATCTAATATATTTGATAATTTCTTCATATTCATTGATATTTTAAGCTCATTTAATGTATTTAAAAATGGTTTTCTTTGTCCTATTTTTTGTTGTGCGTCTTCAACTTGCTTTTGATTTTGCCCTATTTTTCATTCATTACAAGGAATGAGAAAGGTACATGAATTTTGATTATTGCATCTTGATGCCAGTTCCAGTGGATATTCTAACTTATGCCTTCCTCTCCACAGAGATAGATCCCTATTGTTCCTGAAGGCTTTAAGAATCAATTACATATTATGTGATTGGAATCACAAAGGAAATGGATGAGGAGGGGCAATATTTATTTCCTGAAGGGATCGTTCGTGTGTTAGTTATGTCTTCATTGCAATCCGGTAGCTTTCATATCTGTTCAAGTTGGTACCTGATCACAGAGGACCAGATTTATTTAAGGTCGGCAAAAATGCTGGAGAAACTCAGCGGGTGAGGCAGCATCTATGGAGAGAAGGGATAGGCAACGTTTCGGGTCAAGACCCTTCTTCACCCAGAGAGTTGTGAATTTATGGAATTCCCTGCCACTGAGGGCAGTGGAGGCCAAATCACTGGATGGATTTAAGAGAGAGTTAGATAGAGCTCTAGGGGCTAGTGGAGTCAAGGGATATGGGGAGAAGGCAGGCACGGGTTATTGATAGGGGATGATCAGCCATGATCACAATGAATGGCGGTGCTGGCTCGAAGGGCCGAATGGCCTCCTCCTGCACCTATTTTCTATGTCTATGTTCAGACTAATGGACATAGCATAGAGGTCATAGCATTAGAATTAAAGGATGTTATTTTAGGAAGGAGGTTAGGAATTCCTTCACTCCATAGATGCTGCCCCACCCGCTGAGTTTCTCCAGCATTTATATCTACCTTTGATTTTTCCAGCATCTGCAGTTCTTTCATAAACAGATTTATTTAGCTCAGTATGAACTCACAACCATGTGGCTAGTACACCCTGTCCAGAAGCCAGAGTAAGATTTACATTGACTGAAAAGCACAAAACCCTGCAGAAGCTGCAAATCTCAAATACAAGCCAACTAATATCCGCTGTCTCCAGCATCTGCAGTCTCTCTCCTGTGTTGCCATCATGGTTCAATGTCCCTTTCTCTCACCATTTCTTTAAAATACCTTGTGAACAGTCAGTACTCTTGTTCCTTTTCAGCTGATCTGTTTTAACCTATCTCCATATGTTATCGTATCTTACACATTATTCATTCCCCCAGCTCTGTCAAGAAAAAATAACATAGCGATGTAATGCTGAGGAGGGATGTAATGCTGAGGCTTTGTAAGGTACTGGTCAGGCTGCATTTGGAATATTGTGAGCAATTTTGGGCACCATATCTGAGGAAGGATGTGCTGGCTCTGGAGAGGGTCCAGAGGAGGTTTACAAGAATGATCCCAGGTATGGGTAGGTTAACATATGATGAGCGTTTGACCACACTGGGCATGTATTCACTGGAATCTAGAAGAATGAGGGGGGACCTCATTGAAATGTACAGAATAGTGAAAGACTTGGATAGAGTGGATGTGGAGAGGATGTTTCCACTAGTGGGAGAGTCTAGGACTAAAGGTCTCAGAATTAAAGGATGTTATTTTGGGAAGGAGATCAGGTGGAATCTATTTAGTCAGAGGAGGGTGAATCTGTGGAATTCTTTGCCACAGAAGTCTGTGGAAGCCAAGTCAGTGGATGTATTTAAGGCAGAGATAGATTCTTGATTAGTACAGGTGTCAAAGGTTATGGGGAGATGTCAGGAGAATGGGTTTAGGAAGGAGAGATAGATCAGCCATGATTGAATGGCGGAGTAGACTTGATGGGCCGAATGGCCTAATTCTGCTTCTATCACGTATGATCTTATAATTTGCACAGTGTGACACTGCAGGAAGACTTGATCTGCCACCTTTCCACAGTGTAATACTGGAGGTACACTGGATCTGCCACCTCTCCACAGTGTAATACTGCAGGTACACTGGATCAGTCACACCTCCACAGTGTAATACTGCAGGTACACTGGATCAGTCACACCTCCACAGTGTAATACTGCAGGTACACTGGATCAGTCACACCTCCACAGTGTAATACTGGAGATACACTGGATCAGTCACACCTCCACAGTGTAATACTGCAGGTACACTGGATCTGCCACCTCTCCACAGTGTAATACTGCAGGTACACTGGATCTGCCACCTCTCCACAGTGTGACACTGCGGGTTCATCAATTCATAAGTTCTAGGAGCAGAATAAGTCTAGTCCGCCATTCAATTCAATCATGGCTGATCTATCTTTCCCTCTCAAACCCATTCTCCTGTCTGCTCCCCATGACCCCTGACACCAATACTAATCAAAAATCCGTCAATCTTCACCTTAAAAATATCCATTGACTTGGCCTCCACCGCCGTCTGTGGCAATGAATTCCACAGATTCACCACCCTCTGACGGCCCCATAGCAGAAGCGTCCACGTCGCGGGGCTGGAAACTGGAAGTATCCTGAGCTAATTCTGCTACCACCATCATCTATTGCGACAAGTGATGGCTTCCACTGATTGTCGCCAGAAGCTTGTGTCCTTTTCAGGATGGACGATGACAGCGAGGCCAACATTTGTAACAAGATGGACACGAAACGAAGAAGAAGACCACTCTCTGATTAAAGGAATTCCTTCTCATCCTTTTTCTAAAGGTACGTCCTTTTATTCTGTGGCAATGGGCTCTGGTCCTAGACTCTCCCACTAGTGGAAACATCCTCTCGACATTCATTCCATCCAGGCCTTTCCCTATTCGGTAAATTTCAATGAGGTCACTCCTCATCCTTCTAAACTCCAGTGAGTACAGGGCCCGAGCCTTCAAACGCTCATCATTTTTTAGTCCACGGATCAGTGTGACACTGCGGGTACGCTCCATCAGTCACTCCTCCACAGTGTGACATTGAGACAGCCTTCCTTTTCTAAAAGGCAAATTTGAACTTAAAGCAGCCACACGTGAACAGGACGAAAACAGGAGCAGAAGTAGGCTAACCAGTCTCAGAAGCCTATCCCACAAAGGAAAAAAGTTCCCCAGTCAGGGAATAAACTCACTTGTTTTCCTCATGGGAAAACATGATACTGTGAATAATACAGCCACTCTTCCATTTGTTAAGAGGGCATGTTCCTGACAATATTTTACTAAGCAGGATTTTGTAATGTAAAAAATCTGAGTGAATAGCATTGTCAGTAATTTGGAAATTTACTGCTATGGTTGGACAATGGTAAAATTATCAACATAGCAAAAAAAAGATTCATATTTTTAACTCATGAATTCCAAAGAATCATTGGCGAATGTTTGTAAATGGACCACTTGTAAATCAAGGAATAACAATGTGTTCATTGGTTGGATTGTAGTTTGGTTGGAAGTATGCTTCTGGGGAGCATGAAAACCTATTTAGTGAATGACTTGATACTTTGTTTAGAATACTTTATAATTTGTTTTAATATATTTTTTTTTAATGGTTCCACTGAGCATTTGTGTGCTGACATTTAAAGGACACAAAGCTAGGTGGCAACTGTGAGGAGGATGCTATCAGAATACAGGGTGACTTGGACAGGTTGGGTGAGTGGGCAGATGCATGGCAGATGCAGTTTAATGTGGATTAATGTGAGGTTATCCACTTTGGTAGCAAAAACAGAAGGCAGATTATTATCTAAATGGCGTCGTTGGGAAAAGGGGAAGTACAACAGGTTCTGGGGGTCTTTGTTCATCAGTCAAAGGAGTAAGCATGCAGGTACAGCAGGCAGTGAAGAAAGCAAATGGCATGTTGGCCTTCATAACAAGAGAAGTTGAGTATAGGAGCAAAGAGGTCCTTCTGCAGTTGTTTAGGGCCCTAGTGAGACCACATCTGGAGTATTGTGTGCAGTTTTGGTCCCCTAATTTGAGGAAGAACATTCTTGCTATTGAGGGAGTACAGCGTAAGTTTACAAGGTTAATTCCCGGGATGGCGGGAATGTCATATGCTGAGAGAATGGAGCGGCTGGGCTTGTACACTCTGGAGTTTAGAAGGATGAGAGGGGATCTTATTGAGACGTATAAGATTATTAAGGGTTTGGACACACTAGAGGCAGGAAACATGTTCCCGTTGTTGGGGGAGTCCAGAACCAGGGGCCAGATTTTAAGAATGAGTGGTAAGCCATTTAGAACAGAGATGAGGAAACACTTTTTCATACAGAGAGTTGTGAGTTTGTGGAATTCTCTGCCTCAGAGGGTGGTGGAGGTGGAGGCCGGTTCTCTGGATACTTTCAAGAGAGAGCTAGATAGGGCTCTTAAAGATAGCGGAGTCAGGGGATATGGGGAGAAGGCAGGAACGGGGTACTGATTGGGGATGATCAGCCATGATCACAGTGAATGGCGGTGCTGGCTCGAAGGGCCGAATGGCCTACTCCTGCACCTATTGTTTATTGTCTATTGTCTATTACTGGCAAGTTTCTAAAGAAGCTGTATGACGTGCTATGGAAGCAACAGAAAGCATATTGATGCAATGGTCTGATTTGACGGTGTAAATAAGGTCACCTCATAAAAGCCAACTCCCACTATTTCTAGCAACTATATTGTCTATTTATTGTTATTGCCTGCATATCTAATGTCCCTTTTGTCCTCTCAATGCATCGCCAAGTTGCAGCGCATCTCTTTGATATGTATGACGCCAGCAGCACGGTGGTGCCACAGTAGAGTTGCTGCCTTACAGCGCCAGAGACCCAGGTTTGATCCTGACTAAAAGGCTGCTGTCTCTGCAGAGTTTGTACGTTCTCCACGTAACTTGCATGGGTTTTCTCCGAGATCTCCGGTTTTCTCCCACACTCCAAAGACGTACGGTTTGTAGGCTACTTTGTAAGAGGTAGCGAGCAGGAGATGCCTCCCAGGAGGCCGTGGGGAAGCCTGGCGGTGGATCCCCGCGGCCGGATTCAGTGTCCAACAGGGCGATGACATCCCTTGATGTCAGATTTGAATGGGCTTTTTCCCAGGTCACTGTTGCAAAAGTTAGATCAGTCTTCCTGTGGGTGAACCCAGGGAAAGCAAATGGCCCGGAGGAAGTCACTGGCCATGTCCTTAGGAACTGCATAGACCAACTAGTGGGAGTGTTAACAGACATCTTAATCTCTCCCTATTCCATTCTGAGGTACCAACCTGCTTCAAGAAGACCACTATCATCTTGGTGTCAAAATAAATGTAATGCCTTAATGACTACCGTCTAGTTGCCTTGACGTCCACCATCATGAAGTGCTTGGAGAGGTTGGTTATGGCACATGTTAAATCCAGCCTACCAAGGAGCCTTGATCCACCGAGGTTCACCTACCGCTACGACAGGCCCATGGCTGATGTCATCTTCCTGACCCTACACTCATCCCTGGAACACCTGGATACAACTAAGTCAGACTTTTATTCATTAACTGCAGCTCTGCTTTCACTACCTTTATCCCATCCAGTCTCACCTCCAAACTCGTGGAACTTGTTCTCAGCCCACTATTTTATCAGGATGCATTTTATCAGGATGTATTACAACATGATTTGGGTGCAGTTCCATCCAAGACCGCAAGATATTACAGAGAGCTGCGGATGTAGTCCAGACCATCATGCAAACCAACCTCCATTCCATGGACTCCATCTGCACTTCATGTTGCCTTGTCAAGGCCAGCATAATCAAGGAGCAGTCTCACCCCAGTCACTCCCTCTTCTACATTCTCCCATTAGGCAAGAGGTACAGAAGTTTGAAAATGCATGCCTCTAGATTCAGGGACAGTTTCTTCCCAGCTGTTTATCAGGCAACTGAACTGTCCGCTCACCAGCTAGAGTGCGGTCCTGACCTCTCATCTACTTCATTGGAGACTTTTGAACTATCTTTAACTGTACATTGTGGATGGCTTGATTGTAATTATGTATAGTCTTTTCATTGACTGGATTGCATGCACAATAAAGGCTTTTCACTGTTCAATGGTTCTTTTACTGTACCTTGAAACACGTGACCATAATAAACTAAACTAAACTACATAAAAACTGGCCCAGGCTAAACTACTGCCACATTTTGAGTCATAGAGTCATAGAGTGATATAGTGTGGAAACAGGCACTTTGGCCCTACTTGCCCACACTCCCAACATATCCCACCTACACTAGTACCACATGCCTGCTTTTGGCCCATATCCCTCCAACCCTGTCCTACCTATGTATTTGCCTAATTCAAGGGTTCCCAACCTGTGGTAAATTTACCCCCAGGGGGCACATTTCACCTACCCAGGGGGTAAATTTGTTGATTCTGGATTTGTACATATTTTTTCTCATTGACTGACTGTTTGGTTCTGGTATCTGTTCATCATTAGTTCATAAATAAGTGAAATAACATTGTTTTGTGCTATTACAGTTGCCAGGGGTAAACGGGACGAAAAAGTTTGGGAACCCCTGGTCTAACTTTCTTAAATGTTGGGATAGTCCCTGCCTCAACTACCTCCTCTGGCAGCTTGTTCTATACACCCACCATTCTTTGTGTGGAAAAAGTTACCCCTCGGATTCCTATTAAATCTTTTCCCCTTCATCTTAAACCTATGTCTTCTGGTCCTTTATTCACCTGCTCTGGGCACGAGACTGTGCATGTACCCGATCTATTCCTCTCATGATTTTATACACCTCTATAAGATCGCCCCTCATCATCCAAGGAAGGAGGTCCCAGCCTACTCAACCTCGCCCTCTAGCTCAGACACTCTAGTCCTGGCAACATCCCTGTAAATCTTCTCTGAACCCTTTCTAGCTCGACAACATCTTTCCTATAACATGGTGCCCAGAACTGAACACAATACTCTAAATGCGGCCTCACCAATGTCTTATACAACTGCAACATGACCTCCCAACTTATGTACACAATACTCTAACTGATGAAGGCCAAGGTGATAAAAGCCTTCTTGACCACCCTATCTACCTGTGACTCCACCTTCAAGGAACCATGCACTCCTAGATCCCTCTGCTGTACAACATTCCCCAGAGCCCTACCGTTCACTGTGCAGGTCCTACCTATGTTAGACCTCCCAAAATGCAACACCTCACATTTCTCTCTATTAAATTCAACCATTCCTCAGCCGACCTAGCCAATCGATCCAGATCCTGCTGCAATTTTTCACAACCATCTTCACTATCTGAGATTTGCCTATATCTGTTCGTTTTAAATTTACTAATTATTCCTTTAAAAGAGAAAGGGCAGAGAGTCACAGAGTCATACAGCAAGGAAACAGGCCCTTCAGCCCAACTCGTCCATGTAGACCAAGATGCCCCATCTAAGCTAATCCCACTTGCCTGTGTTTGGACCATATCCCCATAAACCTTTCCTATATTTGTATCTGTCCAAGGACACAGAAAATCAACCTTTCCCCAGGTAGATGTGTATATAGAGGTGTATAAATATAATGACCATCTGCTGCTCCAATATTTGAGTGATGTGACAGAAACAACAGGTTGTCTGTGTGACTCCAACATGCTGTGATATTGTTTCACAATCTTCATTGCAAGAGCAAACTTTATTATTTACTGTTTCAAAAGAAAAAGGAGACAAAATCACAAAATGGTTTCGAACGGAGCAAACAATAATCCCACAAACGCTACAGTTTTGGCTTGGGCTATTCATAAATTAGTGAGAGTATTGATGAGAATGATCAACATTTATAGCACAAACTGAAATGAGGATTTTCAGGGAGCTGTTATTTCCAAGCTTTAAACATCCCCTTCAAAAGTGCACCCAATGGTGCTTCTATTTCCGAGTGTAGCATGAGTTAGATGTGCTCGCTAGACTGACACTTCCTTGATGGGACAATTGTTGGTTGCCATGCTGTCTGACAGCAGAATTTCTCAGCGTCAATGCTTTATCTGTACAGTGTCACAGATTCTTCCACACCACATTAAGCTCTCCGCTTTTCCATCCCACTGCTGATATTGAAAGAATCCAGCTATGCCTAAAAGCAAATTTTACTTCTGATTCTCAGAGTGTTTGTTTGAAATAATCAATAATAGAAACGATTCACTTCATCTTTCCAGACCTTTTTGTCTGACCCCTTCTTGCCTTTCAGTTGAATCTGTGAATATTTAGTCTGCCCCGCCTCTCTACACCTGCATGGAAACGTTAGATTGCTGAAGAATATTGCACTTTTTTTTCTGATCCTTCTCTCTAAATCAGCCAAAGTTGTTTTGAGAAAATCGACCAGGGTTTCCCACTGACACAACCTTTTTCCTCCTGTTATCCCTGCCAATTGCTTTTCCTCTGTCTGACATTTGCAAGTGTCAGTGGTGGGCTGAAACAGCAAGTGAGCTTAGCCCGAGGTGGAAGAATCCCTGATGCTCTGTGTGTGAAAAGCACTGATGCTGAGAACTCCAGGTGTCAGGCTGTGTGGCAACCAGCAATTGTCCCATCACAAGGTGCCACTCCAGCCAGCACATCAAGAGCATGTTACTCACAGAAATAAAAGCACCAATTAACAAGGGTGTTCTTTTAAAGGGGATGTTTAAAGCTGGGGAAACAATAGCCCCCAGGAGATCTCAGCTTCAGTTATCACATAAACTATGGGACATAGAAAAGTATTGTTTTGCCGTCGGTCCCTATAGAAAGATATCCTTTCCTTGGCTTCGGTACTGCGTGGGTTCACTTATCTGATTCCAAGGATTAGGGTGTGTAGGTAGGAAAAGCTGGAGTAACTCAATGGGACAGGCAGCATCTATAGAGAGAAGGAATGGGTGATGTTTCGGGTTGAGATCCTTCTTCAGACCTATTAGGGATTATCAGGGATATCAGGGATTAGGGGTTTGCCCTCATGAGAGACTGTGAAATTAGCATATGTTCATTGGGGAATGAAAGGTTGAGGCTAAGAAGATTTTGGGAGATGGATAGAATTTAGGCAGCAAATTTGTTTCCTTGGACTGGAGAATCTGTTAGCAGGAGCAAGGTCATAAGATAGGTCAGCCATTGCTGGGTGGTGAATCTGTAGGAGTGCTCAGTTACTGAATATTTTCCAGGCAGGAAGCAATGACCTTTTGGTCTGTAATGGAATTGATGGTTCTTTGGGAGGATGGGAAAGTAGATGAGGCATATTATTCATAAGCAGGCTTTGGGAATGTTTAGTTTAGCATGGAAACGGGACCCTTGGCCCAAAGGGTCCACGCCAACCAGCGATCACCCTTACACACTAGTTCTATCCTATACACCAGGTACAATTTACAGAAGCCAATTAACCTACAAACCTGCACATCTTTGGAATGTGGGAGGAGACCAGAACACCCAGAGAGACGCACGCAGTCACAGGGATCTGTACAGTTAGCACCCATGGTCAAGGATTGAACCGGACCTCTGGCACTGTAAGGCAGTAACTCTGCTGCAATGCCACCCTCTACTTCAACTCTACCGTGCCACCCACAATAGCACTAGTTTCCTCCACTGTGCCTCTACAAGTTTGGCCTATTCCTGCTCAAATTTCCTTTACATACTTATGTTTTACATTAGGGTTCGCCTTTCTTTTGGCAACCTATTTTCCAAGTATTCTCAACTTTGTCATCCAGTTTGCATTGTTTGTAAATTGAGCCAGCTGTTTGTGACCACTGATTTGATATCACCTATTTAATAAGTCCCCAAGTCGTAATATGTTCCCAGGCTGATGGCGATTGGCCCCTCAGTTCCATATCCTTGCTGAAGTATTCCCACTAAGTGACAGAATTCATAGTTCGCACCAAACTGAGCTGAATTGACCTCATCGTAATTCGATTGGCAAGTCTTTATGGGCAGCACGGTGGCGCAGCGGTAGAGTTGCTGCCTTACAGCATTTGCAGTACCAGAGATGGGGGTTTGATCCCGACTACGGGTGCTATCAGTACGGAGTTTACACGTTCTCCCCGTGACCACGTGGGTTTTGTCCGAGATCTTTGGTTTCCTCCCACACTCCAAAAAGATGTACAAGTTCGTAGGTTAAATTAGCAATGTTACAAAATTTTGAGATTTTAAAAATAAAGTCTGCAATTTATCCCATCAGATAAAGCATAAAAAGAAGTTTAATTTGACACCTAATTCACTTTCATATCTTCAGTATTAAAGAAGTTATGGCCATTTTCATACTCGGAAATTAGCATCTTGTTCCCTATTGCTTTTCCATTGACTTCTCAAAAGCTGTGATCGAGGACAGTTAAAAGCCCATAACTTTCTTAAAAATTAAGATAACTGAAAGAAATTTCCAGTTATTATAGATTGAAGCATTCTGAAACAAATATGAAACAATCTTACTTAGAAGACATGAAAGTTAAGCATATAATTAGTTAGTTACCTAATTGTAGCTAATTACAAAATTCAATTACTAGATCTAAACATCTATCAATTTCTTAAGAATAGATTAACATTTTTAAATAGCCTAAGTGTCCAAATAACATTCACACAAGAATTCACAATATAACATAATTTTTAAATCTCATTTTCATGAATTTACAGGCCAAATGGAAGGAATTGAATGTTTAATACCTGTAAATTAATGGGCATTTAATTCATCTTGTGAGTGAGGATTTCTGGAACGCGATCTTTTGGAACGTTCATTTGCGGTGAATTTAACCCCGTATTGGCATGAAAAACACTGCCGTTAATTCGGGGAATAAAATCACCGTGTCGCATGAAAAAATGTGAATTAAAGGCTTCTTAAGAAGCACTTTTATACATTTAAAGAAACCCCTTTCGTTTACCTGTCCCAGTGTGAAATCCGTCCCCGTTATCGGCATTGACGCTTCAGGAGCTGCTTTTTAAATTACTCTAGCGCTGACATTGACGATTTAATAAAAATAAAAAATACACAAATCGCCACTAGGAACGATTCATCAGCCAACGCTTGTACTCCAACAAAATATTAACTAGGACAAGGGAGGAGAAACCCGCGTTTTAACCCCGCCCCCCCTTAAAGGCGCCAAAATCGCGCACACGACCAGTGGCAGAATTACAGCGCGACTGAAGGTAAGTTTTGTAACATACCTAGTTAAATGGCTTGGGTTTGTATACTTGGTATAAGTGTAAATCGTCCCTACTGTGGGTAGGATAGTGTTAATGTGTGGGGATCGTTGGTCGGCACGGACTTGGTGGGGCGAAGAGCCTGTTTCCGCGCTGTATCTCTAAACTAAACTTACTAAACTAAACTAATCTTATGCACTATGATCTTTTTTCTATCCAAGTGTCTCAATGAATCTGTCTTTCCCATGAGTACTTCCATTATATTACCCAGAAAGTTTAGCATGGTCACTATGTTGCAATTTTCTGGGCATTCCCTGTTGCCTTTTTTTTATTTTTTAATCATCAGTGCTGCTTTTCTGTAGCTTCCTGCAACAGCTGTAGTTTTCTGTAATTTCTGAAAGATTTATGCCTGATTTCCTGCATTTTTCTTCTTTTTGTTTCTGAAGAAAACATTTTGCAGACCTACTGACCTAAAATTGACATTGATTAGTAGGACTGGATGTTACAATCCCAAAGGTTCTTCACCACAACTGACACCCGGCATTCTTGGGGGTGACCACGAGGTGATTTTGCTACCAATCAGACACATCTTCAGTTGTGTACCTCAATATCACTGGGTGTTTCGGCCTTTTATCACAAGACACCCTCAGTCGAGGCCGGCCCACCGCAGGGTGATCAGCCCTGGGTGTGTGTCTTATGGTTAGCCTCTAGATGGTCACGTGGCAGCCCAGACAGCATATTTTATCTTCAGCCACAGCCAGTGACTGCTCCATTCTGCTTTTTTCCTTCCATCTTCTTCTCTACCGCTAAGTGTGGCAGGTTGGGCTCTGGACTTGTGTCCGTTGGTGGGACAGTACTTGGTTGAGCTTCGCCTGGGGTGCTGATACCCTGTGGACTGTGGTGGTTAACCTGCCACTGGGCTTCACTCGACTGATTTGGCCAACCTCTTAGAAGGTAATGGTCAATGCGAGGCCCCTCACCAAGCTCTCCCAGGCACTGTTCCCTGCCCTGGTGGATCTTGAGACCCTTCTCTGATTTTATCTTTTCCCAGCCACAGATGCAGCTTCGTAGCTTATCTCCTGCCGGGGCTGCTGCTCTGTCAATTGCTGTGCTAGTTCTCTTATTCATAGTCGATTCCTTCCATAGCAATATAAGGGTGGATCCAAAACGCTGATTAGCGATGGATCCTGCTGGCATGAGGAGCTAGCCCATGCCAGCCCCAGTGGGGTCTATTCCCTCTGGTCAGCAGTAACTTGTCACATCCATGAAGGACTTGTATGTTAAAATAGAGAGACTGAGAAAATCCCTCTGATGGATGTAGGTGTTGACCTGCTGTTGTTGAGGTGAGAAGGGTAGCAAAACTTGAACAAACTCAAAAATTACCATGGCTGACGTAAGACAACAGACTAGCAGTTAAGTTAAGATAGACACAAAATGCTGGAGTAACTCAGCGGGACAGGCAGCATCTCTGGAGAGAAGGAATGGGTGACGTTTCGGGTCGAGGTCTTCCTTCTCTCCAGAGATGCTGCCTGTCCCGCTGAGTTACTCCAGCATTTTGTGTCTATCTTTGGTTTAAACCAGCATCTGCAGTTCCTTCCTTCACATAGCAGTTAAATTATTTTGCTTGTAGCCAGAATTCTGGTCTAGTGATTTGTTGAAGTGTTGGTAGCTGGAGAAATTAAATACGACTAATTAAATAAATATAAAGTAAAAAGATACCAAGACCTGGAGCCAGGTTCCATTTTAAAGAAGGAATTCATGCACATTATGGTGCTGTGACAATGTGACTGCATAAAACTGTTCAGAGTGCTACAACACGGAAACAGGCCCTTCGGCCCATTCAGCTTGTGCTGCCCTTCTGCTACTGATTTACACTAATCCTACATTAGTCTTATTTTTATATTCCACATGTGTCTCCAAATACAATCACTCACGGTACGCAAAGGGCTATTTACAATGGCCATTTAACTTGTTACAGCTGTTTGTAGGGTGAAGATGAGAAGCTAGTGCGACTTGGGTGGGGAGGGAGAGAGAGAGAGGGAAAGCCGGGGCTACCTGAAGTGAGAGAAATCAATATTCATACCACTGGGCTGCAAGCTGCCCAAACGACATAATGAGATGCTGTTCCACCAATTTGCATTTAGTCTCACTCTGACAATGGAGGAGACTGAGGTCAGAAAGGTCAGAGTAGGAATGGGAAGATTAATTAAAGTGTCCAGCAACCGGGAGATCTGGCTGGTTCACGCGGGCTGAGTGAAGGTGTTCTGCAAAATGATCGCCCAGTCTGCGTTTGGTCTCACCGATGTATAAGAGTCCACATCTTGAATAACGGATACAGTAGATGACGTTGGAGGAGGTGCAAGTGAACCTCTGCCTAACCTGAAAGGACTGTCGGGGTCCCTGGACAGTCGAAGGAGGAGGTATAGAGGAGGAAGGGAGATGAGATCCTGCAAAGCGAATTTAGGGAGTTTAGCACCCGAGATCAGAATTGAACCCGGGTCTCTGGCGCTGTAAGGCAGTGACGTTGTCTCTGTTCCACTGTGACGCTCCATATTCCATCAGTCCAGGAGTGATTCCATGTCGTATGACCGTGACTCCAGGAATGATGATGGACAAGTGATTGAAGTGTCTGTGGAGGAATCCTTTGGGGAAAAGTGCCATTATTTGGTAAATCAAGGTCATCATGGAAAAAGATAAAGTTGGTTCTCAAGCCTAAACTGGGGAAAGTAACATTTGGACAATGTAAGGCAGAATCTATGGGAGGCACATTGGAAGCAGCTGCTGGAAGGTAAACAGTATCTGATAATGGGAGCTCTTTGACTGCAATATCATAGGAGTTCAGAGTCAGAATATCTCTGTTATAGTAAGAGGTAAAGAGGTAAGTATAGGGAACACTGGTTAAAGAAGGACATTCAAGGTTTTATCAAGGAAAAGAAGGAAGCATATGTCAGGCGTAGGAAATTATCAAGCACGTCACTTGAGGGTTTATAGGAGCAATTTTAAGAAATAAATTAGGAGGCAAAAAAAGTGGCTATGTAATGACCTGAGCAAGTTGGATTTAGACAAATGCTAAAACCTTCTGTAAGTATTTTTAAAGAAAGAAGGAAGGAATAGGATTTTTCAGGGACCAAAGGAGTAATCTATGCATGGAGCCAAGAAATACGACGGTGACCTAAATTAATAGTTCTCAGTGGGATTCACCACTGCCGGGTACACTGAAGAAATGTTACTAGAGCACATCTGAACTGATCTCTCCTTGCTCTCTGAAGGTAAACCTAAAAAGCTGGAGTAACTCACCGGGTCAGGCATCTTCTCCGGAGAAAAGAAATATGTGATGTTTCAGGTTGAGACCTTTCTTCAGACACTTCCTGAAACGTCACCTATTCCTTTTCTCCTGAGATGCTGCCTGACCCGTTGAGTTACTCCAGCTTTCTGCATCCAGCTTCGGTTTAAACCAGCATCTGCAGTTCCTTCGTACACACTCCTTGCTCTCTTGCAGGAATATAAAAATAGCATATTTTCCATGATTTAAATTTCAGCACTGAAGTTTATCCCTTGTCGTTATTTTAGTTGTGTTCTCAGAGCTGGTCTGAACTCAGGAGAAGCTGAATCTCTACGAGGGCTTAGCCTTCCCTATCTCACAGCCGCATTGTGATTGTGTGAAACAGCCCACTGAGCACGAAACACACTTTGCATTAAGAGATCGACCGTCTCCATTTCCAGGCGTCACAGAGAGGTGGAAGTAATGAATCTGTCACTACCACAGAATAATATTAGCTCAGCCTGAACCAGTAAAACTTTTGTGCTGGTTGAGTAAGAGCCGTGGAAGGTCATCATTTGCAGAATAAATCTTCTGCTCAAGATATTGAAAGGTTAATTCCTCAGGCTGGTCAAGGTGTGTACCAATGCTTCTGAGACAGAGGTTGGAACTCCGAGGGAATAGGTGGCAAGGAATCGGAAAGTCTCAAAGGCATTCAGGAAGTTGCTGTAGCAATCTTTGTTAGGTATCATCCAGACAAAGATCAATTTGGAAAGGGAATGGGCTAATTAGAGACAGTCAAGATGTCTTAGCCCAGGGCAAGTCTTACTAACTTGATTGAGCGTTTTGAGGAGACGTGAAGGTGATTGACGAGGGTAGAACAAATTAATAATTATTTTCTATGATCAATAATTATGCATGACATCTGTGTTATGGATATTCCTGAACCCAGTCAGTCTGCAGGAGATGTAGCAGAGAGTGAATACATTTATCCAGGTCCAAAGTTGCTGAGAATTGGGTAGGTGGAGCTCAAGAGTCTAGTGTCAAGAGTGTTTCATTGTCATATGTCACACGGAATAGGAGTAGAATTAGGCCAATCAGCCCATCAAGTCTCCTCCATTTAATCATGGCGAGATCGTCCCGAAGCAGAACCATTAAATACTTACTTGCAGCAAGACAACAGATATGTAAAAATAGTACTCTGTAAACACCATAGTAAACAACAACAAAAAGTCAGAGGTACACAAAAATGCTGGAGAAACTCAGCGGGCGCAGCAGCATCTATGGAGCGAAGGAAATAGGCAATGTTATTTCCTTCGCTCCATAGATGCTGCTGCACCCGCTGAGTTTCTCCAGCATTTTTGTGTACCTTCGATTTTCCAGCATCTGCAGTTCCTTCTTTAACAAAAAGTCAGTGTACTTCAGTAACTCTTTTTGTATATATTTTTATATATATATATTTATAAACAAACAACAATAGTGCAAAGACAAAAACAATGCCCCCAAGTCTATGTTGTTTGAAGCTTATTTGAAGGTCAATGGGTCTAATAATCTTATGGTTGTTGGGTAGAAGCTGCTCCTGAAACTGGACATTACAGTTTTCAGGCTCCTACACATTCTTCCCGATAGCAGTAATGAAATGAGAGGGTGGTGTGGGTCTCTAATGATGCTGGCTGCCGTTTTGAGGCAGCAACTCCTGCAAATGCCTTCGATGGTGGGAGGTCAGCACCCATGATGGACTGGGCAGCATTTACCACTTCCTGTAATCATCTTCATTCAGGGCATTTGAGTTGCTGAATCAGGCCATGTTGCAACCAGTGAATATGCTCTCCACTGCACACCTTTTGAAGTACAAGAGAGTATTTGTTGACATACCGAATCTCCTCAATCTTCTAAGGAAAGTAGAGGCATTGGCTTTCTTTATGATTGCGTCAATGTGTTGGGTCCAGGAAAGATCTTCAGAGATAAACACACCCTGGAATGAAAAGTTTTTTGAGATGGACAATGGTCTCTCCACCATTGTCCTGGCGTTGAAAATAGGTTTGTGGATTCACGGGCTACCTATTGCAAAGTCAACAATCAGTTCCTTGGTTCTTGGAAGAGTGTTCATTTGAATGTCAGTGGATTTCATACATATGTGCCTTTCATGGGGACTGCTGTTAAACTAACTGAAGGAAGGTAGGATACAACGAGAAAGTGGTTCCAGGTCTAGCTACATGCAGGTCTTCTTCTTCTTGCGTTTGCGGCAGCAGAAGTTATGTAATGCCCTCCATGCCAGTTCAATGTGCTGTGCAAGCTGTTGTTGTTTGTTCGTTGTTATTTATGCTGCTGTCTCTGTTTGTTGTCATTTGCCTGACTGAGGTCAGTTGACAAGGCTCACCACGGGGAGGTCGACAACATGAGGTGAAGTGATGGGGTGGGTCAAAGGAGGGGAATCAATTTTGATAGCAGGAAGTTAATAGCATGTGATTGCAACCTGAAGCTAGGTACTGTCCGATTCACCGCTACCCCATGGTGGACATTGGACTTTGTCAATGGAACTGATGCACCACAATGCGGAGAACTATATTCTGCACTCTGCATCTTCCCCATATTGTACTTGAGTTTGACCTGATTGTATTTATATATGTATAGAATATCTGATCTGTTTGGAAAACATGCAAAACAAAGCTTTTCACTGTATTTCGGTACATGGCAATCATAAACTTCAAATTAAACCTAAACCTGAAGATAAATGCACACAAGGATGCAGTATGTAACATGGTAGCATTTCACATCTGTGTGCTGATAAGGTAGATAAATAACTGTATGAAGCAGACTTCTTTCTAATTTTGTGCATGAGATGTTACTATTCTCCCAACACATTGCACTACAGTATTCACTTGTAGGATTTAATAGTACGCTGTTGCTATTCTCCCAACAAATTGCACTACAGAATTTCAATTCTATGTTTAGTCAACATTGTTAAACTGGCTCTGTAAGACATTGAACAATAAGACAATTACTAAGCGAAATGGCCTTGGTAAGCAACTCTGATATAACCTGTAGGAGCACATCTCTAGTCTCAGAAGGAATCTGACCACATCATTAAATTCCCCGGAGAATAGGGTTTTGTATCAGCTTCATGGAAAGGGAGATAAATTTGTTTGAACATTTGAGAATTCGCTATAATTGAACCAGCAGTATATGATTCTTTTATAAACAAATTAGGCCAAGACCACGTCCTCTTCTTACAATTGTCAGTGTATGAGTAGCTTAAATAGAGAGTTAGATTTAGCTCTTAGGGCTAAAGGAATCAAGGGATATGGGGAAAAATCAGGACCAAGGACAAAGGACATTTATCGTTACGTACACCTTTGTGGTAGTGAAATTTGAGTTGCCATTTGCAGCACACCAATAAAAGTAAAACACAACATTAAAGAATTTAACATTGAACATAAAAACACCCCCCACAATGGTTCCCACTGTGAAGGAGGGCAGCAAAGTCCAGTCCTCTTCCTATTGTTCACCCATGGTCGGGCCTATTGAGGCCTCCACAGTCGCCGCGATGGCGGCCCGATTTTTCAGGCCCTCTCGCCGGGTGATGGAGCTCCGGCGTTGGAAGAACACTCTCAGCGGCTTGGAATGTCTGGAACGGCCTCTTCCTCCCCGGCCGCTCCTGAAGTCCACAGGCCGCGCTGGTCGCGCTGGTCGGAGCTCCAACACTGGCGATCTCGGCGAAAGATCCCAGGCTCCGCGGTGTCTGCTGGAGTTATGGGGGAAAAATCAGGAACAGGGTACTGATTTTTGATGATCAGCCATGATCATATTGAATGGCGGTGCTGTTACGAAGGGCCCAATGGCCTCCTCCTACACCTATTTTTCCATGTTTCGATGTTTCTGTATGCAATTTCATTGGCAGTGGGATGTTTGTATTTCCCTCTGCAAGATCACTCTGCCATGAATTATATTGAACAATATGATATAGACTAAGGGATATCACAAGTTCGGTTCCTGAACTAACCATCCATGGCAATTGCTGACACATTTAGGATGGGTTGGTGGCCTTCTACCTTCACACTTTAGACTTTAGAGATACAGTGCAAAAACAGACCATTCGGCCCGTCGAGTCCACGCTGACCAGTGATCACCTCCCGTACAGTAACACTATCTGACGCACTAGGGACAATATACAAATTTACCAAAACCAATTAACCTACAAACCTGTATGTCTTTGGAGTGTGGGAGGAAACTGGAGCACCCGGTTCACTCGCTGCCTTACAGTGCCAGAGACGCGGGTTCCATTCCGACTATGGGTGCTGTCTGTACGGAGTGTGTACGTTCTCCCCGTGAATGCGTGGGTTTTCTCCAAGGTCTTCGGTTTCCTCCCACACTCCAAAGACATACAGGTTTGTAGGTTAATTAGCTTGATATGTATAAATTGTCCCCAGTGTTTGTGTAGGACAGTGTTAATGTGCGGGGATTGCTGGTCAATGCGGATTTGGTGCGCTGTATCTCTAAACGAAATTATAAACACCCGGAGAAAATAGACGGCGTCACAGGGAGAACATACACATGTTCTGGGGTTATGGGGAGAAGGCAGGAAAATGGGCTTCAGCGGGAGAGATCATAAGGGATAGGAGTAGAATTAGGTCATTTGGCCCTTCAAATCTACTCTGCCATTCATTCGTGGCTGATCTATCTTTTCCTCTTAATCCTATTTTTCTGCCTTCTCCCCATAACCTTTGACACCGTTACTAATCAAAAATCTGTCAATCTTCGCTTTAAAAATATCCACTGACTTGGCCTCCACAGCCTTCCGAGGCAAAGAATTCCACAGATTGAGCACTCTCTGACTAAAGAAATTTCTCCTCATCTCCTTCCTAAAAGAGCGTCCTTTAATTTTGATGCTTTGCCTCTGGTGCTAGACTCTCCCTCTAGTGGAAACATCCGCTGATCATGCGATAGATCAGCCATGATTGAATGGTGGAGCAGACGTGATGGTCCGAATATCTTCATTCTGCTCCTTTAACTTATGAACTATCCTACAAATTTGTCATGCTGCAGTTTCATTTTTATCTGCATGTACAAATCAGATGACTTGCCTATTAAAATTAAAATGTCTGTCGCCTAAGCATTATACAGAACATAAAACATGAAAGAGTACAGCAGAAGAATTAGGTCTAAAGCCCAGGTATCTGTATGATGCCAATCCAATCTGATCCCAACCTGCCTGCACGTTGTCTATATCCATTCCCTGCCCGTTCATGTGGAATATACTATTGTACCTGTAGGTGGAAATCATGTACCATGCACACTGGAATTGTAGGTGACCATCTTAGTAACCTTACATGTCCACTTCAACTAGCTCTTGCACAACCAATTCAACTATAAAGGATACAGAAGCTTCAATAGAGAATAGACAATAGACAATAGGTGCAGGAGTAGGCCATTCGGCCCTTCGAGCCAGCACCGCCATTCAATGTGATCATGGCTGATCATCCCCAATCAGTACCCCGTTCCTGCCTTCTCCCCATATCCGCTGACTCCGCTATTTTTAAGAGCCCTATCTAGCTCTTTCTTGAAAGCATCCAGAGAACCTGCCTCCACCGCCCTCTGAGGCAGAGAATTCCACAGACTCACCACTCTCTGTGAGAAAAAGTGTTTCCTCGTCTCGGTTCTAAATGGCTTACTCCTTATTCTTAAACTGTGGCCTCTGGTTCTGGACTCCCCCAACATCGGGAACATGTTTCCTGCCTCTAGCGTGTCCAAGCCCTTAACAATCTTATATGTTTCAATGAGATGCCCTCTCATCCTTCTAAACTCCAGAGTGTACAAGCCCAGCTGCTCCATTCTCTCAGCATTCGACACTCCCCCCATCCCGGGAATTAACCTTCTAAACCTACGCTGCACTCCCTCAATAGCAAGAATGTCCTTCCTCAAATTAGGGGACCAAAACTGCACACAATACTCCAGGTGTGGTTTCACTAGGGCTCTGTACAACTGCAGAAGGACCTCTTTGCTCCTATATTCGATTCCTCTTGTTATATAGGCCAACATGACATTCGCTTTCTTCATTGCCTGCTGTACCTGCATGCTCACTTTCATAGACTGATGTACAAGGACCCCCAGATCCCGTTGTACTTCCCCTTTTCCCAACTTGACGCCATTTAGATAGTAATCTGAACTCATAACAAGTAATCTTGAACTCATAACATTTGTCATAACAACCCCAGGTTCGATCCTGACTATGGGTGCTATCTGTATGGAGTTTGTACATTCTCCCCGTGACCTGCGTGGGTTTCCCCCAAGATCTTTGGTTTCCTCTCACATGCCAAAGATGTACAGGTTTGTAAGTTAATTGGCTTGGTATAAATGTAAATTGGTTAGGGTGGTGTTAATGTGCGGAGTTTGCTGGCCGGGGGGACTCGGTGGGCCGAAGGGCCTGTTTTTGCGCTGTATCTCAAAACTTCCTGACAGGTTGAGAACTGCACAGTTCATGCCGTGTCCTTTTCCAACAACAGCAGACAGTTCTTGAGCCAAATCGGGAGGCTGGATGTGTCGATGGGCGGTTCTGAGAAGCTGCCCTGGTTGGTAAATTACAGGTGACCATCTGAACAGCTCGAAGACAATAGACACTTCTTCTCTCTGATTGAGACCCAGTAGACTGAGGTCAGCCATGAGACAGGTCAGCAGAGATTTGGGTGAATGTTGGAATGAGTTATAGAGGAAGGAAGTAAGTTTAGAGGAGGCAAGCTGGTGTCAACATAAAGAAACAAACATCCTGGTCCCAATCCCGTGTGAAAAGCACATTTGGGTATGGACTGTTGCATTTAGAGTGAGCAACATGGTCGATTCGCAAAGATCATTTTAGTTGATGATAGTAATGGGGTTACATAGTGGGTGGCTGGTAGAGCTTCTGCCTCTCAATGCCTGAGACCCAGGTTCGATCCTGACCTTGTGTGCTGTCTATGCGGAGTTTACACGTTCTCACTGTGACCTTATGGATTTCCTATGGGTGCTCCAGTTTCCTCCCACATCCCAAAGACGTTTGGAATTGTAGTTTAACTGACCTCTGTAAATTGTCCTTTGTGTGTAGGGAATAGATGAGAAAGTGGGATAACGGAACTAGTGTGAGCAGGTGATCGATGACGTTATGAGCTAGGTATGCTGTATCTTTTGATCAATCAACTCAATCATAATGACTCTAAATTAAGCCATCATTTTACATCTTAAAATTTACAAAACATCTTGTCATGATTGGCTTCATAATCTGGTCAAATCTTTAACCTGTTCACTGCCAAGTATTTTTTAACTATTGGCCATGACCCGAGTATACTTGGCAGTGCAACATAGTTTTATAACACAAAGATATAAGTGACATCTGAATTTTGTGGCACCTTCAATATGTAACAAGCAATATTTTGAGGTTTTTCTTGAATTAAAAGAGAAGGCGTATAACTTAGCAATGATTAGTGGGAAGCCAGAGGATTGGTAAGCTTTTAAAGAACGACAGAGGTTAACTAAAAAGACAACACGGGAGAAAAGATGAAATACGAAGGTAAGCTAGCCAATAATATAGATGAGGATAGCAACAGTTTCTTCAGTTATATAAGAAAAAGGGAAGAGTGGATGTTGGACTGCAGGAGAATGATGCAGGAGAAGTGATAATGGGGAATAAAGAAATGGCAGAGGAGTTGAATAACTTTTTTCCACTCTAGTGTATTTACAGTGGAAGACACCAGCAACGTGCCTGAAATTCAAGAGAATTCAAGGGGTGTGGAAGTTCGTGGAGTGGCTATTACTAGGGAGAAGGTGCTTGGGAAGCTGAAAGGGCTGAAGGTGGGTACGTCATCTGGGCCGGATGGTCTGCAACCTAGGGTTCTGAAAGAGGTGGTTTTAGAGATTGTGAAGGCATTGAGGTGATATTTCAGGAATCACGAGAGCCAGGAGTGGTCACAGATAATTGGAAAATTGCCAATATTACCCCGCTGCACATAAAGGGAGCAAGGAAGAATAGTGGGAACTATAAGCCGGTTAGTCTGTCTTCAGTGGTTGGTAAGATTTTAGAGTCCATTATAAAGGATGCGGAGTACTTTTAAGTTCACGATAAAATAGGCCAAAGTCAGCATGGCTTTGTGAAGGGGAGGTCTTGCTTGACAAATTTGCTGGAATTCTTTGAAGAAGTAAATAGCAGGACAGACAAAGGAAAGTCAGTAAGCCTTTGATAAGGTGCCACATGTTAGGCTGCTTAGGAAGAGGCGAACATTAGCATGGATAGCAGATTGGCTGGATGGCAGAAGACAAAGTGTGGCAATAAAGGGGGCTTTTTGCTTGTTGTCTGCCAGTGATTAGTGGAGTTCCACAAGGGTCGGTACTGGGGCCACTACTCTTCACGTTATATATTAATGATTTGGATGAGGGGATTGAAGGCTTGTGGCCAAGTTTGCAGATAATATGAAAGTAGGTGGAAGGACAGGTAGTGTAGAGAATTCAGGGGCTCTGCAGAAGGACTTGGAGAGGTTGGGAGAGTGGGCAGAGAAGTGGCAGATGGAATATAGTGTAGCATAGCATGGAGTCATGCATTTTGGTAGTAGGAATAAAGGTGTAGACTATTTTCTAAATGGGGAGAGAATCCAGAAATCGGAGGTGCAACTGGACTTGGGAATGCTAGTGCAGGATTCCCAAAAAATTAATCTGCAAGTCAAATCGGTAATGAAGAAAGCAAACTCAATGCTGGTATTTGCTTTGTACACATAAGTGAAAGAAAATGAGGTTAGAGCTGATTATCTCCAATAAAAATATTCCGACAAATGACATTGGGCAGAGTTTCTTTTATGTAGATGATACATTAATTTACTTTCAGGAATCATTGATTGGGCTGTAGAAATTAAGGAGATATTTTAATGCTATTTAATTTCACACTTGACACAATTTCTAATTAAGATGTTTAGTGTTTACATGATAATTTTGTAATATGATGCATCATAAAACAATGCTAATAAAAATAACTTAAATTACAGGAGAACCTATTTCATAATGATAAGGATCAGCCAGCATAGATTCAGAAGGGAAAGGGATCCACCACACAACTCTTTAGATATTTTTGAAAACATCATAACTAATGCATGATGCAGATAGATCAGCAATGATTGAATGGCGGAGTAGACTTAGAAACATAGAAACATAGCAAATAGGTGCAGGCGGAGGCCATTCGGCCCTTCGAGCCAGCACTGCCATTCATTGTGATCATGGCTGATCGTCCCCTATCAATAACCCATGCCTGCCTTCTCCCCATATCCCTTGATTCCACTAGCCCCTAGAGCTCTATCTAACTCTCTCTTAAATCCATCCAGTGACTTGGCCTCCACTGCCCTCGGTGGCAGGGAATTCCACAAATTCACAATTCTCTGGGAGAAAATGTTGTTTCTCACCTCAGTCTTAAATGGCCTCCCCTTTATGCATTAACCTGCATAACGTTCCTGGTATTGGTTGGGAATGTTACCAGAAGGTCTCTGATAAATATTTATGTCGTAGGGAATGCAATGGAGAATCATAGTGCCTGAGATCAGTAACCAGTTTTTGTCTCTCTAAGTTATGACTGCAGGCTTGATGGGCAGAATGGCCTAATTCTACTCCTATTCCTTATGACATTATGATGAAGCTCCTCGTGATTTATTAGGATTCTCAGAACATTTCTGGTTAAGTTCTACATGAAAAACCTTTAATTGCATTGTGAGCTTCAGCAATACTAAACAAAATCTGTCACAGGATATGTGACATATGTTTGCAAAGGGGTTAAAATATAGAATATCATGAACATTGCTGCATCAGGTTGGGATGTTGAGATGTTGAAGTGTGTCTGCCTAGAAACATGGGCATACGTTTCTCTTCTCCAAAAATAACATGAATGGCAAGGATATTAAATCTCAACATAGGTGTTAATTAGATGTTCTACTTGACTGCAGTACTCATTTTAAAACAATGCAAATGAAATAAATATAATTAGTAATGTAAGTACAATAGAAAGGATGTCATTAAACTTGAAAGGATTCAGAAAAGATTCACAAAGATGTTAAAGAAGGAACTGCAGATGCTGGAAAATCGAAGGTACACAAAAATGCTGGAGAAACTCAGCGGGTGCAGCAGCATCTATGGAGCGAAGGAAATAGGTAACGTTTCGGGCCGAAACCCTTCTTCAGACTGGGTTTCAGCCCGAAACGTTACCTATTTCCTTCGCTCCATAGATGCTGCTGCACCCGCTGAGTTTCTCCAGCATTTTTGTCTACCTTCACAAAGATGTTACTGGGTCTAGAAGGTTTGAATTTTAAGGAGAGGCTGGACTGGCTGCATCTTCTTCCATGGAGAGTGGGAGGCTGAGGGGCACCCAACCAAGGTGTATAAAATCAGGAGAGACATAGATAAGGTGAATGGCCAAATACCTATTCCCAAAGTAGAGAGTCTAAAACTAGAGAGCATTGGTTTACGGTAAGAGGGGAAGATTTAAACGAGACTTAAGAGATACCTTTTACACACAAAAGGTTGTGCATATATGGAACAAGGAGATTGTAGAGGTAGGTAAAGCTGTTACATTTTAAATACACGTACATGTACAATAAGTGGAAAGGTTTAGCTTAGTTTATTTCACTGAGGTGCGGTGAAAAGCTTTTTTGCGTGCTATCCAGTCAGCAGTAAGACTATACATGATTATAATCATGCCATTTACAGTGTATAGATACATGATAAGGGAATAACTTTTAATGCAGGTGCCATCCACAGTGTATGTTGGAGTTTAAAAGAGTGGAGTGATAGTAATGGTTGATTGCAGATCCTACTTCTGGGACCAGCACTCAGAGAGTCACCTGGCTTGGGGTGCCATCCTTTTCTAAATTAAAGCGTTTGGGGTATATAGGCCAAGGTGTAGGCAAGTGGGAGTAATTCAGTTAGGAAACTTGGTTAGCATGGATGAGTTAAGTAGAAGGGTCTGTTTCTATGCTGTCTACCTGTATGACTCTCTGATTTTATGATGAGGACCATAGTCATTGAATGTCTCTGTATATTCTGGCAAATATCCTTGACAACGTACCATAATACTAGGCCAATTGTTCACTACTTAACTCAAGTAATGTTCTAAGGTGTTTGATTGACTTCTCCCGAAATGTCACCTAATCATGTCCTCCAGAGATGTGTCTAACCCGCTGGGTTACTCCAGCACTTTGTATTTGATTTTATAAACCAACATCTGCAGTTCCTTGTTTTACAGTTCTCACTGCTGTTGCCATGATCTGAAATATAAAATTCAGCATCCCCTTCCTGTCCGGCTTCACAATTTATACCTTCACCCTGATAACAGAACTACATAAATGTGGCATCTATCAGCAAGGATCCCCGCACATTGGGGTCATGCTCTCTTCTCACTGTTTGTACACCATTGGGCAGGTGTACAAAAGCCTGGTCCCACACCACCAGGTGCAGGAACAGCTAGTTTCCTACAACTATCAGGTTCTTAAACCAAGCTGCACAACCCCGAACCTACCTTGACAATAGAAGACCACAGGCCACCTCTTGCACTACCGTGGACTTTTTTTACTAATCGTATTTTGCACTGGTCTTTTTTCCATTAATTGCCTTGCAGAATTGTATGTGTAATATATACTTTAGTTTATTTTAGTTTAGTTTCGAGATACAGCATGGAAACAGGCCCTTCGGCCCACCGAGTCCATAAGACCAGCGATCTCCACACACTAACACCATCATACACACACTAGGGACAACTTACAAACTCCATGCAGACAGCACCCGTAGTCAGGATCAAATCGGGTCTCTGGTGCTGTAAGGCAGCAACTCTACCACTGCGCCACTGTGTATATGTATCTGTGTATGTATGTGTGTATGTGTGTATATATATATCTATCTATATAACTAAAAGTTTCATCTTGACAACTTCCTGTCTGTGCTGTATATTGATTTTAGAAAAAACGCTACGATATATCGCTTTGATTTTTGGCCATATTACTCACAGTCCTCATCCGCTGAGGCAGCCGTGGGGATTTTTCCGATCAATGAAAAATAAAAAAGTTATGAATGTTTAAAAAATCTTGAGATCAGCTGATTGGTCCTCTCGCCTGTCAATGACCATGATGAAGGTAACGCCCCTTCCGGGGGACCAGGAGCATAAAGCCCAAATGGTATGAAATTGCATTTGATTTTGGTGGCCTGCACTCTGCTTGAAATGGTATGAAATTGCATTTGAATTTGGTGGCCTGACTCTGCTTGAGATGGTATGAAATTGAATTTGAATTTGGTGGCCTGAGCTTTGCTTGAAATGGTATGAAATTGCATTTGAATTTGGTGGTCTGCACTCTGCTTGAAATGGTATGAAATTGCATTTGAATTTGGTGGCCTGCATTCTGCTTGAAATGGTATGAAATTGCATTTGAATTTGGTGGCCTGCGCTCTGCCTGAAATGCTAAGAAATTGCATTTGATTTTGGTGGCCTGCACTCTGCTTGAAATGCTATGAAATTGCATTTGAATTTGGTGGCCTGCACTCTGCTTGAAATGTTATGAAATTGAATTTGGTGGCCTGCACTCTGCTTGAAATGCTATGAAATTGAATTTGGTGGCCTGCACTCTGCTTGAAATGGAATTTCAAAGAATAGCCATGAGTGCACTGCCAGCCCACTGGCCCTGAGTGACTGATCTGCCAGCCCACCAGCCCTGAGTAACTGAGCTGCCAGCCCACCAGCCCTGAGTGACTGAGTTGCCAGCCCACCAGCCCTGAGTGACTGAGCTGCCAGCCCACCAGGCCTGACTGAGCTGCCAGCCTACCAGGCCTGAGTGACTGAGCTACCAGCCCACCAGGCCTGAGTGACTGAGCTGCCAGCCCAAGAATACATTCGGCCCACAATGTCCATACTAGCCCACTGGAAACCAGTCCCTTCGGCCCACAACACCCATACTAGCACTCCAGAAAGCCCCCCTCCCCCCACTGGCCACCAATATTGGAATTGGTGGAGAGGTGGAATTTTGTGTTGGGGGACCAGCCCTCCCGTGTGAACATGGGACCCAATGGGTCCCACTTAGTCTAGTATATATATGTATCTATAATTTATGTTTTAATATATTTGTCAGAGTTCATGGACTTGTGATGTTTCTGTAAGCAGGATTTTAATTGCACCTGTACATCATTATACTTGCCTATATGACAATAAACTTGACTTGACTTGTCTTCCTGAATCCAGACTATTTTGTTGCTAACCGATTTAACTCCCTTTCCTGTACCCATACTGACCTTTCTGTCCGGGGCCTCCTCCATTGTCAGAGTGGCCAACCGGAGGAACAGCACATCATACTCAAGCGACTTTGAGTCCTGAAAAGCGCTATATAAATAAAATCTATTATTATTATTATACTCCACTCGGCTAACTTACAACCAAATGGTATGAATATTGAATTTGAGGTAACACCCCCAACCCCCCCCATACCCCTTTATCTCCTCCCTCTCCTATGCCCTCCTACCCTGGTACACACCCATTTCTCCCACCATCCCACCGTTTCCTCCTTCCACCCATAAACGTCTCTCGGGCTCTACATTTCACTCCTCTTTTCTCCTTGGCTCACACTCTTTTATGTCCTTTTCATTTCTAGCATTGGCCACCCATCTGCTATCAACCCCCTTTACCTGCATTCAACTTGCCAGGCTTTACCTCTACCTCTCTTCCAGCTTTAACCCCCACCCCCACTACAATCGGTCTGAAGAAGGTTCTCAATCCAAAACGTCACCATCCGTGTACTTCAGAACCATTGCCTGACCTGTTGAGTTACTCCTGCATTTTATGTATTTTCTTTGTAAAGCAGCATCTCCGTTTTTTTGTGCAGACCATCCCACTGAGTTACACAATGAGTGAGGTCGCTAAGCCACCAACTACCCAGTAGCAGGTATGATGCTACTGCATGTAAATGGACAATGGTAGCTGCGCGCAGAATTGTAATGTGGCAAGAAAAAGTTAAATGACTGATCTTCTGTGCTGTTGGAGGTGATACTTAGAACAGGAATCAAGCAGAGCCATGACTTGATTCACTTGATTCTCCTGCTCTTTGTGGAAAGACTGAGAATTTCACATCCAAAGAAAAGTGAGATTGGAGCCTTTTAACCTGCTGCCTCAGGAGCCTCATTTCCTACCATTGAATTTTGGATAACCCCATTTCTTAAAGCACAGAATGTTATCTCTGGGGTACTTTGTCCTTTACAAACGGCACCTCAATTGGCAGGAGTCTATGAGAAATAGAGAAAGCTTAAACCTTCTCAGGCACCATTCACTTCACTCTGATGGGTTTATTTATGACTCATTAGGCTGCCTCTTATGCACATAGAATTGTCTGTTGTGAGTCAGTCACAATAGTATAATGAGGTCATGAAGATGCAGTGGGCTTAGTTGCTGGTGAGGTTACAAAGAAGACAATGTACAAAGCTAGTCAAGCACGTTTACAATTTAGTATATTCTAATAAAAAGGAAGGATTAATAAGTATAAATAAAGGGAAGGAAAAATAGACACAAGGAAATGCAGACATTGATTTACAATTAAAAAATACAAAGTGTTGGAGTAACTCAATGGTTTAGGCAGCATTTCTGGAGGACATGGATAGGGTGACATTTCGGGTCGGGACCTTTCTTCAAACTGTTGTATGCGTGGGTCAATTAGAAGAAAGGTGTGAAGTGATAGGTGGATACAGGTGAAGTGTGCTTTGATTGTCCGATGGTTGGACAATCACCAATGATGAAAACACTAAAGGTATTGAGATAAGGAGAGAAGAGGTGTGAAAAGTGAGGACAGATAAAGAAATGTAGGTGGAAGGGGACGGGACTGGAGGGGGGACAGGGAGATGGTTGGAGTGTACGGGGAGAGGGGAAAGGGAGAATCGGTGCATATCCAGGTATGAAAGGTCAATATGCCCCTCACCTGTATTCACCTATCACTTGCCAGGTTTTGTTCTTCACCCGACTACTTCAGTCTGTAGAAGGAACCGAGCCCAAACCATCACCTATCCACGTTCTCCAGAAATGCTGCCTGAACCATTGAATTAGTCCAGCACTTTGTATCGTTTTTTTGACGGAAAAACTGATTTCTTCGTTGAAAATGCAATGGAAGCAAAGACACAGGAATATCTCTCCCACACAGAAATGCTGCGTCTAAATCTTATTAATGTTGCTCAACTGGTGCTGTCTCCATCTCCTCCTATCTGCATAACGAGTGACACAATGTTGGGAATCTTTTTATCAAAATAGACATGCGACAAACATATAAAGGAGAACGGCACTTGGATATTTGAATGCCACCCTAAACATCCGATGAAGTATCTATTGAAATAAAGTCACCAATAGGGCAGCCATGGTGGTGCAGTGGTAGAGTTGCTGCTTTGCAGCGCCGTAAACCCGGGTTCCATCCCGACTACGGGTGCTGCCTGTACGGAGTTTGTACGTTCTCCCCGTGAACACGTGGGGTTTCTCCGATATCTTCGGTTTCCTCCCACACTCCAAAGATGTTCAGGTTTGTAGGTTAATTGGCTTGGTGTATGTGTAAATTGTCCCTCGTGTGGGAAGGCTTGTGTTAATGTGTGGGGATTGCTGGTCGGTGAGGACTCGGTGGGCCAAAGGGCCTGTTTCCACGCTGTATCTCTAAACCAAACTAAAAAAACTAAATGCGCTGCAAGAAACATTAATTTGCTCACTGTACGGCCTCGTAAATGATAGTGAGGTAATGCATATTGTTATTGATTTTGGTTGAGATAAATATTGGCCAGAAATCCCGTGCTTTTCTCGCAGACAGATCCATTGAATCCTTTTCATTTCAACTCTGGAGAAAGGCAGGGCCTCATCTCAACAACTAGTTTGCAATAGAGCAGCATTCCCACAGTGCAGCACTGAAATACTGATACCTCGTATTTACACCATATTTTTGTTCCATATACTGCTTAGTTTCTCAAGAGGGCTTTGCTCTTGATATTGCATTATTAATTGTGTATTGAGCGGTCCCTTTCATAAAAAAAGATGAAAGACCAACACTCCAAACATTTTAAACAATCTGACATTTCATTAGGGACACTTGGAAACGGCGTGGAATTTCTGCGTGAAGAGCTCATCTATTGTAGTCTGTTCCAGAAATTGACCTAACTATGTCAGGAGTCATTCATTAGAAGTGCTATTGTAGACCATGTGATGGATGAAGCTTGCAGCTCTGAACCATGACTCTATATTTGGGATAAAGCAGTGCCTCGGATACATGACTGACTTATGATTGAAAATATGGCCCTGAGGATTTACTCATTGTTGACAGCTGTGAGTGAAAGTGATTTGTACTTTGTGATAAGGCTGACTTGAACCATCTGAAAGGATTGACTTGTGCTATCTTCTGCAGTGACAAGCACTTTATCATTAGATTGACTTGCACTTGTGCATCAAAAGGAGTTCCTCTTTTTTTTGGACTGGCATGGACCATGTGGTAGGTCTGACGGAATCTGTCTCGAGCAATTTGTACTGGTTTATATCCTGCTTTCTGTTTGGTTTGCATTGGTTTATATTCTGTGTCAGAAGGAACTACAGATGCTGGTTTACACCAAAGATAGACACAGAATGCTGGAGCAGGACAGGTAGCATCTCTGGATAGAAGGAATGGGTGACGTTTCAGGTCGAGACCCTTCCTCAGATTGGAAGAGGGGAGAGGGAAACACAGAGATAAGGAAGGGTAAGGTGTGAAAACGAGACATCAAAGGAGAACCTGGAAGGGAAGGTATGGAGAAAGAAAGCAAAGGTTATTTGAAATCAAATTTACCAAGCCAATTAGCCTACAAACCTGTACTTCTTTGGTGTGTGGGAGCATTGGAACAGTGAGAAAACAAGCTTTCTTTTGGGGTTTGAAGATCTTGTTATGTTTTAGTGCCCCATGTTTCTCTAATTTACACTTCAATGCACTTCATGCGTTGTGAAGTTTGGAACATCTCCTGGCTGTGAAATATGCTGTGCGGCAGCAAAGGATGCTATGCGGCTGCCCGTTCTTCAACCATCCCTTGGCTGATTTGATGGGACTTTTACTAAGTTTCGATTGAGCTCAATAGCTGTCCCATTGATCACTATTTGCGTATGTCTGCAGAAGGACTTTAAGTCTTATTTCTTCTTTCATGTGACCAATCACCATACTAGCTTTGACTCGGATGTATTAAAATATGTGCCAAAATGTTACATCGTAATTCATCAAGAGTCTTACAACACACGGCAAAAGTTAATTTGCAGTTCTAACTTTAAGCTCTGCACCAAAGTGTTTTACGGCATCTACCACTGGAACAAAGTCAATGCAGATCTGGCTCAATTCCATATACCCACCAACCTCTGGGTGGGTATATGGAATTGCTCCTAAGTTGCACCTCAGTTTAGTTTAATTTAGTTTAGTGTATTGTCATGTGTACCGAGGTACAGTGAAACGCTTTTGTTGCATGCTATCCAGTCAGCAGAAAGACAATACATGATTACAATCGAGCCATTTACAGTGTATAGATGTAAGGGAATAATGCTTTATGCAAGGCAAAGCCAGCAATGTCCGATTAAGGATAGTCCGAGGGTTGTCAAAGAGGTAGATAGTAGTTCAGCACTCAGGTTCCTATTAAATCTTTCCTCTCTCACCTTAAACCTATGCCTTCTGATTCTGGATTCCCTATTCTGGGTAAAAGTCTCTATGCATTTACCCTAATTATTCCCTTCATGATCTCTATAACATTACCCTACATCTTCCTGAGCTCCAAGGAATAAAGTTTTAGACTACCCAACCTTTCCCTATAGCTCCGGCCCTCAAGTCATGACCACATCCTCATAAATCTTCTCTGCACTCTTTTCAGCTTAACGATATCCTTCCTTTGGAGGGTGACCAAAACTGAACACAACAGTCTAAATGTGACCTCACCAACATATTGTACAACTGTAACATAACATCCCAACTTCTATATTCAATACCTTCACTGATGAACGCCAATGTACCAAAAGTTTTCTTGACCTTCCTATCTATCTGTGATGCCACTTTCAAGGAACTATGTACCTGAACTCTTAGATCCCTCTGCTCTATATCACACCCCAGGGCCCTGCCATTCACTGTGGAGGTTCTACCCTAGTTTGACTTCTCAAAATGCAACACCTCACACTTATCTACATTAAGCTCCATTGACCATTCTCCAGCCCACTTGTCCAACATCTCAACAAGTGCTTTAGTTATTTACAGTTAATTAACCCTTAGTGTGGGTGAGTGGCAAAAGAATGAAAGGGGAGTTGATGGGCATGTACAGGAGAATAAGTTGCAGGGCTACAGGGAAATAATGAGGGAAATGGGAATGATGGGTTGGCCCTGTGTGAAGATAACAATGGTCCAATGATTAGAATGACCTTCTTCTGTCATTAGAAGGTTGTGAAAATTATAAGGGTGGCACAATGGCACATCTGGTAGAGCCTTTGCTTCACAGCGCCAGAGACCAGAGTTCGATCCTGACCTTGGGTGCGTTCTGTGACCATGTGGACTTCCTCCAGGTGTTCTGGCTTTCTCCCACATCCCAAAAGCATATATGTTGGTAGATTAATTGGCCTCTGCAAATTGCCTCTAGTGTGTAAGACGTGGATGAGAAAGTGAGATAACATAGAACTTGTGTGAGCGAGTGATCAATGGTCGGCTTGGACTCGATGGGTCAAAGTTTCTGATTTCCATGTTGACTCACTAAGCTAATCCAAACTAAGAATAGATTGATTGTCCTATCCCTTTGATTTGCTCAGCAAGTGTGACTGAGGATTTATCAACCTCATTCTTATTTAGGGAGGGAATGAAAGATTTGATCGACTGGTGATGTAATGTTTCAAAGCAGGCTAGGCGGATTTGATTTTGCATAAATCATAAGGGTATCTGAACACTCTCACAAATCTTATAAATGAGTTTTCTGACTATTTGTTTGATTTGAAGGCTGCCATTGTCCTTGACCTATAGCTGATTAAAGAAGTCTAACATGGCAAATGCTTAGCTTTGGGCTTCACGTATCTGAAAGTGGAACAAGTAAATGTCATGGATTTGACAGTTTTAGAAAAAATAACTTGAATCACTGTGGTGAGATGCTGCTGAACCACAGGAGGTTTAAAACAGGCTTCTGGCTGGATTTAAGAATACATTTTACCCTTACTCGTATTGAAATCAGTGGAACTGAAGGAAAATAAGGTGGGTTTTGTTATGCAGACTCATTATTTTAATAAAAAAGCTGGAAATCTTAATACAAAGAAAGTTATGTGTTGCAATCACTGACTAACTCAAGAGTCAAGAGTGTTTAATTGTCATATGCATTGGGAACAGAAAAATAAAATTCTTATTTGCTACAGCTTACAAGCACAGTAACACAACAGCATAGCAAATAAATATACAATAATCAATAATCCAATAAATTAACAGTAATACTAGGTAACCAGAGGACCTCTCTAAGGATGCTTAATGCAACTGAAATTCCAAACAATAATTAATACTCTTTAATTTAGGTTTTATAGATGTTTTTACTAGATTGCTAGTGCTGGGTAGCACAGTGTCACAGTGGTAGAGTTGCTGCCTTATAGCGCCAGAGACCCAGGTTCGATCCTGACTATGGTTGCTGTCTGTAGGGAGTTTGCACGTTTACCCTGTGACCACGTAGGTTTTCACTGGATGCTTCGTTTTCCACCCACATTCCAAAGACGTACAGATTTGTAGGTTCATTGACTGTAAATTGTCCCTAGTGTGTAGGGTAGAATTAGTGTATAGGTGATAATTTGTCAGATCACATTAGACAGGAAATGGTGTTGGGTAGAATGATGGGACTGAAGGCAGATAAATCCCCAGGGCATGATGGTCTGCATCCCAGGGTACTTAAGGAAGTGACTCTAGAAATTTTGTAGATGCATTGGTGCTCATTTACCAATGTTCTATAGATTCAGGATCGTTTCCTGTGGATTGGATGGTAACTAATGTTATTCCACTTTTTAAGAAAGGTGGCAGAGAGAAAACAGGGAATTTTTTACAGTTAGCCTGACATTGGTGGTAACCATATAACCATATAACCATAACAGCACGGAAACAGGCTATCTCTGCCCTTCAAGTCCGTGCCGAACACTTTTTTTTTAAACTTCTCCCTAATCCCATCTACCTGCACTCAGACCATAACCCTCCATTCCTTTCCCGTCCATATACCCATCCAATCTATTTTTTAAAGGATAACATCAAACCTGCCTCCACCACTTCCACTGGAAGCTCATTCCACACAGCTACCACTCTCTGAGTAAAGAAGTTCCCCCTAATGATCCCCCTAAACTTCTGTCCCTTAATTCTCAAGTCATGTTCCCTTGATTGAATCTTCCCTACTCTCAATTGGAAAAGCTTATCCACGTCCACTCTGTCTAACCCGCTCATAATTTTAAAGACCTCTATCAAGTCCCCTCTTAACCTTCTGCGCTCCAAAGAATAAAGACCTAACTTGTTCAACCTTTCTCTGTAACTTAGTTGCTGAAACCCAGGCAACATTCTAGTAAATCTCCTCTGTACTCTCTCTATTTTGTTGACATCCTTCCTATAATTAGGCGACCAAAATTGTACTCCATACTCCAGAATTGGCCTCACCAATGCCTTGTACAATTTTAACATTACATCCCAACTTCTATATTCAATGCTCTGATTTATAAAGGCCAGCACACCAAAAGCTTTCTTTACCACCCTATCTACATGAGATTCCACCTTCAGGGAACTATGCACAGTTATTCCTAGATCCCTCTGTTAAACTGCATTCCTCAATTCGCTACCATTTACCATGTACGTCCTAGTTTGATTTGTCCTGCCGAGATGTAGCACCTCACATTTGTCAGCATTAAACTCCATCTGCCATCTTTCAGCCCACTCTTCCAAATGGCCTAAATCTCTCGGTAGACTTTGAAAATCTACTTCATTATCCACAACACCACCTATCTTAGTATCATGTGCATACTTACTAATCCAATTTTCCACACCATCATCCAGATCATTGATGTACCTGACAAACAACAGTGGACCCAACACAGACCCCTGAGGCACCCCACTAGTCACCGGCCTCCAACCTGACAAACAGCCATCCACCATTACTCTCTGGCATCTCCCATTCAGCCACTGTTGAATCCATCTTGCTACTCCACCATTAATACCCAACAATTGAATCTTCTTAACCAACCTTCCATGAGGAACCTTATCAAAGGCCTTACTGAAGTCCATATAGACAACATCCACTGCTTTACCCTCATCACTTTCCCTAGTAACCTCTTCGAAAAATTCTAGAAGATTAGTCAAGCATGAGCTTCCAGGCACAAATCCATGTTGACTGTTCCTCATCAGACCCTGCTTATCCAGATGCTTATATATATTATCTTTAAGTATCCTTTCCATTAATTTGCCCACCACTGACGTCCAACTAACAGGTCTATAATTGCTAGATTTACTCTTAGAACCCTTTTTAAACAACGGAACAACATGCGCAGTACTCCAATCCTCCGGCACTATTCCCGTTTCTAATGACATTTGAATATTTTCTGTCATAGCCCCTGCTATTTCTACACTAACTTCCCTCAATGTCCTAGGGAATATCCTGTCAGGACCTGGAGACATATCCGTTTTCATATTTTTCAAAAGTGTCCCACACCTCCTCTTCTTTGAATCTCACAGTTTCCATTGCTACTCTGCTTGTTTCCCTTACCTCACATAATTCCATATCCTTCTCCTTGGTGAATACCAAAGAAAAGAAATTGTTCAATATCTCCCCCATCTCTTTTGGCTCTGCAGATAGCTGTCCACTCTGACTCTCTAATGGACCAATTTTATTCCTTGTTATCCTCTTGCTATTAATATAGCTGTAGAAACCCTTTGGATTTACTTTCACCTTACTTGCCAAAGCAACCTCATATCTTCTTTTAGCTTTTCTAATTTCTTTCTTAATATTCTTTTTACATTCTTTATACTCCTCAAGCACCTCATTTACTCCATGCTGCCTATAATTATTGTAGATCTCTCTCTTTTTCCGAACCGTGTCCAATTTCCCTTGAAAACCATGGCTCTTTCCATTTTTTACTATTTCCTTTCAACCGAACAGGGACATAAAGATTTATAAAAGATGAAATAGCGGCACATTTTGATAGCAGTAGCCGGATCGGTCCAAGTCAGCATGGACGTACGAAGGGGAAATCATGCTTGACTAATCTTCTGGAATGTTTTGAGGATGTAACAAGGAAAATGGACAAGGGAGAGCCAGTAGATGCAGTGAACCTGGATTTTCAGAAAACATTGATAAGGTCCCACATAGGAGATTACTGGGCAAAATTAGAGCACATGGTATTGGGGGTAGGGTGCTGACATGGATAGAAAATGGGTTGGCAGACAGGAAACAAAGAATAGGGAATAACGGGTCATTTTCAGAACAGCAGGCATAGACTAGTGCGGTACCGCAAGGCTCGGTGCTGGTACCGCAGCTATTTACAAAATATATTAATGATTTAGATGAAGGGATTAAAAGTTACATTAGGAAATTTGCAGATGACACAAAGCTGGGTGGCAGTGTGAACTGTGAGGAGGATGCTATGAGGATGCAGAGTGACTTGGACAGGTTGGGTGAGTGTGCAGATGCATGGCAGATGCAGTTTAATGTGGATAAATGTGAGGTTATCCACTTTGGTAGCAAAAACAGGAAGGCAATTATCTAAATGGAGTCAAATTGGGAAAGGAGAAGTACAACGGGAACTGGGTGTGCTTGTTCATCAGTCAATGAAAGTAAGCATGCAGGTACAGCAGGCAGTGAAGAAAGCGAATGGCATGTTGGCCTTCATAACAGGAGGAGTTGAGTATAGGAGCAAAGAGGTCCTTCTGGAGTTGTACAGGGCCCTAGTGAGACCACACCTGTAGTATTGTGTGCAGTTTTGGTCTCCCAATTTGAGTAAGGGACATTCTTGCTATTGAGGGAATGCAGCGTAGGTTTACACAGTTAATTCCCGGGATGGCGGGACTGCTATGTGTTGATAGAATGGAGCGGCTGGGCTTGTATACTCTGGGATTTAGAAGGATGAGAGGGTATCCTATTGAAACATATAAGATTATTAAGGGTTTGGACACGGTGGAGGCAGGAAACATGTTCCCGATGTTGGGGGAGTCCAGAAGCAGGGGACACAGTTTAAGAATAAGGGGTAAGCCATTTAGAACGGAGATGAGGAAACACTTTTTCACACAGAGTTGTGAGTCTGTGGAATTCTCTGCCTCAGAGAGAGGTGGAGGATGGCTCTCTGGATGGTTTCAAGAGAAAGCTAGATAAAGCTCTTAAAGATAGCGGAGTCAAGGGAAATGGGGAGAAGGCAGGAATGGGGTACTGATTGTGGATGATCAGCCATGATCATATTGAATGGCGGTGCTGGCTCGAAGGGCCAAATGGCCTACTCCTGCACCTATTGTCTATTGATGCAGACTCCGTGTGCCGAAATAACCCGTTTCCACGCTGTATTTCGATGTGGGGGAATCAAGGGGAAACCACTTCCTGGTCCCTACCTGGTCGGTGAGGCAGCCTTCTCTCCGGCTGCCCAGTCGACCCATCCTTGAGGCCTACCAGCGGGCGGTGGAGCGGCGTGGAGCGGCGTGGAGCGGCGTTTCCCGACGGGGGCCGCACTGCACCCTCAGCTTCGGTGGCGGCACGGTGTTGGAGCGCTATTTTGCAGCGGAGCGGGCGATGCCTTGCCTGGGTCGCCGCGCTGGACCGACGCGCTGGAGCTCCGGTGAGCTGGACCGCCGAGCTCAACACCTCCGGGCTGCGGGACTGTGGAGCGACCATCCCGCGGGCGGCGGCGCCGACTCCAACATCGGGAGCCTCGTGGCTCCAAATCGGCGCGGCCTTGTCGGCTTCAGGTGCTGCGGACGCCTGCGGGAAATCTGCCGTTCCAGCCGTAGTTGCGGCCTCCGGTGAGGAATGCGGCCGTTCCAGGTGGCCCAGCTGCTGGAGGACTCTCCCGACGCCGGGGCTACAACACCCGGCGAAAACGGCCAGGATCATCGGGCCTCCGTAGAGGCAATAGCGGGGGCCTCATTTGGCCTGACTTTTTGGTTGAACTGGGGCTGGGGACTGGACATTGTGCCTTCCCCCACAGTGGAAATCATTGTGGGGGGATGATTTTTGTTTGTAATTGTTTGTAATTGTATTTGTTAGTCTGTGTTCAAGATGGCAGTCGGAGGGGAGAGTGGACGCTGGCGCGGCTTCGCTGCCGCTGCTCTCTCCTCAAATTGTGTTTCTGATTTTCTTTTTGTGTTTTTGGAAGGAATTCTGTCCTGATTTGTGTATTGGCCTTTATAACTTATTTGTTTTTTATTTTTTATTTTTTTATTCTGATTATTCTGATTATATGTTAACCATAAATCTCTGTAAGGTGTCCTTGAGACCTCGGTATAAGGCGCCCATAAATAAAATTCATTATTATTATTATTATTATTATCTCTAAACTAAACTAAACTAAGCTAGTGGCAAGAAGATCAAAATCAGCCTTGTTCTAACTAAACCCTCTGATAAGCACCTGAAGGAAATGCTGGTGTGCCACTCAGAGCAAGTTGATGCGGAAGGATAGATCTCTTGAAAGCTGAAATTCAGACTGGGAAAAAAATATCTTCCACTGTGAATAAATTAACATTTATCCATAAACCAATTTAATCATACACATGTAGGGGAAATACACCGAAGGCCTATGAATGTGTCTGGTCATGTAATCAGATCTTGGGTAACAAAGTTAATGTGGGACTTTAATCTATCTATCTATATCTACCATATCTATCTATCTATCTATCTATCTATCTATATCTACCATATCTATCTATCTATCTATCTATCTATCTATCTATCTATCTATCTATCTATCTATCTATCTATCTATCTATCTATCTATCTATCTATCTATCTATTTATTATATTATTAAAACTCTGTGTGTGTGTGTGTGTGTTTGTGGGAGTATGTCACGTTCCATTTCAGATTTTTTTTCAGATTAGATTTTTTGGCCTTTGATTCCTTGGTCTGACAAAACCACACGCGAAAACTCCACGATTTTTTCCATTTCGCTAGCGATTTCGCTTTTACATTCGCAAATCCACTCCTCATTACCGTTAGACATTTTTATGTACACATTTTTAAATAAAATCCTTCCTCCCCCCCACTCATTTTAAAATCTAAACGGGACTCACGAGCTGCTGACGTCACAATCCCACATGCCGACCAATCCAAGCGGCTTCTCTCTCGCTCTTCATTTGGCAGCCTGGCTCACCCCCCCCCCCTCCCTCCTACTACGCTCGCGCCGAGCCTCCCGCAACTCGACTCGCACGCCCGCCCGCTCCAACCCCCCCTACAACTACGCTCACGCCACGCCACCCGCAGCTCCACTCGCCCACCCGCCCGCTCCAACCCCCCCCAAGTACGCTCGCGCCGCGCCTCCCGCAGATCCACTCGCCCGCCCGCTCCAACCCCCCCCTCCAACTACACTCATGCCGTGTCACCCACAGCTCCACTCGCCCGCCCGCTCCCAACCCCCCCCCCCCCCCCGCCCCCCCGTTCTCAAAATGCTCTGCTGATCGGGAGAGAGATAAGTCTTTGGCTCTCTGACTCCTCCCTGTTCTGTGTTCCTCTCTCTGAACGAGCAAGATCCTGGGGAGGTGAAGAGGGGGAGTGGGGGGGATTGAGGGAGAGGAGGGAGGTGAGGAGGGAGAGTGTGGGAATAGAGGGAGAGGAGTGGGGGTGATAGGGAGTGGGGAATAGATGGACTGCCCTCACCTCTCTCCCTCCCTCCCCACTCTTCCCCCTCTCTCCCCTACCCCTCACACCCTCCCCTCTCTCCCCAACCCCATCTCCTCCTCCCTCCCCACGCTTCCCCCTCTCTCCCCCATACCCCTCTCCCCCTCCCTCCACACTCTTCCCCTCTCTCCCCTACCCCATCTCCCTCCTGCCCTCCCTCCTCCCTCCACCCCTCCCTTACCCACTTCGCTCCACCCCTTCCCTCCACCCCATCACCCTCCCACCCTCCCTCCCCCCACCTCACCCCCTCCCTTCTCCCCCACCCCCCCTTCCCCCTCTCAGCCCCCTCTCTCCCCCTCTCTCTCCTCTCCTCTCTCTCACCCCACCCCCCTCACCCTCACCCACCTCCCTCTCCTCCTCCCCTTCACCCCCTCTCCCTCTGTCCCCTCTCTCTCCCCCCTCTCTCTCCCCCTCGCTCTCCCTCCCTCCCTCCCTCCCTCTCACTCTCTCTGTCTCTCACCCTCCCCCCCTCACTCTCTCCCTTCCCCCTCTCTCTCCCTTCCCCTCTCTCTCCCTCCCCCTCCTCTCTCCCTCCCCCCCTCTCTCTCCTCCCCCCTCTCTCTCTCCCTCCCCCCTCTCTCTCACCCTCACCCCTCTCCTCTCCCCCCTCCCTATCTACCCCCTCCCTATCTACCCCCCCTCCCTCTCTACCGCCCTCCACTCCCCCCTCCCCCTCTACCCATCCTATCCTCCCCCCTCTCCTCTTCTCCATCCCCTCCTGTTCTCCCCCCTCCACCTCTCCCCCTCCTCATCTCACTCCCCTCCACCTCTCCCCTCATCTTTTCTCCCCCCCACCAACTCCCTGTCTTCTCTCCACTCCCATCTCCTCCAACCCCCTCACTCACCCCCTCCTCTCTCTCCTCCCCTCCCCCCCTCTCCCCTATACTCTCTCTCTCCCCTCTATTCTCTCTCTTCCCCTCCCCCCCTCCCTCCCTCCCTCCTGTGCCTTCCCCCCTCTCCCTTCTCTCTGCCCCCCTTCTCTCTCCCCCTCCACTCTCTCCCCCCTCTCTCTCCCTCCTCCCTCTTCCCCCTCTTCTCTCTCCCTCTCTCTCCCCATCCAATCTCTCTCCACCTCCCCCTCTCTCCCCCCACCTCTACCACCCTCTCTCCTTTCTCCCTCCGCCTCCCCCCTCCCTTTTACCCCCTCCCCTCTACCCCCTCCCCTCTAACCCCCTCCACATCGTATTCTCCTACCTCTCTCCACCCCTCCTCTCCACCCCCACTCTCCACCCTCCCTCCCCCCCTCTCCACCCTCCCCATCACCTCTGCCATTCCTCTTCTCGCCCCCACCTCCCCCCTCCACCTCGCCCCCTCCACCCCTCCCTCTCCTCTTCTCTCCACCCAACTCCCCCTCTTCTCTCCCCCCTTCTCCTCCAACCCCCTCGCTCACCCCCTCCTCTCTATCCTCCCCTCCCTCCCCCTCTCCCTGTACTCTCTCTCCCCCCTCTATTATCTCTCTTCCCCTCCCAACCTCCCTCCCGTGCCTTTCCCCCCTCTCCCTTCTCACTCCCCTTCTCGTGCCCCCCTTCTCTCTCCCCCTTCTCTCTCCCCCTTCTCTCTACCCCCTCCTCTCTCCCCATCCTCTCTCTCTCCCCTTCTCCCTCCCCCTCCACTCCCTCCTTCTCCTCTCTCCCCCTCCAATCTCTCTCCACCACCCCCCTCTCCCCACCCCTCTCCCCCCCAACTCTACCACGCTCTCCTCTCTCCCCCCCCCCACACTGCCCCCCCTCCACTCCCCCTCCACCCTCCACCTATTATTCTCCTCCCCCTCTCCACCCTCCCCTCTCCTCCCCCTCTCCCCCCTCCACCTCTCCCCCTCTTCTCTCCCCCTACACCTCCCCCTCCTTTTCTCTCCCCCCTCCAACTCCCCCCCTCCTCTTCTCTCCCCTCCAACTCTCCCCCTCCCCCTCTCCTCCCTCCCCTCACATCCCCTCCTCTCGCTCCCCCCTCCCTCCCCCTCTACTCTCTCTCCCCTCTCTCTCTCCCCCCTAATCTCCCTCTCCTCTCCCCTCCCCCTCTTCCCCTCTCCTCCCCCACCCCTTCCCTCTCCCACCCTTCTCAATGCCTAGCGCGTGGCATTGCGCGATGACGTCAGGCAGCCCACCCTTGCAACCGCGAGTTGCGGGAACAGACCCAACGGGTCTGCATTGGTCTGGTATACTTTTAAAACTGTGAGTGTGAGTGTGAGTGTGTGTGTCATTTAGCATGTGAAACATATCTCCTCAAAAACCAGATGCCGAAATGGGGCCATTTTTACATATTTCAGGAGATTTTCCTTGTGAGTTTAGAAATCCACTCCTCTGTACCTTTGGTACATTATTTTCTTGAGTTTTTTATTAAAATTGTTGACCAATCTGACCTTTTTAAAAATCTGATTGCTGCCCAGCTGCTGACGTTACAATAACAGTGACATTTTTACATCTTCTGGTAGAAATTTTCCTTATGATTTCAAAAATCCAATCCACTATCGATTTGGTCAATTATTTCCCGAGATATTTACTCAAATTTATAACCAAACTGACATTTAAAAAGAATATTAAGGTTGCCCAGCTGCTGACCTCACGATGCATTTGCACCTGCCAAGCACCTAACTGCCTCCTGGCCCTCCCGGCCCCTACCCCCCTAGCCTGCCTGCTGGCCCCACCTGGCCACGCCCCCCAGCCTGGCTGCTGGCCCCGCCCGGCCCCGCCTCACTGACCTCACAATGCCTTTGCACCTGGCCCCGCCCCCCCCAGCCTGCCAGGTTGTTGATTCCATTGTTTTTCATTGAATTTAATTTAATTATTTCTCACTTAACATCACTAATTCTTAACATTAACTTTTAATTTCAAAGACAGTTAAAAAAAAAAAAATTGCTGTCTTCATTGACAGCTTAGATCGGACCCGCTGTGTGTGTGTGTGTGTGTGTGTGTGTGTGTGTGTGTGTGTGTGTGTGTGTGTGTGTGTGTGTGTGTGTGTGTGTGTGTGTGTGTGTGTGTGTGTGTGTGTGTGTGTGTGTGTGTGTGTGTGTGTGTGTGTGTGTGTGTGTGTGTGTGTGTGTGTGTGTGTGGAGGGGGTGGTTAGTTTGTGTGGTTCAGGCTCCTCCCCTGAATTCCATAGAGCTGCCGACAGCTTTCGTGCATGAGAGGCGCACGCTTCATTTCCAGAACATTCTGAACGCGTGACGCACGGTTGCATTTCACTCTCTCTGTCTCTCCCCATATCTATCTATCTATCTATCTATCTATCTATCTATCTATCTATCTATCTTCTCTCTATCTCTCTATCTCTCTATCTATCTATCTCTATCTCTCTATCTATCTATCTCTATCTCTATCTCTCTCTCTCTCTCTCACTCTCTCTCTCTCTCTCTCTCTCTCTCTCTCTCTCTCTCTCCCTCTCTCTCTCTCTCTTCACTGTCTCTGTCTCTCTCTCTGTCTCTCTCTCTCTCTCTGTCTCTCTGTCTCTCTGTCTCTCTGTCTCTCTGTCTCGCTGTCTCTCTGTCTCTCTGTCTCTCTGTCTCTCTGTCTCTCTGTCTCTCTGTCTCTCTCTCTCCTGTCTCTCTCTCTGTCTGTCTGTCTCTCTGTCTCTCTCCCCCCCCCTCTCTGTCTCTCCCTCCTCTCTGTCTCTCTCCCTCTCTCTCTCCCCCATAGTGGGAGATGTGGGTACACAACTGGTGGGGCACAGAAAGGGGGAATAAGAGGGGGGTGAGGGGGGTGATGTTTGTGGTTTAGTATCCTAGAATTCATTGCTGATACTGTTGGGTTTTAAGCTACCGTGGAATATGAAGTGCTGTTCATTCAGTTTACTTGCAGCCTCACCCTGCCAATGGTAGAGACCCAGGACAGAAAGGTCAGTGTGGAATGGGATGGGGAGTTAAAATGGTTAGCAACCGGGAGATCCAACATGCCTAGGCTAACCGAAAGCAAATGTTTGATGAAACAGTCATCTGGTCTGTGCTTGGTCACATTGATGCAAAAATTACATTAACATTTTTAATTTTAATTATATTATATTGTAATTTATATTAGATTGACTCCTATTTAAAATTATATTCCTGTAATCATTTTCATAGGCGATTTGAATATATAAATATATTTACCTGAACATTCAACTAGGTTTTAGGGAAATTGGGTTCAATCCTGACATCATCAGTGCATGCAAGGTCTGGTCACATAATCTCCATCACCTGTTGAGACGAACTAGATAGGCACAAAATGCTGGCGTAACTCAGCGGGACACGCAGCATCTCTGGAGAGAAGTAATGTGTGACGTTTCTGTTCGAGACCCTTCTTCAGACTGATGTCAGGGGAGTGGGCAGTACAGAGATAAACTGTAGTCGGAGACAGTAGGATTGATCGGAAAGAAAAGGTCATTGAAGTTAGAGAAGTCAATGTTCATACCCCTTGGGTGTAAACTACCCAAGCAAAATATGAGGTGCTGTTCCTCCAATTTGGGCTGGGTCTCACTCCGACAATGGAGGAGGCCCTGCACAGAAAGGTCAGTGTGGGAATGGGAGGGGGAGTTAAAGTGCTGAGCATCCGGGAGATCAGGGAGGTTAAGGCAGACCGAGCGGAGGTGTTCAGCGAAACGATCGCCGAGCCTGCGTTTTGTCTCGCCGATATACAGGAGTTGGAGGAGGTGTGCTGCCAGACTTGAACTAATTTTGGCTACGTTGCTGAGGATCGTTGAGTGGCTCACATTACTGTCTAGCTAAATTGCCGACAAACATCAGGTGGGACGAACTGGTCCAGAAAAGCTACTTCACTTCACTTTTTCTTGATGAGGTGAAGGATCACAGTCTTAAAGTCACAGTCATAGATAGGGACATACAGCACGGAAACAGGCCTGTCGACCCAACCCGTCCATGCCAACCAAGATGACGACGTGAGCTTCCCCCATTTGCCTGCATTTGGTCCATATCCCACTAATTCTTTCCAATCCAGAGTCCTGTCCAAGTGTCTTTTATATCTGTTATTGTACCTGTGCAAGTCACCTACAAGTTATTGAGTTATAAAGCACAAAAATAGACAGATCGGCCCAACTTCTCCTTGCTGAAATAATGTAATAAAAATGAATAGCAGATGCTGGTTTATATCAAAGATAGACACAAAATTCTGGCGTTGCTCAGCAGGTCCAGGCAGCATCTTTGGAGAGGTGACGTTTTGGGTTGGGACCCCTCTTCAGACTGAGTTGTTGAGTTGTCTAACATAGCTATTCCCACTTGCATATGTGTGGCCCATATCCCTTCAACCCTTTTCTACCCGTGGGTGTTCAGGTGTCTTTTAAATATTGTAATTGTAAGCACCGCTACCACTTCCTCTGGCAGTTTGTTCCATATACACACCACCCTGTGTGAAAATGCTGCTCCTCAAGTCCCTTTTAAACCTTTCCTCTCTCACCTTAAACCTATTCACTATAGTTTTAGAATCCCCTATTCTGAGACAGGGTGGCTATTCACTTTATTTATTTCCCTTATAATTTCATATAGCTCTATATCTTAGTCTTCAACACTCCAAGGATAAGAGATCCAGCCTATTCAGCCTCTCTTTACAACTCAAACCTGGTAACATCCTCATAAAACATGTTAACTCTTGCTGAACTATGTCTCTATCCTGATGGAATATGCATGCCTTCAGTAACCATTTGGGGCGGCACGGTGGTGGAGTGATCGAGTTGGTGCCTTACACCGCCAGAGACCCCGGGGTTCGATCCTGACTTGGTGCTGTCTGTAAGGAATCTGTACCTTCATTGCATGAGTTTTTTCTGGGAGCTCTGGTTTCCTTCCACACTCCAAAGACGTAAAGGTTTTTAGGTTAATTAGCTTTAGTAAAAAAATGTAGATTGTCTCTCGTGTGTAGGATAGTGCTGCTCCAGTTTAGTTTTAGTTTTGAGAAACAGCGTGGAAACAGGCCCTTCGTCCCACGGAGTCCGCGCCGACCAGCGATACCCGCACATTGACATTATCCTGCAAACACTAGGGACAATTTACATTTATACCAAGCCAATTAACCTGCAAACCCGTATGTCTTTGAAGTATGGGAGGAAATCAAAGTCCTCGGAGAAAACCCACGCAAGTGCTAGTATATGGGGTGCGCTGGTCGGCGCGGATTTGGTGGGTTGAAAGGCATGTTTCTGCGCTGTAGCTCTAAACTAACCTGATCTAAACCAGATATCTCAGTTGCAAAAGGAAACTGTGGCAAGTGAAGTTACATAAACAGTAAATGCTTGCAATGCTCAGGGGGGTCAAGTGACAACTGTGGAGAGAGAAAAGCAACTAATCGTCTAGCTGCAGACCTTTCATCAGAACTGAAGCATTAGCTCTGTTCTCAACCTGGAGGTTCAAGGAGACGTGCTGAAGATAGGTATTCTGTTTTATGTTCACATTTCCAGCATCTGTATTCATTCTGATCCTGAGGCAAGCCAAGGATGAATGTGATGACTGAGCCTGCAAGCAGCAGGACTCCGATGATGAAAGATTTCATGTTGAGTAAACATTGAATAACAATGGTCAAAGACTAAAGGACCTAAGTTTAAGGTGCGAGGGACTAAATTTAAAGGAGATGAGTGGGGAATGTTTTTTACACCGAGATTGGTGAGTGCCTGGATCGCTCTGCCAGGTGGTGGTTGAAGCAGATACATTAGTGGCATTGAAAAGACTTGTGGATAGGTAATTAGGCGATGCAGAGAATGGAGTGATATGAGTTATGTGCAGGTAGATCAGCAATGGTTTTGGCATCCTGATTAGCACAGGCATTGTGGGCCAAAGGGCCTGTTCTTGTGCTGTACCTTCTCTGCACGATGTTCTATGACATTGGGTAAATGCTGCAAAGTAGAGTTAGTCAGTGCGGGGCCAAGGGGTTTGAACAAACCCTCTCATCTTTACGCTTCATGAGTGAAGAAATTACTTCTCATTTTTGTCACAATTAAAGCCTTATTTTTGCCCACCTCACAGCCAGGGAAAAGATCATCCCTGTACCTGCTCTGTCAAGCCCTCATAAAACAAATTAGACCACGCCAGTGGTCTCATGGTTGGTTAGTGACCATTCAGAAACTGACCCAGTGCTCTTTGGACGATGATCAATATTGGTTTGCTTGACATTTGTCCTGTATTACTTGCAGATCCAGTCATGTCATCCTCTGCACAGCAGTCATTTCCACATTTAAAGAACCCCGTGTGCCATTCTTGATTAGTACGGGTGTCAGGGGTTATGTGGAGAAGGCAGGAGAATGGGGTTGAGAGGGAAAGATTGGTCAGCCATTATTGAATAGCGCAGTAGATGATGGGCCGAATGGCCTAATTCTGCTCCTAGAACCTATGAACTTCTGAACATAGAACATAGAAGAGTAGAGCACAAGACCAGGCCCTGCAGCCCACAATGTCTGTGCCGAACATGAAGCCAAGTCCATCACTTATCTTCCTGCACATAGTCCATATGCCTCCATTCCCTGCCGATGATATATCTATCCAAAAGTCGTTTAAATGCCAATAATGTATCTGTTTCAACCACCAACCCAGGGCAGTGTGCTCCAGCCATGCATCACCCTCTGTAAAAAATCTAGCCCCACACATCTCCTTTAAACTTTGTCCCTCTCACCTTAAAGCTATGCCCTTTAGTTTTGATTTTTCCATCCAGGGAAAAGATGCTGACTCTCTAGCTCACAATAATATCAGGAACAATGTCGCAGCAAGTTGACAGAGAAACTGAATTAAAGAGTCTTCACTGCAGCGCCTATATTTAGTCCGCCTAACTGCTCGATTTACTCGCTGCATTCCACTCTTGTCCATAAATGTCAGGGTCAGTGTTTGTAGTATTGTTACATCATGCAACTCTTTGCAAGATTCTGGGATCATTGACCCTGCTTTGTGACCCAGTACCTTGAAGTGGTTGGGGGCTACTCATAGCTAGTGAATTGGGCGGCACGGTGGCGCAGTGGTAGAGCTACTGCCTTACAGCGGCAGAGACCCCGGTTCGATCCTGTCTGTACGGAGTTTGTACATTCTCCTCGTGAACTGCGTGGGTTTTCTCCAAGATCTTCAGTTTCCTCCCACACTCCAAAGGTTAATTGCCTCTGTAAATTGTAAATTGTCCCTAGCATGTTGTGTAGTGTGAATGTGCAGGGATCGCTGGTCGGCGCGGACCTCGGTGGGCCGAAGGGCCTGTTTCCATGCTGTATCTCAAACTAAACTAAACTAAATAGATCAGGCCATTGCATCACATTACAAGAGGTGCAGCCAAGTAGAAAAGGGCCATTTGCCTGGGCACTCCTATTCCCTCACCTCCACAGTGGCTTTTAACACAGATGTACTGTGATTGCCCTCAATGGTCTGAATCACTTGCCTCAGTCAGCAGGGCAAGAGCAGGGCAAGAGCAGGGCAGCTGTGAGTTCTGGGCAACTGCTGTAGAGTGATGCCTCAGTAATGATCTTTGCACCTGATTCAGGGTGAAAACCGTTCCATCATTAAGCTGCTGATGGGAATGCTATAAAATGCAAATTACCTTCCGCCCTGTGGTTTGATATTGCAGCAACTTAGAATTTGACATTGCAACTAACTGATACAAAAATTAAATGTCATTCTTTCTCTGGGCACGCAGTACCTGTCAGCTTCAGATAATTAATTCAAGAGCAACAACAATTACTGAGTCAAATAGTAATTTTTATCAATTTAATAATAAAACTTTTGAGAGCTAAACAAATATGAAGAACCTTTATGTCATTCTGTCCTGATCACTGACATTATCTCCATGCGTCAGAAGTAAATAATGAGAAAAGTTCTATAAAGCCTTTTAAAAAGCATGGAATATTGGTACTGGTGGGCAAAACCTATCTCGACTGAATCTTCCAATTATGGACCAGCAATTCTGCTTGGAACTGTTGATTTTTATCTTCATGACTGGACAGGAGGTGCAATTTCCATGGACTTCCAGGCATTTACCTGGACAGTAAACTGGACTGGTCCAGGAATGCTGAGGCCCTGTACAAGAAAGGACAGAGCCGGCTGTACTTTTTGAGAAGGCTTCGCTCCTTCAAGGTCTGCAACAAGATGTTGCAGATGTTCTACCAATCGGTGGTAGCCAGTGCCATCTTCTTCGCTGCCGTGTGCTGTGTCAGAAGGGTGAAGGCCGCAGATGCCTACAGGATTAACAAACTCATCAAGGAGGCTGGCTCCATCCTGGGGGCGAAGTTGGATTCATGGGAGGTGGTCTTGGTCTCCTCAAACTGCAGAGCATCTTGGATATTAGAGCTCATCCCCTCCATGACACACTAGTCAACCTGAGCAGTACCTTCAGCAACAGACTGGTTCCAGCAAGATGCAGCACAGAACGTCACTGGAGATCCATCTTCCCTGTGGCTATTAAACTGTGCAACTCCTCCCCCTTCTGTCCGTGAGGTAGACTGACTCCCCTCCACCCCATTGGTTTGGTATAAATGTAAATTGTCCCTCATGTGTGTAAGATAACGTTAATGTGTGGGGTCTCTGGTCGGTATGAACTCGGTGGGGAGAAAAGCTGTTTTTGTGCTGTATCTCTAAACAAAACTGAACTCTCTAAGAAACAATAGGTGTCACTGAAACATTAGGACATCATAATTGTCGTGAGGTTATTTTATATTTTATTTATTTCCTTGTGTTTTTTAATTTGTTTTTACATTTTAAATGTGTTGTTTTTCTTGCAGCACAGCAAGGTTTTCATAGCGAGAGGAGTTGAGTACAGTAACAAAGAGTTCCTACTGCAGTTGTACTGGGCCCTGGTGAGATCACACCTGGAGTATTGTGTGCAGTTTTGGTCTCCAAATTTGAGGAAGGACAATCTTGCTATTGAGGGAGTGCAGCGTAGGTTCACCAGGTTAATTCCCGGGATGGATGGACTGATATATGATGAAGGAATGGGCCGACTGGGCTTATATTCACTGGAATGTAGCAGGATGAGAGGGTATCTTATAGAGAATTCTTAAGAGATTGGACAGGCTAGATGCAGGAAAAATATTCCCTATGTTGGGGGAGTCAATAACCAGGGGTCACTGTTTAAGAATAAGGGGTAGGCCATTTAGGATTGAGATGAGGAAGAATGTTTTCACCCAGAGAGTTGTGAATCTGTGGAATTATCTGCCACAAAAGTGGGAGGCCAAGTCACTGGATGTTTTCAAGAGGGAGTTAGAAATAGCTCCTAGGGCTAACAGAATCAAAGGATATGGGGAGAAAGCAGGAATGGGGTGCTGATATTGGATGATCAGCCATGATCATATTGAACGGTGATGCTGGCTTGAAGGGCCAAATGGCCTACTCATGCACCTATTTTCTATGTTTTTACTTGCCCATTACTGACCAAGATCCATTTGGTACCTCCATATCCCTCCAGACCTTTCCTACCCATGTACCTGTCCAAAGTTCTTTAAAATGTTGTAGTACTCACCTCAACTACCTCCTCTGTCAGTTCCATATACCTACCATCCTCTGAGTGAAAAAGTTCCCCTTAGATTCTTATTAAATCTTGCCCACCTCACCCATGTCTTCTAGTTGTTGATTTCCCTACGCCAAGGGCGGGATGGTGGCACAGTGGTATAATCGCTGCCTTTCAGTGCCAGAGATTTGGGTTTGATATCCTGACTACATGTGCCATCTGTGGTGCTCTGGTTTCTTCCCACATTCAAAAAGACGTACCAGTTTGAACGTTAATTGGCTTTGACAAATATTGTAAACTGTCCCAGTGTGTAGGATTGTGCTAGTGTACGGGGTGATCACTGGTCGGCGCTGACGCGGTGGGCGCAAGGGCCTGTTTCTGCACTGTATCTCTAATCTAAACTAAACTCTCAATATTCTCCTACTCTGATTCTTAACATTTTTTAATTTAAAATGTAACAATTTTTCCTTTTTTTGTAACGTTTGTGGATGTCAGAGTCAAACACACTCAATGTCAAAGGATGGGGTTGCTTTGGATTGGTGGAACCTAGTTCTAGGTTCCAGTGAAACCGTTGGATCCAGGCCTCCATGCGGAAGACTGCAGTCAGAGCCACGCTGCACGAAAGACTGAGCTTCAAGGGTAGTGCACGGCAGTGAAGGAATCTGGCCCCAGCTTCTCTTCGCTAGCCTGGCGGAATCATTATGGATCTATTGGCTAACGGGAGGTGCAACAAGACCTGGTTGTGCTTGTACACCAGTCACTGAAAGTAGGTACAGCAGGCAGTGAAGAAAGCTAATGGCATACCGATTTTGGATGATCAGCCATGATCATATTGAATGGTGATGCTGGCTCGAACGGCCTAATGGCCTACTCCTGCACCTATTTTCCTATGCTTCTATGTTTCTAATAACCTCTGTCCATTGCTTACCACATATTCATACATGATGCAGGATACCATTACCTCCAGAAACGCAATTGGAAAGGCGAGAAAAGGAAAGTCCATCATTTTTTGTAAATCCTTCTCAGAACATCCCTAAATCCCATGACATTACTTATATAATGTTGCCCAAGGCGAGCTTCAGGGATTGTTAGGAATCTGAGTGAATGAACAGCTGACAGTGTACAACACACTTAGAGTTCTAGACCACAAACTAATTCCTTGGCAAGCGCGATTCAATGTGTAAAGTAAACTAAACTAAACTAAACTAAACTAAACTAAATGAATAACTGGGGTGAAAATGGTTAAATTGGCAGTAGCAGTGACAAATCACCTGTGCATGGTGGCACAGTGGTAGATTTGCTGTCTTACAGCGCCAGAGACCTGTGTTCAATCCTGACCACGGGTGCTTGTCTGCACGGAGTTTATACGTCCCCCGTGACCTGCGTGGTTTTCTTCGCGATCTCCGGTTTCCTCCCACACTCCAAAGACGCATGGTTTTGTAGGTTAATTGGCTTGGTATAATTGTAAATTGTTCCTAGTGTGTGTAGGATAGGCTTAGTGTGAGAGGATCGCTGGTCGGCATGGACTCGGTGGGCCAAAGGGCCTGTTTCCATGCTGCATCACTTAACTAAACTAAACTAAACGAATAGCTTGCTGCTTTGTATTATTGTATTTAAAGGCGTGTGACTTTGAGTACAATTACACAGTGTGCAGCAAACATATTCTAGATATTATTGCAACTGCAAATTCATTTTCTTTATCACAAAACTGGGAATCTTTGCTTGTGTTTGTTCAGACAAGCCTATTTTCCCATTGTATGTGATCATTATTAAGATCTGAGGTACCCACGTAATTTAAAAGGACATCAATAACAATAACGATGCCCATGAAGCGTGACGTGCCTCAGTGACTAGCAACCAGTGGCACTAACGTTCGTGGTGATGAAGTGCTTCGAGAGTTTGGTTATGGTGCATATAGACTCCTACTTTAGCAACAACCTGGACCCACTACAATTTCCTACCCCATAATAGATCAACAGAAGCAGTAGAGTTGCTGTGTTACAGCGCCCGGGTTTGATCCTGACTACGGGTGGTGTCTGTACGCAGTTTGTACATTCTCTTTGCGACCGCACTAATATTGGGGTTTAACATTTTTGTTTGTTATGTTATCTATGAGAACTGTTTTTACATGCCTGTTATCCTGCTGCACGGAATAATTTAATGGTTCCATTGTCAGTCTATATGACAATTAAACACTTCTGGAAATAAAACTCCAAAGAGAGAGATCTGAAGAAGAGGAGTTGAGACCAGCACAGATCTGCTATGTTCATTTTGAATGGTGACGCAGGCTTGAGGGCCCACTTCTGCTCCTCTTGTCCTGTATCCTTATGAAGCCTGTGGGGTCCTTTATACATTCTCTATTCACAGATGCTGCCTAACCTGCTGAGTGCTTCTAACATTCTCTGTGTTTATTTCAGTTCTCCAGCATTTGTTTTTTTTAAATGTTAAGGTATTTAAGTTACTTTAATGGATTTTTAAATCATTTTATTTGTTTTAAATACCTTTACCTTAACAAAACTAATTTAATGTCCATTCTAGGGCCTGGACCTCAGCATATACTGTCTTTCAGACATGAAGGAAACAGGAAGCCAGTCCAACTAAGCTGATGGTTTTCCAATAGTAGAAGTCAGGTCATCCAGCCTTCTGCGAGAGGAAAGGTAAGTGGAGGTGGGTGGCTTCCATCACTGCCAATGCAGTGAGACAGACCTGGTCTAACCCGTTGTCTCAGATTACTAATTTATTGTGTTTCACTTTATTGAGGCTTCCACAGTCTAACTGGTTTATATTTGCTTGCATCTACCATCTCGTTTAATGACCAGAACCATTGCTGGGTTGTAAGCTGCCCAGTTGCTGTTCCACAAATTTGCCCTAGACCTCACTCTGACAATGGAAGAGGCCCAGGACAGAAAGGTTGGTGTGGAAATGGGAGGGGTAGTTAAAGTGTTTTGCAACCGGCAGATCAGATAGGTTCAGGTGGATTGGTAGGTTTGACGAAACTCAGGCTCGGCAATTGATTTGCTGAACACCTCTGCTCAGTCCGCCTAAACCTACCTGATCTGCTGGCTGAGCATATTTCGCCTGGGCAGCTTACACCCCAGCGGTATGAATATTGACTTCTCTAACTTCAAGTAACCCTTGCATTCCCTCTCTCTCCATCCCTCCCCCTTCCCGGTTCTCCGACCAGTCTGACTGTCCCTGATTACATTTTTGTCACATTCTCCTAGCTAACAATGATCTATTCTCCACTTTCCATGATCTTCATCTTGTTGATGTCTTGTTTTCACACACTTTACCCTTCCTTATCTCTGTGTCTTCCTCTCTCCTGACTCTCAGTCTGAAGAAGGGTCTCGACTCGAAAAGTCACCCCTTCCTTCTATTCAGAGATGCTGCCTTCGCCGCTGAGTTGTTCCAGCATTTTGTGTCTATCTTCCATTGCTTGCATACTTGTTCGCTGATTGTTCCCACAGACAACAGATAGTGGCAGATAGCGAAGATGGTAATCTGTATGCTTCTGCAATCAAATGAGCTGAGGAAGAATTTAATGCAATTGACACTTAACCCCATTGCTGTGGAACACAAGATTATTCATTATGATGAAATTGGAGCAGTAGTTAGAAGGATCAGTGGATGCATAATTTGTGCAATATTTACTTTGTCCATTTACAGACTAGAGTCTGTTAGCTGCCCTTAGGCAGAAAACAATCTTTGAGTCTTCTCGCAGGCATCCTGCATAAATATTTATACTGTGATTCTGGTCTCTGGAGCCATTTAATAACACCCATTGATACAATTTATTACATGTGACTACTTCCCCACAGCATAAAGCCAATTAAACAGCTCTCCAGTGCAGGGAATGAATGAATTAGTGGATTAGTACTCTCATCTTTTATCTCTGGAATTTTAAATGTAGTTCTATTCATAAAACTGAAGTTCCCTGTCAGTTCCCTGTCGCTACCTACTATGATGATGTTAGGTCTGATATCGGTGGCTGTGACTTTTATGCTTCTTTCCACTGATGAGCCTGGGTCTGGGCCTGCACTTCAAAGAGATGGAAGCAGTAGAGTTGCTGCCTTTCAGTGCCAGAGACCCCGGTTCGATCCTGACTACAGGTGCTGTCTGTACGGAGTTCGTACATTCTCCCCGTAACCGTGTGGATATTCCCCGGGTGCTCTGGTTTCCTCCAAAGATTTGCAGGTTTGTAGGTTAATTGGTCACTGTAACAACTGTAAAATTGTGTGAACATGTGATTGATGGTTGGCATGACATCGGTGGGCCGAATGACCTGCTTCAAAGCTAAACTAAACTGCACAAAATGTCTCCAAATCTCTTGGTGTTAATTCTAAATGGATGACCACAACCATCTTTTATGGCTTACCCCAAGAAAATTCTTAATAATTTTGGACATCTCCATCATTTACTGTCTTGGTCTTCTGTGCTGCTGAAGAATATGTAATATCACCAATACCTTTGTTTTTAGTTATAGGAGCAGAATTATGCCATCCTGCCCCATCAAGTCTACTCTGCCATTCAATGATAGCTGATCTATCTTTCCCTCTCAATCTCTGCTTAAGAAATATCCATTGACTTGGCCTCCACGGCCATCTGTGGGAATGAATTCCACAGCTTCACCACCAATATCTTGTAGATATCTTTAGAAATTGTACTTTATCATTCCTGCCATTTTCTTATTTTCTTGTAGCTCAGTACCAAG